>JBAMBP010000415.1:0-730074 GCA_037044515.1 Phortica magna
TTTTCTATGCATTGCTGCTCATTTATTATTATCGACAAATTTCGATCGAAACAGAAACTTGAAGTGGTTTTGGCCAAAGCACACCCTTTATCACACACACATGCACACACACATACACTTGAACTGGCAACGTCAGCAAAACGCCTCCGCAAAAGACTCAACTGGCAAACTCGTTTAGCAAGTCAAAATATGCACAAGGTTAGACTTTCGTTTACGTTCGCTGTCTCTCTCTGTCTCTCTCTCCCTCTCTTTCTACCGTCTAGCTTCTTTGACGTTGTTCTACGCTTTGTTGTGGTCTGTTGTTGTTGTTGTTGCGGCGGTTGTTGTTGTTGTTGTTGTAGCAGCAGCAGCAGCCACCACGTCATTGAACGGTGCTTGGCACGACTGGGCGTCTTTATTTGCTTTGCTCTTGTCACCGCTTCTCTATTCTCTCTTACTTTTAGCCGCTGTGTTTGCATTTGTGTATGTGTGTTGTTGTTGTTGCTGCAGCATTGCAGGCATATTTGACCTCTGCAGCGGTTTTTGCGTGTTTACACACGTGCCTGTTTGAATTTCACCTGCCTGTCACTGCCATCAATGTTGCCCGTCAGTCGCAGTTGACAATCAGTAAAATGTCTCTTGAAAATATATGCTAAATAAAAACATTGCGTTCTGCAATTCCCCATTGGCTTTTACGCTTATTTCATTTGTTTTTTCTATTTCGTCTGAAAAACATTTGAAAGTATTTTTGTTGAAGAATTTGTGTGCTTTCTTTGGAACTGTTAAATTTATACTATCAAAGTCAAGACTTAACTGTGCTTCTGAAAAAGTTTTGGGCTGATAAGAACATGTTACAAACCATCTTATAATGTCTGATAAGCATATCGCTTGCTGTGTGGTTTCAACATTGTTGTGCACTTATATAAATTGCACGTTTAGTTTTTCTTGGCACTTAAAAATTAATGCAATTAACGCCTTTGACATTTGTGGCCAAAGTGTTTGAGCTTGGCTTTCAAGCGCCTCTTTAGCTCAGTTGGCAGAGCGCTGGTCTTGTAAACCAGCGGTCGTGAGTTCAATTCTCACAGGAGGCATTTGTGTGCATCTTTTTGCATTCCGCTTGGTTGCAATTACACAAATTGAGCATAGATCGATGCTTTGACAAGCCGCTACTATAAATGCTTCGTATAAATGCAGAATGTCAAGACCCGGCGGACATCTCTGGTAGCTGAACAGTTTTTATAGCGCCAAGTCTCATGCTCTTATGCTTGGATCTTTCTACCCAACAAGCAACTGTCGTGGTGCGCCGTAATTGCTGGTATAATAAATGGAAACTTTCACCATATGGCAAACTGCAATAAGACGCACTTTTTTAAGTCGTACACAAAAAATATGTTTTCAGCTTTAAAAGTTGTAATAAACGTTTGTTTATAAGCTTAAAACAAAGATTAACTTCTCTTGTAACTATTTTGCCACTTTTGTAAATACATAAATACGCCCTCTGTCTTCTTACACCGAAACTAACCGTGCTGCCAACTTAATTTGTTTTAATAAAGTGTAAATTAAAGCATTTGGTATACAAAATGGCGGCTTAACTTTTACCTGCTTGAGTTTTTGTGCATGTATAAGTTTGCGCCAACAAAGTTTGGCTTGACTTTGTTTTTTGGCCAAAATCATTTATTTATTGGTAGTTGTGTATGTGTTTGTATGTGTGTGAGTTTTAGTTAATTGGCCTCAAGCCAAAAAATGTGAGTTTATAACTTTGCAAACAGTTTTCATTGTGGCACATCATTTGGCACGCAAATGCAACCAAGTGGCACACAAATACAAATCTCAGCGCGTGTATGTATGTGTGTATATGTGTTCATGCATTCTGTGTGGGAACAAAATCACTTTTTGGTGCAAAAAAAAATAAAAAATTCATTTAAATATTTTAAAAGATTTTTTTTCGGAATAGTTTTTGTTCGCATTTGTTTTGCATAAAAGTTCATTGAACTTTTCGTGTGTGCGTGCGTGCGTATAAGCAAACTTGCGTGTGTGTGTGTGTGTGTGTGTGAGTGAGGCCAAGTTAGGCGTATGCATGATTTATTGTTGTGCAAAGAAGACAAAGCAAATGAATGATATATAAAATAGCACAAAGTTAATCTGACATTAATTAACGCTGTCAACAAAAATGCCGGACTTAATTAAATATCTTGAAAAATTAAGGGAAAGAAAACACAAAGGAAAATATCTTTATTTATTCATTAGCATTTAAAAGCATATATACAAATACATATATGAGTATTCACATATATAAAATGCAAGCAAAATTATGCAAAGTCATTATGACGTTAGAACAACATCATTATTGCATTCCTTCATTAGTACGCTTTTGCTTGAACAATTACAATTGTCATTAATGTCAAAGCAAAAGCGAAATGTCCATCAGGCTGTGTGCCAACACGTCGCCCCACCCGCTGCGCGCTCGCCCGCAATAGCATTGGCTGCATTCATCTTAATCACTTGGCGCAAATCGAAATAAAACAAATTCATCTTCTTCAATTCACAGAAAGCAAAGACGCGAATTTTCTTCTGTTGCCAAATCAAAATGTCTCTTGCTTGGTTTTGCTAGGTGTGTAAATCAGCAATGATTTAGTTTTTTTGTTTATAATATGTATTAATTTTTTTTGGTGATTTTTCTGCTCAGCTACCTTTACACTGTCATCACTGATTGATATTGCACTGCTAATATCGTACAGTGCAGTATAGTGCCGTAAAGTGTATAGTGCCGTACAACAACAACAAACACATGCTAGCTGTGCTTTCTTTACTTTGTGCTTCGATTCTGCTTCACACTGTAACATGTTTACTCATCTCACTTGATGTCTTTGACTACTGTTGTTGTTGTTGTTATTGTCGTTGAGTGCGCACAATGAGCACGTTGGCATTTATTATTTAATTACATTTAATTCTCTTTGCATTTTTTCTCACACATTTTCGGACGCCTCTCTTGCTTTTCAATTCTCTGCAGCTGTGTAACTGTGTTGTTTTGTTGTTGGTCTTGATGTTGCCATTGGTATCGTTAAGCAGTTTTTAATTAACTTTATTTACAATGGCACAGAAAACACTCAGCCAGCCAGGGAGCCAGCGAGACAGACATGAGCGAACGGACGATAACGATGTGTCACACCTCATGTTGTTCAACAGTGGAAAGCGTAATTGTTGTTGTTTTCTTCTTCTTTTTTTTCTTTCGCTGCCAATGCAATGCCGCAGCATTTACAACACTCGTTGTCGTGTTCGTGGTCAAGGTGATTGCTACTCGATTCGTTGTGAATGACGAAATGACCATGAACTTAAACTGTTGTTGTTGTTTCCTTTTCTTTTTGAGTGTTGACTTGTCTTTGTTGCATTGTTCATATTTGATTGAAAAATTTTACATTCATAGTAATTACTTTCTTAGTTAATAAAAAAGCTTTAAGAGCATTATTTTAATTGCAATTACTTTATGTTTGCATTGTTTGTTGTGCTTCATAAGACTGATGATATCACCAAAGGGTTTGGCCATTACATAATAGTAGCAAATAAACGATACTAATAAGAAGTGTTCAAAAGTTGAGGGGGGTCACGAACTCGTAGCCAAGCTACTTGCTATACAAATAACATAAGAAAATTCAATTTAATTAAACATTTTCTATAAATTTCAAATCGTCTTTAATCTTAAGTCAGCCAATTCATTGCCGCAATGCTTTAAGTCGTTTTCCTTTGAAGTCATAACTATGAGAACTTCTATGGCAGTAGAATAATAATGCTACATGAAGAATCTAACAGAAAAGTTAAGTAATTACGCAATAAACAACCACAAATATTTCATGAGTAAAAACAAAAAAAAAAATATTCAATTAGACTCATGCTGCTTATAAATTGACTTGCCACAAAAAGAAGGCTAACAGCATTAATGTGCGTAATTTGCGAATATTTGGTACACTGCTTTTGAATGGAAGAAGAGCGTTTCTGGAAAGAGAAATCCTTAAAGAAACAACCATGTGGGTGCTCTGAAATTTATTCATATTAGTTTCAAATTAGAATTATTAGAAATTCTTATTATTCAAAATAAATTTCTCGAAATCATCTAAACAATCATTTGTCTTCCAAAACTTCTGTTGCAAATGCTATAAAAAGCATAAAATACCCTAACATTACAACACTTATGAAGGGTATATAAAAACTTTTCGGCAACAACAACAAAACAACAACAACAACCCTGCACACGCAGACATGAACGTAACGTTTATCGTCAAGCTGAAAGCCTAAGATGGAATTTCCTGTGTTGCGTTGCTAACGTCATGGCTTACAGAAGGAGAAGTGGTAGAAGTGGGAGGGCGAGCGTGATTACTCAAAGCCGTTGGCATTCTATGAAGCAACTATGTTGTTGCCTCCTCTAAGCCGTTGATTTAAACTGTGTACCTGTGCGCCGGCTTAACTGTCGACCGGCACGGTTGAGTCGACGCTCGGCGTGCAGTGAGGTGGGGTGAGTTTGATTTGCGGAAAGAGCTTGCGTTAAGCCTGAAAAGCTGCTGCTGTTCCTGCCGCTTCTGCCATTAAACGGAAACTTGTTTGCTGCATTTTGAAGGCACTTTTTTATCGCCGGAAGCCTTGTGAAGGCAGTCGAGTTGAGCCAAGGTAAAATTGCATTTTATCGTTAAAAACGCAATGTCATGTGAGGCGCTTTTATGGACATGGTCGCTCGGTCGGTGGGTCCTTTGCATGTATGATCCGCTTGTATACAATATATAAGTTTATGTAATTTATGTACAGTTGCAATATAAGAAAATAACTCATACAACATGTTGTGCTTATAATTAAAGGCAAAACAAAATAAAAACCGCAACAATTAATCTTTAACCTTGCGCAATTTTCAGTAAATGTGCTTGTGTGTTTTGTTTTTTGTAATTTTGGTTTTTTTGTTTGCTCATTATTTGCCCCCCGTCTGTGCC
Source organism: Phortica magna (assembly GCA_037044515.1). Taxonomy (NCBI): domain Eukaryota; kingdom Metazoa; phylum Arthropoda; class Insecta; order Diptera; family Drosophilidae; genus Phortica; species Phortica magna. The sequence continues at coordinate 4,953 of JBAMBP010000415.1, forward strand.
ATTGGCGGTTTTGTGTGATTATCGATAATTATGTTGTCACAATTTGTGGTTCGGTTTTCGCTTATTTGTGTTTTTTTTTGTGTTTCTTAATTGTTTTATTGAAACGAATTAATTAAAAACTGCGGTGCGTTTTAAGGTAATTTATTGATTTAAGCGTTTCATTTATTGTGTTAATTATTCGGCGAATAAATCAATTTCATTTACGCACAAATGTCAAATTTAAACATGCTGTTGAAAAAGCATTAAGAGCGCTTATTTTGTGTGCTTGTATCGCAGGGAAGTTTCGGGGAGGCAATCGGTTTTCGATTTTAATGAAATATCGATATTATTTGCTTTCGTTGTGACGCATACGCACTGTAAGCCTTGTTTTTATTTAAATACCTTTTTCATACACCCTTCGCATATTGTAAAGGGTATTTTGTGTTTTTCATGAAGCGCGTATTTGTTTAAAGAAGAGATTGCGTATATTTTTAGTTGTTTTTATTTAAAGGTGTGTTAACATTGTCGATCAACACTTTGAACTTCTTCTTGTTTGCTGTTAAATTCCGCTTACTAATCTGTTAGCATCACTGTTAAAGCAAACACTGTCGCTGTTAATTCCGAACGTCTGTTAACGACAGTGTTACCACAACGAAAGTAATCGTTTTTACATAAACATGTAATTTAATTAACTTAATGCAACTATGACCATAATATGTTCTTATAAAGCAATAAATATAAATATGTCCTTATATAATAAGAAGTGTATTAAATAACCAGCATTGTCAAAGTAAACATATTTTCTTCCCGTTTTTAATAATGTTTTGTTGATTTTTGGCTTAAATTTTTCTGTTGGCATTTGCTTTTAATGCGCATAAAGCATAACAACGCTTGAGGGCCCAGGCTAAATGGGGGCGCTTAAATGCGGTGTTTATGAGGCGGAATTAAAAGCTTTATTAAAATAAAATTCTAAATTGTCAAATAAATGTAAAAATTTGTATTTGTTGCTTCATGGTTATTGCCCTTTTTCTGCCTTACATCATTTGGCTTCGATTGTGCGCCAACAAACGAACGCCCGCCTGGTTATTCCCCTTTTAACGACATTATTAATATGCAAAAAAGGAATTTACGTACGTTTCATATACAAACAATTTATGACTTTATGAAGCGTATGAAGTTAAGGACGGAATGAAAAAAGAAAACAACAAAAACCAATAAAAATGTGTGTATTATATAAAACACATACACACACACAGACATATGCAATAAGTTAATAATCCATAAGCGTATGTGTGTGTATGCGTGCGTGTGTCTGCAGAGGATTAGCAATGTTGCTGAGAGCGAATATTCGTAATAACAAAAACAAAAAGTTATTCATCGAAAAACGCTTTTCCAGCTAACTTTTAATAGAGTTTTCGCTCTTCTTCTTTGGCATTGTGATTGATATGCCAATATTCCGTTATGTTAACACAGATGCGCGCACACACATGACTTACATACATATATGTATATTATTTTAGCCTGAAGTAACTACAAGTAAATAAATAATCATGCTTATACAAAATAATCTGTAATATTTACAAAGAAACTAAAAAAACGAAATCGCATAAATACAACAGCGATTTTGTGGTTTCCTTGTCGTGCTGTTGTTGTTGTTGTGGTTTGATTTGCTTGATGATAGTTGTTAGACAGTTGTCATGATTGATGGTTTCTTTGCCAAATTGTGCCAAGTCGCCGTCTTGTAAGGAGCTGCGCCAAGTTTGCAAAGGTGTTGCAGATTATCAGATACATTTTATTTGAATAAATATACGTACAGTCTTAGCGCTCAAGTCGCAAGCCAATTTGATTTGGTTTTTTGTATTTAAGCCGCGTTTTCTTTTAACAATGCCAAGTACTTTTTTTTTGCTTCAAAAAAAGCGCGCGTGATTTACATAAGCACTTGAATTATCCTTTTGAAGTGTGCCAACACAAGAAATGTCCTGCAAAATTACGAGTGCAGAATTGAGCATAAAGTGTGGCAAAAGGAAGTCGCGCTGTGAACGAATTATGTTAATGTTCATTTAATGACATCGTAAAAAGTGAGTCAGCATTCTTATTTCCGCATTTTCGATTGTTGTTGTTGGTCGGAGTGTGAGAAGTGCAAAAAAGCGCTTGAATCGCACGCCTGTTTGCCTCCTGTGAGAATTGAACTCACGACCGCTGGTTTACAAGACCAGCGCTCTGCCAACTGAGCTAAAGAGGCACTTATATGATATTTCAAATGTCGACAAGTTCTCGAACCATCATCGTTGGAAAATAATAGTTTCGTTATCGCTAAGAATTGAAACTTCGAACATGTCTTTCAAATAACAAGCTCTGTGTCATTATCAGTAGCTACATGTGTAGCTACTTCACGATATATGCTTGTAGTTGTTTCGTGTGTCTTATCATTGTAACTCACCATTGTGCTCAGTAACTTATAAATCTTAAAAATTAACTGATTTTTCCTTGTGATTTGTGAAAATCAATTTAATTTTGCCATATAAAGTTCTTTTACAGTGATAACTGAAATGAAGCACGCCTTCTCTAAGTATACTGCAGACTTAGTCCCAAAATCTACAAAGTCTCACGTTTGGTTTTTGTAATAAAACAGATTTTGTTAAGCCTTGTAAAATATTTGACGTCATTACGCTTCTTTCATTGGCATGTTCACTGTAATACAGCATATAAAGTATACAGTTTGTCTTGTTTAAGGCAATTAAAAATACATTAAATAATAAATAATTTAACATGAAAACATTTTGCACACAAGTGCTTAGCTTACCTGCATTTGCAACTGACTTTGAGTGCTTTGGCTTGAATTTTATTTACCCAACTTAGTTTCATGTACTTAACTCTGAAGTGCTTTCGAAAAGAAAAGCTAAGCAGACACGCGCTTTGTGTCAATTGCCGTGCGTTTTTTTCTTTAGTGGGCAAAGTCTTTGAACTCATTGACTCAGTTACAGGCAATGGCAGCACTTGAAGACAACAAGCAAAGCGAACTTAAGCCAAGAACATCTTCAGTACAGTTCAGTACGTGCTAATGTGTGTGCAAAAAGTAATGCGTTTTAGTGTCAAATTTCCGACAGAATATCTCTTTAAGTGCACTCAGTATGCAAAAAGAAAAGTGCATTAAAGGTTCAAATAAATTGTAAAAGTTGCACATTTCTCATTTAAACGATTTGAAAAGCATTTGCGAGGCCAAAGTCAAAACAAGACGTCTTTAGAGACGTCTGACTGAGGCGCAATGTAACAATAAAACACAAGAAGAAGCTGAAGAAAAACAACAACAAATGTCGCCACACAAGGACATAATGTTTCTATGGTTTCCTTGTGGCATATCCAATGCACAGTAAAGGCACAGAAATGTTAAAGCGCTTGTTTTGCAAAAATTCCCAAAGCAGTATGCATAAGCATATGTATGTGTGTGTGTGTGTGTGTGATGCACATAGTGTCAAGGCAACAATTTATTATTGTATATTTGCAGTTTACACGCATGAAAGCGCAACGAGCGCAGATGTTTGGCATTTAACAGCCAAGCAAGCATGCAGTCAGGCAGACAGACAGACAGACAGTTAGTCAGTGAGTAAGCGGGACAGTCAAGCAGGTACAAATGTGTCGTCGACGGCAGGCAGTCTGCAAGCGGCAACGAGAAATGTATTTAAAACACAATATGTTGGAATTTTGCAACAATTTTATTTTCCTTTTGCATTTTTACATTGTTTTGTTGTTGTTGTTATTGTTGTTTTTTTGCTCATATTATATTGTAAAGCCTTGCATTAATGCATGCATGAACACGTACTCACACACACAAACGCGCGCACACATACAATTTGCTGTATTAGTGATGCATAAGCAAGTGTTGTAAGCAAGCGTAGCTGACTTATAAATGCAACGCATAAAAGTATGCTACATTTTATTTTATTTTTGCTTTGTGTGATTTTTTTTTTTGCGGTCGCTCAGACACATGTGACTGACTTTTGCACTACGTGGGCGTTTGCTGTCCGTGCATGAGCATAAATATGGTTAAACATGTTGATGATTATGTTGATTATGATGATGATGATGATGATCAAGAAGGCTTCATGTTGTGCAATTTTCTATTTTTTTCAACATTTTCTTCATCTTATTGCGTGCATATTCTGCGTCATCAACAGTCGCGCTGACGTCGTCTCGCATCATGTCCCCGTTGTTTTGCGCATTGAAGATGTCCTTACAGTTGTTGTTGTTGCTGTTGTTGTGTTACTGTTGTTGTTGTGCTCATAGTTGTCGTCCTCGTTTGTTATTATCTACGCCAACGTTCTGTGGTTGTCAACCGCAAAGTAATTTCGCTCGTTTTTAATAAAAGTTCAAAATAGCAACACGTTTAGCTCTCATCGTCTTTGCGCGTCTTCATACTGGTGCTTATATTGCGTCATGCACGTACCGCTGTTCATCCTACCGACGTCGTTGTCGTCGACATTTTCATTCATTCATTCGTTCGTTGGTTGGTTCATTCATTCGTGGCAAGTGAAAGTGTCGTGCCACTTTCACAAGTGTGTACATGTTTAAACTCTCCATTTTCTCCTCCTTTGCCGCAAGTTATGCCAACAACAAACGGCCACCCACGTTGCTGTTGTTGTTGTTGTTGCTGTTGCTTTTATTGCAGCCTAATGAGTTCCTTCATTTCATTCACTTTGACTACTGCAATTTTCTGCTGCATTATTAAAAAAAATGAGAGAAGTAAAAAGAAAGCAACCAACAAAAAGAAGTATGTATTGAAAATTCAAAGCGTGTTGCACAATCACCGTCAACAACAAGCACAACAAGCACAACAACAACAGCAACAACGACAACCAACGTAGCAAGCAACCAACAGGACTCATGTGCATTGTTAGTTGTTCTTCTATGTGTGTGTGCGCTTTTATTGGCATTTGTCTTTGCTTGTTCGCTCATTGTATTCGCCACTGCCTCCTTCTCTTGGCGCTGCCCCGCCCGTTTGCTGCTAATAATAATGTTGATAATAGTTAACCCACTTTGCTTTTCACTTGCCTTGCTTCAATACTTCATAGCACATCACATTTCTCATTTATAGAACGTAATTTTCTTTTGTAGCATTTTCCATTCAAGAAGGCACAACATATTTTAATCACGTCGATTGGTTTGCGCCATCATATTTGTGTCGTTGCTCATTGGCCGGTTTTTTGTTTTTGCTTTTCGCTTTTGCTTTAATAAATGAACAATTTTAAGTATGTCAGTTAAGGCGAATTCATATAAATAATGCATAAGCATGTGAGATGTTGTGCAGCTGCTTTTTTAAATCGTTGAATATTTTGTATGCCCTGCACAAACTCAGGAATATTAAGTTTGTTTGAGAGCATAAGTAAGTAATGCAAAGAAGAGCAGTAGTAAAATACCAATAATGTATTTATTCTTGATCAGAATGACAAGTGAAATTGATTCATCTTTCTGTCCGTCTATATTCACCAATAGAGCTAGAGACTGGAAATTTGAAGAAAAAACTGGAGTGGTCGGCAGCTGAACAGTTTTTGAATGGTTTTTTGCCACGCCCATGTCTTCACGTGCAACCTACAAAAACTCAAACATCAAAAACGTTAGAAAATCGTTTAGTACTCCCCCTTTTAAGGGGTTTTCTTGAAACTGCTATATCTACAAAACTATAAGAGGTTCAAACCTGAAATTTTACATGCTGGCTCAGTAAATATACCTCTTTAAAACTGCGTACCACAAAATACCCCTTCCACCCATCGTTGTCATTCAAAGTCAATCAAAGTCAAATTTGTCATTATTTTTCACGATTTCTTTGAAACTTTGATTAATTTGTAAATAGACAATGTCAATTAAATTATCAACTATAGCGCCCCTACTAGTTTTTCTTTGCCATATGTCTTATTTCGACTGCTTGTGCGTTGCGTGATCACTTCAGTTTGTTGGCTTGACATGTGACATGCAAAAGTAAAGCCCTAAATTGCCTCCTATGAGATTTGAACTCATGACCTTTGGTTTACAAGACCAACGCTCTGCCAACTGAGCTAAGGAGGCACATATCTCACATACAAAGTTGCCTCACCACGAAGTTCCACTACAAGCCTCAATTTCTATAAATAAACGCCAAACTTGCGACGCTTATCACTTAATTAATTGGCAAATATTTCCAACTAACTGACAATGAAAAGCAATTGTCACAATTGTTACTTCTTGTCGTTGTCGTTGTCTGTTGATAATAAAAAGCTGAGTTGTTAACAAGTTGTTGTTGTTGTTGTTGCTGGCAACAGAAGTTTGTCTAACAAACTTTCATGTTCTTGATTATTACACATTATTCAATAAGCCATAAAACTTTCGTATAATCTTTTATAAAACTTGTTACTAATACGTTTTTTCTTTCTTCTCTTTCAGGTAAGTCAAACAAATGTTTTCTGTCGGTCCCACGTGCGCTTGTAAGTCTCGAATTTGCTTTTATTTATTTATGCATTTATCATTTTTGCAATTATTTGTTTATAATTTTGCTTTCCTCAACAAATGAAATCGAAGAAAAATTGAAGTAATTGTTTTGTTTGTTTAACATTATGAAAGAAAAACAAACAACATGATTCGTCGCCCGTTGCCAAGAAAAGATATGCACTTGTATCTTTTTTAAATTCATTCGCTTGGCACTTTTATTTAAACAAAAATTGTTTGCAAATTTACGCGAATTTGTGCATTTGCCAAGAATGACATTAGAAGAGTTGTCATTGTTGTGTCAATTATACTTTTAGCATCTTCTTATAAACAAATTGAAATGCAATTCACGTTCAATTACTTAATTTTCGCACAATTGCTTTAAATTGCTTGGGTGTGCGGAGGCCTTTTTGGTAAGAATTTTCCCGAGGCTTCTTCTTCTGCTTCGTATTAAAATTATTTAAATTCTTTGTAGTAAAATTGAATGTAATTTTTTGTTGAAATTTTCGTGTATAAACAAAAATTTCATGTGAAAAAATTAAAAATAACGCAAACTTTGAAATGAAATTTTGTAGAAAAGTTTAACAAGAAAAATGTTGAGGCAACGAAAATGCCTTAAACGTTGTTTATATAATATTAAGTACAGTGAAAGCTGACCTGATGGTTTCGGGCAAATTTCTTTATCAAACTCATTGTATTTTTGAAACAAAGATAACTTGAGCAAGCTGAAATCATGAGTGTTCGCTTGGATCGTTTTTAGTGTAGCTTGGAAGAGCGATTTGTTATTAAATTGAATTTAAATTAAATGTAAACAACTTTTGCAAGTTCTTCCTAAAAGCGTTAAAAAATGTTTACTTCTTTTTAAAATAATTTTTGCCTTTTTGTTTATGAAACAATTTGCGTTATATAAGTTGATGAAGTTATTATGAAATTATTGCAAACTTAAAGTTGTAAAGAGTTGTCTCATATTGAAAAAGCTCATAGCGTTAATAAACTTCGACTTCGCTCCTCTGCAAAATTATTTTTTACCCTACTCTGCTCTATAATATAGTGTGTGTATTCATGTTACAGAATAACAGTGCGCTTGGGTAGATTTACAAGAGTAGCATTGTGAGCAGAATTTTGTCTAAGTGCACTCAGTCAAATCTGCCAGTTTTTTTTAGTGAAGGGTTTTGTTGGCGTACTTGGTGTACTTTTTTCTAATATTGCATAAGTTCACGTTTAATTGATAGAAATATTTAGAGTCTTTAAATTGGTATTTGCCGTTTTCAGGCAACAAAAAATATATTTAGTCATTAAGTGATTGTCTTAAAATTATGAAAATATAAGTTTCATACGCTTTCTACTTCAATAGACTCAATTTAAGCCTTTACAAAGAAAAATTTGTATTAACTTTTAAAGGATTAAAAGATTTTATGTTTCTTATATACTTAAATGAAGGTTTTGGTAAATTAGTGAAAAAAAAAACAAAACGATTATAAGGTTTTCTTTGTAATTCCTTTTCTAATTGTGCAACGTTGCGTATACTTGATGTTATTTTTCGTTCAATGTAAAACCCTTCAAAGACAAACTTTAACTCGAGTTGCGTGTCATGCTTGGCGTCCTTTCAGTTTACCTCGATTGTAAGTTTCTTTTGTTGTTGTTCTCCGTAATTCTTATCGCATTCAATGACGCATATCTTTTAACCTTAATGAGCGCTAATGTTGCACGTTTCGCGCATTATTTGCGTGGCACTCAAAGCCCACGTCCATGCAACGTTCGCTTGCTCGCCCCCGCCCGCCCGCCGGCCCTGCACACAACACTTAACCTAACGTAGGCGTTCAACGCTAATTGGCGGCCATTTTACTTGTCTGTGTCTGTGTCTATGTACATGTGCGTGCGTGTGTGTGTGTGTGCTGGCTTAAATGGCTTGCCGCATTTGAAGAACATTTGCGGTTAATACACCAAATGCGTTTCAAGTTAAACAGTCGGAAAATTGTAATTTCGTTGTTGATTTTTCATGCGTTTGCATGAGCGTTGAATTGACATTGAAATTGTCTGCGGTTTTTATACAACCTTCGTTTTGTTGCTTTGCTATTTGAAAGTTTTCTCAATGTTTTACTTTAATTTGTTTCAAGATTCGTTGCAAGACTGTTGTGCTTATTTGCATTGGCGGAAAGCGCTTTTTGTCAAATGTTTGCCTTGCGAAATAACTCAAGGATTTACTTAAGATTTGCGCCAAGTTGTATTTGTGCTTGTGATTGTTGGTAGACTGACGTGTAAAGGATTTACCCGCTTCAATTTCAACTGTTGTTATGCAAGAAAGACGAAACACCTTCAAACAATTGCTGCGCTAACACAAAGCAAAATTTAAATTACGTATACGCCATGACTTGCGCAACACCAAATACACACACACACACACACACAAAGGCAAAAGCAAAGGCAATCACTTTTACAATTGAATTTAAAGCAAAATTCAATATTGCAATTTAATTAATTTCTAAAATGCCATTTTGAAATATGTGCCAACAATATTAGTTTTTCCTTTGATGTGAATGCCTTCACTTAATTGATTTTGCTTTGACGTTGATTCAAAAGCAGAAGCAAGAACAACTGCCATCATTGTACATTTATTAGCCAAGGGTGGGGAGGTGTGAATGATGATGGAGGGCAACATTGTGAAATCTTAAAATTTGTGTAATTTTATTTGTGTATTTTATGCGACCAAGTAAAATGAACCGACTGAGACATGATGCCACTTTGTTTAGCTTATGCGTAAACAAACTATGAGCACAACAAAACTGTCAACTTGACTTACGCATTTCATGCAACATTTCTCTAACAAAGTTGAAGTTATGCGTTCAAAATTATAGGAAAAATAAAAGGAGTAAACTTTATCGAAACTTATATACGCTTGTATATAATATATTATAATGACAACCTATTTATAAAATTTTTAATTTTTATTATCTATGGGCAGTGGCACGACCTTATGTTCGATTCTTACAAAACTGAGGAGTTTAACAGATTTCTCCTATGATAGTTATAAGTTTTACTTGTCTGATCTTCACTCAACTCATACATCACCTACAAGAAGTCCCTTTGCGAAAATTTTGTGACCCCAACTTCAAAAATAAAATATTTTTCTAACAAAAACCTCACTTTGGAACGGTCTTCCAATAGCATCTCAAGTGGTCCGATCGAGATAATTCGGAGATATACAAAACCTGAACATATAATAAGAATTTCAGCACTTGATTGGATAGCTTCAGATATATAACAAACTTACGCTCAAACAGATGATTCCATCTCATCACTCAACAACATGTTCAATGTGTCACCTTCCAAGCGTTACAAGGCTCATGCCGAAGTTAATAAGCTCTTGCAAGAGCACAGAAATAAGAAATGTTCTAAAGTTCTTGTTATTCGTTGTCGTTGAACACGAGAAATGAGAAATAATTTCAAATGTTATGCATATGAAGGTGGCTTTTATAGGACCTCCGAGACTCGTTTGGATATGTTGACCTTTTTGTGTGTGCGCTACACATAACATTCAAAGGCTTATATGTTGTGTGTAGCGTGTGTAGAAAAATTGAATTTAATAATGCGTTAATTTTTTCCATTGCAACTTCAGCATGTCTTGAGCAGCTTACAGCTTACGAACGCTTGTCAGAAACATGTTTCTCATTTTTCCACTTCAACGTTTCAGCAAAAAAAATGAATTTGAAAAAATTCCTGGTATTAATTCAAGACTCCTGCGTCAAGCCAACTCACCTACGCATGCCAATTTCAGCGCTTTATTTGCTGTGTGCTCTGTGACAATGTTGACATTTCCGAATCTGCTGAAACGGTTAGAATTTGCGCATAAGTAAGCTGGCATAACGAACAAAGCTTGAAAGACATGTCATGTTAAATATGCATTACAAATATTTCATTTTCTACGCGCACATGTACATTATACATATATACATGTGTCTGTGTGTGTTGGAAAAATTTAAATAAATGTCGTAAAGGTTGGCAGCTAAAATGGGGTTAGAAAGTACAATGAGTCGTGCACTTAGTGCGAGCAGATATTTGTCAAGTATACGAGACGTGTGTCGTATGACTTTTTGTGCGCTACACACACACACACACACACACATGTACATACACTTATGCTATAGCATAATAATGTAACCTTACGAGTGTTTTGTACGTAAGCACAGAAAAAAATTCGTAGAAAATTGTCTCATTATGCCAAATGCAAATGTACTTTGCGCATTGTATAACTTCAAGCCAGCATGAAAGTAAGTAAGTAAGTACGTACGCTACTATATGAGCATGTATTGTTGAGTATGCTCAAGCGCATTTTGTATATTTGTTGCTGTTGCTACGACGAAAGGTCACTTGGTGTTGGTGTAGCTAAAAAATATACCATGAAGCCGCTTGGCATGCCTCCTGTGAGAATTGAACTCACGACCTTTGGTTTACAAGACCAACGCTCTGCCAACTGAGCTAAGGAGGCGGCTTGATTGCGCCCCATACCAAAGCCGCCATCAAAGCGTATATTACCTATCGGTAAATAACGAAGCGAACTTGCAATTATCAGCACAACATGTTTGCACACTCTTTGATAAAAGCGCCGCAACCGAAACTCAAACATTGTTGGCATTTCAAGTGAAATGAAACGAAGCAACATGAAATGACACTTTTGTTTTATGGTTGTGCTCGAAAAATTCCAGTAAAGAGTTGCGCAGTTGCAATTGCAGTTGAGTTTATGCCCGCGGCGCCACTTGTGCGTTGCAACAAGCAGCAAGTTGTGCATGATCATTAAACAAACGTAGTTTTGACAGTTTGGCCAAAGTAAAAGCACAAATGTTGCTGCAAGTAACATGAATGTATGCTCAATTTTTTACGGCAAAGCATTTGACATTTGAAAGAAAACATGTGCAAAACATGTATGAAATTTCATTTAAAATTATAATAATTAATTAAGCACATGTGTCTTTATGAATATGTTGCGCGCTTATGTAATTACTTGAACGATCCGCAAATTTAATAACAAACAATATTATTATGCATGCGCACACACACACACACACACACGAAGCCACGCAAATTACCATAATTAATGACATAAATAATTGTTTAACAAAATGAAAATGTGCACTTAATTATGTTGATGGCATTAATGTTGTTAAGCTATTTTTAAATGTGACATCAAACTACATGATGCATTAATGAAGTTAAGCATACGCCATGTTGTATGCAATTATTTTTGTTAAATATGTTCATCAATTGAGTGTTTTTACACTTCAGGTAATAAACTGTTTTAAGGTTTATTCATAGCCTCATGACTTAAATTTGTGTTGTTTAAAAAACAAAATGTTAGAAATTCGAAACTCATGTCGAGATTTGTTATTATTAAACCATGACTTTGTAGTCTCATAATTTTAAAACTGAAAAATCGATTTAACATCTTCTTTCAAGAACGTTTTTTTGATCTTCAATTTATGTAATTTGTCTTTCTGTGCATAAGAAAAAATTAATAGATCTAGAAATGAAATTGTTTCTCAATATCATGAGCTGTATATTTTTTTATACTCTCAGTTTGAATAAATTGATGAATTCTAAAAGGCGTACTTTCCATAGAAGTGCCTTGTTTATTTCTTGATACATATTAATTTCTTAAGTTGGTAATAGAAATCTACAATAAAAACTACTATAAATACTATTGAAATAGAGAGAAAGCATGGCCTAAGGAATAGTTATCGTTCATATAAACAATTATTGCTTATAATAATGAAAGTTGATTTGTTATACAAAAGATTATTTAAGAAAAACTGATTTAAAAATATCTTTTAAACCGTGAAGTAAAACTTTTTCCTTCTCAAAACTTTATTATCTCATTTAATGCACTTATTTTTCGCCTAACATAAGAGGCGCATTACAAGCGAATTATTGTTGACATTTTCAGCTTAAATTTTATGTTTTTATTTTTATCAAATTGAAAATAATCAACTTAAAATGTTTACGCTTTTAATAACAGAAGTGAACATCAAATTAAATGTTTCTTAACTTTGCTCCGTTATCGTTTGCTGCACAGTGTCACAGCTTAACTACAAGCAAACTATAAACAGAAATAACATGAGCAACTTAACAATTTTATGCGCAGAGATAAACGCAACTTGAGGCGAAACTACTTAACTTGTGAATGATTTTACTTTTTTATTTGCGTACGCAAACATGACATAATGCATAGCCAAGTAGCGACGTGTTCAAGCAGCGTCAAGTCGAAGCTGCGATACGCTTTTTACTGCAGACAAATAAAATTTCATTTCAACATAATCTGCTTTCCGTTTTATTGACACTTTGAACGTGCCTTTGTGTTTTTCTGGTTTGGTTTAATTTGTTTTTTTTAAGAGTGACCCAAATTCACAAAGGAGAACAATTTTGTTTTATTTTCTTAAATTGCAGAACGATTTTTTAAAGCTAGTTTGTCGTATATGTCGTGTGGCAATATGTATTATGAGATTATATAATATTGGTTTTATTCATATTTCATTTTCAAATAGCGTTGGATTTTTAAATTAATTTTTTTAATGGCGAAATTTTTGCCACGACTTTTAATCGCTTGAACACTTGAATTCAGCTAAAAAGGCTCTCTTACTTGAGCTGAATGCTCAAGACATTATTGCACTGGTTTGTTAATTTATCAAATAGAACTGCCTACGCGAGTTTAGCTTAAGGTTTTTCAAACTATAACTGACCATAGCAAATTGTAATTTATACTCAAATAGAAATCGCCGTCTCCAATTTGAAGTAAATGTTTTTTGACTTTACCAAACCAATTGTGCCTCAGCAGACAGGCTTATTATATGAAACCATGCTTAATGCTATAATATATATGTTTTCATAACTAAAACTCAAAGAGGCAAGTTACAATTGGACTTAGAAAGCCATAATGAAGCGTATATTTTACGTCACGTGGCTTATTTAAAGGCGTTACAAGCACCATGACAAACTTCGAATACTCAATTGGCTCCTACTTATTTTTTCTGTTGAAAAACAAAGTGTATAAAAAAGAAGCAGAAGCAATTCGAACGAAAACCATTTCACAGAGATAAACAAACGGGATGTGAAATGTTTATCCATGCGCTACTTTTACATTAGGAAATGGCATGAAATTCTTTTTCGCTTACTCGCCTAACCGCAGCTGTCAGGATGCTATTTTACTTTATTTAAATAACGTAGGCTGTGTGTGTTGTCTGCTTTTAGGCGTCACCGATGACGATTGCCATGCATTAGCATTGAAATTAGAATAGGCCGTGTCACTATTAGAAGATGTTGAGTTGTCAGCGTGTTTCCTTTTCCTTTTTTGTTGACTGTCGCAGCAATTTCCTGAGACAAAAACATTAAAAGAAGCCAGCAGCAACGAACAGCTTCGATTGCCTGTCAGCAAAATTTACCAATAAAAAAGTGTAGTATATTTTTGTGCGCCTTCATATGTGTATTTGTCATATGTCTCGCATACACACATCAATGTCGTATTTTGTCATGCCATCGACACATGCTCGCCTGCTCTAAAATGCTTTGAACAAGTCTCATAAATTTTCTGTCAAATATCATTTATTATGCTCGTTATAATTTGTTGTTATTGCTGCTCCTACTGAATCTTGTGCTGCTGCTTCTATTGTTGTTGTTGCTTTTGTTCTTGCTATAACGTGCGCCTTCTAACACACAAATCACTTTTATTGATTTTATTTTTTCTACTTTATTATTCAATGAAAAAATAACGAAAACTTATATTCACGCAGCTACTTTTGTATATACTGTAGTACTATATATATAAATATATAATACATTTATTAGACGATTTTATTTCATGGCCGTTGAAATTCTTGTTTTCTATTACAGAATCGTTCAATCATTTGGAATTTCTTTTGACATTTTTACTTCAATTTTCCATTTTTTTCGTTTTTTTCATTTATTTGTTTCTTCATTCATTCATTTGGCAGTTTCCTTTCCTTTGTTCAACTGTTGAATTGAAATATTCATGCCCAAACATGAAAAAAAGAAACCTTTGTTGAATTTCATGTTTAGAACATTGATTGTTACCTTTGTCTCAATTTCGTTGAATGTTCAAAAAAGTATCTTTAAAGTGAGTACCGTTTTTTTCCTAACCAATTTGTATTCATTGCAAGTCCAAATCAAGGGAAGAGCGAGTGAAAGAGAACTTGTCTGTTGTTAAAAAACCAACAATATAAGAAATTTACATTTAAATTAGTAAAAGCTTCTTAATGGCGTAATTTGAGCTCAACGTTGAAATTTGATTTGTGAGAATTTCAATTATTTGTGAAGCAAAAACCATAATTATTAATTTATTAAATCGTCTGTATTGAAAGTTGAAATAATTAGTATTTATATGCGGCAGTGCGTGCCTTAGGCAATAAGGCAACACAGTTGATCGAATAAGCAAGGGCAAATGGAAGACATGGCGGCTAATGGCGTCTAGAAGAAACCCATTTAACTTACACACAACGCAGAGAAGACAGTAGCTAAAATATGTTCCAAATGTATTTTGCTGTTAGATTCGTGCGTATTTATCTTTTAAATGGTTTAAATGAACAGATATGATTGTTAGAATATTAATATGTTTTCATAAATCAAATAAACTTATGTTTTAAAGAATAAAATAATGTTGCCAACGTTTTTTTGTGTCCCTAATAACGTTTAGTGTCATGTTTATTGACATTCCTTGTATCGCACATGCTTAAATAAAGTGTTAAAACTCAAAAATTGTAAATTTTTTAGAAATCAGAAATGTGGTTGTCAATAGTTGCTAAGATATGTTGATAACAAATGTTGCTAAGAAATGTTGCTGGAAAATTTTACTTACAAATGTTGTTCAGAAATGTTGCTGAAAAATGTTGCTGACAAATGTTGCTAAGAAATGTTGCTGACAAATGTTGCTGACAAATGTTGCTGAAAAATGTTGCTGACAAATGTTGCTAAAAAATGTTGCTGACAAATGTTGCTAGAAAATGTTGCTAAGAAATGTTGCTGACAAATCTTACTAAAAATGTTGCTAAGAAATGTTGCTGACAAATGTTGCTAAGAAATGTTGCTGACAAATGTTGCTGACAAATGTTGCTGAAAAATGTTGCTGACAAATGTTGCTAAAAAATGTTGCTGACAAATGTTGCTAGAAAATGTTGCTAAGAAATGTTGCTGACAAATGTTGCTAGAAAATGTTGCTCAGAAATATTGCTGACAAATCTTACTAAAAATGTTGCTAAGAAATGTTGCTGACAAATGTTGCTCAGAAATGTTGCTAAGAAATGTTGCTGACAAATGTTGCTCAGAAATGTTGCTGAAAAATGTTGCTGACAAATGTTGCTAAGAAATGTTGCTGAAAAATGTTGCTCAGAAATGTTGCTGACAAATGTTGCTGGCAAATGTTGCTGAAAAATGTTGCTGAAAAATGTTGCTGGCAAATGTTGCTGACAAATGTTGCTGACAAATGTTGCTGGCAAATGTTGCTGACAAATGTTGCTGACAAATGTTGCTGAGAAATGTTGCTGAGAAATGTTGCTAGACAAATGTTGCTAGAAAAATGTTGCTGAGAAATGTTGCTCAGAAATGTTGCTGACGAATGTTGCCAACAATTGTTGTTAAGAAATTTTGGTGGCAAATGTTGCTCAGAAATGTTGCTGACAAATGTTGCTGAAAAATGTTGCTAGAAAATGTTGCTAAGAAATGTTGCTGACAAATGTTGCTGAAAAATGTTGCTGACAAATGTTGCTGACAAATGTTGCTGAAAAATGTTGCTGACAAATGTTGCTAAAAAATGTTGCTGACAAATGTTGCTGACAAATGTTGCTAAAAAATGTTGCTGACAAATGTTGCTAGAAAATGTTGCTCAGAAATGTTGCTGACAAATCGTTGCTAACAAATGTTGCTAAGAAATGTTGCTGACAAATGTTGCTCAGAAATGTTGCTAAGAAAATGTTGCTGACAAATGTTGCTAACGAAATGTTGCTGAGAAAATGTTGCTGACAAATGTTGCTAAGAAATGTTGCTGAAAAATGTTGCTAAGAAATGTTGCTTAGCAAATGTTGCTGGCAAATGTTGCTGAAAAATGTTGCTGGCAAATGTTGCTGACAAATGTTGCTGACAAATGTTGCTGACAAATGTTGCTGACAAATGTTGCTGAAAAATGTTGCTCAGAAATGTTGCTGAAAAATGTTGCTCAGAAAATGTTGCTGACAAAATGTTGCTGACAAATGTTGCTGAAAAATGTTGCTGACAAATGTTGCTTAAAAATGTTGCTGAAAAATGTTGCTAGACAAATGTTGCTAAGAAAATGTTGCTGACAAATGTTGCTAGAAAATGTTGCTAAGAAATGTTGCTGACAAATGTTGCTAGAAAATGTTGCTCAGAAATATTGCTGACAAATTTACTAAAAATGTTGCTAAGAAATGTTGCTGACAAATGTTGCTCAGAAATGTTGCTAAGAAATGTTGCTGACAAATGTTGCTCAGAAATGTTGCTGAAAAATGTTGCTGACAAATGTTGCTAACAAATGTTGCTGACAAATGTTGCTCAGAAATGTTGCTGACAAATGTTGCTGGCAAATGTTGCTGAAAAATGTTGCTGGAAAATGTTGCTGCAAATGTTGCTGAGCAAATGTTGCTGACAAATGTTGCTAGAAATGTTGCTGAAAATGTTGCTCAGAAAATGTCAATGCTAACAAAATGTTGCTGACAAATGTTGCTCAGAAATGTTGCTAATAAATGTTGCTGAAAATGAGAAATGTTGCTGACAAATGTTGCTGACAAATGTTGCTAAGAAATGTTGCTGAAAAATGTTGCTGAGAAATGTTGCTGACAAATGTTGCTGGCAAATGTTGCTGAGCAAATGTTGCTGAAGTAAATGTTGCTGAGCAAAGTTGTTGCTGACAAATGTTGCTGACAAATGTTGCTGACAAATGTTGCTGAGCAAATGTTGCTGACGAAATGTTGCTGACAAATGTTGTCTGACAAATGTTGCTAAAGAAATGTTGCTGGAAATGTTGCTGACAAATGTTGCTGAGCAAATGTTGCTGACAAATGTTGCTCAGAAATGTTGCTGAAAAATGTTGCTGACAAATGTTGCTAAGAAATGTTGCTGAAAAATGTTGCTCAGAAATGTTGCTGACAAATGTTGCTAAGAAATGTTGCTCAGAAATGTTGCTGACGAATTTGCCAACAATTGTTGTTAAGAAATTTTGGTGGCAAATGTTGCTCAGAAATATAGCTGACAAATCTTACTAAAAATGTTGCTAGAAAATGTTGCTCAAACATGTTCAAACATGTTGTGCAAAAATTTTTTTTCTGGTTCCGGAACTGGTTTTTTCCAAAAAAAGGTCAACTTCTAAACCCTTTGACCTAGGGCTCTGAATTTGAGACAATGTAGTAAAAAACGACGCTCTTTCCGATGAGCATATTTTTAACTCTCTCAAGTCTCTCCTTCACTCTCTTTTGAGAGAGGTGCAAAAATTGCTCTCTCAGAAATATTTGTTTTTTTTTTTGGGTTCCGGAACCAATTTTTTCCAAAAAGAGTCATATTCTCAGAATGTTGCTAACAAATGTTGCTAGAAAATGTTGCTGACAAATGTTGCTGGCCAATGTTGCTGGCAAATGTAGCTCAGAAATGTTGCTTAGAAATGTTGCTGAAAAATGTTGCTCAGAAATGTTGCTGACAAATGTTGCAGAAATTTTGCTGACAAATGTTGCTGGCAAATGTTGCTGGCAAATGTTGCTGACAAATGTTGCTGACAAATGTTGTTGGCAAATGTTGCTGAAAAATGTTGCTCAGAAATGTTGCTGAAAAATGTTGCTCAGAAATGTTGCTGACAAATGTTGCAGACATTTTGCTGACAAATGTTGCTGGCAAATGTTGCTGGCAAATGTTGCTGACAAATGTTGCTGACAAATGTTGCTGACAAATGTTGCTGGCAAATGTTGCTGACAAATGTTGCTCAGAAATGTTGCTAAGAAATGTTGCTGACAAATGTTGCTGAGGAATGTTGCTAAGAAATGTTGCTGAAAAATGTTGCTCAGAAATGTTGCTGACGAATTTGCCAACAATTGTTGTTAAGAAATTTTGGTGGCAAATGTTGCTCAGAAATATAGCTGACAAATCTTACTAAAAATGTTGCTAGAAAATGTTGCTCAAACATGTTCAAACATGTTGTGCAAAAATTTTTTTTCTGGTTCCGGAACTGGTTTTTTCCAAAAAAAGGTCAACTTCTAAACCCTTTGACCTAGGGCTCTGAATTTGAGACAATGTAGTAAAAAACGACGCTCTTTCCGATGAGCATATTTTTAACTCTCTCAAGTCTCTCCTTCACTCTCTTTTGAGAGAGGTGCAAAAATTGCTCTCTCAGAAATATTTGTTTTTTTTTTTGGGTTCCGGAACCAATTTTTTCCAAAAAGAGTCATATTCTCAG
Organism: Phortica magna; assembly: GCA_037044515.1. Taxonomy (NCBI): domain Eukaryota; kingdom Metazoa; phylum Arthropoda; class Insecta; order Diptera; family Drosophilidae; genus Phortica; species Phortica magna. Next base: position 23,842 of record JBAMBP010000415.1, read on the forward strand.
AATGTTGCTAACAAATGTTGCTAGAAAATGTTGCTGACAAATGTTGCTGGCCAATGTTGCTGGCAAATGTAGCTCACAAATGTTGCTTAGAAATGTTGCTGACAAATGTTGCTCAGAAATGTTGCTAAGAAATAATGCTGACAAATGTTGCTAGAAAATGTTGCTGAGAAATGTTGCTCAGAAATGTTGCTGACGAATTTGCCAACAATTGTTGTTAAGAAATTTTGGTGGCAAATGTTGCTCAGAAATATTGCTGACAAATTTTACTAAAAATGTTGCTAGAAAATGTTGCTAAGAAATGTTGCTGACAAATGTTGCTAAGAAATGTTGCTGACACAAATGTTGCTGACAAATGTTGCTGAAAAATGTTGCTCAGAAATGTTGCTAAGAAATGTTGCTCAGAAATGTTGCTAAGAAATGTTGCTGACAAATGTTGCTGAGGAATGTTGCTAAGAAATGTTGCTGAAAAATGTTGCTCAGAAATGTTGCTGACGAATTTGCCAACAATTGTTGTTAAGAAATTTTGGTGGCAAATGTTGCTCAGAAATATTGCTGACAAATGTTGCTAACAAATGTTGCTGGCCAATGTTGCTGGCAAATGTAGCTCAGAAATGTTGCTAAGAAATGTTGCTGACAAGTGTTGCTCAGGAATGTTGCTAAGAAATGTTGCTGAGAAATGTTGCTCAGAAATGTTGCTGACGAATTTGCCAACAATTGTTGTTAAGAAATTTTGGTGGCAAATGTTGCTCAGAAATATTGCTGACAAATCTTACTAAAAATGTTGCTAGAAAATGTTGCTCAAACATGTTCAAACATGTTGTGCAAAAATTTTTTTTCTGGTTCCGGAACTGGTTTTTTCCAAAAAAGGGTCAACTTCTGAACCCGTTGACCTAGGGCTCTGAATTTGAGACAATGTAGTAAAAAACGACGCTCTTTCCGATGAGCATATTTTTAACTCTCTCAAGTCTCTCCTTCACTCTCTTTTGAGAGAGGTGCAAAAATTGCTCTCTCAAAAATATTTGTGTGTTTTTTTTGGTTCCGGAACCAATATTTTCCATAAAGAGTCATATTTTCAGAATGTTGCTGACAAATGTTGCTAAGAAATGTTGCTGACAAATGTTGCTAAGAAATGTTGCTCAGAAATGTTGCTAGAAAATGTTGCTAAGAAATGTTGATAGAAAATGTTGCTGACAAATGTTGCTGGCAAATGTTGCTGACAAATGTTGCTAGTAAATGTTGCTAGTAAATGTTGCTGACAAATGTTGCTAACAAATGTTGCTGACAAATGTTGCTCAGAAATGATGCTGACAAATGTTGCTAGTAAATGTTTCTGACAAATGTTGGTGAAAAATGTTGCTGACAAATGTTGCTGACAAATGTTGCTAGAAAATGTTGCTGAAAAATGTTGCTGATAAATGTTGCTAGAAAATGTTGCTGGCAAATGTTGCTGAAAATGTTGCTAGAAAATGTTGCTCAGAAATATTGCTGACAAATCTTACTAAAAATATTGCTAGAAAATGTTCGTAAGAAATGTTGCTGAGAAATTTTCAACATTTGTTGAGAGAGCAATTTTTGCACCTATCTCAAAAGAGAGTGAAAGAGAGACTTTAGAGAGTTGAAAATATGCTAATCGGAAAGAGCGTCGTTTTTTACTACATTGTCTCAAATTCAGAGCCCTAGGTCAACGGGTTCAGAAGTTGACCCTTTTTTGGAAAAATCCGGTTCCGGAACCATAAACAAAAGATTTGTACATGTTTGAACATGTCCGAGCCAAATTTGGTAGCAAAACTTTCTAGCGATGTTTTCTAGCAACATTTACTAGCAACATTTGTCAGCAACATTTGTCAGCAATATTTCTGAGCAACATTTGTCAGCAACATTTGTTAGCAACATTTGTCAGCAACATTTGTCAGCAACATTTGCAGCAACATTTCTTAGCAACATTTCTGAGCAACATTTGTCAGCAACATTTGTCAGCAACATTTGCCAGCAACATTTGCCAGCAACATTTGTCAGCAACATTTTCTAGCAACATTTTTCAGCAACATTTCTCAGCAACATTTTCTAGCAACATTTGTCAGCAACATTTTCTAGCAATATTTTTCTGCAACATTTTCTAGCAACATTTCTTAGCAACATTTTCTAGCAACATTTCTTAGCAACATTTTCTAGCAACATTTGTTAGCAACATTCTGAGAATATGACTCTTTTTGGAAAAAATTCGTTCCGGAACCAAAAAAAAAAAACAAACATTTTTGAGAGAGCAATTTTTGCACCTCTCTCAAAAGAGAGTGAAGGAGAGACTTGAGAGAGTTAAAAATATGCTCATCGGAAAGAGCGTCGTTTTTTACTACATTGTCTCAAATTCAGAGCCCTACGTCAAAGGGTTTAGAAGTTGACCTTTTTTTGGAAAAAACCAGTTCCGGAACCAGAAAAAAAAATTTTTGTACAACATGTTTGAACTACATTTTCTAGCAACATTTTTAGTAAGATTTGTCAGCAATATTTCTGAGCAACATTTTCTAGCAACATTTTCAGCAACATTTGCCAGCAAAATTTTCTAGCAACATTTATCACCAACATTTTTCAGCAACATTTTCTAGCAACATTTGTCAGCTACTTTTGTCAGCAACATTTTTCAGCAACATTTGTAAGCAACATTTACTAGCAACATTTGTCAGCAACATTTGTCAGCAACATTTCTGAGCAACATTTGTCAACAACATCTGTCAGCAACATTTGTCAGCAACATTTGTTAGCAACATTTGTCAGCAAAATTTGTTAGCAACATTTCTGAGCAACATTTGCCAGCAACATTTGCCAGCAACATTTGTCAGCAACATTTGTTAGCAACATTTGTCAGCAACATTTTCTAGCAACATTTGTTAGCAACATTTGTTAGCAACATTTGCCAGCAACATTTACTAGCAACATTTTTCAGCAACATTTGTCAGCAACATTCACTAGCAACATTTGTCAGCAACATTTACTAGCAACATTTGTCAGCAACATTTGTCAGCAACATTTCTGAGCAACATTTGTCAGCAACATTTGTTAGCAACAATTGTCAGCAACATTTGTCAACAACATTTACTAGCAACATTTTTCAGCAACATTTGTCAGCAACATTCACTAGCAACATTTTTCAGCAACATTTCTTAGCAACATTTGCCAGCAACATTTCTCAGCAACATTTGTCAGCAACATTTTCTATCAACATTTCTTAGCAACATTTTCTAGCAACATTTGTTAGCAACATTTCTGAGCAACATTTGTCAGCAACATTTTGAGAATATGACTTTTTGGAAAATATTGGTTCCGGAACCAAAAAAAACAAACAAATATTTTTGAGAGAGCAATTTTTGCACCTCTCTCAAAAGAGAGTGAAGGAGAGACTTGAGAGAGTTAAAAATATGCTCATCGGAAAGAGCGTCGTTTTTTACTACATTGTCTCAAATTCAGAGCCCTAGGTCAAAGGGTTTAGAAGTTGACCTTTTTTTGGAAAAAACCAGTTCCGGAACCAGAAAAAAAATTTTTGAACAACATGTTTGAGCAACATTTTCTAGCAACATTTTTAGTAAGATTTGTCAGCAATATTTCTGAGCAACATTTGCCACCAAAATTTCTTAACAACAATTGTTGGCAAATTCGTCAGCAACATTTCTGAGCAACATTTCTTAGCAACATTTGTCAGCAACATTTCTTAGCAACATTTCTGAGCAACATTTGTCAGCAACATTTACCAGCAACGTTTGTCAGCAACATTTGTCAGCAACATCTGTCAGCAACATTTGTCCGCAACATTTGTTAGCAACATTTGTCAGCAAAATTTCTTAGCTACATTTCTGAGCAACATTTGCCAGCAACATTTGTCAGCAACATTTGTCAGCAACATCTGTCAGCAACATTTGTTAGCAACATTTGTCAGCAACATTTCTTAGCAACATTTTTGAGCAACATTTGTCAGCAACATTTTTCAGCAACATTTCTGAGCAACATTTGTCAGCAACATTTCTTAGCAACATTTCTGAGCAACATTTGTCAGCAATATTTTCTAGCAACATTTCTCAGCAACATTTCTTAGCAACATTTACTAGCAACATTTTTCAGCAATATTTCTCAGCAACATCTGTCAGCAACATTTTCTGCCAACATTTATCAGCAACATTTGCCTGCAACATTTGTCAGCAACATTTTCTAGCAACATTTTCCAGCAACATTTTCTACCAACATTTATCAGCAACATTTGCCTGCAACATTTGCCAGCAACATTTCTTAGCAACATTTGCCAGCAACATTTGTCAGCAACATTTCTTAGCAACATTTTCTATCAACATTTATCAGCAACATTTGTCAGCAACATTTCTGAGCAACATTTGTTATGTTTGTATTTTTGTTGTTATTGTTGTGTTTGTTGTTGTTGTTATTATATATTTTGCTGTAATTGTTGTTGTAATTGTTGTTGTTGTAATTGTTGTTGTTGTAATTGTTGTTGTTGTAATTGTTGTTGTTGTAATTGTTGTTGTTGTAATTGTTGTTGTTGTAATTGTTGTTGTTGTAATTGTTGTTGTTGTAATTGTTGTTGTAATTGTTGTTGTTGTAATTGTTGTTGTTGTAATTGTTGTTGTTGTTGTAGTAATTGTTGTTGTTGTTGTAATTGTTGTTGTTGTTGTAGTAATTGTTGTTGTTGTTGTTGTTGTAATTGTTGTTGTTGTAATTGTTGTTGTAATTGTTGTTGTTGTTGTAATTGTTGTTGTTGTAATTGTTGTTGTTGTTGTTGTTGTTGTAATAGTTGTTGTTGTAATTGTTTTTGTTGTTGTTGTAATTGTTTTTGTTGTTGTTGTAATTGTTGTTGTTGTTGTAATTGTTGTTGTTGTAATTGTTGTTGTTGTTGTAATGGTTGTTGTTGTTGTTGCTGTAATTGTTGTTGTAATTTTTGTTGTTGTAATTTTTGTTGCTGTAATTGTTGTTGTAATTTTTGTTGTTGTAATTTTTGTTGTTGTAATTGTTGTTGTTGTAATTGTTGTTGTTGTTGTTGTAGTTGTTGTAATTGTTGTTGTAATTTGTGTTGTTGTTGTTGTAATGGTTGTTGTTGTAATGGTTGTTGTTGTTGTTGTAATGGTTGTTGTTGTTGTAATGGTTGTTGTTGTAATGGTTGTTGTTGTTGTTTGTGAGTGTTGTTTTTGTTTTTGTAAGTGTTGTTTTTGTTGTTGTAAGTGTTGTTTTTGTTGTTCTAAGTGCTGTTGTTGTTTTTTGTTTTTATTGATGGCAAATGTTGCTCAAACATGTTGTACAAAAATTTTTTTTTTCTGGTTCCGGAACTGGTTTTTTCAAAAAAAAAGGTCAACTTCTAAACCCTTTGACCTAGGGCTCTGAATTTGAGACAATGTAGTAAAAAACGACGCTCTTTCCGATGAGCATATTTTTAACTCTCTAAAGTCTCTCTTTCACTCTCTTTTGAGAGAGGTTCAAAAACTTCTCTCTCAAAAAAAATGTTTTCCTCACAAATGTTGCTGACAGTATTGCCAATAAATGTTGCTAGAAAAAGTTGCTCAGAAATGTTGCTAAAAAATGTTGCTGAAATTTGGTGCTCACAAATGTGGCAAATCATGTTGCTCAGAAATGTTGCTGTCGTGCTATGTTTGTATTTGAAAAATAAAATAATAAATCGCATGCGATTTTTCCTACCAACTCACGCGTTTAAATATAAAAAGAAATTATGTTAAAAAAAAATGTTCACAAGGAATGTAAATGAACATGAAACATAACATTGTGATGAGAATTGAGGATAAAATGTCATCTCAAAAGATTATTTATCAGACTATTCATTTTCATGAAAATATTATGGAAAATGTCTTTGTAGAGTTCAACTTTTTTATCGATTTAAGAAAAGTAAAATTGATTTTCTTACAAGGATAAACAAATATTCGGTAGAGCGGAAAAATTTACCTTTTCTTTAAAAATATTTAAATATTGTCTTTTTATTAATTAAAGTCTGAGTGCATAAATAATTGTCACTTCGTTTTTGGCTTTTAAAGTAAATATGATTAATGCTTATAAACAACAAAGCACTTTACTGAACTTATTGCACTCGATTAGATTAATGTTAACTACAAAAATTGCACAATAATTTCACAACCGATTAAGCACAAATTTATTAAAATTAAGTGAAGAAGTTCAAAGATACAAACACTTTTTCGCTGCTGTTGATTTTATTACAATTTCAGAATTTGTGATCGCAAAAACGAGTAAATCGTAGACGACATTTCACTACCCGTTAGTGTCGGTCACAAAATGAAACTATAACACAGGACTCTGTGTCCTCTTAATGTCTTTTGTTGTTGTCTTTTTTATTTTCTTTGTTTTCTGTTTAATTAAGAGGCAAACTAAGCAGGATTACTTCTGTTCAGCACACGAGAACGCAATTAATTTGCATTATGCAAAAATAACAGAAACAAAAACTATTCAGGCATATTTTCTTTTTTTTAATATTATTTGTATAATTTGATTTGTTTGTTTGCTGCTGTTGTTGTTGTTGTTTATGAGCGTTGTTGATTGAAATGATTTGCAGTCACGGTTGTAGTTGTCGCCGTTCGATGCGAATGCTGATAACGAAATGATTTTGAACAGCAATTAAACGCGCGATAAATAAGCGCAAATCTCGCACTGAGATTCAAAACCGAACTGCTAATGAGTTGGCGCCCAGGCAGGCTACGCAGCCAAGCAGTGCCGGTGGCAGTAGCAGAAGCCAACGCAAACCAAAGCCAAGCCAAGCCAAGCCGAATCCGAGATCTAAGGCAGCGACTGCGACGGTGACTGCGACGGTGACTGCGCCGGCGACTGAGGCTGTGCCGCTGCAGCATGTTTGCAATTGATTCTATTGACGCGTTTAGATTTTCTTTTTCTTGACTATTTTCTATTTACTTTAGGGTTTTTTTTTCATTTTTTATATTTATATATATATTATTGCCGCTTCGTGTTGACAAGCAACAACATCTTCGTTTTAATTTGCCGTTTTTTCTATTTTTTCTAATAGCTTTTTGTGATTGAGTTTCGTAAATGAAATCAAATGTAATTCAATCGATGCTCACTATGAGATACGCTTATGGTTGAATGTATGTAACGTTGCATCAAACTGTGCTGTGCACTGAGAGTGTTGTGTTGTTGTTGTTGTTGTGGCTTTAGTTGCTATAGTTGCTGCTGCTGTGCTTCTTGTTGCTAATGGCATATTTATTATTGTTGTTGTTGTGCATCACCACCTTCAACGTGCCCACACTGCTTGCTCGTTCTACTGTGCGTGCTTGTGTGTGTCCGTGTGTGTGTGTGTGTGTGTGTGTGCGCTGAATGCTGCCAGACCGCAGCTGACATGTCGAGAACAACAGCAATGTCGGTCGGCACTTAATCGTATTAATAATCTTCACTCAATCTATCTATCCATCCGACCATCTATCTCGCAATCTGTCTGTGTGTCTCTAGCGGCGTATCTGTAACTGTGTAACTGTTATATAGTATTATATACACACATGTATCTGATTCATTGCTGCGCCATTTCGTCATATGCTTTACAAATGAATTGCAAACCAAACATTCGTTTTATTATTTCTCTTTTTTTATTGTATTTATTAATAATAATAATATTTATATTTGTATACATTTTCAATATAGTTAAGTTATTTGTTATATTTTTTTTTCATGCTTTTCATTGTTCGATATTTTTGCGGTTTTTAACTTTGAATTGACTGCCGAACGTTGCAATTGCGCTTAAATAGATACAATTACGGTTATCTGTGCTATTGTGTGGTTAAGCAACACCAACACCAAGCCCAAGCCCAAGCCAACCCAACCACCCACCGCCCAACGCATTGTAACTTAAATCCTTCTTTAAGTTTTTGTTTTGTGGCTTTTTTGGTGAGAAGCCCAACAAGCTGACTACTTGTGTATCTTTAAGTACAGAACAACAACAACAACAACAACAACTATAATGGTGGCAAGCATTGCTCAAAGTAGGACACAACTAGACAATGTACCGCTTTCATGCACCGCCGCGCCCGCCCCTCGCGCTGTCATTATTAAAAGCTGCTTAATTTCTAAGTCGTTGCATTTAAACGTCTTCGCTGCTCTATGGTTTTACTTATGTAGTTATGAAGTTACCTATGCGAACTATACTTTACCTCAGCTGCGTTTATTTTAACAGCTTACTTTCTTTCTGTACTTTTATTGTGTTTTAATACTTTTATCTTTGTTTATGCACACACGGCAAGGCAAGGCAACGAACACCACTCAACGCATAACTGAGTCATGCACTTTTTGGCTTAAACTCCTTCGGCGTTGTCTGTCTAAGCTGCTTAAAAGCCGTAATTGTATCCCCCATACGATAAGAAGCGTCAAAGTCAACGCCAACACAAATTTTCAAGCTGTTTTATTTCTGCTCAAACTGCGACGCCTCCTTCATTTGCTCTTCTTCTTGACGCGCAGCCAGTCAGTCAGTTTAGTTCGTTCAGTGCCGTTGCGCTGACTTTGCCTTTTGGCTTATGTCTCGTTCGTTTCATTTGAAATTTACACCCAGAGGACATTATTCGCTTGACGCGTTTCGCCTTTTCGAGCTTTACGACATTGTGCAAATTTCAAAGTTGTCTTCTTCTAAAAATAGCCAAACGGTTTTGCATGCTCACATAAATTCACAGATTTGCCTTTACTGCTCCGACTACAGACGCGTCGATTATATTATGCACACACTTACACACACACATACATACATCATTTGTTTCTTCCTTTGTTTGTTTGTTTGGCTTGTGTAATGTAAAAGTTGTATGAATAATAAAATTATTTTTGTCGGTTTTGTTGCAAAAACAATTTTGGTTATGTTATTTTAACATAAAATTTTGTAAATTTAATTTTGCATAAAAACGTTTTCGTTTAATTTGTTACCTCAATTTTCTTATACTCACACAAAAGAATGTGCGAGAATTTCATGCCTTGCGGCTTTCATTTCAGCAAAGTGAGTTTTATACGTTGATTATAGTTAAATCTTCTTAGGCAGTTGGAAAGTACGGCTTATTAGGGGTTTTTTCTAACTGTTTTAATCAGTAGAGTTGCAAAATCTTCACGTTTTGTTTAATATTAAAGACGCTAGCAACTCAGACAAAAGTCTTATTCGATCCGAACTTGGCCATGGCAAACTGATCCCGAGAGTTCCATACTGGAGTTACTACATAAAGAAGCTTTCAAAACTGTATGGATCTATTGAATAGACATGCTTCTACGCCATCATTGTATAAGTCAGTTTGTCTATTAAATTATTTATCTAACCATACATCTTGCTATATATCACTTTGTATTTCGATCTATAAATCGATCTATACATTTATTTATCTATATTTTTAACTATCTGTATATATTTTTATTTAAAAGTGCTCCTTTGTGCTTTATATCTATAAAATCTATAGATTATTGCTCTATCTGTAATTTCGTATATATCAACTCATGTATCTATCTTAAATTCAAATAACACTTAACCAAAATGTATAACGAATTCGCACCAGTCTCGAAACAATCGAATGAGCATCATTCAATACAATTTGTGGCATCTTCACATAAATTCAACAATTTTGTTGCCACGATTGTCAACAACTTCAACAACAGACAGTCGCAAAAATTAGCAACATATGTCATGTGGATTAGCATATATGCAGATGCGGGCATACGTGCCGATACATGTGTATTTACATATGTAGATTGATATTGTACATGACACACACGTAAAGTGAAGTGTTGATGTGTGCTGAAATGAGGCAAAGGCCTGGCGACGATGGCGGCTCCTGCTGCTGCTGCTGCTGCCGATGATGATGTTGACGACAATGCAATCTCTGTTGTCCGTAATTAAGTTTTGCGGTGCTCATTGCCTGCCAAATGCAAAGCATTCGAAATTCGGCTATCCAGCTAGACACCATACGGCAGCCAGTCGTGGCCATAATTGCATTTGCCTGCCTGCCTGCCTGTCTGAGCACTTTGCATACAAATGAAAATTTCCAACTTAAAGCAAATTGTTGCTGTGCTAACTGAAATTCAATGCTGTCAAAAGTAATGTTCAACGTTAATTGGTAATTTTGTCATTAGTAATCATTACGTAGGATAAGTAAAAAGTCCTTTGAGTTGCCCAATGACATTTCGCAGACACAGACACAGACACAGAAAAGTAACTCAAAGCACGCGCTTTCAATAAAACAGCACAGACATGTGACACTTTTGTGTGCGAGAAACAAAGATGCCTTTGACAAATCAACCCAGATACGGTCGACGTATAAACCTCATTATTTTTTTTATTAAAAAATGAAAAAGAAAATAAGCAGAGAATAAACAAAATGTCCAAAAGTGTACTCAGTCTGTTTGAAATTGTGTTGTGCGAACATGAGCGGCTAAAAGATACGACAGATGACGTAACATGAGCGCAAGACAAGACAAACTGTTGTAAGCATAGTTACAATAGACAAGCACACACTTAAATAGGCTGGGAGTTAGGGGGGGCAAGAGTTGAGCCAGTCAGTCGGTCACAGCCTGACCCAGTCCTGAATGCGACTCTAAACTGTAAGGCATAACTGTGTAAGTAGAGACAGACAGACAGACAGTTGGATAGATAGACAGACTAACAGACTCAGTGAGCGCGCAGTCATGTGCATAGCATATTCGCAGCCTGCACTCATGGCAGTATCTGCAACAGCACTGCAGATACTTTATTTATGCAAACTACTTTACTCGACTTTTTTTCACTTTTCAGCCTTTTTTTCTTTATAACTTCTTTGGAAGTCTTGAAACAATATGTATGCAAAATACTAACGTTGTGAAACTTTTACTTTACTTGCAGTGCACTCCTTGCCACATCTAACGGTGCTGAGCCTCTCCGGTTGCAGTAAACTCACTGATGATGGCGTCGAATTGATTGCCGAGAATCTGCAAAAGTTACGCGCTTTAGATCTGTCCTGGTGTCCACGCATAACAGATGCTTCGCTAGAGTACATTGCATGTGATCTAAATCAACTTGAGGAACTCACATTGGATAGGTAAGAAGCAGCACAAGGGGCAGGGGTGCAAGTTGTTTGAAGAACTCTGTCACTTGGCATGCATTTTATTTCAAGGACGTTGCAAAGTTTGTTTTTTTGCAAGCAAAAGTTTCGACGCTGTCAACTTTACTTCTGGACACCATCCCACCCCACCCCTGTCAGAAGAGCTTAGGCACAAACTATGCGAATGCACTAAGCCGCCGGCAGATACTCACTAACACACACACACACACATCAGCATAATCATGTTGTGGATTATAAAGTTATGCAAAAGATAAATTCAATTTCCGTGCTTATTTCCGTTGTTTATGCACAGAACTTTGCGCTGCCCCCCACAACCCAATTGGTTATCATTAGGCAAGCTGTCACCCTCTGTCTTTCTCTCTTGTAGGCTGACAGGCACTTGCGCTTGAGTGCAAATTAGTTTTTGCCTTTTAAGCGCTCAAAAGGCCAAAAACAATTTCAGGCATAAAAGTACAGAAGCAACTTAACCTCAATTTTGCATATTTACTATTTTCAGATGCGTGCACATTACGGACATTGGCGTCGGCTATATTTCGACGATGCTTTCGCTCACCGCGCTCTTCCTGCGCTGGTGCTCACAGGTGCGCGACTTCGGCCTACAGCACTTGTGCTCCATGCGTAACCTACAGGTGCTCTCGCTTGCCGGCTGTCCGCTGCTCACCTCTTCCGGCCTCTCGAGCCTCATACAGCTGCGCCATCTGCAGGAGCTCGAGCTGACCAACTGTCCGGGCGCTTCGCATGAGCTCTTCGATTACTTGAAAGAACACCTGCCACGTTGTCTGATCATTGAATAATGCGCCTCAAAATATACTTCATTTATTAACAAATACCTTATTTTTATTATAATTATTATACTTATTTTCGTTGCCATTTATAAGAAAAACAAAGAGTTCCTTTTACACCGAAAATTTCATTGAAAACGTGCAATAAAAATCATTTTCGATTTAACAAATATATACACAAAAGAAACAAGAAATATGTATAACAAATTAGTTTGCTGTGATTTAAATGCTTAAGTTAACTTCTTTTTGCTTTTATTTTTAATTATCATATTTACATTTTCCTTTTTTTATTACTTTTTTGTAATTTTTTTGTACTTTGTGTAAAGAACAGATTGTAAAATACTTGTACTCTTTAAAAACAAAACAAAAAAAATGACAAAAAAAAAGCAAAAAACCAAAAACAAAACGTACAATGAATGTCACTGTAATTAAACATAAATTATTAAATTAAATTTGTACATTTCAATTTTCGTATACATGTCAAAATTATGCAAGTAAAAATTCTAATCAAAATAACTTATTAAATACTCGAAATGAATAATGAATAAAGTTAATACATATTGCTAATCCAATCCGGCTTTAATCAAAGTACACAAAACTCACAAATGGAAACCCCGCCCCTCTCTTAACTAAAATTACCTAAAGATGAACACAAGACCACACAAATGTTATTAAGTATATAAAGAAATCAGCATAGAAAGAAGAGTTACAATTACCAAAAAGCATACAAATTAATTGAAAGACAAATTTAATCAAATATTTTACTATAAACAAAAAGTCAAAGAGTTACAAGCGAGTTTTATTATGAAGACTTTGAAAGGAAGTTGAAGATTTGTAAAACAGTAACGGAAAGCAAATAAAGCTATTAATAAATTGAAATGCAAGAAAATTATGAGAATATACGTTTTAAAAATATATATTAATAGCATATAATTTGCAGGCAAGCGTTGAGTTGTAGACTTAGTGTGTGAAGGACGTTTAGCATGTTTGTAGGGTTCTCTCTTTTGAGAAGTAAGGCAAGTACATAAAGAATAGAGTCTAATTGTAAAACTTTTAATTATACAATTATTTTAAAATGTTTGGTTTTAATTACAAGTGAAAAGACAAATTAAATGATGTATGAAAATGATAAAGAAAACGATAAATCACAAGAAATGCAAAAATTCAAAATAAATCAAATTAAACACCTTCAAAATAAATTAATAAAAATAATAAAAATCATTTCGTTTAAAAAGTATTTAATTTGTATTAAGAACTACTAAATTTCTATGCACAAACAAGTCTTTTAAAAATAGTTAAGCTTCACAAAAACTAATATCACTCCTCGCAGGCGCCTTCGCCATTCTCATCGTTGTCATACTCATCATCGCCATTCTCATCGGCTTCGTCATCAGCTTGGTTCTGTTGATCCCACCAGGAGAGCACGCCCAGACCAGACTCGTTTATGGCAGCCTACAAACCATCATTACATTTAGAAACTGTCACATCTATTTGACAATTAACTCACAATTATTCTGTATGGCGTTTTCACTTCAGGGCCAGTAACTGCCGCTGCTGCAGCCGCTGAGGTTGTGGCGCCCTGTTGCGCCTGACTGTCGGTTTTGGGCGGTCCAATTGGTGAGCCCTCTTCGAATATCTCACGTGAAACTCGAAACTTGATCGGCTCGCCAATGTCCATGAATAAATCATGCTTGGCGCCATCTTCCAAAGGATATTCCCATACCCACGCCTGTTCGGCTTCGTCAAAGCGTGATGGATGCTGCAGCGCTGCATGCGGTATAATTATGTCGTCGAAGAAGCCCAGGGTGACATGCACACCCTCTCGGCTGCAACTACGAATCTTTCCAGTGAGCACAGTGCCAATCATTGGCCTAAAGACAATGTAACGAAAGACGACTTCGGTGTGTGAGGCGCCATCGCCGGGCAATATAATGGAGTCTTTAAGCGAGACAATTTCCTTGAGCGCAATGCAAAGGCCAACATTAAGCAATACCTGAGTTTGATGAGTTAGTTACTTATCCGCAATATATAAGCCAATGTTAGTACCTTGTTTGCCAATTTCCGGTCAAGTGCATCTCTGACGGCATCCACCAGTTTCTGATTGAAATGGTCCGGCGCAATGCGTACCGTATCCTTGAGCTCGGCGAGCACGAACATTACTTATCTTTTTTCAACTTTCCCGGTTAACTGTTTTTCAAGGTGTCAAATTAAAAGGTAAACAAATTCTTCTTCACATTTTGCACGTTTATTTTTCGGCCATCGGCGGCAGCATTGAAAACAATTCAGCTGGTCGCACGTTTTCTGATGTTCACACATAACTAAAATTTTTTGCACTGAAATGACGAAAGTAAACACACTTTTTTGTTGAGACATGCGTTAAGCCAAAGTATATGGCTGTGATGTAAATTCGACTAGTTATAATTTTGTTGCACTGTGAATGGCAAGTGGCCACACCACACTAACAGCTGATGCACAGCTGAGCATATTTGTGTCAAGAGAAAGAAGAAGAAAATACACAACACGTGCACTTGGAGTTTCACAACGTTATTAAATTATTATTGAGGTGAAAACAACTCAAAAAATGGGTTCCTTGCACCAATTTAGTGATGCTGAGGAAGAGGACGAACAAAAAGTAAGTTGTATATAATTAATCTAAGCAAAAACTAATATATTACTTTGTAGACAGAGTGGGTGGAAGATTTCAAAAAGCTAACAGTAAAACATGTAATGTTTAAAGACTTGAAACTGGACGACCAGGAAAACAACGATGACTTAAATCAGAAAATCGTGAATCATGCAGAAGTCGACGAAAGTGAAGACGAAGACGTTGATGAATATGAGTATGAAATGGACGAAGCCTATGATTATGAAGAGTCCTATGCCGGTTTCAATAAACACAATGCGCAGCCGCAACTCACAATTGCTGGCAACAATGCTGGTGCCGGCGGCGGCGGTGGTGGAGGTACACAACGTGTTAGTAACTACCAGCCAAATGATAAATTGCTACGCCGCTACTCTGCACGCATCAATGTCGAAAAATATGACCCAACGACAAATATTAGCGCTCAGGCTGCCAATCGACTTGTTACCTTTGATCGACGCCAAGAATCGGACAGAGTACGTGTACGTGACAAGCATGATCGCGCAACAGCAGAGCAGGTGATGGATCCACGCACACGCATGATTCTGTTCAAGCTGCTTAACCGAGGCATGATACAAGAGATAAACGGTTGCATCTCCACGGGCAAAGAAGCAAATGTCTATCATGCAATCTCAAAAGATGGAGGAGATGAGTTCGCCATCAAGATTTACAAAACGTCTATACTCGTATTCAAGGACCGCGACAAGTACGTCTCTGGCGAGTTTCGTTTCCGGCACGGCTACTCGAAGCACAATCCCCGCAAGATGGTGCGCACTTGGGCCGAAAAAGAGATGCGTAACTATTTGCGTTTGCGAAAAGAGGATGTCCCCGTACCGGAGCCCATTTTGCTACGCTCGCACGTACTTGTGATGCGCTTCTGTGGGCGCAATGGCTGGCCAGCGCCAAAATTAAAGGATGTCGAGATTAGCACATCAAAGGCGCGCGAACTTTATCGCGATTGCGTGGTCATTATGTGGCGCATTTACAATCAGTGCCGGCTGGTACATGCGGATCTCTCCGAGTTCAATATACTCTTACAAGATGGTCAATTAGTCATAATCGATGTAAGCCAATCGGTAGAGCATGATCATCCACATGCTTTTGACTTTCTGCGCAAGGATTGCACGAACATATCCGAGTTCTTCCGCAAGAAGTCGGTTGCAACAATGACCGTTAAAGAACTTTTTGATTTCATTACCGATCAATCAATTACAAAGGAAAACATGGACGAGTGTCTAGAACGCATTTCGGAAAGGATTAAAGATCGCGACTATGATGCTATAACAGCACAGGAAAAAATTGATGAAGCGGTGTGGCAAAACACTTACATACCCAAGAGATTGGATGAGGTAAATATTGTAAAGATTTGCCAGTTTAAAGAGAGTCAAACTAACAATAAATTGAATTTAAGGTGAGACATTTCGAACGCGATGTCGACAAGGTCAAGAAGGGTGAGCAGCAGCAGCTGATTTATGGCAAAATCACTGGGCTGACACCTGGTCTGGATGTGCAGAAGCAACCAGAGGTACTACATGAAGACACAATCGGCGACAATGCGGAACAAAACAAGTCTAAAAACGATGACAGCGACAGCGGTGGAGAAACCTCGGAAACCAATAGTGACGAAGACGAAACGAACTTTAAGCACTCTGCTCGGCCACGAGATGAGTCGCCGGAGAGCAAAAAAGCACGAAAGAAGGCCGTAAAGGAGGCGAAAGCAGAGAAACGCAAAGTTAAAGTCAAAAAACATGTCAAGAAACGCAAGGAGAAGTTAAATAATGCGAAGAAGTAGTATATTTCCCTAATACACTTCTTCAGCATCTAAGAAACATGTACAAAAAACTGTTTTTGTGCATTTTTAAACTAGAATAGATTTGATATGTTATGTACATACAAAGAGGATATTATGTATATAAGTAAAAAGTACAATTTCTAATACATATTTAAAAATACCTGTTTATGCTGTTTCTTCTAAGCTGTTAGGAGTATTCCAATCTGGTTAAAATGGAGTAAAAATCATCAGATGTTGATTGAATTAGTTGATTAATTGTGGAAAAAAACTGCCGCTTTAATATATTATTTGATTTATTTTATTTTTCATTGCGAGACTTATTTTTTTCTTCAATTCGTCGTCGCTTTCGTTCCAAATATTCACTCACATTGTCATAACGCTTTTTAAACCACACTGAAAAATCTTCCTGCACATATACATCATTCACAAACTGTTCACGCACCATTTCCAACCAGTTTTCCTTCGGCGCCCATTCGTTGCCCGCCGCATCGTAGACCTGCAATGCCAAGCGTTCTTTGCACACAACGGCCGCATACAAACGATCCTCAACGTAGCAGAAATTACTCACGACTGCCTCACCAAAATTGTATAACACTAACTGCTTAACACACCACTCACTTCCGTCCGTTTGGCTTAACTCGTACAGCACAACCGACTCTTGCGGCTGATGCAGTTGCACGCTCACCAAATAGTTACCCGACGTTTTGCCTGGCCGCACATTAAGTCGTAATGCAGGCGCTGGCAGCTCGTAGTTGAAGACTTCCTGACCGCTTTCATAGTTCCATATGCGTAATGTGCCATCGCCAGATACTGAGAGCAAGACACTGGCCTCCAGCAATGCTAAGCCTGTGACGAATTCCTTGTGACCTAAACAGTACGTGTGTATATCGTAGGTACGCGGATAATTCGTAACACGGATTTTGTCATCACGATCGCAGGTAATTATGTACTTAGAGTCAGGCGTCCAAATAACATCGTACACTATAGCCAGATGGCCAAGCAACAGTTTGGGTGGCGCTTCTACTTCTTTGCAGTCGTATAGATAGCAATCGCCCGTTTTATCAGTCACCAGCACACTGCTACTATCGTGCGCGAAAGTAATTGCACTTGCGGCACGTGCCAATTCACGGGCGGACAGTAGCTTTGCATGCTCCGGTCGGCTCCTGTAGAGAAGCAGTGCTTTCGTGCCAGCTGTGGTCACCGCAATGAGTTGACGATCTGGCGAATAGATCACGTGTTGTATGGTAGGCGGTAAATGTTGTTGTGGTTGTTCCTGGTCCTGCTTTGCAACATCTGTGCCATTAGTTGATGATGTGGCTTCTATTTCTTCTTTTTTTATGATGTCAAGTTTCTCCGGCAACGTTAATTCTTTGAATATTTGCAAATCGTTGGGATTTACGAATATCACTTTACGGTTAAGTGCAATAACAATTTCAGGCTCCGCGTAAAACACAGTCGTCATTTTCAGTTTTTGGTGAGATAAAATTGTGAAAACTACTTGATGAATCAACCGAAAATAAAAAAAAATATAAATAAAAGCGCGCACGTTTCACTCAACCTGGTTTTGTTTAAACATTTTTTAATTGATTTGTCTTAAGTAAGCACTTTTTTTCATGAGCACATTAAGCATTTATTGGTAGTCACATGTTGATTTGTTTTGGTTAGAAATTAACTGCCAGTTTACATACAAAAAGCTGATAGCTACAAAACTGTTGAAGACAGGGCTGGATAAACAGTGATACTTTTGCGTCACGGAATGAAACTTTTGCGTAAATGTTGACTCGTTTGCGTTTCTCAGCGAAAATTTGACTCTGTCAAGCGCCATTTCAAAAGTTGAATTTGAATTTATCAATTTGAGCGCTTAATTATGATTTTGGAAGTTGTTATAACATTTTATCATGTCAGGCAATGTTAATGACAAATTTTTGACGGCAAAATTGTGTATTAATTTACATTTTTTTTAATAAATGATTTAATTTCATTGAAAATATAAGTTTGTTTGTGTAGATATGTATGTACATAGTTCGAGATAGGG
Organism: Phortica magna; assembly: GCA_037044515.1. Taxonomy (NCBI): domain Eukaryota; kingdom Metazoa; phylum Arthropoda; class Insecta; order Diptera; family Drosophilidae; genus Phortica; species Phortica magna. Next base: position 42,173 of record JBAMBP010000415.1, read on the forward strand.
TGAAAGCGTGACCTTTCATCAGATTTGTTCTTATTTCCATTGTGATTGATAAGAAATAAGTTTATTACGTCACATTATTATTATATAATTATTAAATGAGAGTTAATATCGTCACAGTTGTTATCGCTTAAGTTCTCATTACCAACCGTTGGACAACTTTACAAACACATTGTTATTATTGTTACTGTTGTAAGTGTAATTCCCATATAAATCATTTACAATAATAAGTGAGAGTTATGACGCATTTTATGGCAGAGTTTAATGTACTTTGAGTTCTTAGATGTTGCTCAACCATGCATTAATCCATTATTAAGCAATTTTACGGTCGCTTTAAGTGTATTTTATTGACCTACAACTATAAAGTAACGTTTACGAGCAGACCGTGACCATGACCTTTAACCAAATCCGAATTTTTATTACCACTTATAAGTGAGAGAGTGAAAGGGAAAGATTATGTACTGATTAGTAATTAAATTACTTTTTAATATTGTTTAATTGAGTTCATAATGAAAATGATGACAATATAAATTTTTCAGACTAAATTGAAAAGAAATTTATGAAGAAAATGCTGTTTTTATAGAAAAATCAGTGATTTAACAAGTAATATAAAAAATTTCCGTAAAAAAAGAAAAAAAACTCAACAAAAACATAAAAAGCCAAGAGGGAAAAACACACACAAAAAAAAAGTATCTAAAAATGGGATGAAAAAACAACAATTAAAAGACAAACAGAAAACGTGAAAAACGCGAATTCATGGAAGCCAAAAACCGAAAACTTTTTCGTTCAGCAAAACTTCAAGTAACATCAATGAATGCTTGTGGATGAAAAGCAAGGGACAGGGGGCCCTCAGTATACCTGCGACCGAAATGAGTAAAGAAATGATGACAGAAGAAGGAGAAGGCGAAGAAGAAGAGAAGTTGCCGCCACCGCTGCCGCATGGCGACAACACAGACTCCGACAGCCTCTTTTTGCCACAAGCATATCGACCGACGATCATGTAGAAGATGTATGCGGAGAGCAAAAGAGTCGGCGCCAAGATCCGGAGCACTCGTTGTTGTTGCTGTCTTCGATCTCTGAGTAAGCGTTTCAATGTATTACCGAGCAGAAATTAGCGTCAAAAGCGCTCAGCGTGAGCGTGCGAGCGCCAAACGGTAAACAGCAGCAGCAGCAGTAAGATGAAAAAATACGAGCGTTTATTTTAACAAAACAACGACAGCAAAAAGTGATTGCAGTTAATGGAAAAAGACAAAATTTAAAACGAAAATAAGAAGTAGAAAAAGAAAACATTAGTAAATAAAAGAAAATTTCGAAACATAAAAGCGCGCCGCCTTCAAAGTTCATCTTTCACAGACTCACGCACGCACACCGCCCGCCCCGCCGCTTAGTGTTGCCTTTGCTGCTGCTGGAAAACGGTTTCGCAAAGAAAAAAATAACGAATTTTGCATTTTCACGAAGCAATTAAATCAAGAAAAATACACGTGAGTGAGATTTACATTGTGTTGTGTGTGAATAAGCAAAATCAATAAAGCAAAAAAATTAAAAAAAAAATAAGTGTTAAAAAAATTGTGTACAAAAAATTGTGTTCATTTCTTAGAAAAAAAGTGCCACGAAAAAAAATAAAACTTATGTTTTAAATAAAAAAAACCGGCAACGTTTAAAAGTAAGTTTCGAGGCGTGCGACAAGACAAAACATGCGCGCAATAATTAGAAATACATTAAGTCTGTAAAAAAGTCCCATTTCGCCTTATCAGTTTAAGACAAACAAGACAAAAAAATAATAATAAATAACAATAAATAAATAAAGTCAACTTTGCGTGCAACGTTTTTCTTACAATATTCAATGTTTAATCTGTTCTGTTCATTATTTTGCACGCAGTTGCTGAATAATTGTGTAAATAGAAACATTTGGCAGACAACTTTTGACTTTGTATCTTTAACATTTCACATCTTATTGAGTCAGCTTCATCCTCTTCCACTGCTTCTGGCCCAACACCAAACAACCGCTGTCAGTCTAAGATGAAACCAGTTTCAATGAATGTGGCATTTGGTTATTACTGCACATGAATACAAGCACAGCTGAGCAAATGTAAAAGCATAACAACGTATCTCATAGATAGATTTCCTAATAGTTGCTTGCAGCGCTTGATTGTTGTAACAATTTGTACATAAAGCAAAAGAAAATGAAAGTTTTCTTGTTTAGTTTGTTTTAACTAATATAAAACAGTGTTACCAACGCATGGAATTATGGTTATTAAACGGTACTTGAGCTACACATATATTGTAATAATCAACACTTGTGCTTAGTACGTTTTAAATAATTTGTTAATAATTTATTAAAAAAAAAAAAACAAAAAAGAAACGACTTCACACACGCGTATTTCGAATTAGCAGAGCAAGGTTTCGATCCTCGGACCTCTGGGTTATGGGCCCAGCACGCTTCCACTGCGCCACTCTGCTTGTTGTTTCACTTGTGTCAAAGTAATGTTATAAGCAAAAGCAAAAAGTGGTGAGCGCAAGAGAGCACAAAAATATGCACTTCGTTGGTGGTGGTTGTTTGTCGATAACAACAATAAAATATTACTGTTAATTAAAAATCTATTTTTGAAACTATTAATAAGTTTTTTTATAGGCATAATTGATATTTTTCTCTAATCGATTTGGAGATATTATTAAATTATTTGAAAATTATGCATCATATAAGAAATGTGCACAAATTAAAAGAACAAACTCATAAACTGTTCCATTCAGAAAGACAAAATAAATTGATAATGATTCCTATTTTAAAGAGGTATAACAAAATAAATTAAATTTTTATAATGTTAAATTAATGTTAATAACCGCTGACAAACTATTGGTTCATAAGTATGTTGCGTAAATTTGAATAATCATCTTCAATATTGGTGACATAGAAAAAAAACAAAACTACTTTTGCACTTGGAATAACGAATATATAATAATTACGAATTAATTTTAAATAACGTTGATTTAAAAAAGAAAAAACTAAAAAAAAAGGAATTCAACCCATTCCAATTCTAAACAACATAGCAGAGCAAGGTTTCGATCCTCGGACCTCTGGGTTATGGGCCCAGCACGCTTCCACTGCGCCACTCTGCTTGTTGTCACACATGTGTCAAAGTTATCATATAAGCATATGTTGGTTAAACACAACTCAATTCAAAAGCATTTCTCTCCCTCTCACTCAGACTTCGGCTTAATAAATAAACCAAAAAGAAACGCAAAGGATTATTAATACGTTAAACTAAATTTATTTGAATTCTTCACACTTTATAAAAAATTACAAAAATCATACAACTAACAACTACAAGTATAATATAGAATTAAATGATACACTTAAGTTTTGCGACAAATGGAACGTACTCAAGGTTAGTTCAGTTGCGCTGTTGTTAGTAGTCCTCGTCGCAGAAGCAACCGTCTCGCGAATTCTCGACAATCCAGTCCAGATACTTGGTGACGCGCGTGTACACCCCCGGATAGTTTGGACGAGCGCAGCCATTGCCCCAAGACACGATGCCGATCTGTTCAAAGCGCTTATCGTCGGGTCGCATACGCACAAGCGGACCGCCCGAATCGCCCTGGCATGAATCACGTTCGCCCACGCCCGGATAGCCAGCGCACATCATATTCTTCGTGATCATCTTCTGCGTGTAGTTGGTCTGTGCGACACAGCTATCGTTGTCCAACACTGGCACCTCGACCTCCTGCAGCAAACACGAAGGCTTACCATCCTCCTTGAGCGTGCCCCAGCCGGTGGCAATGGCGCGTGTGCCCACAAACAGATCGGTGCGCTCCTCGGCGCGCGGTAGACAAATCGGCCGTATGAAGCTCGTGATGGGCACGCGATCATTGAGGCGCAGCAAGGCGATGTCATTGTCGAAATTCGAAAAGCTAAATTTTTGACTAAAGGCGCGCAGCACGAAGCGCGTCTCGGGCCGCTCCTTGTCGTTGCAGCGATCGTGCTCGCCGAACGTCACCTTGATCATGAACCACATGAAGCCCTTGACGCAATGCGCCGCCGTGAGCACGTAGCGATCGTTGATCAGCGTGCCGCCGCAGTAGAAGCGATTGAAGTAACTCAGACGCGCCATCCATGGATACTCGCTGACGCCTGTCGTTGTGCCGCCGACGATGCGTGACTCATCGTTGCGTTCGCCGCATCTGTAAACGAATGATAATGTTTTAGACTAAGGAAGGAACACAAGAGATTTGTTGCTTCTTCGTTATTTAATTAAAAAAGTCGTTTGCCAGCACACTTTATGAAATATCCAAGTATTTCAACGTCATTAAACAAACAAAGGTTTCATTTACACAAAGCAATCTTCACATATTAAAAATAATAAGAATTATGCAAATTTCAAAAGCTGCCAAAGAAAACCCCTAAAATAAAAAAACATATAAGTCTTATGTATAAATTTACTAAACAATACGATGCCCTACACTCATGAGCTTCATTGTTGAATAAGTAAACAATAAATGATAAATTAGCAATCATTTTTCATTTCAAACATTAAATAAAGCGTTTAATTAATGAAAATGTTAATAGAATTTGTCATTTTTTAGGCTTAAATGGGTAACTATGAGAGGCTGGGAGTTGAATGAATATGAGCTCGGGCTAAGTTCAACATCTAATAAGCAATTAAGATGCAATTTGCTGGCAAAGTGGCAGAAGCGATTGAAATCAGGAACCTATTAAGTTATCTATTAACTTTTCTATTAAAATCACTGTAAACAATCGCCATATAACTTAAGCCAAACATGAAGAAGTTCAGTAGTCCAGAAGATTATGAAATTCGGTCACAGCTCGGTCTCTAAATGTAAAGATTTTTGAAGTTCTAAGGTACAGATTTTCTTATAAAAGATCACCTTACAAGAGGCGGGGTAGATTTTGAGATATGTTGAAGCATTGATTCAGACTAACAGCAATTTCCATAGTTTTAATTAATATAATTTTTCTTTCAGCTCAAATTATAAATTTCTAAGTATATTTATTTAGTGGTATTCAAAAGCCTTTCTTCGATGTAAAGTCTTGTCATAAATTTAATGCAATTATTTATATAATACATCACTAATTGCAGTGGAGGGCATAAAAACACATGAAGAAAGTGATTTTTATTATCAAAAAAATGTCATTATTATTTAATGACTTTAATTTGCATAAAACATGTAAGTTCAGGTTTCATTTAATTTATTTATATTTTTTTTAGTTAAACAGGTTATTTATGTTTATGTGCGAAACGTAAAGCAAAACAATAATTGCATATGAAAGTTCTGCTGAAAAAGCCGGTTTCCAAAAGGAAGATTTTTTTCTGTTTTTATTTTGGCAAAACCGAATTTTATTTTAAATAAAAACAAAGATATGCGTAATCCAATAAAAACAAAAAAAAAAGTATTGATGTCATTGCCCCAAAACTGAGGGGCGCAACTTGGCGAACAAGCAAAGCGTTAAATGGAGATGAAGTCGGTCGGTCGGCCTACTTAAGACCATCGTGTCCCCAAAACGAAAAAAGCAAAAAAAAAAAAAAAAAAATGAGCGCTAAGCATGACGCATCGCTGAAAGAACAAGGCAAACAAAGACGGACGGACGGTTGGACAGACGGACAGACACTTTTCGGCTTAACGATTAATATGCAAATTCTTGATTTTGGTTTTTGGTTTTTGAAATGTTCGATGTTCGATTGCTGTTGTTATTGGCCAAGTTAAGTCCTCACTTCTTTAAGCGTTACAAATTTGGTACAATTTACGTTTAACTCATGTGTTTTATGTGTTCAAAGTCATTAAATCTTTTTGTTTCTTGATTGCAAAAGCATTGTTGGCATTTCACCCAAATTATGCGTTACGAATAATGATTTCATTAGAATACTTTTCGAAATTGTCGCTTGTTTTTGGTACAAAAGTAACATGACAAGCGTCGAAAGGCGTTTGGGCATAAATCAAAATAAAGAATTTATTCAAAACAATTGCGCACACACCTTCTCTTTTTTGTTGTTCTTATCTGAGATAAATTGTTGCTGGTTTTCATTGTTTTAAGGCATAAATGTATGTTTGAAACGAAATTGCCATTGGGCGTCTTTGCTCAACGCTCATGTTGAACACACAATTCCACGCATTCAGCAACAAAATTAAGTTCGGTTGTGTCTCTTGGTGGGGTGAGCTGTGGCGAAGTGTGTTGCTGTAAGCAGCGTGCAAGTGTCAGGAATGTGCGACACTTAGGCAAGTGTCACTGCAGTCGCCTGCGGTTGATTGTGCGCTGCGTCGCTCACCACCCCCCGTCACTCCGCAACACTTAACACAACTTTTAGCTGTTGCAGTCAGCTTGGAATGTTGACACTTTTGACACTCGCACGACGGGATTCGCTGCTTACTTTCGTTTGCGCATTTTTGTTGCGATTTGTTGAATGCAACACTTTTGGTCAATTGTGGCGTTTGCTTTTCTAATGATGAACATTAAATTGAATGTTTGTTTTGAGCGCTTTGAGTCTGTTTGCTCATCAAACAAAACACAACTTTTACTCAAACAAACAAGCCATAAAAGCCAACGCCACAAACGTAAACCATAATTAGCCATGGCAAACAACAATAACAACGAACATAGAATACTTGCGTCAAATTAACATTAAAAAAAAGCATTGACAATGAAAATGATGACAAGAATTTTAAGCCATGTTGGATTGCCTTGTTTTATGTTATGTGTGTGCATAATTGATGAACGCGTGCTGCACATGCATGCAAAGACTAAGGCAAAAGGGGGCGTTGGCGGGTTGGCTAACGTTTTATAAATGACGATAAATAACAAAGCAAAGCAAATGACGTTTAAATGTATCTGTAACTTTAACTGTAAGCGTCCGTTTAGATGTTTGTATGGCATATCGATGATTATGCTGACAAAACGAAAGACTGCAAGACACGAACGCAACGACAACAACAACAACAGCATTCTATGCTTTTTGTGACAATGACGCCAAGAATGTTGTTTGTTCGCATGTTTGTTCTTGCGTTTATTTATTTGTTTGTTTGTTGCTTATGTTCAGTTAGTTGCGTGTTTATTGCTGTTGTTGTTGTTGTTGTTGTTGCATGCATGCCTGCTCAACTTAAACTCCAAAATCAAACTCACCTGCACGAACATGTTGGCGTCGCTTGTTCTTGCGCCGCCGGTGAATTGTTGCGATTAAATGCGCCGAACCAATTCTTAATCGGATTCTGTCGTGCGACTGGTTTCGCCACATCCAGATTGCCAATGCCATTGCTGCTGCTGCTGCCACTTCCACTGCCATTGAGTGCCACTGCCACCGTTGCGGCCTTCAAACGCTTTGGCTGATGCTGCGTTGCTGTTGTTGTCTGCGCATAGGCATGATATTTGCCCGGTATACGTGCAACAACAGGCAAGCGTGACGTCGAGCCATTGGCTGCCAAAGTTGCTGTTGCTGTTGCTGTTATTGACTGTTGGTCTCGCGCCAGATTCGTGCCAATGCAGGAAATGATTAACAGTATTAATTGTAGCTGATGTAATTGCCTCATCTTGTGTGTGTGTGCGCGTGTGTGTGTGTGTGTGTGCAATAATTATGCAAGTTTAGCACTTGAGTTAATCACTTGCTAAACGGTTAATTGAAACCGTTAACAACACACTAAACAACAACAACAAAATGTTCTAACGAAAATGTTCTCCGTTCAGTGCTGCTGCTTCTTATTTATTTTACTTTTCTGCTGCTTGTATGCAAATTTGTTGGTTTGAATAAAATATGCCAACAAGTCACACGCACTTTGAAAATATGTTAATCACTTTGCAGCTTCGACACATTTCACTTTACTTTTGATAAATCAAATTGTTCATGCGTTTACTTATTATTATTAGCGCAACGTATTAAATATAAAACGTTTTAAATAAATAACAACAATGGCAACAACACTGAGCCTTCTTCTTTTGCTGCTTCAGCGTTGTCCATGTGTGTTCATATGTAATGTTGCGCACCGAATAATTTCGTACCGAACCGTACACGCGAAAGTCTGCAAACAAACTGAGCTCGTGCGCAAACAGCGACGCAACGTTTGGCTACGGTTTTTGCCTGTGCGCCGCAGCACAAGCACAAACACAAGAAGAAGACCTGACGATCCGATCGTCATGGACTGGACGAACGAACGAACGAACGCGCAGTCAGCCGTCAATTTGTGCGTTGGGTAACGCCGCCGCCGCCGCCGCCGCAGACATGGTTTGCGCATGCGAAGAAAGTCTCTTTTTTTCTACTTCTGCTTCTTCGCATGTGTTGTTGTTTCTTTTTTTGTTGTCTCTTTAAAATTCTGCTGAGCGTTTTTGTCTTCCGTGGGCTTCGTCGTCGTTGGTATGCTTGCAGCACGCCATTCGTCGTCGTCGTCGTTGTTGTCGTCTTTGCCGTTATCGATCGATCGATCGGTCGGTCGGTCGGCCGGTCAGTTCTCAGTCTCACTGCTGGGAATTGGTCAGCAACGTCGGCGTCGCCGTCGACGTTATTGACCGACCATTCTACATTCATCTTATCGAGTGCGTCAATGCTGCTGCTGCTGCCGTTCTTAATATGCTAATGTGACAGTTTTGTGCTTGTTCGATGGCTTGCAAATGTTTAATTTATACAACTCAACGTATACACTGCAAGAAATTTTCTATACGACGGCTTGTAAATTGTGAACTCTAATCATAAATACATGCAAAATGTGTTGTCTTTTGTTAATTGTAAAGATCTTCTATGCCAAACTATCAGGTAGCCTAATTGTTTCAAATGGCTTACTTATTGTGTGCTGCCTAATCTTTGATCTGTTCATTCATTAAAATTCATGTCAACGCAACGCGCCGTTTAATGACATTAAACCAGTTCTCAGTCGTGCTCCTAACTCGGTCTTTTTGTTGTTGTTGTTGTTGCTGTGATGGACAGAGATTTCACAGCTGATTGTATTGGACATTTTTGGCCATTAAACGCAACATCAAATGGTCATTAAAACATTTAATTGAAACAAACGAAAGTGAAAACGTAAATGAACAAATAATATAAATAAATATGAGCAGAAATAAAAAATGCAATTCAATTAACGTTGACCCAATTCGTATTATTATTATTATTGTTTTTTGGGTTTGCCTTTTATAAGCTCTAATAAGTTTTGATTATAATGATCATACACATGACAAATAAAATGATGTATTGAAAGTTTGAAGAATCAAACAAAAAAAGGAATGTTTGTTAATTAAATGTAAAATAAACTGATAAAGAAATAAGCTTATTTAAATGTACTTATTTCTTAACAAAGATACATGTGTAAGTTGTTTGAAGCCACCTTCGGGATCAAAGTCTCCGAAATTCGTGAGTTCTACAGTTATTATAATGAGTTATGAATTAACTAATGGTTGTATTTTTACAAGCATCGCTCAAGAATTGATGCAATAAATGTTTTATCTAAACAAGAAATCAAGTTAGGAAATATCTACAAAGAGAGACAACAAATTATGGGAGAGATTATACTTAAAATCTCATGTCAACTTTTTAGTTAATTTATTTACCAATTATTTCAGAATTTTAAATGGAAATATAATATTTTATTATCCCAACCGATCTATCCCGAAAAATATTTATTTACGCTCCATATTTTGATGATTTTTTTGTTATAAGGAATAACATGATTTTTAAAGAACTTATAAAATCCGTATAATTTAATTAAAATTAAATTAAAAAACTTACCTGTTAATCTGAGAAGAATTTCTCAATGTTGCAACATTCTTGTGGCTTCGTAACTATAAAGAAAACGAGATTTATTGGTATTAGAACAATGTGACAAACATGACTATAAAAATTAAGGTTCTTTTTTTTGTCAAATTAGCAAAAGATAATTGAGTATGTAACTTTGTAAAAGTATAATTAGCTTCATTAGTTAACAATAACGGCTTGGACTTAATAAGCAAATTTGCATGTTTTCAAGTTGTTAAGCACTTCAAAAATTACATGGTGTATAATTTCAATGTACCATAACGTAACCGAACTGCAAAATGTTATTAAAACTATAAAAATTATAATTACTTCTACTCATTGTTTTTAACAAATTATATGCAAATTATTTTCCAGATTTGCTAATTGAACAAAGAAGCGATAGAAGTCAATAAACTTGAGTTGGAAATTTAGCATGAACATGCAACTGAGCCAACACGAGTGAGCTCAAATTAGTGACAGAAAGAGACAGCGAGAGGGAAAGAGCATAAAGCACAAGCAGCAAAGGAACAATTGAAAAGCAATTAGAATGAGTAGCTGGCCGGAAATATTAGGCGTGCAGCCGACAACAACAACAACAGCTGGCGTTGGCTACAGCGACGATGAAGATGATGATCTCGAGCGCGATATATTTGTTATGCCCGCAAAGACAACAACAACAACAACAGCGGCGGCGACAGCAACAACAACGACGAAAACGAACAAAGTGCGTACACGTCCAGCAAATAGAAGACGTGCTAATCCCAGCAAAAGCGGCGGTGGCAGGCGACGTGCGGAGCCGACTGCGCCGGTGCATGGTTTCGGCGGCGTGTCAAGTGTTAGCGCGCTTGTCTTCAAAGCGTTTCGTGATAAATTTATGCGCGGCGCGAATAATGAAGTTGGCGGCGGCGTCGATTACAAGCAGTTGCGTCAACGTGATGTCGAAGCCGGCGTTGCTGATGGTGATGGCAACAATAGCAGCAGCGGCAGCAGCAGCAGCGCTGAGCAGAGTGAGAGCAGCATTGAAGATCTCTTTGTGGAGCAAACGCGTCGCAAATTGCGCCGTAAGGTGGCACGTGGCCGTGCAAGCGCACAGGCGAAGACGAGCGGTCGCCGTAGGGTGAGTGCGAACTTGAGTTACATTTTAAGTTGGTTTAATAAGGTTTTGATTTCGTTATTTCATTTGGTATGCCACTTGCATTTGTGCAAAGGAAAGGTGACGCAATGACAACGCACAAATTGTTGATTAAACGGCAATTTTTATTTACTGCAAACAAGTCTTGTTTTATAGCTTAAAATTGGTGCGCGTTTTGTCGTTGATTGATAAGCAAAGCAAAGCGCATTTTTATATCACTTATACGTCACTGTGCACCACTGTAAGCGAAGCTTTTGCTGTGTTTTTGTTGTCGTATTTACAAACAAATGCCAAGAAAAGCTCGCTTGCACGTGCGCTAACAGCTGTTCAAAGCAGCTGTTCATGCACACTCATACACTCAAAGAGACGCTCATTGGGCGCGCTCTCTTGCTTTGCAATTGAGCGTTTTTTGCAGCGTTTTTCACTCCATGCCGCACATGCTGCTTTATTGTTGCTTACAGTTTTGCTCGAAACATTCGAGGCACGTGCAACGCAGGCGACGACTCATGCAATGTTGGGTGGCGTAAACTTTTTGGCCATTTTGCGCTTCACTGAGCTTCACATTCTTTCAAACAAACACACACACACACACACAAACACACAAAACTGCGTTTCACTTTAACTCGACTATTTTGTTGTTGTTATTATTATTATCTATTTTTTTTTTTCTAAATACCTTCATATTATACGAATACTCCTCATTTGGCAAGTTGCCCTTTTGCATTGCAACCGACAGTGACTTTTGTCTTGCTGCTGCTTCTTCTTCTTGTTTTGTGTTGCTTCTTTTGATTTTTTTTTTTTTGTATTTTCGTTATTTTCTTTTTTCGGTGTGTTTCTGCTCAGTTGCACTTCCGTTTAGCATACTTCTTGCCATAATTTGTTGTTAGCATTATCAACGGCCGCAGTTTGCTTACTCCATTGTGTCCGTCCACAATGTTCAACAAAGGTGCATTCATTTTCGTTATAGGAAATGTTTGTCATTCATATACGCTTTGTTATCTCGTTGCAGAGCAACAGAGCACCAATCCATGCCACACGAACGCACTTAATGGTAATGTATAAATGTCTGTTCGTTGGTCCGGCGGTCATTTTGTCGCCAAAAGTGCAATCACTGAACCTTCTGAACCTTCTTTTGGCTGAAGAAGAAGCAGAAGCGTTTTCCACCAAGCAAGCCGAGACAAAACTCTCGAAATGTTGACAAATTTACCTCGGCGCACAATAAAAACCAGTAGGAATAAATAGCTGAGATAAGTTTTTCGGCTTAATTGACATTTTTCGCTTGTTAGAGCAAAGGAATTTATTGCACACAAGTGAGGCAAGACAAACTTTGGTTTGTTGGTACAGTTTGCTAATTTGTTTAAAACACTTGCAAGCAAAGTCACTCCGACTAGAAATAAAATCGAATGTAAGCGTTTCAATGCCAAGAATTGAATCATTTTTGGATAAAAGTTTCAATTGTGCAAAAGATGTTTCATAAACGAGAAAGCATAAAATGTAATTTTGTTAAAGGGAAAAAAGTTTGTATTGCTTTTGAAGTTTGAAAACTCTGCGGAAAGTCATGTTTGACTCAATTAGCCATCGGCGATACTTTTTTCATCACACACAAAGAAGTATCAAATAATGTGTTGCCAAATTGTTTCAAAATGCATGTCGATTAAGAAAATATGTACGAGAGGGGCAACACTTTACACTTGCGTTGAAGCTTCTCAAGCTGACTGTGAATGCATTCCACACTTTTCACAAATGCATTCGACGTTCTTTCTAGTTGTTGTTGCTCGCTTCAGCTTGGCGAGCTCACTTTGTCGTCAATGTCGTTAGTTGCTCTCCCAATTGCTTAACATGTAAACATTGTGCTTCTTCTTGCCTTACGTTTTAGTCGCGCTTCTTCTTGACATTTCATTGCAGTTGTGCTTCTTCTTGACTTTTCATTAGAGTTGTGCTTCTTCTTAACTTTTCGCGTTAGTTGCGCTTCATCAACGATCCTTACACTCACCGCACGTGCATACAGTGGCACACAGCTTAATTCAAGCAGAACATCTGTTTTAGACTTCAAGTAAAAATGAATTGCTTCTAAGCAAAAACAAATAACAAAGTTTGAAGGTTTTCTTTAAGAATGATGTATCAACTTAAAGCCTTATTACGTTTTGTTGTAAGCCACTGTTTTTGCAAGGCAACTCGAAGACATTTCACTTTGTGTTAGAAACTTATACTTATTATTCATAATACTTGTTATTAATGATCCGGCGTTCGTCGTTTTACAAACAAGTTACAACAACAATTCATCAATGTCAATTCTTGCAGCAAATAGTTTGGCCATTCATGGCACAACTTTCCAACAATAATAATAATTTCTATTATTTTCTCTATTTTTGTGTTTTTCTTCTTTTGTGTAATTTAAGTTAAAAATACACTCAAGAAGTCCAACTATTTGCCTCATCAAATGTACGAAAAAAACAACTTTTACAATTTATATGAATTCAGCAGAAAATCATTTCAAGTTAAGGGGGAGCGGGGCGTGTGCTGAGGGCAGAATTATGGCTTATGTCAAAAACAATTGTTGAAAAATAGTTGTTGACCTTTAGCCGAGCATGGTAAGGCATGGCATGGCATGGCGGCTCGAACAACTTGAAAATTATGTTTGAACATTTGCAAATTTGCATATTTGCGCTAATTTAGAAAATAAGCAAAACAACAACAACAAAAAAAATAGGCATTTATTTAAACAACTTAAAAATGGCGCAGAGAAAACTTTTTAATACAGTGGGCAGCGGCAGCTTGCTTGGCCGCTTACTATGCGGAGAAGAAGTGTCAAGCAGAGCATTAACAAGCAACGGCAATTGACAGTTACAAGCGCACGAAGAACATGAATGAATGGCAATGGAAATGGAAATGAACGTGGTCGCTTGGCGGTCGACAAATGAACGGTCGGACGGACAGAGGTTTTGAATATGTATTTGCTTTGTTAAATTTGTTAAATAACAACAACAATTACAACGCGACGGCAATGTCGAAAATCAGTGCGCAATTTCGCGCTTCAATGGGCATGTCAACTCGTCTTGTTTCACGCTGTGTTTGTATATGTATGTGTGTGTGTGTGGGTTGCATGCTAATTGGCAGACGCTCGCGCCGACCGACCAACTGCCACTTGCGCGAAACAATGAACTGTAACCTTGCAAAACACATTGCATACTTTTAAGCGTATTCCCAATAGTTTTGTGTTTTTTTTTTTGCCCACTTCTCTTTTTCTATAGTTTCTTTTTTTTTTTTCTTTAATTATAGTAAAATAAACGCACAGCGGGCGCCAACAGCTGCCAGCGCTTTCAACATGTATTTGTGCGAGTCAATAAAAGCGTAAAAAAGCAACCAAAAAAAAGCGTAAAGTAAATTTTATGCTCGACACATAAAAAATGCACGCGTCTTTTGTCAATGAACATGAACTTACGCCAAACAGTAACTGTAAAAATGCCATGTTGAAAGCATTTCGCTAAGCGCGCCTAACATGCTGCAACAGATTTTTTGTGCGCACAAAGCCGTGGCACAGTTGCACGTGGCGTCATGCAATCGACGCCTACGCCAACCCAACTGTATGTGTGTGTGTGTGTGTGTGTGTTTATTCATACTCTCGACAGTCCGTCCGCCCGTCCGTCCGTCCGTCTGTCTGTCAGTCGGTTCGTCGCCCATGGTAACCATGTGCACAGATTTTTTTATGAGCATTGCAAACATGATTTGTGTGCCAGATTTCTCTTTGCTCCTCCACCGATTTTAAGCTGAAACTCATGTTCCTCGGCTTGCACTCCTTCCCCCCTGCCGTGCCGGGCGCTTTTAACGCAAATTTATATTCTTCTCTTCTTGTTTTTACAAATTCTTACATAAGCGACGCGCGCCAAGGCACAAAATGTGTTGAAAATATTCACAAAATTTAACATGCTAAATTTGCTACTCATAATGTAATTAAGAAGGCATTAACGGCCAACGTATAAATCATGTCGCACACCCGCCGTGGCACGCTCCCTCCTCGTGGCAACTCACAAGGTTTTGCTGCGCTTTTTTATGAGTGCATAAATTTCCTTTGCATATTTACACCTGTGTTCTTTCCACTGAATTTATGGAGTTCCTTTCGCAGTTGTTCGTTAGCCAACAAAATGTTATTTTCATGCGATAATCTTCAGTTGAGATTTTACATAATACTTTTTTAATAACAACAAGAGAGAAGTCAATTTTGGCCATGAGAACAAATTCATAGAAATAACGAAAAACACCGATTTATAAATAAACTTCTTAAATTATATTATATTTTCTTAGAATGGGTGCGCAATGCCACGCCTCTTTTGGGTTGAGTACAGTTGTGTTAAGCTACCACCAACAAGTACTCTAAGTTGTAAAACATTACCTTAATATGTTTCTTTAAATCGACTATTAAGAACTTTAGATTTTTCAAGATCAATGGTTGGGAGACATGTTATATAATAGTCGGAAATGTCATTGCAGAGCATATGACTGAGTTGAACTGAGTTGAAATTTCGTAAAGTGATTACTTTCGTCATGGTGGCGCTCAGGAAGAAAGGAATTTCCAAAAGTCCTGTTCGTTTGCCAAGCATTGTTAACCATTGCCCAGAAACTGTTAATTTCCAAACATAATAATTACAAAAAATGCTGGAATTTCAAATAAAAAAATTCAAATCGGTTGCTTTAAAACCAAGAGACCATTTCGGGTATTCAAGGACTATTAAATCGTTATAAAGAATAGTTTCGAATTGTATAAGGTTTCCCCCTTCTACCAAGCGTGAAAAATATAAAAAGCACATTAATTTCATATTGACTGAGAATTTTGATATTTAATTACATGCCATGCCTAGAAAACGCTCTTTATAGTTGACTTCAGTTGTAATATACAACTGCCAGGGTGCAAAAAGTTACTCATAGTGTAAGCTGATAGTATAGGTAAGAGAAAATGTTGAATTTTTTGAATTGTTGAATAATTGAACAAGAACTCAAGTTGGAATGTAGAAAAAATAAGAAATGTCGTTGCAGTTAAAAGTTTATAAAGTCAAGTTCACGGTTCAAGCGCAGCGTCAGTGTCAACTTGCGCACATCGGCATCGTATTGTGCACGACAGCGGTCCACATTGACGGGCTGGACGAGCGGCAGCTTGAGGCGGTACACGGGCGTCGACAAATCAATTTCTCGCTCTTTAATGGACAAATTCATCTTTTCCGCCGGCACCGACTCCTCGGGCAGCTTGATCTCGAGCACCAAATCCTCGCAGCTCGCCGAGGCTGACGAGCGATTGCCCATCTGCGGTAGGGAGTGTTATAGAACTGTTTGCATACAAACGGCATGTCATACCTGCAGGAAGACATCCTCCGTGCCCACCGCCTGGCGATAATGGCTCGCGTACTCCGGTCGCTTGCGTGTGTCGAGCAACTCTTCGTCCATTTTCAGCTGCTGCTCCTGCCACTCCTCGACGCTCTTTGGCTGTGCGCCGGGCGGCTCCTGGAGTGGCGTTGCCAATGGATTGGCTTTTTTCGTCTTCGCCTTTGCGCGTGCTGTCGAGCCACCCGCCGACAGACGCGTCTGTGGGCCAATGCTGCTGGGCGCTGTTGTGACAAAATGAAATCATTCGGCAAAATGAAATGATTGTGCATTGAGGTGTGCTGGTGCGAGGTGTGTGGTGTGGTGTGGTGTGGTGTGTTGGGCTGTCTACTCACTTATGTTATTGCGCGCCAAGCTAACGCCATCATCATCGTCGTCGTCGTCGCTTTCGGCATCAAAGTCGCGCCGCTCCGTCGGATACAGCAGATTCTGCAGCAGACGCAATTGATCGGGATTATCGAATATCGACATTTTACTTTATGCCTTTTAGCCTACAACCGCGCACTTGTATTACTTTATGCTTAAACTTTTTTATATTATTAAATTTTACTTTATTTTATATTATATTATTTTATATTATATTATTTTTTCCAATGCCGACCAAGCTTCTGCTCTGTGACTTTGATTGTGACTTGTGAGACAATTTTTCACATTGATTTCAATGCTTGCTGCGTTCTATAATTTCTGATTTCAATGCTTGCTGCGTTCTGTAAATTTGTTGTTACAAATATTGTTTATCCGTTACTAAGGCATGTTTAATCGACTAGTTGGTTGCTTAGTTACGAACATTTCGAGTTAAAATGACAAATTGCCAAAATGAAGAACTTTTACATGCACACTTCCGGTCAATGGCACCGGAAATGTCTTTTCCGTAAATTGCCTTCGAGCAAACAATTTTTGTTTTCTATAAAAAGAAAAACAGAACATTTTTATGTCTGCATAAAATTGCTTTTATATTTTTTGCATATGAATGTGAAAACTTTGCACTCGAAAAACTATTAGCAAAGTAATACAGTGGCGACACCTTAAAGAGACTGTACGGAAGTATATCGAATTTTTAAGAAAAAAGCCTAAAAGGTTTATAAAAAACAAGATAACCGAAGTGCTTAGGCAAAACTCAAATATTTTGCATAATTAACTGAATTTTTAGTATTTTTCGGCACAACAGTTTTCAGGAACATTATTTCAAAGCTATATTACCGCATGTGCCGTGTGTCACTAAGCGAACATAAGACAATTTATTATTGGAAATGTTATTTTAATAATTACAACTACAAATTTGGCAGAATTGAAAAAAAGTAACATGTTTTTATCAAACAAAATTTTCATATTAGTTTTTGTACTTGTTTATATCTGAAGTTGTCTTGTCAACATTGCGGCAACCTTTGAGAAACTTGCACTATCGTATAATATAAAATTAATATCATATTATTGAAATTTGTCGTTAGTAAATATTCAAGTATTGCAAAAAAGTCTTTTACTGTTCTTTGTAGTTTGTTTTCACTCTTGCATTTATTTCGGCATTATTTGCATAAAATCTGAAACTCACGCACGCACACGTACACACACACACACACACACACCCACATGTGTGGGTGTATATGGCATACAAAAAGCTGAAGCGACACCCACGCAATGCCGCGCGGCCCGCAAGCGTCGCAAGGCTCATGACTTTTGTGTAAATATTTTGAGTTGGCATCCATTTCGAGTTTCGGTTACATGTTGTTGGCGTAGAGTGAAAGACTCAACTCAACAGTATGGTAAACATCTGATAGCCCGCCACTCTGCCTGACAAATAGGCTGTTGTAAGCACACACACACACACACGCACGCACACATGCACAGAGATTTACAGTTTTTGTCTTTTCAGTCAAAGTTTGCTGTTATTTGAGTTTTGGCAAAGAAACATGCAAAGCACAAAACTTTTGCGACAAGTTGAAAAAAACTTTTTATTATTTTTTCATATAATACGAAATTCTAATGAAACAAAGGATAATGCCAAACATGCATTTTATTTATTGTTTTTTTCTGCTTAAACTTTCAATAACAACAAAAAGCAAATTGTCAAAACTAAAGTAAAAAAAAAGCAAATCAAAGCGCTGATTTTGTAAATTTACGTGGTAATTGAACACCTCAAAGTGTTGTTGTTTTTGTTGTTGTTGTTGTTGTTGTTGTGCAGCAGGTTTGCAACATGTTGCGAGGCAACCTTGACTGTGGTTGTGCTTCGCTGCCAAGGTTTCAATACAACTTTTTCCCATTTTCTTTTTTTTTTGCTGAGCAAATAAAATATAAAATGAATTTCGCGTTTGTTAAGCGCCTTTTGTTTGCATCTCGCTCGTACTCATACTTTCTGTATGTATGTGTGTGTGTGTTGCCATACTTGAAAAAGTAATAAACGCGTCCATGTGAAAATGTTGCCACATTATGCGAAAAATATTGGCTTGCGGAAAAAGAAGAAGCAGCAGCATACAAAATAAAGTACAACAGCTTTTTTTTGTCGTTGTTGTTTTTCTTTCTCGAATGCACTTTTTCATGCCATTCATGTCGTTTATGCATTCATTCAAACATTTCACCTGACAACAAGTGACGGCGCACACAATAAAAAATGGAAAAAAAAACCGACCGCCACAAAAATTAAAATAAAATATGCGACAATATTGTTTAAAAGCCATGGCAACGACAACAACAACAACAACTACAACAACAAGAACGGCGACGTGGACCGCATTACAATTAATAACAGAAATAAACGAAAACACAAAAAAGATATAATATTAAATCCTTTAAAAAAATATGACAACGCATTGGCGCCGCTTACACAAATAGTCACTTTTAATTAACATACAAAAACAAATAAAAAGGAAGCAAAAAAAGAAAAACATTTAATTTTTGGTCGTTTCGCGCAGCGCTTTTAAAGTTGTTTGCGCAAATAAGTTAAAGTGGCTGGAAAAATATTAACGAAAGCAAAAACGCACAACAACAAGAACAACAAGAACTTTTCGCTGCTTGCCAGTTGCCTTGCCCACTCGATCCATTGCACAGTCGTTGCCTTGCCTTGCCTTGCTTTGCCTAGCCTTGCCCACTCGTTGGTCATTCGTTGCTTTGCCTTGCCTTGCCCACTCGCTGCCTTCACTCGACCACTTATATTTTGCGCGTGTTGAACTTTTTCGGTCATTGTCAGCGCAAAAAAAGAAAACACAGAACAAAAAAAAAAAAATAAAAAAAAACCTGCAAAAAGTTGTTAAAATGAAAGGCAAATTGCAGTAAAATGGAATGCTAAAAAACAAACCGACAACAGTGCACAAAATGGTTGGCAACACTTGACGCGCTTAACTGTTTGTTTCGATTTAAATATTCAACTATTTTTAAATGCATTGCAGTTTTTTTTTGCTTTATGACGGATTTTTTCAACTACTTGGCTGAAATTGCATTATTTCGATATGAACACAATTGTAAAAAAACAGAGTATTTTTGCTTAGCAAAATGTGATTCAGTGAAATTAGCTTTAAGTGAGCAAAAGTTATTTCTGTAGTAATGCTGCATGTTTGCACAGGGTTAGTATGCACATAGGCGACAGTGAAATGTGTAATATTCTAAAGAGATTATATATTAATTAATGTTTTAAATACTTTCAACTATAAAAAGTAACATAATCAGCGTGCTTAGAGATCTTTAGGGCACGTCTATGAACTACACGTAGTGTTTTTCCTTTTAGACTCCTGCCTTCCTTGGTGGGACATTGACGAATTCTTATATGCTGTGAGATTTTCCGCATAATTTTTAGCTTATTATTTTTTATAGTATCAAAAAGTACTTCATAACTCATACTTTTTAATGGAATTCAAATATATAACCATAAAAAAAGTTGCTTAGCCCTTGTAAGTTGACGAACAAGTTCTACCACGCCCACAAGTGTTATTAACCTTACATTTTAACCACTTCATTAAATTCAGTATAAAAACGAAAATCGACTCATTCTTAAAGTTCCCTGACTGAGGCAATAAAAGTGCGGGCAGCCTGAAGGTTCTGCCTACTTTGGCATCTACATACATACATACATACATACATACATACATATGTATGGCAATTGAGAGGTTGTAAGAAGCTGAAATGTAAAATCAACAAAGAGCAAAACGAATACGAAGAAAACAAAAAGAAACATTAAATTAACCCTTTTCGAATTGGATTGGATTGATTTGGCTTCATTAAAGCATTTTTGGCTGTGCTTTCACTTGAAGTTGATTTTATACATTTGCAGGCACTTTACTTGCAGATGAGTTGAGTTGAAAATAATGTTTTTCACATGTATGGAGTTCCTTTCGCAGTTGTTCGTTAGCCAACAAAATGTTATTTTCATGCGATAATCTTCAGTTGAGATTTTACATAATACTTTTTTAATAACAACAAGAGAGAAGTCAATTTTGGCCATGAGAACAAATTCATAGAAATAACGAAAAACACCGATTTATAAATAAACTTCTTAAATTATATTATATTTTCTTAGAATGGATGCGCAATGCCACGCCTCTTTTGGGTTGAGTACAGTTGTGTTAAGCTACCACCAACAAGTACTCTAAGTTGTCAAACATTAGCTTAATATATTTCTTTAAATCGACTATTAAGAACTTCATATTTTTCAAGATCAATGGTTGGGAGACATTATATAATAGTCGGAAATGTCATTCCAGTGCATATGACACACATCTCGAGATCTCCATAACTTTTTATCCAACTGAGTTGAAATTTCGTAAAGTGATTAGTTTCGTCATGGTGGCGCTCAGGAAGAAAGGAATTTCCAAAAGTCCTGTTCGTTTGCCAAGCATTGTTAACCATTGCCCAGAAACTGTTAATTCCCATAGTTCCAAATATAATATTTACAAATAATACTGGAATTTCAAATAAAAAAATTCAAATCGGTTGCTTTAAAACCAAGAGACCATTTCGGGTATTCAAGGACTATTAAATCGTTATAAAGAATAGTTTCGAATTGTATAAGGTTTCCCCCTTCTACCAAGCGTGAAAAATATAAAAAGCACATTAATTTCATATTGACTGAGAATTTTGATATTTAATTACATGCCATGCCTAGAAAACGCTCTTTATAGTTGACTTCAGTTGTAATATACAACTGCCAGGGTGCAAAAAGTTACTCATAGTGTAAGCTGATAGTATAGGTAAGAGAAAATGTTGAATTTTTTGAATTGTTGAATAATTGAACAAGAACTCAAGTTGGAATGTAGAAAAAATAAGAAATGTTGCAGTTAAAAGTTTATAAAGTCAAGTTCACGGTTCAAGCGCAGCGTCAGTGTCAACTTGCGCACATCGGCATCGTATTGTGCACGACAGCGATCCACATTGACGGGCTGGACGAGCGGCAGCTTGAGGCGGTACACGGGCGTCGACAAATCAATTTCCCGCTCTTTAATGGACAAATTCATCTTTTCCGCCGGCACCGACTCCTCGGGCAGCTTGATCTCGAGTACCAAATCCTCGCAGCTCGCCGAGGCTGACGAGCGATTGCCCATCTGCGGTGAGGAGTGTTATAGAACTGTTTGCATACAATGAGCATGTCATACCTGCAGGAAGACATCCTCTGTGCCCACCGCCTGGCGATAATGGCTCGCGTACTCCGGTCGCTTGCGTGTGTCGAGCAACTCTTCGTCCATTTTCAGCTGCTGCTCCTGCCACTCCTCGACGCTCTTTGGCTGTGCGCCGGGCGGCTCCTGGAGTGGCGTTGCCAATGGATTGGCTTTTTTCGTCTTCGCCTTTGCGCGTGCTGTCGAGCCACCCGCCGACAGACGCGTCTGTGGGCCAATGCTGCTGGGCGCTGTTGTGACAAAATGAAATCATTCGGCAAAATGAAATGATTGTGCATTGAGGTGTGCTGTGGTGCGAGGTGTGTGGTGTGGTGTAGTGTGGTGTGTTTGCTTGCTGTCTACTCACTTATGTTATTGCGCGCCAAGCTAACGCCATCATCGTCGTCGTCGTCGCTCTCGGCATCAAAGTCGCGCCGCTCCGTCGGATACAGCAGATTCTGCAGCAGACGCAATTGATCGGGATTATCGAATATCGACATTTTACTTTATGCCTTTTAGCCTACAACCGCGCACTTGTATTACTTTATGCTTAAACTTTTTTATATTATTAAATTTTACTTTATTTTATATTATTTTATTTTATATTATATTATTTTTTCCAATGCCGACCAAGCTTCTGCTCTGTGACTTTGATTGTGACTTGTGAGACAATTTTTCACATTGATTTCAATGCTTGCTGCGTTCTATAATTTCTGATTTCAATGCTTGCTGCGTTCTATAAATTTTTTTTTTCATATATTGTTTATCCGTTACATCTACATACATACATACATATGTATGGCAATTGAGAGGTTGTAAGAAGCTGAAATGTAAAATCAACAAAGAGCAAAACGAATACGAAGAAAACAAAAAGAAACATTAAATTAACCCTTCTCGGGTTGGATTGGATTGATTTGGCTTCATTAAAGCACATTTTGGCTGTGCTTTCACTTGAAGTTGATTTTATACATTTGCAGGCACTTTACTTGCAGATGAGTTGAGTTGAAAATAATGTTTTTCACATGTATGTTTACATTTGATCATTGACTGACGCACAAAGTGTTAATCAATGCCAAACGTGCATGAAGCACAAATATATATAGAAAATTAATTTTGTATAACAGAAGGTAAACACACACAGAGCCATGCAACCGCCCACTCACCCATTCAAATAGCGTATAACAAGCAAGTAAATTTGGTTGTTATTTGCGCAATAACCGTCACTCATACGCCACGTTAACTAAATCGTGGCGAATTTAATTAAGCAAGAGGGCGCGCACACACACACACACACACACACAAGTATCATAAGCACAACGCAAGTATTTTTTCAAGTTTAATTTTACGTAATAAAACAGCATTTCAGCAACACTTTTGTTTTTGTATATTTTGCATTGCCCAAAGAGGCAAGCCTCAAGTACGCGTATAAATTACACACACACACACACACACAGAAACAGACACTCAGCGTGTGCGTTGAGCAGAAGAAGAGCAAACAAGAATAGCGCCAACAGAAATTGTTGGCATTCAATGACAGACACAAAGCCGACACATATGTTTGCCTATGCAGTGCGAGTGTGAGTGAGACGGAGACGGAGAGAGTGGGGCTGAGAGTGATTGCGTGTCGCGCACGTGTTTTAACACATGCTGTGTAAGTATGTGCTGCAGCAAACTAAAAATTCGCTCGTTGTAGCACTTTCATCAACGTTAGCGGCATTACGCAACATGAAAGCCTTTCTCACAGCCGGCGGCAGCTTTGGCTTCAGCTTGTGTCGTCTGTGTGTGTGTGTGTGTGTTTGCTTGTGGATATCTGGTAATTAAGACAAATGTAAAAACTACTAAACTAACATTAAGTGCTGCCAGCATTGACATGACATTCGTTCATTCATTCACTCACTCAGACACTCACTCAGTCACTCACTCAGTCACTCATTCAGTCAGTGATTTACTCAGGCGCTCGCTTACTCAATGCTAAAAGTCACTTTCGCTTATTTAGTCAAGTTGATTTACAGATGTGCGGTGCTGGCAGGTGTCATGTTTAAGTGTACGGCACAAAAGTCAAGTTCAACACACACACACTCATACAGTGGCCCACAATCACTCTCGTATAATGAAGCCTCATCTCAGCACTGACAGTGAAAATTAACTTTAGGGCCAAACAGAAATGATGTGGCAAAGGTTGCAGGTCGTCGTCGTTTGTCTGAATGATGACTTTGTTGTGCGAGCTTAGCTTTAGCTTATGTCAATGTTGACTTCAGGCATTGGGCTTGCAAAGAAGCTGTGCTATTACTTTAATTGGACGTGCGCAAAGGTTATGCATTTGACTTGATTTTTGCAAACTGTCAAATTAGTGTAAAAATACAAAACATACCTGCACAAAATGTGTAAGAAAGCAAGCATATTACACTGCACAACATGTGCTTTCGTGTATTTGCATTGCATTGCATAAATCAACCAAAACTACAAAAAATCGTAGCATGCTTCTAGGCATGCGTTTAAATATGCTTTGCATGTTGCCTGCGTAGTGAAGCGCGTTTGATTTAACAAATGTGCTTGAAATTTGTTGGTCTGTGCTTTATTTGCCACTAAATTAGAAGCCAAACGAGGCATAACATGCGTTTAGCACCAAAATTATGCTGTCAAAAATCACTTTAGCTAAATATTTGTCAACTGCAGACTTTTTAAGCAAAATATGTGACATGACTTTCAACGTTCTTTTTCTTATTTGTTTATTTACTTTTATATTTTTCGTTTTCTTATTTATCAAACCACACAATTTGCGCTTTAATAACTTTTTTCTGTTTGTTGTTGTTGTTTTTTCTCTCATTGCTTGTCTGCGTTTGCGTTTTGCCTCATTTAGTTTGTATAAAATTTTGCGCTTGATATTTCAATTTTGGTTTAGTCTTTGCACTTTGAGTAAACTTTGTTGCTTTCTTGCTTGCTTGCTTGTCCTGTCCTGTCCTATGCTGTCCTTACACATTCGCCTTCGCCTTCATAGCTAGCTGGCTTGTGCGTATTTGTCTGCTCAAGGCAAAAGAGTCCTGACGACGACAGCCAACCGACAGAGACATGATAAAGTGTCCCTTTTTCGGCAGCAAAAGCGGAAAAAGTTAAAGTTCACCAAGCTTGAATCTCTTTTCTTTGTGTTCTTTTTTTTTTCTTCTGTATTTCTTTTCATGTGTCCTTTGCAAAAGGACTGCATGAAATTAAAAGCAAAAGGCATGCAGAGTTGTGCTTATTAACCAGAGACCAAGCAACGCAAAGCAGATCAGTTTCGCATGAGTTTCTGTCGATTGAATTATAGTATTTTGTACGTTATTGAAATCGTTTGTCGTAACTTTTGCCATAAATCAAAGATTCTTTGACAACATTTGTATAAAACTTTAAATTAAATTTACGCATAATGGCAATTGCATAAATGTGTAAGAAATATCCACACAAAGTTGGTGGTATGATTGACAGATAGGACATGAAAAATTGTGAGAAAAGATAGTTTCATAAAGTATATAAAAGATCAAAAATAAATTCTCGCAGTCGGCAGGATTCGAACCTACGCTCCCAGAGGGAATCTGATTTCTAGTCAGACGCCTTAACCGCTCGGCCACGACTGCCTCATAAAAAAAATAGCCACCGAAAGCAGCAGAAGAAGAAGACTTTATTTTTAGAATTTATAGATATAAGTTTAGATAATTAATAATATAAGAAATCAGTTTATAAGTGTGCCAAAAATAGCTCAAGATTAGACAAGCATGTGCTGAAGGCCAACAATAATTTCGTTGATCTATGAAGACGGATGGCTATTATGGCGCAAAGTAATATTGAAAATCAAATAACATAAAACGTAAATAGTATTAAACAAAGCCATTTGTCTGCGAGTTATTGAGTTTTGGCAGCAAATTTGTAAATCAGAAATACATTTCGTATAAAGAAGCAAAAAAGGGTTTTGTGGCAGCCAAGGAGAAGTTTAAGGCCATTGTTAGCACAGCACAAAGCAGCAAGCAAGCCATGGGCACAATGGCCAAAAAAGAAGACGAGAGAAGACCAAAAAGAGATCAGGAACTGTTCGCAAACTCAACGTGAAACGAGTGTCGTGAAGTTCTTAAAGCAAAATGCGGGTGGCATTGCACAAATCAAGCGGCGGCCGGCGAAAGCTTACAAGCGCACGCGAAGATACGTAAACGAATGAATGTATTGTAAAGGACTGCGTTGCTGGCAAGCAAGGACAGTCGAATATGTGCTCGTGCAGACAATGCAACAAGAGAGAGTGAGAGGGAAAGAAAGAGGCAACCGCAGCGACAATTTGAGTGCTTCAACGACAGTTGCGAACAAGTATTATAGATCTGAGACAAATCGCATTGTATGCACGACATATGAATGTATTATAGAGTGAGATAGAGTGAGATAGAGAGAGTGTGCACAAAGCAATAAAGCCATAAATCCTCTTTTAAGCATAAATTTCAAAAGTAAAAATGTTCAAATGACTCTTTAAAAAGTGTTAAATGGTTTCAAATATTTTCGTTTACACGCAAATTCCCAAAGTGACAGTTTAGAATGCACACACACACACACACTCACACATACATTGATATATTACAAAAAATGACACAAAATTTAATCGAAATGTGCGCGTCCTGAGAACATTTCAATTACACTTTGCCAAACCTTAGCTCTTGTCTTTCTTTTCCTTGCCTCTCCGCTACTCACCGCCCCGCTCTGCCTTGCTTGTCTATTTGACTATGTATCTCTTTTATGAGGCGCTTTGGGTTGCACTATGTTAAGGTACTAGACTAGCTCTGTAGCTGCGTACAAGTGCGCCACTAAACGAATGTGCTTGTGTGCGTGCGTGCGTCCGTGCGTGTGTGCGTTCAAGCGTACGTTAGTGACTAAGTGAGACAGGACGTGAGAGCATATTTTCAGTTACCGAATAAACGAACCGAACGACTCCGACTGAACGAATGAACGTGTGAGTGCACTTGTGCTTAACTCAAACGAAAGCACTTCGAATCATTTGGGGAATATAAATCATTTTGCTTTGCCATTGAATAGTCACAGTCGTTGTCGTTGTTGTTGTTGCTGCTGAGCCTTTCTAACAGATACCAAAGCAATTTTGTGCATTTTTTGTGCCTCGTTTGTGGTCGTTCGATAATGTTGCTTAGAGGCTTAAATTGTTTTCAGAATGCTTACAATTATTGATGACAGACTTTGTGCGCGAGAAGGGGAAATAAACTCGTTGACTGTTCAAGTAACGCTAACAAACCAATTTAGTAGGCATGGCAATCTTCTCTTTTGTGTTTAATTTACCAATTGTATTGTTTATGCCGAATGCTTCTTATATTGAGATGAAGATTATAAAAAATTGATCAATTAGAAAACATTTTATTGAAACGGTAATTACAAAGATAATAAATGAGTGTGGAAATAACTCTTACATTAATTTTAAACAGTTGGCAGCACCATGCACTAAATAAAAAATAATGTACTAATGATCTACATACATATGTAACAAACTAATTCAAGGTAAAAATAAAACTTTAATGAAATTGTATTATAGAGATTTGATTAAGCATATATTAATAATGATAAAAACTAAAAATAAAAATGAAAAAGTAAAACAAATAATTTAAAACCAAAAACAATTTCGCAGTCGGTAGGATTCGAACCTACGCTCCCAGAGGGAATCTGATTTCTAGTCAGACGCCTTAACCGCTCGGCCACGACTGCCTCTTGCACGTGATTGACAAATGCAAAACAAGAGCTATACCAAAATATGCGCTCAAATTTTGTTAAACATTTCAGAAAAGATAATCAAAATGTGCTGAGATACTTTTCTAAACTAATGTTTACTTTATTCAATCTTAAGATAGATCATATAGATAGATAATCAGCACGGCGTAACTAAAAACGTAATTTTATTTGCAAGCCGCAATACTTCGAATAATATAAACCCTATTAACGTTTTCGTATTTGTTTCTCTGATACGCCTGTAATTCGGACACTAAGGTACATTGTAAAAATTAAAAACAATTCGATAGTGTCAAATGATTTGAAGTTAGAAATAATGAAACAATTTTGTGTAATAAACAAAAAACTATTCAGTTAACTTTAAACATAGTATGAAAAAAAATTTGAATTATTTAGTAATAGCAAAAAATAAATTCAAAAAGATTCGCAGTCGGTAGGATTCGAACCTACGCTCCCAGAGGGAATCTGATTTCTAGTCAGACGCCTTAACCGCTCGGCCACGACTGCTTGTTACAAATGGTAACCAAATATCAAATAATATTAGTGGCAGAGTGAGAGCGAGCAAAGAGAACAACTAAAACCACAAACAATAGAATCTCTTTATTGAAGTTGTATCGGTTATATGCAATATCGGCTATTTGATCATGATAAACATTTTAATTTCGGCATTGTATCTTTATGGCCTTCACTAACTGAATAGTATTATATCTCGGAAGCTGCATCGGACCAAAGAAAAAAATGAACAAAATTCATCATTCATAGTCTTAAAGCGTAACCATGGTGTTGTTAATGAGTAGTGAAAACTATTAAGATCAAAATATGGGCGTGGTACTGCATTCAATGCAATATATTTTACCATAGCATCATATTTTATGTAATGTCAATTGTCCAAATGTCTGGCAATGTTTAGCTTATATATAAAATCATTTATTATGTGTATGAGAAAACTATAAAAATCCCTAAGATTAACTGTTGCGTATTAAGATGGAGATATACATAGATGTTCAAAAATTAATACATCGGAAACGTCGGATGGACATTTATGGTTCCAGTGAGTTTGTGTGTCAAGGAGTGATGGCCTCCTCTCCGATATTTTCTAAATAGGTTCCAGCTGTATAATCGTCTCAGATCGACGAATAATATGCCAATGAACATGAGAAAACATAAATTGAAATTTAACGAAAATGAATAAAAAGCTCTCGCAGCCGGTAGGATTCGAACCTACGCTCCCAGAGGGAATCTGATTTCTAGTCAGACGCCTTAACCGCTCGGCCACGACTGCCACACAAACAACTTCGCGCAAAAGTCAAATACAAAAGCAAATTGAATAATCTAAGCATTTTTTAACTATGACATAATTAATAGTTGTTTAAGCAACTGTTTAAAAACATACAAACACAAATGACATGAAAACAAAAACATGTTTTAATAACTTCAACATGAGACGGAACTAATCAAAGTAGTGAAACTCGAAATAAGATAAGATTTGTCTGCTTGAAGTGAAGCTAGCAACATTTAAATTTGTTTTAAAAGTTGTGCCGCTCTGGTTTGCTTTCTTAATCACTTAAACAACTGACATTTTACACACTTGAAGTAACACGCTCGGGAGAAGGGCAATTGATAATATTTTCGAAGAAGTTTTAGTCAGCGCAGTGCTGAGCACATTTGGTATAGTTAAGTGAAACTTTTTGATTAAAGTTTTATGATAATTTGCATTGTGGACACATGCGAGCGCACAAGCCAACAACGGCGTCAACAGGCAACCAAATGAGTGTTGTTGTAGTTTCAAACAAAAAGGCTTAAAGTAAAATGGATTATGCTGCATAATTGAAGCGCACACCGACTGAGCTCGTCATCAATATTTCAACTTCTTTTGGCAAGAAATAAAGTTGTGTGCAATATTCGAAAAGAAAGTGAACAGAAACAAAAACAAATAAAAATACAAACAAATTTTACGAAGTAGACTGCTTGTTGTCCTTTGCTGCGTTGTTGTTGTGCATAGAATAATTTATTTGCGAAACACATAAAATGTTAAATTTAATAATGTAAAAATCAATCAGTCAAAAGCAAAATAACTTGAATGTCGTCTGAAAAACACATAATCGCATTTATCCTTTTTCTACTTTTTTACACTCAGTGCGTATTTTTTCTCTGTCTCTGTCTATCTCTCTCTCTGTCTTGCACTTGACATGAGCTCTTCAGTGTCAACGCTTAAAAGTTTTCGACTTCCGTTTTCTCATTCATATCTTTTGTTGCTTTTGCAGTGTTTTTCTTATATTTTCATTTTTGTTATTGTACTTGTTTTTTTCGCTGTTCTGTTATCGTTTTTTATTTCGCTTTTCTTTGTTCATTTTCTGCAACAGTTGCTGCATTTTATTTGCGTTGACATTTGCGTTTTATACAAAAAGAAAAAAAAAGAGAAAACAACAAGAAAATACTTTATTGGCGACGCAATGCCGCGCTGCTTCACTGCCTCTGTTATTCTGCCACTGTTACCCACCCTCTGTTACTCTGCCGCTGTTACTCAGCCGCAATGCACTGCCAACTCATTTGCTTGCTTTATCTGTTGTTGTCTGCTTCTTCTGCGTCTTCATAGTTAAGTAAATTTCACTTGTGTCAGAGTTATGACATTTGTGATAAGTTAACTTTTCGCTGTCAACTTTTCACTTTTTATGCTGATAGCAACAACATGTCACTTGTTCTTCTTCTTCTTGGCTCTTGCTTTTTGCTTTATTTAAAATTGCACAATTAACTGCAATTCTGTTACAATTTAATTCATACTTTTAGCCAACACTTAAGCTTGTCACCTTAACAACATTTGATAGCCAATACGCTTGGGCATTTAACAACACTTTTTCTTTTGTGTGTGTTTGTTTTGAAGTTTTTATGGCTCATATAACACACGCACACCTTGCCTGCTCTGTCTGTCCGTCGGTCGATTGTGCCTATACAAGGTCAACATGCGTGTGGCAAAATGTACTCTTTCGTTCAAGGAATATGATGACTGACACCATTAGCGCCTTAGCTTTGCAACTTTTAAAACTCATTTGGCTGACAAAAATGGCAAAAGTTTTCCAACAAAATGGCGTCGTCGGCGTAGTCGTCGCCAGCGTACATCAGCGTGAGCGTCAGTGCCTGTCATAAATAAAATGCACGTAAATACATTTGCAAGTTTACACAAGTTTTTTAATGACAACACAGACAGACAGACAGACGGCAGGACAGGAAGGCAAGCAGTCGGTTGGGCCGGTTGGTTGGTATGGCAGCAACCTGGGAATTGGCCAAGTCGAACAAGTGAGTCGCACGGGCAACATGTTTATGACAGACAATGCTAAACATGGCAAAGAACAAAATGTACAACGAAGGCCAACAAAACGAAGACAAAGTAGAAAAAAAAGTTCTTTCAAAGAAGATAATGTAATGCAAAAGTGGCCAGAAACTTTTTCCTGCTCGTACATAAATGAGCAGTACATTTTTTTTTACAAATACACACACACACACATACACATAACACACACTCGGCAAATAAGAAAATGTAACTCAATTTTTGTTTTTTGTTATGCTTTTCCTTTCAAAGCTCAAATCACGAAGATAGTTGAAATTTATGCGTAACAGAAAACGCTTCAAAGGCCAACACAAAATGCGACTTGCGTATTCAAATCCTTTATTGGCATTTTTATTGAACGCTTTGTTTTACCATATTATAGGCCTTTGAGCTATGCCAACAACATGAACATACATGCGCCGCTTGCCTAAGACACTTTAAGCCGAGCGCTGCTTTGTGGATTTATTTTATAACTGTGAAGGCGTCACAGTTGAAAATCTCAATCAGACTCAACAAGAAAACCGCGAAATTGTTTGTTTGTCTGTCTGCCTTTGTGCGTGCGTCCGTGTGTAGTATGTAAGTGCGTGGGAGTGAGCAACACAAAGCATGCGGTTCGTTTCATTTCATTTCGTTTTAAAATGATGCAGAGTCAAAGACAGACACAGTTTCAATACAATTCAGTTCAGTACAGTTCAATTCGCTGGTTTAGTTGAGTTAGTGTCATGCTGTGCACTTTTCGTATTGCCGCTGAAAAGCGAAAAGAAAACAAAAAAAGAAAACAGAGCGAAAGAAACAAAACCAACAAACATGTGAAAGACTTTTTATCCGCTCAGCATGCGTGCATGCTTTGTTACATGCGTATGTATGCAGCAGCGTATGCGAGACTGCGAGTGTGTATGTATATGTGTGTGAGTGCATGTGTGCCGAAAAGCTGCGGTTAGCGGCCAAAGGCAGCGCGCAAACACGACGGAGATTTTTTTTTCTTACTGCTTTGCCATCATCAACTTCGCTGCCGCTGTCGCCGATTGCTATTGCGATTACGGCATGTGCACAAACTGTTAAAAGGATGGCTTGCAAGCCATGTTGTTGGCTAACCCAACACACAGGGTCAGCGCAGTTTAAAAATTATAAACCAAAATGCAACAAACTGTGGCGAGTTTTGGTACTTGAGCTTTTGTTGTCTTTCAACAACAATAACCATTTTAAACAAAGCACTCGAGAGCGCAGTTGATAGCTGGTGTTTTTTCTGAAAGGGTTTTCATACTTTACTCTTATCAATTTACTATTAAATTTTGCCGAAATTCTTTGTTGCCATAAAACCGAAGTGACGAAGGCAGGCAAAGTATACAAGCCTTTCGACAATAGTTACATCAAACAAACAAACAAACAATACAATGCAAATTTTACATGTGCTTTGTAAAGAAATGCGCATAAATTTACTAAAATGACATGAGGACAGATCAGAAGGTAGCAAGGAAGCGAGCAAACAATGTACTAAGGACTTCCGTTTGAATTAATTTTTAATCAATCAATTTTTGTGAAGTTCACATATGAGCGATGATTGTGCGCACAACAACAACAAGGTAAGAATAACAACAGCAAAAAGGAAAAAGAAAGAAAGGAAAAACCTTTTGCTTGACACAAAAACACGCAAGTCGTCGATGATAAATATTTTCGCAACTGACAAACACAAATATATATATATATATATGTATGTATGTGTGTATATACAAGAACTGCCAACGCTGAGATAAACAGAAATAATAGATTTGATTGAAATGCTAATTCTTTGCTTTTAACGCTGTAAGTAAGCAGACAACAACAACAACAACAAAAGCAACAACGCAGTCAGCCAACATAGCAGAATGATGATGGTTTGCCAGCAATGGCCAGCAAAGGCAATGTGTATGTATGTGTGTGTGTGTGTGTGTGTGTGTGTTTCAAGCAGTCATAAAAAAAGGACCCACTTCGATTAACATAAACACAAAATGCTTATGTATCGACTCATAATGACAGCTCAGAGTAGCTAAGCTTGTCTGAGCAATCAAGCGACTGATGACAACACCGCCAAGCATGATGATGCTGCTGGTGCGTATAACAACGTCTCGAAGCATGATGAAAATGATGATGTTGCTGATGATGATGATGATGAAGTCGTAGTTGTTTCTTTTGCCAAGTATAAGTCTTAGACATAAGCTGAAGAATTTTCTGTTAAAGTTGATGTGTTCTTGGCGTACGTATCAGTATCATGGCGCATTTCAAATTCAATTGATTTTCAATGAATGCGCATTTCTTCTCTTCTGCGCTTGATGAGCCAAATGAAAATTAGTTTGATTGGTTTGATTTTCCCATTTTTCCTTTCTCTTCTTCATTTGTTTGTTGAGTGTTTGTGACAGTTGCGTTTGTGTGAGTTAAGCAGACTAGCAGACTTTCAGTCAGTCAGTCAGTCGAGTCTATCCTATCGAGTCTATCCTAATGACATTTTGATATCGATTAAAGTGAGAGCATGCGTTAAAAATTACGTATACGTAATCACTTAGCGGTCGTTGACTTTGTCTGTTAGTAACTTAAACAAACTGTTGAGTAGCTTTTTGTATCAATCGAAGCATTTATTTAACTTTGAGCAGCAACGAAATTCTTGTACATTTAATGAAATATATTCGATTTTATCAAAACTTTGACTTAATGAAAGACACAAAATGAAAGCAAATCAAATCAAATCAAATCGGCGATGCGGCAATGCATTGCGAACGCATGAAGTGCATTAAAATACAGTAGAACTTCACTAATATCAACAATTCGGTTAGTGTTCAAGTTATCGAATTGTTCAAGTTACTGGATTTTTATATTTTTATCTTCAGTTATATTATGTGAATGATAATAATCTATTTTTTTATGACAAATAACGTTTAAAGCGAACAAATTCAACTTAAGGTTCTTAACTTAAACTAATAACGAAATACAATTCGTACAAGCGAGCGTATAAAAAGGAACTTTCGGCATATATTATGTTTGATATGTGGAAGTTTCACGGTTTTTGCCATTTCCTAACCAATGTCTCTCGACTATCACAAAATCACGCAATCGTGTAAAGTACAAAGTATCGAACTAAAAATCCAAATACAAACCGTGCATGTTTTCGAATATTTGCCATAGTAACAACTCAACGTAACTCAAACACAAAACTCAATAAGATAAACACAGACTTGCGCGATACTAAAATCAATGCACATTATTAAGACATGTGCTTAATAAAATTTCCATTTTATTTTTCTACTTTTTCCTTTTTATATTTTTTTGGTGCTTTGAGTTCCAAACTAAAAAAAAATGCATGAAAACCGCTTAAAAAAGGTTTACCAACTCACATATGCGTCGGTTTTGCTTTAAAGCTTTTGCACTTCCTTTTTTTTGGCGCATTACAACTGTCGGTGAATTGCATATTGCATTTGTGGCAGAGGTTGTGCAACTAAAATGAGTACTCGTAAATGAAGAATCAAATTGGCCATTGAGATCAATTTTCTACAGAGTGTTTCAATATAATATCAACTTTATTCGTTGCATTGGTTACTTTTTTAACATATTCAACGTTTATTCAGTAGAAACTTGGTATTCTACTGACGGTTACTGTTGGTGATATTACCAAAAAAACTAAACCGGCTTCTCCAATAAGTAAATTGCTTTGTGTTTCCCAACTTAGACATTTCAGTTCCATATATGTAATTGAATTCAATTTTATTTACGCCAACAAATTATACGACGTCCATAAATTATGTGATATATAATAACAGGTCCTGCACTCACTCCAAGTCAACTCATTCACTCGAGACCTAATATTCATTAAAGGTTTCAACTTTTATCCCTTTTGGTTCCTTTGTTGGTCCCAAGTCTCTCATTCCATTTCTGTGACCTTTTCTGCAGTCGGACATCTCCAGAGACCGCACAAAGATCTTTCATTGTAGTTATTCCTATTGCGTAATTCTAAATGTCAATTTTTACATATCCCTTTGAGAGCGCATCAAATATTCGTTATGAACAAACTTTGAACTCATCTTTTTTCGGAAAATTTTCACGTGCCAACCTCAAATCTGCACTAATGTGTAACGATGAAGTTTGTTTTTTTATTTCGTGCTCTTTTTTGTGTCATGCTTTGCCACAATTCTTTCGTTTTTTTATGGTTTTTGAAGAGCATGCACATTTCAAAATGGATTCTTATCTGCACGGTTTGTCATTGTGTCGAAAACTGCCAACGGGCAAAGACAAACACGCACAAATAGAAGTCGAAAAATACGTTTCCACTGCAAAGCGAAAAAAATTTTAAAAACAAAATGATAATATAAAAAGTAAGAGGAAAAGTCTGTGGCAAAATCGGCAAAGAAATCAAAAAGTGAAAAAAAAAAACAAGTAGAAAATTGCTGCGTTTGACAAACATTTCATTTCAGTAATTTTCATTTCGCCGTCGCCAACAAGCTCAGCAGCCAAGAGCAAAGTACAAGCGTACAAAAATAGTGCTTCCTGTCGCAGGATTGCCGCAGCAGCTCGGCAAGCATTTCATGCAATTGACATTAAGTGTGTGCGCCAAAAAGTTGCTCAAGTCACTTTTGGCTGTTTTAGCTGCAAAATGACTTTTAAAAACTCTGCGCTGATCTTGGCAGATATGATGAGCCAAAGTGAATTTCGATTGCTTGCGCCACTATTAATGCAATTTAATATAAAATATAGCACGCGTATACGTAATATTATTAAGCTTAGCTTTAATTTAATCCGGCAATAAGATATCTTCGCACAAGTTGCTTAACTTCAAGTAAACAAACAAATGCGTTGACTAAGAAACTTAATAAAAAACACATGTGTGGCAATTATTTTCGGCTTTGCTGAAAGTTTTATACTCTTGCATATATAAACCCAATAATGGTTTCTTCTTATAGCTTTCATAATATCATATAACACTCACTTTGGCTTTCTATAAGACAAATTCAAAAACTAATCAAATCTTTCAAAATTTGTGTATTTCTTATAGAAAATGAATTAGAAATACACAAATTTTGAAATATTTAATTGATTTTTGCATATGTCTTATAGAAAACCAAACATTGCAATGACTTTTATATGATATTATGAAACGATCAAGTTGAAGTTCATATACAAAATGCCTACCGACATAAGACATATCAATTCTTATTTATAATAATTAAGCTCGCCTTGTCGAGCTGTCTAAAATTTATATAAACTTCACATGCTAGCAGTTATCTCCTTCTATGCACTACAAATCTCATGCACAAAAAGAAAAAAAATTTGCGCACAAAAGTATGCAATTATTTTTTTTTTCTTTCCGTTTTGCTTAGCACATTTGCACGTAAATTTTCAACTGATAAAACGCAAAAAACCATTGAATTTTTGCATGCAGAATGAAGTGTGCATAAAGTTTGAACTTTGAGACGTGTGACGAAGTCATGTTGAAGTTCTTAGTTGCACAGGAAGTTGCATGCCAAAGTCTCTATAAAAAAAAATAAGTAAAAGTATCTCGAATTGCGAGTAAATGAAAAAACGGAAATCCGAAAATGTTAAGTTGAGTTGAGTGGCAGCAGCAGCGTTGACATGACATTCGATATTGCTGCTGCTGCTGTGCAAATAACTGAGATAAAAATTTCATTTGCATTAAACATTTCGTGAATTATAAAAAAAACATGCTAAGCAAAAAAAAAATAAAAAATAAACTAGAAACAAAGCTTAAGGAAATGAAATATTTTTACATTATAATTAAAGCGTACGAA
Organism: Phortica magna; assembly: GCA_037044515.1. NCBI lineage: Eukaryota > Metazoa > Arthropoda > Insecta > Diptera > Drosophilidae > Phortica > Phortica magna. The sequence goes on from JBAMBP010000415.1 coordinate 78,814, forward strand.
AAAAAAAAACAAAACAAAACATTATGCAATAAATTCTTATAGCAAATTTTATGACAAGCTAAAAATGCTTTAATCCCATTTTGTTAAAAGATGTCCGTTGGCAGCGATCGAAATAAATTAATAAAAATGGCAGTCAGCTGTAAAATTTATGCTAGCCTTTATGCTGCTGCTTCGTCTACTTTTGTAGCAACCAAATAAGTTCAAGTCGACGGCGGCCATTTGGGCGACCCCAGCCTAGTGTAAGCGCATGTAACAAGGGCAAAGACATAGGTTGATGATTTCAAATTGGTTGGATTATGTGATTTTTTGTTTTCTTCGCTCATTCTATTTTCTATTTTCTTTTTTGCTATTTTCTTCAATGGGAACTTTAAAGACTTGGCTTGAGTTTAAAGTGAAGTTGTACACAAAAAAACAATAAACAAATATTGTTTAGATTGTTTTAAGTTTAAGTATTAAACAAAGTTAATGTAGAAGACACATTTTGTAGGTGTTCACTAAGTCAGTTTGAGTGAATGCATGTATTCATACAAACTTTTAATACAAAATTCTGTACACATTGAAGATCTCCCTCTACTCTTCGTCGTGCACACCATCACTGAGCATGTTATTTTCGTATTAAAGTCATCAAAGTCTTGGCAATTCACTAAGTGAATATCATAAGCTACAATAAGTTGCCAAGACAGATAGACAAGGCTTAACTGATTGCTCAATTATGTTGCAGCTTAAGCACTATTGAATGCTCCAGAGGCAAGGCAAGCGTGATTTCAATAATGTTAATAATGATAATGTCAAACAATTTATGGCATTTGAATTATATAATTGGTTGCATTAATTGCCATTAACATAATTAGATAATAAGCCGATTAGCAAGTCAATAAAGTATGTCATATGCGCCTTTGACCACCCACATGACTTGCCAGCGCACACACAAACTTGCCACGAATGTTTGTCAAAGTCATAATGACCAACATTATAATCAATGGCATAAATGTCATGAGCAGTAAAAGGAGGAATGAAATCTTGGAAATTATGTTGTGAATGCTTTACTTGCGTAATCAATGCTTGCAGTTGCCGCAAACTTAGGCAAGCACGTTGATTTCCCACACACTTGACTCACTTTGCTTTAAAGACGAACGAACGGGGAGATAAAGGACTTAAGCCACTAGCCAAGCTGAGCCAAGACGTGCGCCCGCAGTTGGTGTGCCATCGCGCCAACGGAGCATCCATAATTGATTATCCTCTGTGCGGGCTTAGGACACACAGTAAATGTCCTGCAGCGGCAAGCCGCCAGCGGTTGCGGCTTATGCTTTAATTTCATTTTCAAAACGCAAGTGGCCAAGCCATGAACAAAGGAAAGCAAAGCAAAGGAGGGCAAAGAAACCAAATGAATCCTTAGCAAAGCGTGCGTTTTAATTGAACAAAGCGCTGAACGTTGCAGTCTTCATTGCGTGGCAGCGTTAATGAGTAGCAAATATGAGCATTCGTATTTCGTCAGAGGTCAGACTCATTAGCTGCCGTGGGAACAAACCAGGCGACCTTACTTTTTAAATTTAACTCACGACTAAACTTGAAATTTGATCAAGAGCCTACAGAGGATAAGCAAGGCCACAGCAATGCACTCAAGCAGAGCTTTAATAAATACGTAGATCCTTTCATTGAGTATAAAAATATGATATTTAATCAACAAAGGCAGACTTCATTTGTGAAAATGGTTTCGTTTACCAAATTGAACTCTATTAAAAAAATCAATATGTAAAAGGACTCTAATTAAATCATAATTAGAGCTGAAAATGTTTGTTAAACTTAGCAAGTATTAATGTCTATAAAGCACTTAATAAGATTTAAAATGATATTCAATCTAAACACAAGAGTTGTTAAAACCAACCAAGATTTCAATTACGCACAAGATGCCTTTGGGCATAATCTGCAAACACTCAATTCATTAGGCGCCCACGTACGCACACACACATGCATACGAAATGTTACATTTTACATTTGTGCATAATAACTTTGATAAATCACATTTTAACCTTTTCAACCGCATATCAATTTAAGACCAAAAGTAAGCAAAGCATATTCGTGCCTTATTCGTTCGTTCGTTCGTTACGTGAACCAACACATCGATCAAAAATTATAACAATTAAACGCAAAAATCTGATAAATGAAGTACAAAGACGCATAAATGAAACACACGCACGTATTTACAGTTGTAGACAAAGAAATAGAGAAATAATATTCACAATGAATGAAGAAATAATATGAATTAAATGAAGATAAGGTAGAAAAGCTAAATTTTTTTTCTGAAAAAGGAAACTTTAACCAAAAAGTGGGGAAATGTTCTAAAAATTCAGAAATAATAAGTTTTTTATAAGAGGAAAGTGTCCAAAATATTTTCAAATACCATAGATCTCACGTTAATATGCTTAAGAGGGAGAAACATAGATCATCCCGATGCTTCCAGTTGTATTGACAAAGAAAATCAAAAATTGGTGGCGCAAATGACTTGAATGGATCAATTCCCCTTACTTGATCCATTCAAGTCATTTTCGCTATTAATTTTTGATTATCTTGGTCAATACAACTTGAGAATCGGAATATCCAAATGACGTGATCCATTTTTAAAAATTTGTTTACCCCCCTCCCACCTCGGTGACCACATTTGTAAGAGAAGAGATACCAAATTTGTCTAACCGTAATATTTTAAGGAACCCCCCCTTGAATCGGTCTCGTGGTTACGTTTCCTAATAGTGTTGTAGTAGAAAATCAGAGCTTAGTATAGTATTATTTCTTTGACCACAGATGTAAACACATCGCCTCACAATGGCAACACATTGCGTATACGTAACTTAATGCCACTGTATGTAAGCTGCTGCCTTCGACCACAAGCAGCTTACGTACGCCTTTAAATTATTGCCAAGAAAATGTATTTTTGTGTTGGCTTTTATATGTAATTTTTATCGTACAAATACACTGGCACACACAAAGACAGACAGACATACAAGCGGACAGACGTTGCTTCATAGGCCTTTTGTCTTATGCCAGCATACTTTGTAAGTTTATATGTTTTTAGTAATTTTAAGCTGATAATGCATTCATGCGAAATGCTGTCAATGATTTCAATAAAGCTTTTATTTAAAGCTGCAAGCTTGTTAAGTCCATCAAAAGGTATTGGAAACAATAACAACAACCACAACTATTATATGTATTATTATATAAGCAAATTTTGGTACTGAATGCATTTTCATTGAAAACAATTATGTTTGTTTGTAAGCAAAATTGCTGCAAAAATTTATTTTTATTTCAAAAAATATTATTACTTTGTTTTTATTAAATGTTATACAAGAGTCATGGCTTTCATGGCATGCACAATGCAAAATAAATAAATTTAAGCCTAAAGAAATTTTATAATACGCGTTTAAAGTTTTTTTTTTACGGAAACAATATTTTTGGGATTTATGTTGAATTTAGGAATTTTCAATATTAATTCAACATTTTTCTTTTTCACTTCAATAATTCTAATAAAATAAATATGTAGAAAGTTTTTCATAAATAAATCCACAAAAATCACCAATTAACAGAAGATATTTTTCGGCTTTAAATACCCTGACAACATATAGACTTATATACAGCACCAACTCTTCCATCCAGACAACTAGTTTCCGATATATCGAATGTCCAAACTACGACTTATCAAAATATGACAAATTTCCATATATATTTTTAGTTCAAATATAACACAATCTAGATAATTCGGTCATTAAGATGTCCGTATTACCGCCTTGCCCGAATTTTAAAGTATCCGGACTTATCGAGGTTGTACTGTACTTTCTAACTAGTCTTATACTTGTTATACTTAACTAAACTCAAATTCATTCATTCATACGTTTATTTGAATTGAAAACAATTTTCCATGTGATTTCTGCCTTGTGTTTGTTTGTCCGGCAGAAAAGCTTTGTACACATGCTCTCTCGAGCGAAACTCACCCAGTCACCTGTTGCGCAATTACACTTCTCTCACTCAACTCACATTATTTTCCACTCAGTTTTCATGACTTGCTGCTTTAGCGTCACTTTTATTCGCCTCAATGTTTTGCTTAGCATATTCGCGACGTAATAACAACAACAACGAATTTCGTTGACGATGATGATGGTGACGCCAAAAGCCGGCATCAATATGTAGACCAAAGCGCTTAAGACGTAAGCCACACCAGCCCCCACCGCCCCAAACAGCGCTTTGCTTTTACACAAACGAGTGAGAAATATAGAAATGAATGAGTGAATGAGCAAATATGTGCGTGCGTTTGTATGCGTGTATAAGTTGAGTAAAGTGAGTTGTTGTTTTTGTTTCTGTTTCTTTCTTTTTTGTTTCGACTGCGGCCAATGCTGGCGTCTTTTGGCATCCATTTCCAGCTGTTGGCATTGCATATCGACTTGACTCAATTTAGTTGCCGCTTGGTTGTCGTCACGAACGGTCGTTTAAGTTGGCATCATTTGCGCATTACATGTGTATGTGTGTGCTGCCGTCGTAATCGTCGTCGTCATCGTGGTCCGTACGTTGTTCGCACATTGAACTCGCTTGCGCATCGAAACAAATCGAAATTGTCGGTGAATCGGCCATAAGCCAACATCAGACGGCGCCCTCTGACTGTCTGTTAGTTGATCTGTCTGTCTGTCTGTCTGTTTGTCTGTGTGCCGGTCGGTCGGTCTGTGGCTTTGCCTGTGCCCGTGCCTATGCCTGTGCCTGTGCGCTAACATTTGGCACAATAAACGTGCGTGCTTTCAAGTATTTTTACACGATTTTTTTTCACTTCTTTTTCGTTTTGGTTTTGGTTTTTTTCACTGCACAATTCCGGTTTCGTTTTCAGTTTCGGTTTTTGTGAAATTGTATCTTGTATCTATTGGTGCTGGCTTGCTTGCCAGCCGTTGTTATTATTATTATTATTTATCTGTCAGTCCGTCCGTCAGTGAATTTCAACGCGTCTTCTTGTGCGTTGTGATTACATTTAATATAGAAAACGAGTCAAAAATATACATTTTTTTTTAGTTTTTATGCGTTACGCCGCCAACTTGTCTGCGCAAAAACAAAAAATACCAAAAAAAAAAAAAAATAATAAACCGAAACAAGAAGTTATTATAAATCAAAAAAAGAAATAAACCAATAACAGCAAAAATAACAACAACAACGACGAATTCATAAAGTTTTATACATCCAAGTTCGGTCAACGCACAGCGACGAATTACAACAACAACAAAAAAAGAAAATATCTTCAAAACAGCAACAACAAAAACATTCGCACACTTTGCGACACAAGTTAGTGAAATTTTTTACACAACATACTTAGTCGTCATCGCCATCATCATCATCATGAACATGAACATCGTTATGAGCATTTTGCTTGTCGCATTTCATTGAAATGCATTTTTGGAATATTTCATTTAATTTCTATGTGACTTTGAAGTGGTTTGTTCGTTGCATGTATGTCAAAGTTAATGAAGCGCTTTTGCGTATAATGAGCAGCCTTCATTTAAATAGCGCGTGAACTATTAAAAGTTTCATTTATTTTCCATTTAAAATACAAAAAGCAACCAAAACAAAACTTACAAATAAAGAAAGAAAGTATCAATATGAAAAAACGTTTTACAGTTTATTTTTGAACTTTCTAATTACATGCAAAGCACGCCAAAGTGTTCAAACTGTGCGCGCGCTCTTCAAGCAAAACAAAACAAAAAAGACGCTAAAGAATTATTTCAACCGCTTCAAAACAAACGAAACAATCGCGTTACACAATCAAATAAATATTCTGCTCTTCAACGCATACAAATCAAATGAGATACACACGGCTTACATAAGTCATTTGTTGTTTAAAGCGACAAATGTTCGTTTCGTGACAAAACAATTTTTGAAAGCGCGAAATATCGCAACGAATTGATTTAAAAATCTAATGAAAACTAAAAAAAAGTGATAGAAAAACGCCGCAATGCATTAAAAACAAAGCTGTTAAAAACACAACACAAAAATGAATTCCCCTTTTTTTTATGTACGAGAATTTGTTCCTTGAATAATGTTTGACAAAAGATATCGAATTTTATTGTCACAGTAGTAATTTGTTAATACGGATACACGATAATCCATACGTTTCAATAATTTGAACACATGATAAAACAGCTGCCGGAAATTCGGGCGTTTCATTAATTCGAATACTCGTTAATAAGGATGTATCAATTATCCGGAGGTTCCAGCAATTCGGACGTTCCATTAAATCGAATACTCAATACTCTTCTACTAATTCGAGCACTTGATAATTCGGGCGTTCCAGCAATCCGGAATTCCAGTAGCTCGGACAGTCAATAATCCGAATTGCCCACTAATTCCGACACTTACATATATCAGAAGCTGAAGCACTTCAGTCGTTATAAAGTCAAAAATTTAAAGATTATCACAAGAAAATTGTAGTTAAGAAAAAAAAATAACTCTATACCTTCAACTTTCAAAGCATTGCCACGCCCATTTTTCTAACAAAAAATATTTAATTTTCATTTAATATTAGAAAAACCAAGATTCACGCTTCTAGACCAATTTATGACTATATGTATGTGGGCGTGGCCAATAGCATGTATACATACCAACTCCCATTCCCAGAGCCATCTGTGTTCTTAATTTTCGTACAGTGACCGGTCGCTAATTGCCCGAACTTTCCTGAAGTTTTACTGTATAACCTTTACTCTTGCATTATTAAAACGAAAAGAAGCAACTCATAAATCAGTTGGAAAAAAGCCGTGAAAATTCATGAGTTTATGACACTCATTTCTGTTTTTAATTGGACAACATTCGTGTGATTTGACATTTAAATACAAACAAAAGTGTTAAAAGCCAAAAGAAACAAATTTATTTATTTTTAGCGCTTAATATACGTAAAACATAAAGAAAAACAAATGAGATTTATTTTTGGCGCCATTGACTAATTGGCGTGATTGGAAGATTCGAACGAACGAACGAATGAACGAACGTGAGCATGTCCGGCAAATTGAGCGGCGCGTTCAGTTTGAGCACAGCAACTTTGAACCGAAAGCAATAAATTTTAAAAGACTTAAAATTCGAAAATAAATAGAAAATAATTTGTACAAACGCCTTCATTATAGCCAAGCAAAAAAAAAAAATAAAAATTAATGCAAATAATAATAAAAAACAAATAAAAAAGATAATCATATAATTCTCGCGAAATAAAACGATTTTTATTTGTATGCAAACACAAAAGAAAAACTCAAAACAAACTCACTTCAAAACATAAAAAAGTTATAATGAAAATATGCCATTAATATTTCAATTACAGTCGAGCTTCTCTAGAACGAATTCAAAAGAAAACTGACGATAAACTCTTTATATAAAAACGTCTCTATGCATTTTTTGCTTTCATAAGAGATCCAGACTTGGAACGATTACTAACAATTGAGTCGATTATCTATTGAGACATTGTACTAGAGGTGGGCGCGGGCCGGGCTTTTTTTCGTGGCACGCGGGCTTACACAGGCCCGGAGCGGGCCCGGGCCTTAAAATTAAGATTCGTGCAGGCTTCGTGCGGGCCCGGGCCTTAGCAAAAAAGCCCGGCCCGTAAAAGCCCGTAAAAGCCCGTAAAAGCCCGAAATAAGCCCGAAAACAATTTTGATTTGTTTGCGCTATTTTTCTTTTTGATCGAATTAGAGCCGCCATTTATCGCATTTTAATTGTTTATCGGTACTATAATCGATTTGGTTATACATATTTTACTTGTTTGCACACCACTAATTTAAAATTGGCTTCCTATTGTGAAATTGATGAAAACTTTGAATTATAAAATATGTCGCGGCATACCATTCAAGACGCTGTGAATGCAAAAAGTGAATGTGTAAAGCTAATACCAAATGAAAAGGGCAGGAGTGACGTGTGGAAGCTGTTCGATTGCGTTAATTATAATGGCATTAATGTCGATTTTGTGTGCTGCCGAAGCTGTAAGCACGTGCTAGTGTATAATTCAAAACAAGGCACGGGCACCCTCAGCCGCCATAAGTGCATGTCTCAACAAGACGCGCTTAATTCACAGCCCAAAATAGACTTGTTTGCCAAAAAAGTTGTTTCGACGCGATTTCGGGATTCGTTAGCTCGAAAGCAGCTAGCCTTAGTTGCAAAAGACTTGCACTCTTTCAATATTACCGAAGGTAAGTTCTATTCCCATTGCACGTGTTTATTAAATGACTCTTTTTTTTTGTGAATTGGTAGGTAGCGGCTTCCGTGAATATAGCCAAGCGCTTATCGACATAGGAGCAGAATTTGGAAGTCAGTCTTTTGATGATTTGGTTATATCCCGTAAAGTGTTAAGCACTACCATCATGGAGAAAGAGTACGAAACGTTGAAGACTCAACTTATCATAAGTTTGAAAGACCAAGAACTGGCATACACGACCGACATGTGGAGTGACGACTACACGCAGCGAAATTTTATATCACTGACTGCTCACTATGTGGATGATAACTTCCGACTGAACGTCGCTCTTTTAGGTACTAATATAAATCAATTTTGATAATATATTTACGTGTGTACGATTATTTATAATGTATATGTTCATACGTCATCATACATATTTACATATTTATTTATTAATGTTTATGAAGAATTTAATTTACTTGTGTTTCTTTTACAGGCATCAGGGAGTTCTTGGACGAGAAGAAAACTGGAGAAAATATTCTCAAAAATGTTCAGGATATTTTGCAGGATTTCAACACACTTGATACTATCCATCGATCTGTCTTCGTTACGGACAATGGTGCAAATGTCGTTGCGGCATTTAAGAGCTTTAAGCGCCTATCTTGTGCTTGTCACAATCTGAACCTTGTCATGGATGACGTCATTGAGAAAAATCCTCTTGCGGAAGTGAAGGCTTTAATAGATTGCTGCAAGTCATTAGTCAAATATTTTAAACATTCTCAGCTTAACAGTAAGCTCTCAAAAACGCTGAAACAGCAAGTTAAAACACGCTGGAACTCTACATTTTTTATGCTTTTGAGTATATTTGATGTAAAAGAGGAAATAAAAACTCTTTTACTTCAAAAAGATGAGCTACAGCGAATTAGTAATTTAGATTTTTCATTACTTGAAAACATTTTATCCTTCTTAAAATCTTTTAAGGACTGCTCTGAAGCACTTAGCTCTGACAAGGAACCAACAATGCAAAAATTTGCATTGTGGTCAGAAAAGTTATGTAAACTTTGCAGAACTAGAACAGTTGATTCCCAAGTAATAACTGACTTTAAAACAATGACCCTAAGCGCATTAGAAAAAAGGTTTGTTCCGACAACCGCTCATTTGGTTGGACTTTTCTTGAACCCTCCTTATAGAGAGATGAATTTCCTCTCAGAGGAAAAAATAGATGATGTGTTAGCTACGGTAAAAGCAATGCTCTCCGAATATATAGGGGATCATGAATATAGTAGCTTTGATGACATAACTAATAACATTAGCCCAAATAATTCCGAAGATGGAATGTTTGCTGAATTTTTAGACTTAAGTTATATAAAAAAACGAAAAGTTGAGAAAAACGCTATCGACATAGAGCTTGACAAATATTTGGCCTATCCAGTAGCTCCTGGCACACATATTTTAGAATTCTGGAAAAATGCAAGGGACTTAAAATACCTTTCCAAATTAGCTCGGACCATTCTGGCTATTCCCGCCAGTTCGTCTACGAGCGAAAGACTTTTTTCAACATCGGGCCATGTTTTAAATGAAAAACGCACTAGGCTAAAAAGCACAAATTTGGAAAAAATATTATTTTTAAATAAAAATATGACATAGGTTGTTTTTTATGAAATACATAACAATATTCATGTATGTATACCTTAATAAATATGTACTTATATATATCTATAAATTGTATGTCTTTTAAATTTCCTTATATGTGTAAATAAATTTCGTGCGGGCCGGGCCGGGCCCGGGCCTTGGTAAAAAGTTTCGTGTTTGGACGGGCCGGGCCTTTTAAAAAAGAGTTCGTTTTCGTGCGGGCCCGGGCCTCAAAATACAGGCCCGCGCCCACCTCTACATTGTACCATAATGAAGTTATAAAGACAAAAAAGAACGAGAGTTAAGCTTTGAGCTTTAAAATGTTATATGAAAATTTATTATATAAAGTAACATACAGAGAATAAGCACGTTTTTTTAGTTATTCCAAAGTCCCAATGTAATTATGAACACTATAAGATAACATAGTCAGATCTTTCTTTTGCTATAAATCAGTGAACGAGTGTGCAACGCAGACGACTCTTTGCGACCTTTGCATTGGTCGTTATCACTTGTTTCTCACGATCCTTTTAGCGACTGCTAGATAAGACCATCTGGAAACGGTCGTGCACTATCTCTGACCATAAAACTTGCTTTTGCACTGTGTTTCTATCTTATAGTCTAAGTAAAGAACACATTTATTAGCTTAACTAATTTACTGTTGCGTTCGTTTTCTATGTCAGATGTATTTTCAGCCGTAGTTCGTTATAGAGAAGTTCGACTGTAAAAACACATTTCAATAATCAACAAAAGACTTTAAAAGTATTATGCAAAAACACAACTCATCTCTCATTGTTGTTAAAATATATTTAAAAAAGTATACTAATAATTGCAAAATAATTACAAATAACTTACTCACTCAACGCCATATTTTTTTGCAATCTAAGCGCAAATTGAAAGCGTATTAATTTCAAACCAACAACAACAACAATAAAATAAACAAATTATGAAACTATTATTAAAAGTTATTAATGCCAATAAAATGTCAATTTAAATTTAGCAAAAAAGAAAATATTATAAATAAAATGACATAAAATTAAAATGATTTAAAATATTTGATATTATAAAATTATCAAAAGTGTCAACAAAACAAAAATTTATTTATGTTTATATTGACAGCAATGACAGAAGGACAAACAAACAGACAGACGGATGATTAATCAAATTTCAATATATGTTATGAATATTTATTTAAAAAACTTTACAAAACTTTAATTAAAGCCTTGTAAAGTTTTAGCTTTTTTTATCAACAAGTTAAGCAAATACGCCCATTTTGTTGACAAGTTCAGCAGCCGAAAAAAGGGCGCGGAGCACTTAGATTGCTTTGCTGTGCCGCGAGGCAGTTGAGAAATCCCTTGATTATCTCACTGTGAAAAAGGCAAAACTTGAAAGTGTCAAAGCGATAAACGTGCGAAAGTTTTGCAGCTCAGATTTGTGGAGGGATTACGAAGCCCTATTTTTTTTTTTTGCTTTTAACTTAACTTTTCTTCAATGGCGTTTTCATTACGTCATGAATTCTGCGTATAATGAAATATTTTTATGATTTTTTTTTTTTCTTTCTTTCTTTTGAAGAGGCCCGCATAATAATTCATGTTAATTCCAACCTTTTACTAATCTTTGCCTTATGCTTTGCGCATTGCCTTGATTTTTTGTACAATTAAGGTGTTCACTTGGTTGTGTAATGTTGTAAAAGTGTAAAAAAATCAACACAATTACAAATTATTCGGAATAAATTTTACACAATTACTAGACTAAGAAAACAGTATGCAATTTTATATAAACACACATATAAATAACATTAGTTCATAATTTGTTTGCTGTTGTCAATATTATAAAATGATAGTAGCATGTCTGAGCTAGAAACTTATACAGCTGTTTTTTTTCTGGACTTAAAAATATCAATTTTCAATAAAAGCCAAGTAAACAATAATTCAAAAGTTGTGCACAGCGGTCTATCTGCGCTTATAAAAACACAAAGAGGGTATTGCAAAACTACACAAGCGCACCATTACTCTGCAACGTGAATACCAACAATATTTCAGTTTCCTTTGAATTTAATATTCAAGTTGTGCTCGAAATAAATGACAAAATCAGCTAAGCATGCGAAAAATACAATTTCAGGGCAAAAATTAAGCATTACAGTTGTGTTGTCTCTCATGAATCGATCAGTCAGTCAGTCAAACTTTCGCTTTCAATGCATGTTTCAATCAAAAAGTAGCTCAGTCAAAGCATCAGGCGCGCTCCGCTCCACTAACACGTTTTTATGTCATACGAATTGAATTTGTGTTGTGTCATTTGTATGTCTGCCTTTCGCTCTCGAATTTTATTTGCGTGGCATGTCAATTTCACATTAAAAAGTCGCCATGGGCCACGACTATCAGGCTGCTAGGCTGCCAGGCTGCCAGGCAGGATGTGCGACGTGACCGCGTCAATTGTTGTTGGTGGGCTCAAACGACCGAACCAACCAACCAACCAAACCAACCAACAAACCAACCAAACAACCAATATGATAATTGTTGTTGGTCGTGTTTTTATTTCGCTTTTTTGCTTTCTGTTTCGCCTTTACTGACTAAATGTAAATATTTTAGTGCTATTTAAATAAGTATGATACAAACCGCTGACCAATTTTGAATATGATGCGGCAAAGGCAAAGCGATGATGACAAACACTGCCGCGTTGAGTTGAGAGTTGACTTTGGCATTTGCGGCTAATTTATGCGACCATTTTACAAAGCGACTTGAATTTGCGCAAATTTGCGTTAAGAATTTCAACAACAACAACAGCAACAACAATGACAATTTCATTTCCATTTCAATTTGGCAGACATACACAGAAGCGTATCACTTTCAAGGCTAATTTAACAGAAATGCTGCAAAACTTGTGAAACTGAAACTAAAATGAAGCTAAAAGCCAACAAAAAAAAAACAACGCTCATGAAACGCTTTCGTTCATTTTATGCTCCAAAAAGAACTTTGAACTCAATATGGCCAAAAAGTGTACAACTTGTATGAAAGATTGAGCACAAGTTTGTGTAACATTTTCTGTGTGTGTGTGTGTGTTTGTGTTGCCTAATTTTAGGCACAGCAGCAGCAACATGAATAAACGTGAGCAAAGCAGAGCAAATTTCCGCATAGCATTTTGTATGCACAACTTGTTTTGTATTTGTAACGTGCGAAAGAAATGGAAAAAAAACAACATGAGACGCAGTCAAGCTTTGTGGCAAGCGCGGTTGCTACACACACAGAGTACGTGGCTAAGGACTTTGCCAAAGTTAAAGCAGCAACAAAAACAAAAATCAGTGGTGAAAAAAAAAGTAAAAGGAACATGGCTTAAACCAAGCAAACCAAAACGCCAACTCGTTGTGTCAATATAAATATGATATTTTATATATACTTAGAATATGATTTACCGGCATGTGTTGACTTCCTTTGCTTTGTATTTGCTTTTTTTTTTGTTGGTTTGTGGTTTCAACACACACATACACAAATGAACCTTTTTGCACTTTGACATCGCCAAGCCACAAAAAAACAGCAATGCCACCAAAAAAAGGCGCGTGTAGGAGCGAACCTTTCCTGCTTTTTGCAAAGCAACGACGTGCTTTTTGTAGTGAAAATGAGATAATTATGTAGCCATTAAAATGGCATATAAATTAGTTTTTAAGGTAGATAGCAGTCAGTCAGTCAGTGAGGCAGTCAGTGAGACAGACAGTGAGTTAGGACGGACAACAGGCCAGCGGCATCGAGCAGTTGGGCCATGTCAATGCGAATGAATTGAATGCTTAATGTATGTATGAATGTATGAGTAAGGTGGAGGGTGTGACTGAAAAAAAAGGATCTGTAGGCTTAAATTAAGAAGAACCAGTAAGAAATTGCAGTCGAGAGTGCGCGACTTCGTCATACCCTGTGCTTTCAATTTGTAACGGCACTTATAAGGCGTTATCGCGCCCACTTTTCTATCAAAACAGATTTCATTACCAAATTAATTAATTTTTTTATCTTGTTACACTCTATCCAAAGTTTCATTATTGTTGGATAAACGGTTCCAGAGATATTTGTTACATACACTCCAAATTTGATGTTCCCATCCCAAGAAACAACCGTGAAAATTTAAATATTGTATTTTTTTTTACTAAAAGCAGCTTCAATTATTTGGCCCTCATCCCTCAAATAAGTGCAAGATGGGTGCCACAGATAGGATCAACTGGATCTGGTTAATGAATAGCAGCATAGAATTTTTGTTTCTAATTCTCAGTTCTCAAGATCAATGCATTTATATAAATAGACAGACGATAATGATCAAGAATATATATACTTCATAGCGTCTCCCACGCCTTCTTTCACGTGTAAGCTACACACAAAACTAATACACCCTTGTGCCATAAGGTACAGCGTATAATAAAAAAAAAATTATACAGATTGTTGAGTGATTAATTTCAATAATATAATATTAATGACGTCGTCATTGTCGTCGACAACAACAACAATAAAACTGAGTTTTATTAGTATGCAAAATAAAAAAGTTGCACACAAGATCAAAGCGTTTTTAAGCTGTCATCATCACATTTCATATAACAATTTAAAAAAATAAATAAAAAAATAAAAAACATATTTTGTGTTATGGTAGCAAAATAAACATGACCGCCGTCGTTGACGTACTCAGTTGACCGACTTAATGACGACACAGGCATCTACTATGCGTGTTCACTGTGTACACAAACACTTTGTGTCGCACCTTCAGCTGACGTGCCGCAATATTCATGATGCGTCGCATATGGATTGTCATTGTGTCCATTTCACGTTTAAGTCGCAAATATTTACACTTGAAATCATTATAGATTTCACACAAATCTTGCGCACGACGCATACTCTTCTCGAATGTCTCCTCCATTGATTCTGTCGTTATTGTTTTTGTTGCTGTTGTTGTTATTGTTGTTACTGTTGCTTTAGCACTTAACACGCCTTGTTTATCAGGCTCTGATGATGACTTCACGCTGTAATACGACGACGCTGCACTTGGCGTTGTCTCAACCTCATGCTTTACATCAGGATCAATAGTATCCGAAAATACGTTATAATGTTGATTTCTTTTATTATATTTCATATTCAAACGATCCAATGTGTGCAGACAATCCAGTATTGAATTCTTGATAACTTTGCAGAACCCGAGCGCGTTATCAATTTCAATGATTTCCGCTGACATAATAAATTTTTAATTTTAATAATTTGTTGTTTGTTTAATTTTTTTTAATACTTTTTACATTTAAAAATATTTGTTGTTTACAAAGCAACTTAGTTTGTTCGATGACTTAAAGTTTTGATGGCTAAGGCTAAACTGTCTTTTTTTTCTCTCTGGCAGAATCATAGATTAAGTTCACTAGAGGCATAGAACTAATAGATCACGAGTCAGGATCACTTTGTCTATTATCAATTTATTATGAAATACTTGACAACAACATCTGCTTCATGTTTGGGCGAAGTGGTCTAAATTTTAAGAAAAAACGTTGTTCTGTCAACGCTATTAAGCAATGCTAACTGTAACAGTCTATTAAATGGTGTGTTAATAAAATTTTAACAGTTTATAGTATTCTGACAACTTCTTCTCATGGATCATGTTAAAATGTTGTAATCAAACTTAACAAAATATATTCTTTCCACTTGAAACACATTAAAATTTATTAAAGACTTAAATTATAAACCAATTGATTACTTCCACATGCCCTATATCTTCAGCTATTAACTGATTATGAATACGGTCATAAATTTTTAGGCAACAAAAGTCAAGAACAACAAGCTCATAAAGTATTAACTACAATAGTTTTTTTTTTTTTTTGTACACGCATGTCTTGCGCTTTGGCCAAGTATAACAAAGTTATGGGTATATAACGACGCTTATCGGCGCTATTAGTGTACTAAAACATCATATATTGTGTCAAATTCGATTGTAGTTAAAGCGCCTAAGTAAGTTTGTATACTAACTTAGATTAGATTACCGTTTGAATTATTATTGGGTTAAATTTGTTATGATTAAATTAATGAACGCATAATTTGTGTGTGCTTTTGTTGTCACTCTATTGCACACACACACGCACACACACATAAATACATGACAGAGCAGCCCAGCAAAGCAAATTCTAACAAAGGCATGATCAAAATTGTAAGCGAAAAAGTGCGAGAAAAAAGAGAAGGAAAAGCAAAAAAAAAAAAAAAATCAAGTTGTGCTAATTAAATTTGTAGTTCACGAACAAAAGAAATCTTGTTGCGGCCTTACTTAAGATAAAACTTTGTCAGTAACATGAAGGAGAAACCAAAAACAACTCACTGAAAGAAGAGTAACTAAGACAGCAATAGAATGCCTTCGAAAATACGTTAATTGTAAGCGTAATCAAATAAATTACTCAAGTACGTGTTGCAAACGAGAGCGTTAGTTTGAGTACATTAAGTATAGCGATATACAGACTAAATGAATGAATGAATGAATGAGTGAGTGAATGAATGAATGTTTGTATACAAAAGCAAATGCTTGGTTAGTTTACTTGTCTATCTATCTGTGTTTGTCTCAAGCCGACTTGCTTGCTTGCTTGCCTGTAGCATGTGTAAAAGACGCAGATGCTGTTGGCATATGGTCGCCGTGTCGCTATCATTAAGACAATCATTTTAATTGAAGTGCTTCCGAGTATACTCTTGTTTTAACTCGTTAAGCAGATTGATGCGCAAGCGTAGTTGAGCGCAAGTACTTTAATTAGACACATGTTG
Organism: Phortica magna; assembly: GCA_037044515.1. Lineage (NCBI taxonomy): Eukaryota > Metazoa > Arthropoda > Insecta > Diptera > Drosophilidae > Phortica > Phortica magna. Next base: position 95,374 of record JBAMBP010000415.1, read on the forward strand.
CAATCAGCAGCAAGCGAGTATAATTTGAGAAATTGCCACCTTTTTTTTAAATTATATTTATAAAAGAGCTAAAAGATTTGCCTCATATTCGTTAATTTGCTTTAATTTAGCTTTTCTTTATAAACTATTGTGCACATGTGTTATTCGCCGACGGCAATGATTAAAGATACTATACTATACTATATTCTTATAGCTAGTCTAATCACTGCACTGCATTATTGTGACTAATCATTGACAAGTAAACAACACTTATGCATGTATGTATTTGTATATGGAAACAATTGTTGAATGGAAATTAAAAGTTAACTTGCGACCATTGAAAATAATTATTTTTTGCTTAAGATAAGACTTTTCACTCAATTTTGCAATTGGAAAAAATAATTGTATAAATAAATAAGTCTCTAACTTAAAAAATAGTCAACATTTTACAAAAGAAGACCTTACGATAGATGGCGCTTTTTAAAGAAATATTTTTTTCAGAAAATTTAATAAGATTTGATTCTACTATAGATTCCAACTTTTTTTTTTTCCATTTTATTAAAAAGACATACGAGGTAATCTAAAACCTCTTAATAGTCTTTGTGTCAAAACATTCTGCCTAAAAGGGGCGCGCCGGCTAGCTATAAAGCTTAAGCTTTAACAATTAATAAAAACTAAATAACAATACAAAACTAAATAACAATACAAAACTAAATAACAATAAAAAACTAAATAACAATAACAAATGTATCACAATTATCAAAATTTAACCAGATCTTCGAGTCCTAGGTGCTCGCGTAATTAGATCTCTAGGCTTTCGCCTTTTCAGTCTTCTTGTAGGGGGTTCTCTTGCTAGGACCCTCGCGAGTCTGTTTTTATGCCGCTCTAACCTGTCATTATACCGACTGGAATGTTTATTTATTTCATCGAAGACCGTTGCCAGCTTCAAATCTTTATGTAAAATCGTGTTGCGTATAAACCACTCACATCCGGTAATTAATCGCAGAATGAGGTTTTGTGCTGCCTGGACTCTTTTTATCTGGCTATCGCAAGTAAGTCCCCAGATTTGGCACCCATACCTCCAGATCGGCGCAATTATTTGTTTATATATCATAAGCTTATTTGAGAGCGATAGTTTGCTTTTTGAGTTTAATAGCCAAAAGTGTTTGCTCACTGCACCACGTATGCGAATCCTCATAGCCGTTATCTGCTTGGAGAAGGTAAGCCTGCGATCCAGGATGAGACCAAGATATTTAGCTGAGTTGGCCTGCAGTACCGGATTCCCCTCGATTTTAATGGCATGCGGAGTTTTCCTTTTCAGGGTGAAGCATACATTAACCGACTTGTCCCTGTTGATGCCAATGTTCCAGCGCTTCGCCCATTGCGCGAACGTTGAGGCGTACTCCTGAATTCCGTCAGCAGCGGTGACTTCACAGCTTGATCTGTGGGTGACACAGACGTCATCTGCAAACGTGGCCAACATCGTTGTCTCGTTATCATCAGGCTGTGGCATATCACTAGTAAAGAGGCAGTATAGGATAGATTCCAACTGATACTCAATATTTTTTTAATTTGAGACAATTTTGAAGAACTAAAAATCTTTCTAGTCTAGGTAGCCAAGCGCCCCCTTACTACGCCTTTGTCTTTTAGTATTTATGTTTCGTTATCAAATTTTGTATTGTTTTTATCCTTAATGATAAATCATTGCCCTTACCAATGACTTCGAGTAGTTTTCTGTCGCAAAATATTTTCATTTCAGTTCTGGCGGAAGTTCTAGAGGTAATATTAATAATATTTTATAAAAATTCTTATCCTATAAACAGGAAAGTACAAGATTTGCGGTATTTAATTTATTTTGATATTTTATTAGTCGAAATCCTATAATTTTTGCGAAAATGAGAATTAGAATGCCTGCTAGAAAAGCATTTATTAGCAACTAAGCATGCACAAATCGCTTAAATATTTTAAACAAACAATTCTTGTCAGCAAAATGAGTGAAAACAGTTCATTTAAACCATACAAGTACTAATTGAGTATGTCAAGATTAAATGTCTTATCACATGCAAGCACTAAATCAAATCATGGTATCACAAGGAATAAATTCGAAGTCAAAAATACATATATACAAAATATTTATGTAATCTTTGACAGTTTAACAGCCTTTAATATTAATAAATAAGCAATGTCATAACAACAATTTTCGTTGAAAGACTTTTGTATAAATACAAGTGTTTTAAAACAATCGAAAAAAGAAGATGCAATGACAATATTTGATTACACAATAAGCATGCACATACGGTAGGGGAATAACTTAAGCTACTGTCATATGTCAAAGACAATAGGTAAACCAAAAACCACAGAAAATTCCCTGCCGCACAAAGACAAACGCAAACTGACCGTAAGCACAAATAACACTTTTGTAAATAACAATTTTGATATTTACACATTTCATTATTTTTCCACTTAATTAAATACTAAAGAGTAATTATGCAAATATTTAAATACAAAAACTTAACTAAGCAATTATTTAGCAAAGAATGTTACGGACAGACAGACGAACAGGCGGACGGATAGAGAGAAAGAAAATGCAAGCATGTATTTAGATACAAATGTAAGCGCATATTTGTTGAAAATAACTAAACGAAAAATGTATGCGAATGCAAAGAAATGTGCAAATGGCAAAATAACAACAGCAACAACAACAACAAAAAAAAAACTCAATGAAAATTTCATTAAGCTGCAAATTGCTGACACAATAACAACAACTACAACAACAATAAAAAGAACAACCGGAATTTACAATATTACAAAACAAAAAGTTAGATTAAAAAGCCCCAATAACATGACAGCGACAAACAACTTAAATATAATCAACACGACGACAAGCAAGAAAGGCAAAAAAGGCGTGGCAACTAACACACACATAAACACTCTCATTAGCACATGTTTGTGTGTTTTTTTTTTTGGTTATATTTTTAATTTGCACTTTTTTTTATTTTTTATTTCGAAAATTTTTACTTTTCTTATAAAGCAACAATTTTAATTTCTCTGTGCTTTTCCATCAGCATGGAAGGGCGGGAAAGGGAGAGTGAGAGAAGGTGTGTTAGAGCAAAGCTCTTTATAAAGTCGTTTACTTTTAATTAGCAAGAAAAGTCAACATGATTTCATTACACGTATGAACAAACAAAATTGCCAATAGCCTAAAAACAACAACAACAACAACAATTTCTTGTAGCTGTGAAACCCAAAAAAAAAAAAATACTATATTATTTTAAATAGTATTTTTTGATAGAACGTCGAAAGAACAAAAATAAATTACACTGAAAATAAAATAATCAAAAAGAGAAATCTGAGAAAACAAAAAAAAAGTTACTAAAATTAGTTGGCAACCAATAATAATTCACACAGAGCGCACACACACACAAACATATTAAGGCATATAAAAAAAAAAACTAACAGTTAGAATGCTATGTTCAGTTTTGCCGAAAATTGAATACGCTTCTCGCCCCTTAATAGCTTACAAGCCAATTTTCATTGTTATATCTCATGTCAGAGTTATGGAAATTAATGATTTTGGTTATAAGTGGGCGTTGCCATGCCCATTTCTTGATTAAAATAGTTCTTAAGCCACCCTATGAACATAAGTATGAAGTTTCAAGTCAATTGGTCGATTTCCAACCAAAAATTTCAATTTGCTTCTCTTCCTCTTCTTTGTATGAGAGGTGCCAGCTTCAATGGGCCCATCCCAATGAAACTTTCGGCCACTTGAACTGGTTACTAGAAGCGACTAGCAATTCGGAAATGTCACCTTCGATCTGTTACAAACTTCAGTACAAAGTTAAAATTCTATACACTGCGTGAAGAGTGCATTAAAATGAAATAAAGAAGAAGACTTACTAAACTATTCAAATGACACTCGGTAAGGACATGCCAGCAGTGGCGGTGGTTGGCGTTAGCATCAGAGACAGCCTCGCTAGCAGCTGCTTGTGCCAACGTCGTCGCCGCCGCCGCCGTCGCTTTAAGGACAACAAAGACAAAGCGTCTATGCAACCCTGCACAAGGATGCAGGATGCACATGTTGTATTCGCACATTATTGTGGCAAAGAACCTTGTTCCGGTTAATTTTCTCTCATTGCCTTTTTTTTGTAAGTTTTTTGCTACACAAGCCAACAACATATTTTGTATTTTTTGCCATGCCATTGCTGAGCACATCTCTTCTTCCGCTGCTACTTCTTTTATTTTTTTCACTATCATTTGAAATTAATACTTTTTTGTGCGCAATTGAAATAAAAAAAATGATAAAAAAAAGAGGAAAGAATAAAAAAAAACCGAAGCAAACTTTTCAATTGCAAAAGCTTTTGTAGTATGTTGAAAATGAATGTTAGAATTTTTATCTTTTCATGCTGATTGGCTTTGGGCAAATTGCTTAAACACAAAACTACAAAAACAAAAATTGGAAAAATTCAAATAAAAGATAATAACAAAAGTATGTCAAAGCACAGAGACTTGCCAAAATCTTACATATTAAATCAAATTAATTGCATTCACACACACACAGAGAGTACAAGTTTTATTTGTCGCACATAATTCACGCAATATTCTTCTTCATAAATAAGCATATAAATTTAATTTCATATACAATTTGTATAGCATACTTGCCGGCTTGCTGGCATGTTGACTTCTTGTGTCGCACGCTGTCGCCATAATGTTCTTGTAACTTGTTTCATCTTCTTTTTTTAATGTATTTGTGTTTGCGGAGCCGTTAAAATTAAGCTTATTAACACAATGTGCAAGCGAACGGACAGACAGGCGGACGGACAAGCAACGCGCATATAAAAGCGACAAGTATAGTTTAATAACTGCGCCAAGCAATAAAATAGTGTCTCAGTCTGTTTGTATGGCTATCTGTCTGTCTGTCCTTCAGTCTGTCGGTATGTCTGCTTGTATGTCTGGCCCACAGGCCATGCCATGTCTGTGCGCCTTGAAGTATACGTTGTGTTTTTTTATTTTGTTTACTATTTAAATAACAGAAATCTGAGCTCAACGCAAACAAATATTTCAGAGAGCAAAAAAAAAGTTTATCAACACTTATGACGGTTTAGTGACATTTATGCATGCTCAAGTTATGCACTCATATTATTAATTTACTACCCAAAAAATATAGTATGAAGACGCCCAAATACTAAAAAAGAAATCATCTATCTGCTATTTTATTATCGTTAAAAATTTCAAGAAAAATAGTCAAAAATGTAAATTGTTTTTTAAATTTTTAGTTTGAGGTTTTTTGAGTCGCAACAATGGGGGGAGGGCGGTATTTTGTGGTAAGCAGTTTTCCAGAGGTATATTTACTGAATCCACACACAAAGTTTCAAATGCCTACCTCTTATAGTTTAGAAGATATAGCTGTTCTTCGAAAAAGGTTATTTGAGGGTAAATGAGGGGTAGAGGCAAAAACTGTTGTACAGCTATGCTAACTGAATCTACGAACAAATTTTATTATTTCTAATGCTTCTGACATAGAAAAAAAGTAAAAAAAATTGTTTATTAATTTGTATAAAATTTTACTCATATTTTCAACACTTTGAAATTGTTGCAATTTGCTGGCCATTCAATGAAACACACAAATTGCTTATCAAGTTCAACAAAACAAAAACTTTTATTCTCTTGTCTAAGCAAGCATGAAAGCAATATTAATTTCATTCATTTGTTTATTGTCTTTTTGTTACTCTTTTGTTGCTAACAAAGCAACGAAAAGGCATGAAAACGAAATGAAAAACTGTTTATAATGGCATAAAGTATAAAACAATAGCCGGCTGACTAACAACAAATTTATCTTGACACAAACCTTTGACTGCCGCCCGCCGCCGCCAACAGAAATACTGACAAAAGTTGCACTCGAAGGCGACACGCAGCTAATTTATTGTTTTATGGTCTGACATGCCATGAAACTCGTGGGGGCACAAGCAACTTGTCAACAACAACTTCAAGTTTTCCGGGTTGGAGACAAGTGGCATGCTGACCAATAAAGCAGACAAAACTCTAAGCATTGATAAGCGCACGAAGAACATGTAAGCAACTAATGAAAGTTGCGTCTGTGTTGTGTTGTGCACAAGAAGGACACAAGGACCGAAGGACTAAGGTCAATGGCAAAGCAAGTTAAGCCTCGAACTATTCACTTGTCGACTTTTAGTTTCTCATCCGATTTGTTTGTTGTTTTTATATATTTTTTCACCCTCCTACTTTTTTTCCGTTTGTGTGTGTGTGTGTGTGTGTGTGTTGGATTTAAGTGAAATGAAACGGGTTTGAGTATGTTAATTGCCTGTTGGGTGCCGCAAAACTTTATTACTTTCAAATCAATTTGTGAAAAAAAGTACCAACAAAAGTAAATTTCAAAACGTAAAACTTTGCTTTCGAGTGCGGGCCATGACTGTTGTAGCTTGAAAACTGTGCCAGCAAGGAATGCAACAAGATGTCGACGCGGGCGTAGTTGGTTGCTTACATTGGCAACGTAATATAAAGTACTTTTTAGTTAGCTTAGCTGAGAGTCATCTTCAAGGCGCTGTTCGCTGTTTCTTTTCATTTTGAGTATTTTTTTTTTTTTTTGGTCTGTTGTTACTTTGCTATTCATCTTGACCAGATGTTGCGCAAATAATGACAAACAAATACGACTACTTTAGCTTTGAGTTGTAGTATCCGGCACGGCTGCAACACATTTCGTTAGATTCGAGGAAAAAAAACAACAGGAAATGAGATATTTTCAGCTTTGCCGAAACTTATATGCTCTTGCAAGTATTTTCCAAATTATAAGAATTGAAGTGATGTAAATTTTTAGATTACAAAGCGCATAGACTCAACTGATCGTTCCTTTCAGAGTTATATGCTATAATAGACCGATCCGATTCCGAAAATAATTCTGAGATATACAAAGCCCGAGCATATGCAAGGAATTTAGGCAAACATGGCCATATCAACTCGTATCTTCATGCTGATCAAGAATTGAATAACTTTATGCAGTCAGTGATATCATAATCACTGCGCTGCAAACTTCATGACAAAGTTAATGTACTCTTTTTGCAAGTGTATAAAAAAACATAAACGTTACAAGTCCAGACAGTCGCCAGCATAGCACGCTCGAAAAACACATCTTTCAAGCGAATTGCCTTTTTGTCTTTTGGTTTGTTGAGTTTCGCTTATCTAAGGAAACGTTGTTTTTCTTATTGCTTTTTTTTAGTTTCTATCATCATTTTCATTTAAGCACATTCACACACAGATACACACACACACACTCGTACAAAGCACGCAAAATAGACTTTGCGACCAAAAAATAACTTTTATTAAAATGTCAACAACCAAAATGACTTCGTCGTCCGAGTCGGCAGCATCATTGCAGCTGCAGCACAAATATCTGTCAGCCATTTTGTCTTCTTTTCGCCTCACCCGATGGCAGCACGTGCAGCATGTTTCATTTCATCGCTTTACTTTGCTTTGCTTTGGTTTGGTTTGCCCATTTGTTTGATTAACATCATGGAAAAGCAATAGAAGCCGTGTTGAAAGCATTTCCTTTGCCAAGCCAAGTTATTTTAAGCTTAATTTCAAAAGATATTCTCAAAGCTGAAGGAAGAAATTATGTTTCTTTTTTTTTATGCTGTTTAAACACAAAAGACAAAAACTCGTCAAAAGCACTTTGAGCATTTACCATATAACTCAATAAGCCGCTTTGTGCAAGATGTTAATTAATTATCTTCAAAAACAGTTCAATATTCGAAAAGTCTATCAAACTGATAATTCTATTGTGACAATTAGATCAATTCATCACTATTTGATATCAGCTGTGACGAGTTGTGACTAATTGATAGTGATACGAAGCGCTAAGGCCAACAACTAGTCACAAAATGACGATTGTGACTCACTGTGACTTTGTAAGACGCTTGACTGGTGTGAGAATAGGGCGGTTAATAACAAATCCGAACAATTCGATCGAGCAAGAAACCCCTCTATTATTTTCCGTTGGTACATGTAATGTTCCATTTTTCCTCCAAGACAAAATCTTCAAGTAATTCTACAATCATATCATGATGATAATATGTTCTTTAAATAGTAATGATCCGAAATGTGTAACTATTCGATGAAGACTTTAGATGATATTTGAAAACTCTGGTTGTTTGATAGGCTAGACTATATTCATTGACATTGCTTTGATCTTAACTTCTCGACAAAATTATACAAAATATAAAATTAATTTAAAAGTTTGCGATTCTCAAAATCATATTTAATCAACAATAATCAAGCCATAATCATTATTAATTTGTGTTCCATTTTAAAACTGATATCTGTTCAAAAAGACTTACCGCATACAGATGTCAGAAACCAAAACAATTAACGTCATGCGTTGACACAAATAATCTGTAAAAAGAGAAAAGATATTTACATTATATATTGTCATTTTAATTGGCAATAACGAGAGCAAAAAATAACGTGCAACAGCATAAGTACACAGATTTATAAACAAAAAACTTAATACAACAAAAATACAAAGCATTATGCTCATTCCCACTCATTCAACTAACACTGTGTGCTAAAATTCAGTCATATAATATGATTTCATTAAGTAAAAACAATGAGCAAAGCCATAGTTATTTTAATGCAAATCCCAACACTGAAAGCGAACAATGTAAATGCCAACAACAACAACAACAGCAACAAATACAAGTCCGGCTTTTAATAAAATAAGCACATACGGCATATCCACTAGCCAACCAGCCAGTCAGCCAGCCAGCCAGCACAAGAGCCAAAATACAATAGTCGTCGTTGTCGACGCTATTGCAAATAAGTCCGTGCCTGAGCACACAGGCATTTGCTAAAAATCATGCCACCAAAGCGCTCTGCTAGCTTAGGAGTGAGTGAGTGAGTGAGTGAAAGAGTGAGAGAGTGTGAGTGTGAGCATTGCCCCCTGACCGTTCGTCGAGCACTTTAAGGGATTAGCGTTAGAGTTTTGCTTTGCTTTGCTTTACTTTTTTTCTATTTATTAAAGCTCTAAGCTATTATCCGTGCCACCCTAGCCGCCACTCGAAAATATCATACACTACTCATGCTCACAGCAGGCTTAGCTACAAATTGCTTGCTTATGACTTGGCCCAAAGGAGACGAAAATCTAAAATAAAAAAATTGCTAAACTAGAAAATGCATTCGTTTTTTTTGTTTCTTCCTTTTATTTTGAATGAAGAACTAGTAAGGACAGTATAGTCGAATATACTCGACAATATTATACCCTACACAAACGGTATGCGATGCCACGACCCAAATCTAAAAGCAAATGTGTATTGCTCGTTCAAGAGAATAGGTAAAAAAATGTGGAATTTATAAAAAACTTCAAGGACCATATACTTTGAAGGGCAACTATAAGAGAGGGATAACTTTTTTTTTGGTCTTAAAATTGTATATTTAATGAGCCTGCATACAAAATTCTAGGTTCGTATTTTCACTTGTTTTAGAGATATAGCAATTTTTAGAAAACCACTTTTTAAGGGAAAATGAGGGGCAGTATTCTGGTGTTCCACATGCAGCTTTTTCAAAAATTTCAATTTCTACATAGTTCCAGCTCTTATACTTTATGAGCACCATTGGTGAATACGGCCGGACGTGGTCCTGATCAAGAATATATATATTTAGGGTCCTTCTACAATGCGATACATACCTTTGCTTTCAAACAAACTTAATATATCCGGACACACCGTATGTGAAGGGTATAAACACTCAGCGTTGGCAAAAAATAAATGAATTTTATTTTTTGGTGCTTTAAGAGTTTTATTTATATTTGTTTTTTTTTATAACTAAAAGCCAACCGGAAAATGGTTGTCAACAGTGGCACGCCTTCAAAATTGTCACTCAATTGGCATGCATTTGCATTTGATTGCAAATTCAAATGGATTAAATGAATTGTGCAGTTCAGCGCCATGGCGATTATCAAATACGTTTTCCATTCGTTTCCTCCCCTGATGTCCATTTTATTGACTTTATTTCTGCTAAATGCTTTTCAGTCCTTTTGTAAATGCTTTATGAAATCCCTTTCAAATTTGATAAACTCAGACAACGTTTTTATAAGTCAAAACTTTGAACGTAAAGTGAAATTTGTTTCGTTTCGTCGTTTGCCCAACAAACTAAGCAACAAAAACATTTTACGTAAATGGCAACAATAAAAGAATGTTTGGCACTTTGCGATACAACAAAGTTTCATAAAAATGGACACTCAAATTATCGTTAGTAACACCACCAACACACACATACTTACACACACACATACACAGAGACTTGCGTTAACCACAATTGTTGAAGTAACCACAGAAATAACTTTATGTGCTCATAAATATTTATGACAAACAAAACAAGCTCAATTTTGGTTAACTCAAGTATGCTTTGTGCATTTGCTTTCAGACCAGAACATGTGCTACAATTGTTCAACAAAATAAATAATCAAAACGGATATTTCAATATTCTGAATATTGAAATGTATATCACAATTAGTTTGTTGTCGAATGTTTGGTTATAGTCACATGAAAATATAATGCATTTTATTATTAAAACACGTTTACCGTCACTTTTGAATATGCAAACTTTATTTTTCAGTTATTCAGTTACTTTTTGTGTTTTCATTTGGAAATAAAAGCAAAAAAATAAGTTAAATTTAATCAACGCGGTTCTTTTAACAACATTTTTATAAAATGTGTGGTTTGTACAATGATTTCGTGATGAAATTCCTATATAATTGAAACACCCTTGGGAAAAGGATTCGAGATATCTCCCAAAAGCAAAAGACCATGACGCTTTTGTGTTTTTATAAAGGAAAGGTTCGCTTAACAGAGCATATTTTTATTGAGTTTCATTGTTTTTCTTACGGGTGATTATTTGCTTAAATCGCCAGGATTCGATTCTCCTATTAAATGGCATGTTAATAGAATTTTAATAGCGTGTCTTATTCAAAACGTATTTTTCTCTATTTGTTAATAGCAGTTTTTTTAATGATGCTCCAAATTTCCAGCAACCTATTAAATTTTCTATTAGCGTAACTATTGACGTACTCTAATAATTTTTGACAGAGTTTCCATAATAGAGCCGTAAAAGTCATGGCCGTTAAAATTATACTTCCCGTAAATTTGAAAGCTTTAATCATTTGGCATATTTGTTTGACGATTAATGTTTCTGACACACAAATTTTTCTATTCAAAAAAAAAAGGCCTATAGAAGAATATATTCTAAAATTAGTGTAGTGTATTTAATAATAAGCATGGCTGAAACTATACTTCCAAATTCTTCATTCGTGAGCCTAAAAAAATATATTTACGCAACATTGACATGCCAATTAATTTTGAACATTTATCAACATTTTTTTGTTTGCCTTTTTTTTTTAATTTAAAACAACAAGTTGTCCAATAGCATTAATATGATATTTCCGGACGTTTGCTTTTGCACAATTCATTTGATTCGTATTGACTCGTTTCTTATTTCCCTTACATTTTTAATTTGACATTTTGCCAGTGTAATGAATTAAAAAAAAGAAACCAAACAAAAAACTAAACAGAAAAACCGAGAGGCTTCAGCAATGAACGCTGTCATTGTAAATTTATCCAACGAAACGCAATGAATAAAATATTGTATAATAAAAGGAGCAAAGAAATGCAATAATGAAACGAGCGTAAAAACAAGAACACAACAACTATTTGCCAACATTGATTTGCAAACAAATTTATTGCATGTAAACAATTTCCACAGACGTAAAATGTGCGAATGATGAAATGACGAGGGCGTAGAAGAGCAAGAAAGAAAAAATTGCAGCAATAAACTGTAATTCAATGAGATTTTTTTTTTATTTTTATATATTGCGAAATCTTTTGTATTAAATGAGCCTTAAATAAGAGCTAAAAGTTTATTGTTGGAAGAAAAGCACTTGGCTGCTATTGTATAACGGGAGAAAAAAAATATATTAATTTGTAGGCCAAAAGAAAGTATGAACATAATAGAAAACCACACGGCTGAGGCTGAGAATGGCTTAAAGCATGAAGCAAGGAAGGAAAAAAACAACGCCGGAAGCAAAATTAAAGTGTGAAATTGAATGATGGCAAGGAAAGAAAAAGAAGCGCCAAAAGAGTTCTAACCCTAAAAGTAGGCAACAAAAAAGTGTAGAATATTTAATGGAAATGCTTAGCCTGCAGCAGGCAAAGGTTCTTCTCAGCTATGCAAACAGCAATAATCAATCAATTTAATGATAAAAATCAACAAGAATGTTCTCAGCTGAGCAACGCAAAAGCAAAGTAAATATGTGAAGCGTTTGTCAGCTTAAGCCTTTCTCATTTACAATTTTGTAGGTAACATTTGATGAAATTAACACGTTACATTGACATTGACAGCGTCATACATACATATATTCTAGTGTATGTTAAGCCATTATATGCTGATGGCTTAAGCAACATGACAACAACAATAACACCAACACGAACAAAAATGTGACATTGACGATGACGATGATGTTGATCATCAGCTGTCAAAGTCAGACTCAATGTATGCATGTACTTTAGTCGGTATAAAACGTGTGAGCACCCTCAACCGCGTAAAGTGAATTAATGGCAACAAAATTCTGTGTGGCTAAAAGTTTACATCACACAGACTCACACACACACACACACACACACATACGTACAAAATAATAAACAATTTCCGTGACGAAGGCAATTGTCACGCGCCGCACGCGAAAATTACCAATTCAAATGTCACATCGACAGTAACATCAGCGACAACAACAATGACGACTTTCACACTTGTCGCCTAATGAAATTCAGTGTCAATTGGCAACACAAGAAAATAAACGTGTGTTGTTTGTGCAGCATACTTTCATGCGCTTAACAAGTTTTCGTGTTTTTTGTGATTGTGTTTTGTCATCAAATTAAAAGTGTTAAATTCCAATTTAAAAGTATATTCCCTTTGCACATACTCGTGAGCATCCAATTTACCAACAATTTTATCTCATTGTTAATGACAAAGTCAAAGTAAGCAAGCAAGCGCAAAATTATGCTACACTTTGCACCCTAAAATTTTTGTAGCTATCTTTTTGGCAGCGGCATTTTGCTTGCCTTGCTTACTAACTTTCTTTGCCAACACAAAAACACAAACAAACGCATTAAAATTGTTGTGCTTTTTTTTTTCCTTATTTATTATGAAACATGTTTTTGCGTTTTTTTTTTCTAAGCCGTGCCCTTTTTTTGGAGGGTTTGTTTGTGTTTTTTTGTTATTTTCATGAAATTGAGTCTTTGCCTTTGCGATATTTCATTGCGTTTTAATTTTAAACTCTAAACTGGCAAAGCGGCGTGAGTGCCACTCAACTCAAGTACTTGAAAACTGCCGAAAGAAGGGTGAAGGTTAAAGCGTATACGTTGTTCTACTATGCCAAGCGTTCTGCAAATTAGTTTAGCCACCAAACGAAATAGCAAAGGCCAAAAAAAAAACGAAAAAAAAATAAAATAAATGTTTTTTTGACTGCTTTCTGTTTGTTATGTCCTTTTGCGCAAATATTTAGAAAAATGTGCAAGTTAAGCTGAATTTAACGGGCGAGTAAAATATTTCAACGACTCTGCTACTGATTTTCTCAGTACATTTCCTATTTAATTTTCTGTGTAAGGCATGCTTTTCTTTTTATTTATATTCTTTTTTTCTCCTTCATTTCTTTTTAACTTTAAAACGCTTTAGCGTGGCAAGCCACGAAATTTTGGTCAGACAAGCTTGACAAGCGGAAATATCATGAGTCGACGATTTGCTATAACAGCTTTCACTTGTAACGAATGTTAAATATTTAATTAAACAAGACGACAGCAACAGCGATAGCAAATTGTATTTAGCGCCAAAAAGCATGCTACAAATAAGTATGCTGCATACAAAGTGTTACTATATCGAATGAAAATCAAAGCAACTTTAAGTGACTTAAGCTTTAAAAGTTAAAGTCTTTAGAAAAATGACTAAATCAGATTTTCACGGCATTTGCTTAGAGAGCTTGAATGAAAATAAAACAGATTTTTAACTCCGTACATTTGCTTGAGTAAATTTACTACTTTTTTGTAGCACACTTAGAAAAATGAAGAAGCTAAAAGAAAAGTCAATAAAAAAATAGAGTTCTGCCTTGCCTTGGCTTGGCTTGGCTTGCCAACCGACAAACACATTTACTATGCACATTCATCAAGATGCTGGGCTCACCTTAACGCTGAGAATTTACAGCCTATTTATGAGCATGTTTATGCACATTACGCTCAAAAATGGTCGTCAGGCATAACAAAGACAAGCTACAAGCCGAAGTAGCAGCAGCAGCCGCACTAAGCACGACTATAAAATAAAAAATCTGTATGAAGGTACAATAAAACTTTGTGCTTTCTTGCCAAATGGCATAGAAATACCAACGGAGAACAAACAATGAAAATAGGCTTGGCACATACAATAAACGCCTGTGTGAAAACAGTAGGCGGTAACTCGAGGCGCATGTATTGACTTTTAAAGTTCATGTTAAGTCGCATGACTGGCACACTTGTCGTACGGTCGGTCAGTAGTCAGAGCTTGCCTGCAGCTTCATGAATATGAATTTTCCACTTGAATGCATAAAAGCGAAGTACGACCGCAACAATGACGCCTGTCCTACGTGTATGCAATGAATGCACTCACGCACGCACGTACGCACGCACGCACGTACAGTCTAAAACATGTTCGCTGACAATGAAAGGGATCTATTTTCGGCATTGTTGAAATTTATATACTCTTGCAAGCTTTTTGCTAATTATTATTATTGGAAACCCCTTTTTATATAACTTCAAATAAAATCACTCCGAATTTGTCTTCTATCTCGACTCGTTTATTAGAGAAATCCCATTTTCAAGTTTCGCTTTTCTTCCCTTATGTCCGATTCTGATAAATCTTTGGAATATAGTCAAGCATTAATAGAAACACGCAGTTGGAATGTTTCTTCTTTTTATTTTCAATAACAATAAAAGTGTTCGAATAAAAACCCTATATTTGATCAATCTATAGAAGTTATATGAAAAAGTCTCACACAAACTTCATTTACGTTCAGGAAATGTAAGGTATACACCTTATATAGTCGGAGATCTCTTATTCTTTGCGTAACAACCATCATGACAAAGTTAATATACACTTTCTGCAAGAATATAAAAAGTAAAGTTGAACAAAAGAAAACAAAAACAGGTGCTGTAAAATAAAGTGTTGGCGTTGTTGAACAACTGCAACCGAAATGTTAAACGCACGCTGCGTGCAAATGATGACTTGCTGCTGCCACTGCTGCTACTGCTGCTGCAATATACAACATGACAGCCAATTAAGTATCGTAAAGTCTAAAAACCACACGTATTTCCTCAAGCCAACAAAGCCATCAATGGGTCGCCACTATGGTCAACGAAGGCCTCATAACTTCATTGCCAACGGTAGGATAATATTATTTTACACAGTGTGTGTGTGTGCGTGCCTGTGTTTGTGTGTGTGAAAGTATATGTGCGTGGTCACATTTTAACGGTCGAGCGAACGTGCAACAAACGAGCAGCTATGCTGCAACCATTAAGGGTCAAGAACTTCACTACACTAGCACGCTCTTTACTAAGGCAATGAGTAAGTAAACTGACATACTTGGCGTATGCGCAATATTTTTGGCAACCATGAATATTTGTCTTCATGCACTGCACTGCACTGCACAGCACTGCATACATGATGAAAGTGAAATATATTTTCAACTATTAGAACAAATATGTATTTACACAAAATAGAGAAAAAAGAAAAAAAATCATATAAAACTCGTTTGCTTTATTCAAAGTGCAAACGAGACTGAGTCGCAGACTGTGTCAAGGTTCTGTCGCAATGAGAAAGCAAAATGAACACAAAAATAAACAATCATGCTGCAACTTTGAACATGTGCGCGTCTCTCACTACACTACACTAATGCCTGCCACTAATTCCTGTGTCAGTGACAGCCGCCGCCCACTTGCCTATGCTAAATGAGCATGAAACAACACACACTCACACACCACAGACACACACAATAAATGAATATCATTTTGCGCTGCTGGTAAACAGTAGAGGCCGGAAATAGCGTAACGGAAGTGAGCAGTTTCCATTTTGTATTGCAAAACTGATTGCTTGATTTTTCTTCGCAATTGTCAACGTAATTCTCAACAAATCAACCATCATTCCGCCAAGTCAGCTCGTTACATTATTGTTGTTGCCTTTTTTTTATTTTTCATTTTGCACGGCAGCTTTGCTTCTTCTTCTGCTTGTAACAAATTAGTGCGCGTGCAACTCGTTTAATCTGCTGCCTTGCGCATTACTCTTAGTGCGTTGGTCATGAATGTCAAGTGCTTATCTGCAAAATCGATTAAACGTGTGCGATACGACGACAAAGGCACATTTGCATATTTTGCGCGCTTTAAAGCAACTGCTAACAAAAGTCACAACAATGACAATTACACAAAAGTTTGCTGGGTTCAAATTTGGAAAAATAACTTAAAATAGATAATTAAAAAAAGACAAGACAAAAAACCTTGCAGGCCGCGAAAAATGAAAGCAAACTTAAAAGTGTAAAATTAACAACAAATACAACAATGTGTCTTTACTTGTATAATGCAAAAAATATGTCTTTTGCAGAAAAATCACGCAAAACAACACTTGTACGATTTTCTCATTTGTCTTAATTTGCAACAAAATGCAAGTGAACAAAACAAAGCAGAGAACAAACATGTGCAGCGCCTCAAACTCAGTGGCTGAGATACATGCATGCTTGCCTTGAGAAAAAAAACAAACGAACTTGTGTGCGTTGATGACACACAAGCCAAACTCGACAACAATCGACGTTGGCTCAAGTGTAAGACTTGGCATGACTTTGGCCCATGCACAACTCTTAAGACATGCACAAATGTCGCTACATGAGAAAAGGCACGGCATTTACGTACAGTTGCCATTGAGCTTTGTGTCGATCGTCGAACATTTTAAATGTAAACATGAAATTTTTCTATAAAAAATAAAAAATTCTTGTGGAGTTTCCTTTGAAAGTGTTTGCGAAACAAATGAAAATGGCGACCGCCCCAGCCGAGCGCACCAACAATAAAACCGACAAAAAGCCGGCCAAAGAGACACGGATTATAACCGTTGCAAATAAACTCGAATTCGATAAACTGCTGGCGGAGGCGGGCAACAAGCATATATTGGTCGAGTTCTATGCCACCTGGTGCGGTCCGTGTCGCCTCATAGGCCAACGTCTTGAAGAGCTGGCCAAGGAATACGATGGTCGGCTGATCATACTCAAAATTGATGTCGACGATTTGGAGGAATTGGCCGATGAGCATGATGTCTCGAGCATGCCAACGTTTATGATATACAAGAACAAAATGAAATTGGAGCAATTCGTCGGCAGTAATTCCGAGAAAGTTGAGAGTACCGTGCAAAAATTCTGCGGCAAGCCAGAGGATGCAAAGGCTGCAACGGCACAAGCCGAAGCGGCAGATACGACCGGCAAAAACAAAATCAAGCCAACAATAAAGAAGTAGCAACGACAGCGGGCAAAGCATACAAATTACAAATTTAAAGTGTTTTCTGCTTAACGAATATCGAAAACTATAAAACATTGAGTTGAGACACTAATTAACGAAAACACTGATTGCAATAATAATGAGTTAAGTCAAGTTGGTAAATAAATTTGGTAAATCATTGTGATAAACGCTTCGTAGTTGTTGTAAGGGATACAAGATAAGGCTGGGACAGCAATCTATTATACTACCGGCTGCTGTAAAAGTTTATTGCCGCCAAAATAATTGTTTTGAAGGACCTGCACTTTCTTCAGTTTGGCTCAGAGCTAACAGAAGTTCAATTTGTGTGCAAAAACAAGTGAATATGCCATAAGCTGTGGAGTGTGCCAGCTTAAAGAACTTGCCAAACTTTCATTTGTGACAATTATTAATACAAAATATGCGCAAACATGTGCCAAACAAAAAGACTTGCACTTGTTAGCTGACAAAGGTATTCCTACAAGTCATGCAAACTCACTTAGCCAAAACTATCAACACTTTTGACAACGGTGCGTATACGCAAGCCACTCAAGCACTCAATTAACAAATTAAGCCGACAGCAACAAACACACAAAATAAGGGTTTGCAAAAATGAAAAATAAAAATAATAATAAAAAATATATATATCTAAAAGAAGCGCAGCAAAGAAAACTCGGCACACAAAGGCAGCACAAAAAGTTGTAGAAAGAAGGAAAGAAAAAATAAAGACCGCAGGCGAACAAAAGTCGCGCAGCTTGGCATGACTTGACTTGACTTGAACGTGATTCGTCATGCTGAACTTTGGCTAAGTTGACACGCGACTGGCATGACTTACACACACACACACACACACACACATACATGACAATTACAGTCCTGTTAGTTGGCCATACTTTTTTTACTTTCTTATTTTTTCGACGACAGACGCTGACAAATAAGCGCATCAGCTCAGCGACCGCAAGCGCGCAACTAAACGGAAATGACTATTATCAACTGACACTTTGTTTTACTTACTGGCGTTGCAACTGCAAGCAAAGCTTCTTATTGGCAACTTTTTTTGCCAACCAATACTTGACTCAACTTAATCAGTTTTGCGTCGCGCCAAGTAATAAAGAAGCTTGTCGAAAAACAGCATGACTTGTTTGCACCAAAAATACTTTTGTTTGCATTTGCATATTTATTAAAATAATTTGTGCAAAAAAATAAGCAAAAATCTGTTGCACAAAATCTAATTGAAAATTTTTGGCATAAAAGTTTGCCAAACACTTTTTTTTTTGCTAAATTATAAAACCAAAAATTATCTTTAAAGGCGAAAAAACTAAAATAAACGAAAAAACAAAAACAAACTAATTTTTGCACAATGAAAAACTCATAAATTTACGCGGCTTGGTTTTCACAAATTTATTTGCATTTCATTTTCAATGGTTTTGTATTAAAAATAATAATAAATAAAAAAAAAACTCATGAGTGAAGGCAAGAAAAATAGCATTGTTTGCACTAACAACGTGCCGCCCACCACGCCGCCACGTTGCCACATTGCCACACTGCCACATCAACACATTGTGCACATGTCAGTGCATTTTTCATGCGCGTCCAACATTTACTCACAAAGGATTTCATGCTGCCTCAGCTACAAACATGCATATACTGCGCATTAGCTGTTGTCGTAGGAGTCGGTGTAGGTGGTTGCTTGATGCCATATGTTTATGCGTCTGCTTGTGTGCGCCTTTGTTTGTATGCGTAGCAAGTGTGAAAAGTGTTTGTGTGGCATAACACAAATTCATTATGATTATTCGCCATTGTTTTAGTTGCAGCTGCACTTGGTTTGCACAGACTACTCCAGTCTGAGACTTGGCTGCAAAGTCATTGATGCGTTGTCAGCGTCGCAGCACTGCACAGCACTGCACTGCCTTAACTGACGTCTTTTTTGTTATTCAAGCACATGACGCGTCAAAGTAATGAAGACTCTTCAAAAGCAACTTTAGCATAACTTTGCTATACTACTTAATTTATATTTTTCTTATGCGTTACATTGACTAAGCCGTCTGTTTGATAAAATATGCAGTGTGTTAATTAAAAAAACGAGTTGGCAGCTTTGTAAAGCTTACGTTTGACTAAGCGGCAAAACAACTTTAAGTAAACAAAATTTGTTTGCCTTGATATGTTTAAATTTGTTAAATGCAATAATTTTTAACTTTAACTAACAATAGTTAAATTATGCGCTACTACTTGTATGATAGCATGTTGAGAACAGCTCTCAAAGCAACGACAAACAACAAAGCCCAATTAGCTGTTGCAACTATCACTACTCACAGCATATCCTTAACAATGGAACGCACGCACACACAGACACATTGAAACACTGAGATCTCTAGTCAATTAGGTGACAAAAGGCAAGCATCTTCAATACGCAAGGAAATTTACACTTGAATGCATATGCACAATGACCAAGAATGTTGGCCTGCCAATAGGGACAAAGAAGGGACACAGAACCTAGCGCATTGTTTAAATAACCAATTATATTGAATAGCAGCAAATATATAATTGTGGAAATTAATTAAAACGAAAACTGTTCAAGAGAAATGCTCAACGAGATAACACTTCGGAATGACAACTTAGTGAATTGACAGCAATGAATACGAAAGAATTTCTACATATTTTTTTTTATTTTTTTATTGTAACATTTTCAATAACAATAAAAAGTTACACACGAACAAAGTGAATTTGAATAAAATTGATGGAAAAAAATTCAGTTTGACATTCTTGCATCTGCAATGTCCTCCAGAAGCTTTCGTTGCTTCGGTTTTATTTCACACTTTCTTTTGCTATCAAACACTTACAATTTCCGGCAAAAACTTGTTAAAAAAAATGAAAAAAAAATATGGTAAAAGAAAAACGCGCTGCCAGCCAACTGCGTCCGAAACATTTCAATATTGAATCGTGCAAATGCAAATAAAAATTGGAAAACGAAAGATGAAGACCATTATTAGATTGCAGTGTCAGATGTGGTAGTAAAAATAGCAAGCAAAAAATAAAACAAGTCGTTAAATTAACAAATACAAGCAAAAAGTTTAAAAGTTTTCGCTTAGTTGTTTAATTTTTCAAAATAGTAAAATGATACTCACTTTTTTAGCCTGTAAATAAAAACCAGCTGATTTTAACACGTTTTTACACCAAAAAAAAAAACTTGTTGCTTCTTTTTTGTAAAAAGTATTAAACGCTGTTTGCGCAATGGCAACACGTTTACTTTTCGTTTACCTTTTCTTTCGCGCACTAAAACGGCAACACAAGCGAAACACCAACAAAAAAGAGAAGAAAAAAAGCCGAACATTTTATTGCAAATCACCATTTTGAGAAAAACTTTGCACTTCTCATAAATATTTTATTAAAAGAACAAACATTACACTTTTATTAAATGGTATTTGATGCAATATTGCAGTAAACGACACTTTTTATTCGCAAAAATTGCAATCGAAACTTCCGCTGACTAAAAATGCCAAAGAACGCAACCGAGAAGAAGAACTTAAAGAACAAGAGATCTTCATAGTGATGTAAAAAGATCAAATCAAAATATCGATATTCGATTTATTTAAGTGCTAATAATATTTATGAATGGTATTATTATTCACTGCCAGCAACAGACAAGGACCCCCACATTTTTAAAACAATATTAAAATTAATCGAAATAATTAGTTTGAGTTAGTAAAAAGTTTGACTAATTTGTTTTTCCGTGTGGTGTCGCAAACTTTTGCGTTTCATTATGTTACCAAACATTTCTATAACGTCATAAACTACTTAAAACTCATTAATTTCTAATCATTAGAGTAAAATTTGCCAGCTGAGAACAACAACGTATTTCTATTGGTCCAAGTGGACAAATTTGGTCTGCAGACACTGGGCAGCTCGTTTAGCAAGATTGATGGCAATATTTAGTACAGTGTGTTGTTGCGGGGGAAAAATTAGGGTTTGTAAATTGGTTTTGTTAAATTATGAATAGGAAATGGATGAACTTATTTGGGAAACAGTCGCAAAAATAGGGAGGAACAAATTTCAACAAAAGTTGATTATACGTTTTAATTTAAAAACTCTTTAAATTTATTATTTGTGAAATTAAATTTTAAAGCTTTACCCATTACTGCCAACTCATTTAAATTTAATTTACTTGGCAGCTCATGCCAGAAACCAAATGAGAAATCACTTGTATGTGTTTTACCCTCGTGCTGTCTCAGAATGCAAATTAAACAATTTAAATAAACAAATAAATAAACAAACAAAGAATGTTACAAAACTACGCTTACGGCAAAGACACTGGAGCTGTGGGGAAGAGAAAGAACTCTTACACTTTCCACGCCACAGCAGACACATACATGAACATGAGTTGGTAGTGCTGCACGGTACGGCACACGAAGCAAGCAAATTTATTTACATGTGGTTCACTTTTGTGCAAGTGACAACAACAACACCCAGAAAAAAAGACAAAGAGCAAATGCAAAACTTACATAAGCACACACACACACACACACAAGAAAAATAAAAAGGCATTAATAAAAGACGAGAAAAACAATTTTACAAATGAAGTCGACACTGAATTATGAAATTGCGTGTCGAGTTTAATTTGTGTGGAAAAACGCCAAAAACTCGATTTGTCTAAGGGCGCACATAAATATAATTGGCAGATTTTGTGGTGGCCTAAAATTGTCGGCAAAGGATATTTCCTTGAGGTTTTAAAAGTTGTTGTTTACAACACTTTTGCTTAGTTGGCATTTCTTGTTGATATTTAACTTGGCTCTGCTTTACTTTTTTCCCGTTGAAAATTGTTCTTTGTTAGCAGTTTTGTGGAGTCATTGTAAATTATTTA
Source organism: Phortica magna (assembly GCA_037044515.1). Classification (NCBI taxonomy): domain Eukaryota; kingdom Metazoa; phylum Arthropoda; class Insecta; order Diptera; family Drosophilidae; genus Phortica; species Phortica magna. The sequence continues at coordinate 117,784 of JBAMBP010000415.1, forward strand.
TTTTACAGCAAATAAAATGAAGGAGAGTATAAACAAAACTCTAAATAAATTAAAATCAAATAAATCAGGCGAAAAAGACGCTGAAATACAATAAAAATTGTGCAAAATTTTCTGCTGGCGTTGGTAAATATTTGCAGAAGCAATTAATTTGCAAATTTGTTGTTGTTGTTGGTCGGCACACATTTAATAAAGTGTTGAAGGTATTTTGTTGTATTTGTTGTTGTTAAAGCTAAAATATTTGATAGCACAAGAATGCCGTTCATAAATACCTTTGATAAATTGGGGCTTAAAACTAAACTAAATGGCATAAAAAAGCATAAAATATAATTCATTTGACTAATAAAAAATCAATTAAACTAAAATGCCTAAAAGTCTAAATCAAATTGACTTTGCGGCAAAAAAAAAATATGCACAAATATTTTTCATTTAATAAAAATATATATACGAAGTTTAATGAAGAAAACATTTTGCAATATTATATCATAAACGTTTGCCTTTGAAAACAAATACAACACGCTGTGAACTTATGTTGAAAACAAATAAACAAAGAAAAACAATTTTAAGCAACAATATCAAAAACAACTCGGAAAGAAAATGGCGTTGAGTGCACAACAAATAGAATTTTATTTCAATTGAATAAAACAATTTTTGTTTGGTAATTTTTCTCTTTGCAGTCGACAAAAATACGCACAAAGCTTACAATAAACCATATGCATTGCTTTTCTACTTTTATAGCATAAAATAAAACAAAAACAAAACATTTTTTGAACAAAGCGAAAAATTCATTAAACATTTGCCAAAATGTCGGCCAACGATGTCTCAACGGCTGAAACAGCACAAAGTGATCAGGTATGTTGACAAAATGAAGGCACAAATCGAAGACAGCACACGAACACAAAACGAATTTGAAAAGTTTTCTAACAAAATAAGAAAAAATAAATAACAACTTTTTTAAATTACATTTTAGTTGCACTTTGTGTATATTTTACATGTTGTTGTAGCATACTTTTTGGCTGTTTTGAAAATTAGTTGGCATGCTTTTAGACGTTGAATGATCATAATAAAAACAAAAACATTGAAATGTGTTTCTCTTTTATACCATAAACTATAAATTTTCTTTCATATGGAATTTTTTTTAAGTTATACATTTTTATAGCATACTTTCAGCCGTCTTAAGCTGTGTGTCTGACATTTATGCAACTAAATTGGTTGCGTGCGTGCACACATTTTATGCATAAATAATATTTATTTAAGCCTTTTTGACTATTTGCACGTAGCAAACATTTTACGTTATTACTTGCATTTGTTTTGTTATATTTTATTGCATAATTTTAGGTGTTGTAGTGGCAATAAATTTTGTTTTGTAGCCGCAAATATATTAACATAAATCGAGCCTACCAACTGTTTTAGCAGCATGAATGACTGTGAACAACTTAGTGAATTCTTACAATTTTTATTGCCTGCAATTTATACAAGTTGAATAGTTACTTTTGCATACTTTAAAAGATTGATTCAATATAAAGAGGAAGCATTCAATAAGAAAACGCCGCAGACAAAAAACAAATTTCAAGTCAAAATCATTTAATAGTTGGCAAACCTCTCAATTTGTACTTATAATGCAATGCGCCAAACCGTACATTGCCAATGTAATATAAAATGGAAATAAAAAAAATCACTGCCTACTTTTAGGTTTACAACTGTATATTCTTTGTAATATGCAAGAGGCATAAACCGGTTTACGTATTCAACACAGTTATTTGGCTTATTAAGTCCTTGAAATAATGTATAAAATTATTTACAAACAATTTATTAAAATAAAAGGATAACGAGTACAAAGCGCATGAAGCGTAAAAAGAGCGAAGCAATTTTGGCGGTTCACCCACTTCGGCACACCTTATCAACGTAACCATTGAAACTATTTGCATAAAAATTAAATTCCGCTCATTACATTTTCCTTTGGCATTTGCAATATAACTGACAACACACTACATTACATGGCAAAGCAAGTCAGGTCGGCCGGGCAGGCAAGAGACACTGAATACGCCTATGTGTATGCACGAATGTTTGTCTATGTGTGTGTGTGTGTGTGTTTGCAATAAGAAAACTTCGACGACGACGACGAAAAGTCCTGTTGTAAGTAGAAATTCTAAACGAAATATTTTGGTTTGTTGCCAAGTAGGCTAACGATTTCATGCCCCGCTCGTAATACTGCCTTCTTTTTTTTTCCTCAACAGGCTTGTATTGCTTTGTTTGTGGCCTCCCGCATTTTCCATTATTTGATCATCATTAGCGATTCGAATGCAGGTCCCTTCTTCAATGTACGGCGCACAGTTTGCCTTTTCGTTGGTGTTGTCTGTCCTCTGCCACTGCGGTGACCCAAAGGATGTTGATGTAACAAAGCGCGATTTCTAGCGCTGCCTGCACCTCACACAGCTTCGACAACACACACACATACACACACATGTGGCATACAAGCATGCTCAAGTTTTACTCATACAAAAGCGCAAAAAAGGCAACAAAAATGTAATCCTTGGCCGTCGTCGTCGGTTTCATTGACAAAAGTATGCCGTTGGCCAAGTTGTTGGCTTTGATTAAGAGAAAGAGTGTATGAGTCCAAGTGTACCAGCGACCAAGTGTGCCAACGAATGTAATTAAATAATAGAATTGTGCAGCTCAGGGCTACAGCCATACATGCATGCATACAAGTGGAATATAATAGGTTAGTTGGTTGACTTACTGAGCGTTCGAAATTGGTATTCATATTGAAACAACGTATCCAAATCAAATCAGTTTAATGCATTCGCCAAATCAAATAAACTTATTTTGCTTAAGCAAAGTTGTATAAGTTGAACAATGAATGCATGAGTAAATGAAACATTCGGTTTTGTATTGTTTTTAAACTTTCTTTGTTTTTAGCTATGAAACATAAAGCAAACTAATAACTACAAGAAATACAAAACTACTTTGGATTGCTATTGCGAAATAAAGGCACGAACACGATTGATATTTATTACAAATAAGTAAGAATGTTACTTAATAAATCTGATTTCAACGACAGCAATAATAAGAAGGGTTTACCGATTTATTCGTATGTTTTAGAATGAAACCTTTAAAAAGGTACCCCGTTATTCCTGAATTCTACGATCAGTTGTGGTTTCTGAATAAGATAATGACGATTGGTTTGAGTCTAAGATATGGTGACATCTACCATTAGGTAGTTTTACTGAATAAACGGTCTTCAACACCAGAACAATTGCTGCTCGTCACCCTTACATTTTCCATTCTCATAAGCCACCTTGGTAATAAACAATAGCTTGATTTATATGCTGCGACTCATCGATCAATAATCAATCAATTTTTAGTCTTATCACTCCTTTGTTTGCTCTTGCTCTGCTTGTAATTTATATGGGACCAATTGTTATGACTTGTCGACTGTTTTAAGTCATAAGCACGATATGAAATCAAATTTGAACAGCAGAGAGCTTGATTTCATAGCCAAATTTATGCTTCTACACTTTGATTCAATGATATACATGGTTTTACTGGCTTGAGTTAAGAATTCGTTAAGGAAATAAAGCGCTGTTGTTCAAATGGTAATGAAAACTACTTACTCTGTGTGAAATGATGTGCTCGATGTGCAAATCAATGCTTTTTAAAATAAAATATTTACTTTAAACTATTAATTCTTTATATTTATTCAAGAACTTATTTGATTGTTCGTGTGTAACGTCAAAGAAGAAGACGCTATTTTTTTATATCAAAACAGCATGCTTAATAAATGTGTTTTTTTATTTATTTGGCAATGAAAAGTGCACTGAATTGTTTTATGACAGTTTTTAAAGTGATTTTCAACATTAGATGCATTTATTTTTGTACGCAAACGCTTTTAAGACTTTTTGTTTTGCCGTCTTTCATTTCCGCTTCTTTGGAATGTCAACTTGTTTTAGTAGAAAAAAAAATACCAGAAATAACTCACTATAAAAAAAAAACTAGCAGCACTACAAACAACAAATTCCAGAGTTTCTTTACATTTTTTCTCACAAAACAACAACAAAAACAAATCAATTTACACAACCACACGAATGCCACAAACTGGAACATTTATAAAATAAAAAAAAAAATACTACAAAATCAACAGTATCTACCTGCCTCACATCATCAGCATTATCGCTACTACAAGCAATCAAAGCTGGCACAGGCACCAGGACAAATACAGGTAGGAGGGCAGAGCCAACAACAACAACAGCAACAACAATGTGTACGCCACACAGGCACGCCGCATGCCGCGAGCCAAGCACAAACGCACAACTTTAATGCAACAACAAAATGGCAGCCAACGCCGCCGCCACTGAGCCAACAAATGAGCAGCAACTCTGGCGAATTTGATGAATACCATTGGCAGCAACAAAATCAAAGCAAACATCACAACAACAGCGGCAACAGCAACAGCAATAGCAACAATGGCAACTACACGCTGCGCAGTGGTGCCAACATGCTCAGCGGCAGTCTTGGTGTCGGAAGCAAGGTGTACATCACGCCCGCAGATATACCGCCACCGCCGCCGCATCCTGCAAGCAGCAGCAGCATTGGCAACACTGGCAACAGTATCGGTAACAGTATCAAACGTTACAATAGCAATGACCGACAACAACAGATGCAACACCAACAACAACAACATCATCACAGTCATCAGCAACAACTGCCATACCAGCAACCATTGCCGCCGCCGCCACTGCGTTGCAAATGTGAACATCCGATTGAAGTGTTGCGTCATACGCCATCACACAAATATCATCATACACAACAACAACAACAACATCAACTTTTACACGACGATGTCGAAGTCGATTATGAAGATGAAGTTATTGCTGCGCACGATGGACATCATCATTTCGCTCAGCCGCCGCCAACGTCGTCATTGTCGCGTCAGCATCACTATGCCACACATGCACAATATCTGAAACAACAACAACAGCAACAGCATCGCATCGGTCTGACAAAGCTGCACGGCAGCATGGTAGCCATCGATGATGGCGACAGCATCGCAGGCCATCAACGTTTCAAGGTAAGCGACGCCACGTCGCGCCATGTAGACTCAATACACCAATACCAACACGAACACGAACAGCAGCGCCACCTGCCGTCCAACTGCGGTTTATTGCTCAATTAACTTTGCATATTTGCGCGTTTTGCATTACTGCGGTTGAGCACACACAAAGCACGTGGCAAACAATGCAACGTGTATTGTGTATTGTGTGCCATTTGACCATGGGCAAATACGTTTGCAAAAATTGAGGTAACTCAAAGCGTAAGCGAGAAAAAGAAGACAAGCAGCCTTGCAACATGACTTCACGTGTTGTTTTTTTTTCTTTCCTACACACTTTTAAAACTTTTACTTTTACAAGTAGATGACATCAGCAAATCATTGAAAGATGCTACGTTAAATGCTAAAAAGAGTGTTGGAAAATACGCAAAGAACTTAAAGTGCAATAAATTGAAAGCACAAAACCATAAAAAAAATTATTTACCATATTAAATTAATTACTTGACTGTTATGTAATTAATGTTATAAAAAACAAAATAACAAAAAATATGCACAACACATGTTGGCCAACGGCGACGAGTAACTTTATCTGTATATCCTTCCAAAAGACAAAAAAAAACAACAACAGTGTTGTGTTTTTTTTTTATTTTTTTAAATGATAATTAACTTTTTGTCGAACGCATGTGTCTGTCTAACTGTCTGTCTGTCCACAAGCAAAAGCTACATGACAATGACCGAGTTGTCAAATGAGCAACAGTCAAGCTGTCCCAGCCCAACCAGCCGCAACTTATATTGTTACAGACTGTTGCTGATGCTGCTGCCTAGCAACGCCCCAGGCACGCCCACTTGTTTGTCAAAAGCGTCACGTTACAACGATTATGTCAAAATTTTTACGATGCTCACGTGCTTTTAGTCATTTGAGCGTACGAAACCAACCAAAAACAGAGGCTAATATAAAGAAGTGTCGAAAACGTTGCGTATACGACATGTTGAACGAGTTTTCGGTTAGGTTTTCTACCATTTTGTTTATTTTTTGTATTTCTTGTTTTTTTTTTTTAAACTTATTGGCATGTCTGCCTTGTTTATTGCACACTTTGGTGATTTATATATATTACATATTTTTTAAGGTTAAGCAACAAAAGCTCCCACAAGGGTATGAGTTACCCGAAACAATTTCTATGTTGAAAGTAAATTGCTTGAGCAACTGTTGCCATAACGCAATTTTCTTTCATTTTATTTTTCATTTCTTTTATTTTTATTTATTTTGAACGTTCAGTAACAAGTAAAGCATAAAGTTAAGTAGCAAATTGATAAATTTTACAGAAAATTTCGCACATAAAACATGAACGGAGATGTGTTATTGCGTTATTAATTAAAAGCATAAGCGGAAATGAAAAACAAATAGCAAAGCTAACGGTAAAAAGCGGAAAACTGTAGCGAGCAAAGGCGAGAAGACGAAAAGTTGAAAGTAAAACCAACTGTTGCCATTCATGCACGACAAACGTAAAAGTTTGAAAAAGCATTTTGCCAACATAAATAAATTTTCGCATTAATTTCAAACCACCAACAATGACAACAACAACAACAACAACGTCATGGAAACCACAAATATATTATGTTGATTCAGTGTTTTAACTGTTTGATAAATTGTTTGCTGTCGCATTGAGTGAATAGTTAATTAAGTGATTAACTTCATGTTAATAAATCATCGCTTTGTGTTTGGTTAATTAGTACAAATAATTCAAAGTAGGCATAATATTTAATTTGTCAACAAATAAGACTGAAACTTACGATATATATATACATGCTATAAGGAATGAAGAATTGAACTATCTTGACAATCTTTCTCAAAAAAGATTATATATTTCTAACTCTGATTTATCTCAATAACAATCCTGAATAAACTGAACAAATGGACAAACTGGCATGGCTTAATCAACTTATATTTCGATTATATCTGCACTTGAAGCTTTGCGCAAACTTTAAATTGATAGCTACAAGCTTTGAAAAAACAAAACATTAAAAAGTTATCCTTACCCCAGCAATCATAAACGTTTACTCTAATAATATAATCCTCACTACGAAAATAGTCATCCTCAGTACCTTAGTTAATTCGGCACTTAAATATGAGCATATGCAAATCCCAAAGCAATCTGTGCAGCAACAGTCAAATCAAAACACAAGCCAACACCAACAACGTTTTTCCAGACAACAAACGATGATATCCTTTCAGTTCTAGCAGAAGTAACCATAATCACACAGAGCGCCGCATCTAGCACAGCACAGCACAGCAACGGATACAGTGTTGCCAATCCATGAGATTTTTCAATTTCCTGTCCAAAAATCAAAAAAAAAATAAAAAACAGCAAATAAAAATTATAATGAAGATAGAAGTTTGCAGCAACAGTAAACGAATGCGTACAACGAACAAATAACTCCGAAAAGCTAAAAGAGTATTCATCCTAACGTAAAATTCGAACAAAGCGTACTGTTTCCACTTGTGGAGAAGGATTGGCTTACACAAAACAAAAGAAACAAAATAAAAATACCAAAAGCAGAAACAGAAACTTCACAATTCTTGTGCAAATACGTATTTATGTATGTTTGAGGTGGAAATCAATGCGAAAATTCTGTTCGCAATTTGAATACATGAATGAAATGCAATGACCTGTTATGCAGGTAGCCAACCAAGCGCCCACTCAGTCGTCGGACTCATGCATCCAGCATTGGCAACACTTGCAGCAATGTTTATATGCACATATGTGTGTGTGTGCATTCACGACAAACACGCACACTTCCCATTTCGCTGTCATTCTGTCAGCGCGTCCCAACACATTTTACAAGCCGCCAGTCTCCCTGTCGCTCTCTTTGGTCATGTAACTTATCTTGCACGCTCGTTGCAGCTTCTGCTGTAATATGTGCACTATTTTGCCGCATTGACTGTGATTTTTACTTGACTTTACTTTACTATTGTTTTTCTTCACACTTCTACTATACACGCGCCAAGTCATTTTGCCACTTGGGCATATGAACTAGAAATTTTTATTTGTTGCCACAACTTTTACATTTCTTTGTTTTCTATGAGATTTTTCTTTCGTTTCTATTTCATTTTACTTTATACATTTGTGTGGGCGCTGAATTCACTTATTTTCCTGTTCATAAACTTCGTACTTTTTGTGGTTTACCTTTTTTGTAATTTGTAACTTTTACAGTTGAATCTTTTATTGAAATTGCGCACATTGTTTTATTTGATTTATTACAGTTTTGGGATTTAAAACTGCAAATCGATAATTGTCTTAAAATATGAAATTCTTTCAAACTTCTAATAAAGATATAATACACAAATATCGACGTTACTTATATAAATAATTAAAGAATGTGCAATTGGAACCTGTTTACTTATTGGATTTGTCAACTCCCGGAATAAAAACACTGCCAAAACATGCTTAGCATGACTAATGGACTTCAATATTATGCTGACCTTCAAATACAGAAACAAACCAAATACAAAAAGAAACAAGAAAAACACTATGTGTTTCATTATCTGATCCAAAAAAAAACTTTGTCCATACACACAAAAACAACTTGTGCAAAGTCATCAAAAAATCAAATTATAAATAATTCAATTAAATGAACAAATCAAACAAAAACAAATATACAGTAATAAAAAACTACAAATGATAAAAAATCGCAACTTCATGACACATTTCAACACCAAATACAAAGACAGACAATTGAATTAACTGCCACCGTTTCCGTCGCTCTGCTCAGCTCAGCTCTGCTCAAACAAAACCAAACAAACCGACCGACCGACCAAGTGAAACTGCTTTAACAACAACAACAAAACAAGTACTTGCCACCACGCGACTTTCAAGTCATGCTTGAATTGCTGATGATTTGTTACTTGAACATGCGCCTCGGCTCTCCACTCCTACAACGAACATATGAGCAACGAGTCATGATTATATAAAACTTTAACGTTTTCAAATTACAAGTATCTGTATCTGCCTTGCCTTGCCTTGTCTTTTATTGGTGTTACATCATTTTGGTTTTACTTTCATGCCTAACGAAAGACGCAAGACTTCATTCAGCGCACAGTTTCCGTCGCACTTTCATTACATGAAATCACTTTCGATTTCGAATGCATTTCGCGTATTTTGTTTTGACGAAAAATAAATAAAAATGTTGTTTTTACAAAAAATACGTATTTTGCGCAAGCGCAGCAACAACATGTCTGACAGTCGTCGGCGGCTTCTTTAATATGCGCTGCAAGTTCATTTTGAATAATTCTACTATAAAACCCAACAGTTGATTTACTTTTATTCGAAAGTATTTGCTGGTTTGACTTGAATTTAAAGCACAAACGTTTCTCACGAAGGAGATATGCAAATGTGAAAGTATTTATTTTGTTTTTGCAGAAAGAGAAATTAAATTCGAATGTTATTTGTTATTTTAATTGGAGTCTACAAACTAATTTAAGTTTATAATACTTTAATTTTTTTGAAATTCAACAATTGGCATAAAATTTGGAAATGACTGAATTCCAATGCTTTTAAAACTCCTAACCTTCAAAGGAAGTTTTTTCTATACTATGTATATGATGCTATGGAACATAACTATCCCAACTCTCACCTAACTCTCCCAACAAACTCTATAATATTTTACTATCTTACATATTTTTCTCTCCTAATAATAAGTTTAGCCAAGGAAGAGTTGTCATACTAAACGGTTTTCCGTTAAGATACACCCGATTGTTCTTGAAAACTGATTAATATCAACATTGGATCCATTTTTAGTGGTTTCTCTTAAAGGAGGATGCTTTTTGAAAGATTTATTATTGTGTTATATGGAAAGCTACTGTTTATCTTAAATATTATTGAAAAGAAATCATAATAGTTTCTTTTATTACGTTTGGACTTTTACTCAAGTCATGGTTAAAACTTCATAAACAAATTCACTTGTATAAAATTCCCGAAATCGGATAACTCTGCAGAAATGTTCGTAGATATAATATATTTTCTTAAAAACCCAAATAAGAATACCATAATCCTCAGTGCGAGTTATTTTTCCCTCTAATAGTAATATTATTTAATATTAATTAACAAAACTTTATCAAACTTACCTAATGTGAATTGCTCTCCTGGCTATTGCAGAACCTTGTGTACTCCAAAGAGAAAATACGTCGTTTACGCATCATACTCTCTGTAGTTGCAGGCATACTTCTTGTCTGTCTACTTGCCACAGCTTTGTACTTTATTTTCTCCGCCGATGATACGACAGCCGGCAGCAAGGCTAAGGATGCCATTGATCTGGAAGATGTGCTGTCTGGGCAGTTGCTCGCAAAACGATTTAATGGCAGTTGGACGACAAGTGGAAATCTGATTTATCGCGAAAATGCCGTAAATAAATGTAATATTCTTTGTTGATGGATAGAAATCAAATTTCTACAACTCGTTTTCAGGGCATTGTGGAGTATGACGTGAAGAAGCAAGAAAAAACGGTGCTTGTTGCCAACGCTAATCATTATGTGTTGTATGAGAAGTCGGCCGATGGTCAATTTCTGCTGCTCGCCAAGAACTACAAAAAGAACTTCCGTTACAGTTATATAGCAGAATATGATATCTTAAACATTTCTAGTGGCCAAGTGCAACCGTTGACCATACAAAATGAGCAACGATTTTTGCTCATGGTGCAATGGGCACCTGTGGGCAACGGTTTGATTATTAACTACGAACGTAATCTCTATTATAAGCCAAGTCCGTTTGCGGCGGAAATTACAATAACAACTGATGAGAATCCGGGCATACTAAATGGCATACCAGATTGGGTGTACGAGGAGGAAGTACTCGGTTCAAATGTCGCAACATGGTTCAACGAAGCGGGCACACATATCGCTTTCATACGTTTCGATGATACACCGACGCACGTCATCAATTTCCCATATTACGGCGAAGCTGGCGATCTGCGCTATCAATATCCATTCAATCATTTGATTGCCTATCCAAAAGCAGGCTCATCCAATCCACGTGTGGAACTGTTTACGGCGGATCTGGAACACGCAGCGAATGGTGGCAGTACTTTCTTAACACAAATTCCCGTGGCCAGCGCTTTAAACACAGAGACTGATTATATTATCACGGTGGTCAGCTGGTTGGACAAGAACAATGTGCTGTCGGTGTGGATGAATCGTGTGCAGAATCTGGCTTACATGCAAGTTTTCGATGGCGTTAGTAGGCACGAGGTGAGCGAGTTAAAAACATTATTAATTTGAAGTGTTTCAAACAAAGTTATCGCATTTAAGATTTACAATGTGGAATCGAAGACGGGCTGGATTGATCTATTCACAGCGCCCTTCAAAAATCGTAATGGTAGCCGCGTTGCGCTCATACTACCTCAACCGCAAACCGGTGGCGATAATTTTCAGCATCTAACATTGCTCTCTACAACCAGCCAAAGCAAACCGGTGCCTTTGACCAAGGGCAACTACATTGTTGATGCGATACTGCATTGGGACAGAACGAATGACATTATCTTTTATACCGCAAACTCTGAGCAGAATCCAGAAACACTGCATATCTATGCAATTAAGGCAACTACGGATCAGACGCCGAAGTGTCTTTCTTGCAAATTGCATACATTGAATGGTAAGTATAAAAAATTATAAAAATAATAACAAAAAGTAATAACATACAATTCTCTTGCACTCACCTATAGGCGTAGAACAAAGCTACTATGCAGCAGAGTTTAACAACGCCAATCACGTCATCATTACATCCCAAGGACCCGGCATACCAATCGTCAGTTTATACGAGTGGACTTATGCAAGCAGTAAGTAGCAATCTAACTTGATGTTCGATAAGTTACATTCACATTTCAACACTATTGTGCTTCATACAGATCAGGTAACGCTGAAAAAATTGGTGGACTGGGAGACAAACGAAGTATTGCGCGCCAAACTGAAGGGTATTGCCATGCCGACAATCGAAATGCTGACCATACCAATCTCAAGCGGTTTCACTGCCAAGGTCTTACTGCAACTGCCGCCCAATTTGGATCGCAGCGGCAAAACAAAATATCCCATACTGGTCGAAGTCTATGGTGGTCCTAGTTCGAGTGCGGTAAGTTAGACCCGCAGATTGCCGTATGTACTTTATTGACGTCACAAACGATATAAACAGGTGGTCAGCCGTTGGACTTTGGATTGGGGCACATATCTGTCGTCGAATCAATCTGTTATCTATGCGAAAATCGATGGACGTGGTTCAGGCTTGCGTGGCGAGAAGCTTCTACATGCCGTTTATCTAAAATTGGGCACTGTTGAAATCAATGATCAAATCGATGTGACACAGTAAGTTGTCCTACTTACTTGCGTAAATGCATTAACCAATAATCACAATCAATTAACACATAGGCAACTGCAGGAGAAATACGACTTTATCGATGCCGAGCATACAGGCATTTGGGGCTGGAGTTACGGTGGCTACGCAGCGGCAATGGCCTTGGCAAACGATGAGAAAAAGGTCTTCAAATGCGCTGCCTCTGTTGCGCCTGTCACGGATTGGACCTATTATGGTATGTGCGAACTTATAAGCTATACTATGTCGATTTATTTAAATAAACTTACATTTCTCTCAAAAAGATTCCATATACACGGAACGTTATATGAATCTGCCCGAACCAAATGAGGCTGGCTATGCTAACTCACGTCTGAGCACGCGTGGCGAAAAATTGCGTGGCAAGAAATACATGCTCATACATGGTACACTAGATGATAATGTTCACTACCAACAGAGCATGATATTGGCTAAGAATCTAGAGCATCATGACATTTTGTTCAAACAGATTGTAAGTTGTTTTACTTTATGACTTAAACACAAACTATAAGCAAAATCTTACAGAGCTATACCGATGAGGATCATGGTCTTGCCAATGTGCGACCACATCTTTATCACTCGCTTGATCGTTTCTTTGGCGAATGTTTTGCGAGTAATCGCCTAATGATGAGCGCTAAATAAAGAAATTGGAAGACAAATGGAACGCTAAAAGGCTACAAAGAGCGTGTAAACAACAAAAGGCAACAACAATTTAATTAAATAAAACATTTTAAACAATAATAGTGTGTACTTAAAACAAAACACAAGCGATTTTTACATAGAGAATATTATGTATTAGTGAGCATTTATAGTGAAAAAATTTCAATAGTATAAATTCGAATCAACAGCTTATATAACCCATAGAGTAACTATCTGATAGAGTAGAAAATGAACACAATTTCTCTTTTTGCGTTTTTCTCTGCTTACTTCGTACACACTTACCATCTTCTGGTCGATATGAGTTCGGACTATTCAGCGGCTACATAGCGTATGTTGTTAGGTGTGGTATACAGACATAAAAATTCGCTAAAAATACCGTGTTTTTTTTTTTTTTTTTTGGTATTTTTACAACACTCAACAACATACGCTACACAGCCGCTGAAAACCCCATGCAGCAATCAGAGAGAAACGCAAAACGCGAAATGAGTTAATTTTGCACTCTAAATGATCTCTATGATATAACCATTTGCAGGTCCAAACACGAATTGAACAATAACGCATTACAAAAATAATTAAAAATCAATTAATTAGAAAAAAAAACATTAGCATTTAAAAAGAAAAAATTATAGTTTTCAAATTCGGTAAGAATAAAAATATTTAAAGAATTAAAATTTTGTATGAGCGTACAAAGAATTTAAACATATATATTAAAATAATGCTAAATTCCTCATTGTAGCTGGTGCCTGTAGTTATACAAAATATAGAAACAAAAAAACAAAAAAAGTTACAAAGAATTTACAATGTTTGTAGATATTTAAAACTAAAAACTCATAAAAAAAAAGTATATATAATTTACGCGCCCTTGTTGCCAATTTTAGACTTTGTTTCAAAAACAAAGTAACTTTTGTTAAAAAAAAAAGCAATAATAAACAAAAAAAAAAAAAATAAATGATTAAATATTCCGTAAAATTGTTTAGCGCAAAAACTAATCATGTGAAAAATGTTGTGCATTTAGGTAAATCTATTGTTTAAATTATTTTTCCTAAACTATTGTAAATATTATATATGTTAAAGCAACACTGTTTTGTTATGCATTAAGTAACATTTGTAAATTGTTTGTTTCAGAAACATTAAAAAATAAATTAATTAAATATTTTTAAAAAGATTCTTATTTTCCCGTCTGAAATTGCTTTGGTAAGTAAATGGTTTTTTTATGTATCACTTGGACATATGTACATATATAGCAAATAGGTGTGTGCAAAGTCCTGATCTGATGATGTTAAAAAAAACTGAAGAACTCCACACTTCATGCTCAGATTTGATATTGATATCAATGGGATCACGATAAATGCCAAAGGCATGATGCTCTGTTCGTTTAAATAAACAGACATAATTTTGCAGACAAATAATTAATTGTATGTCCAAAATTCTTAAGAATCCAAAGACACACAAATCGCAAAAAAATCGCACAAATTGGAATTTATGATAATTTTTTTTTTAATATCAAATAAAATACCACTTTTTTCATCATTCAGTACATTTCTTTATTGCAAATCTTCACATTCCAACTTAAATCATTAACACTTTCTTACTTTAATTAATTTTTATTTTTTTACTTGTATCGTTTTAATTGAATTGTTTTTGTGTAAGATATTGTTAAATTACATTTGAAATAATATATAATAGAACTGTACATTAATTTTAAAAATTAACGTCGCTTTTACTGGTATTTTTGTCTTATCGTAGTTAAAAATTATTAACTACATACGTACTTTTTGCCTTATGGTAGTTAAAAATTATTAACTACTGTACGTACACATGTATATATTTATATATTTCATATATTATTATAAATATTTTATTTATTTATTTTTTTTAAATACGCATATTTATTTAAATGTTTTAATATTAATGCTTATTCATAATAATTTTTTAAACATTAATTGTAGAAATTTACATTTTAAAATTTGTGTGATTATTAATGCAACTAAATATTGTAGTTTTATTTTCTTTGTATGTAATTTGTATTTCATTTGATATATTTTCTTATTGGGTTATTTATATTTTAATTTTCTGCTATATGGTAGGGATATGAGCAGTTGCCATAATGTTTGTTGTTTTTTTTTATATATACATATACATAAATGTAATCTATTTTTTTTTTTTGCATTAAAATGACGTGTTGATATCTCAAATATTTTCATTGAACACAATATCTTCAAGTTATACGCAATTATGGTTCATGCTTTAAATGATATAAAATTTCATTAATAGTTAGTCACAATTTTTATTCAAAAGCGGGACGGTTTTCGGAATCGTATTAAGACAACAAAAGCACAGATGTGCGCATGCCGGTGCAGTTTCTGGAAGAAGCAGGAGCTTCATTGAAACCCTTGCTGATAAGAATACACTCCTCAGTCAAAGAATGAGCATAAGAAGCTATTGTGCAACAACTGTTTAAACTACTCCGAGAATCTGACTAAAGAAGAACATGACAAAAGCTGCGGAAAGCACGTTATAACGATGTCCTCATCAAATAATTGTAAGTTAAAGATAATCCTAAGTCAGATGTACCATTTGTAGTTTATGCAGATTTTGAATGCATAAAAACTCCCTTAGACAATAATGTTGATGACAATGTAGTTCAGATGAATCAGCATATTCCCATTGCATACGCGCATTGTATAAAATGTCACTTTAGACCAATTTGTATTGGAGTCGGGGGAAAATGCTGGTTCAAAACTTATATAGTCACTCTATAAAAATCTTAGGGAAATCTATTCGACTTATTTGAATAATGTTATTCCATTAGCAATGTTTGTACATAAAACCATATTTTCAAAGTAGTCTTTCATTGAATTATATGGATACAGATTCATTCATATATTCAATAAAATTAGAATAAGTAAAAGAAAAGAGAAGAAAAGAGGACAAGCAAATCCCAAGCTAGTAGCAAATAAGCGAGCCGTGTCCCAGGGCGATTACGATCACCGAATATAAGGCGCGAGTTACCGATCCGGTACCCCGCACCGATCGGCCAACGACCCAAAGTTACCACCCAAGATACTAACATCTGCAAATAATAAATTTATATAACACATAGCCTAATAAAACTTGTAACTAAACCATACCACTTGAAAAGGTCATAAAATAGCACTAAGAAAAACAACACCCAAGTAATTGTCCTTTTTGTTTCGTCGATAGTCAACTGGTACGTAAGAATTCTTTTGGAATTTAGTCTTAAGATTCACTCGAAACACATCGGTTGAAAATTTAAATAAAATATTTTCGATTTAAAAACCCATGTTCCTTTTTTTTTCGTTTTAAAAAACATAATTGGCGCAATCGAAAGCTATATCTTCTAAAAAAGATATAGAGAACTAAAACACGGAAATTCCCAAAGTGAATAGTCTGCAAAAGGTATCTTAAGATACTAAGTAAAAAAAAAAAAATTTAAAAAGTAACGCCAAACAAAAAATATATAGTTTAATAGTAATAACTGAAAAAAAAAAATATTAACTATTATATACTATACTCCAAATCCGAATTCCGGACCCTCCAGCGTAGAAGAAAGAAAAAAAAATTAAATAAAATAGAAAAAATAATAAAAAATAAATAAAAACACATGAAGAAACAAGCAATTTTCGATAGTAATCGAAATTTAAATATGTCTACAGATCCAAATAATGAAAGTCAACTTGCCGAAGTGATTCGCAGGAAAGAAAGTGTGAAAAATAGTTTACAAGAACCAATATTTTTCAAATAAGAAACGTGTTTAAATAGATATATAAGACTCTCTCTCTCCCGATTATGACGATAAGACAAAATATGCATAAAACCGCTCCGCTGCTGGCGTAACCGGCAGCGCAAGTATGCGGTCTTAGCTGTAAGAAATATATTGAATAAACATTCTAAAATCAAAAGTCAAACGGCACTGACATGCCTGTGTGATAATTCTTTAAAACACCGAAAGGAACTATTACATGGCGACCGTGACTTGTTCACGAATCCCTGCCTGGAGGCAGTAGAACAAAACTGAACGCAGTAAGTAGAGTGGTATGTGGGAATTTGACGTGGAGCACATCTGTAAAATTACACGCAGAGCTCGAACACGTCAAATCGTTGCTAGCAGAAAGAAAAAAGCAAGAGCCGGTGCACACAACCATCTACACTGCAATAAGAACAATAAATAAAACATTAATAAAAAATCTACCACCACAAGCGAAGGAGATTGTAGTATGTTGTATGCCAAATGAGCATATGCCCACAGTATTGTAGAGTATACAATATAACAAGTGGTCATATGCCCAACTTAAAGTAAGAGTAACAACTCATACCATAGTGACGCTTTGTTTGTCAGCAAAAATACAAAAGCTCAACCTCTACGAATGAAAGCACTTCTAAAAATATAAAATTAATAAACTCTAAAGTATTCCAACCAGTGCCACAGAAGAAACAAATAAACACTAAGCCGGAGAAACAATGCCCAACGGACTGCCCTGGACCATTAGAGTCGCCGCACTGCAGCTACACATGCTTCAATAAGACCAGCACCGGCGCCCCAACAGCCTGTGCGAGGACCAGCACCGGCATCATTTAGCGTTCCAAGCTAAGTCATCTTCGGGGACCGGCAGCGCTACGGAGAGCGCGCAACTTAATTAAAAAAAAAATATATATATTTGTTGCTCGTAATAGAGTATGGCCTGTGAAGCCATACGATACATTAGGCAGGAGATCACTGCGTTGATCGAATAAAAATAAATCATACAAAATATATATATATTCTTTAAAAAAAAAAAAGGAAAACAAAAACAATTAATCCGAAATTCAAATTGCCGCTTATAAACAGCAGTGGGACATGGTGTCGGACAGACTTGGAACAAGCTGAAGTGTTTGCGGGGCACCTTGAAGAGCGCTTCCAGCCATTTGAGCTAGCCAGCTCAGAGCAAGTTGAAGAGACGCATTTCAGGCTATCCCAAGCACTCCAAATGGATCTACCTATCAGACCATTTGCCCCTACCGAGATTGTCGAAGTAATTGCTCGACAAAACGTCAACAAAGCTCCAGGTCATGATGCCATCTGCAACGCCACATTAAAGGCTTTGCCAAGACACGCAATCCTCTACATTGCGTTATTGTTTAACGCCGTTGTGCGGTTACAATACTTCCCTGCTCAATGGAAGCTCGGGATAATCTCCATGATACACAAACCTGGCAAACCAGAAAGGGACCCTGCGTCTTACCGGTCGATCAGTCTCCTCCTATCGATCTCGAAGGTGTTTGGGAGACTGCTTGCCGCCCGGATTGTCAAAGTTGTTGAGACTCAGGGGATTACTCCTGAGCACCAGTTTGGGTTCCGAGCTGGTCACAGTACGGTTGAGCAACTTCACCGGCTAGTCGGGCAAATATTAACGGCATTTGACAAGAAGGAATACTGCAACGCCCTTTTCCTGGACATCAAAGAAGCATTTGACCGTGTATGGCACACGGGCCTACTAGTCAAAATCAAAGACATGCTGCCTGCTCCATATTTTGGACTGCTCCGGTCATACCTTGAGCGAAGGCTGTTCGCGGTTCGCTTCCATTCGGCCGTTTCTAGAAAGTACGAAGCTAAAGCTGGTGTTCCACAGGGTAGTGTCTTGGGCCCCCTCCTATACTGCCTCTTTACTAGTGATATGCCACAGCCTGCTGATAACGAGACAACGATGTTGGCCACGTTTGCAGATGACGTCTGTGTCACCCACAGATCAAGCTGTGAAGTCACCGCTGCTGACGGAATTCAGGAGTACGCCTCAACGTTCGCGCTATGGGCGAAGCGCTGGAACATTGGCATCAACAGGGACAAGTCGGTTAATGTATGCTTCACCCTGAAAAGGAAAACTCCGCATGCCATTACCATTGGGTGAATCCGGTACTGCAGGCCAACTCAGCTAAATATCTTGGTCTCATCCTGGATCGCAGGCTTACCTTCTCCAAGCAGGTAACGGCAATGAGGATTCGCGTACGTAGTGCAGTGAGCAAACACTTTTGGCTATTAAACTCAAAAAGCAAACTATCACTCTCAAATAAGCTTATGATATATAAACAAATAATTGCGCCGATCTGGAGGTATGGGTGCCAAATCTGGGGACTTACTTGTGATAGCCAGATCAAAAGAGTCCAGGCAGCACAAAACCTAATTCTGCGACTAATTACCGGATGTGAGTGGTATATACGCAACACGATTCTACATAAAGATTTGAAGCTGGCAACGGTCTTCGATGAAATAAATAAACATTCCAGCCGGTATAATGACAGGTTGGAGCGGCATAAAAACAGACTCGCGAGGGTCCTGGCAAGAGAACCCCCTACAAGAAGACTGAAAAGGCGAAAGCCTAGAGATCTAATTACGCGAGCACCTAGGACTCGAAGATCTGGTTAAATTTTGATAATTGTGATACATTTGTTATTGTTATTTAGTTTTTTATTGTTATTTAGTTTTGTATTGTTATTTAGTTTTTATTAATTGTTAAAGCTTAAGCTTAAGAGCTAGCCGGCGCGCCCTTTAGGCAGAATGTTTTGACACAAAGGCTATTAAGAGGTTTTAGATTACCTCGTATGTCTTGTTAATAAAATAGAAAAAAAAAAAAAAAAAAAAAAAAAAAAAGAAATTCAAATTTAATGCTTTCGAATACAATCTCAAAAGACGATAATATATTAGAAGTAGAAAACATGTTAGACCACGAATCGAAAGTAGCGGATTCAACCGCAAATGTAATTAATAATGTCGAAACTGTCTCAGTAGATTTAAAAGTAATAACGGTTATGCTTGTAATAATTGTTGTTCTTTTATTAGCAAATGTACTAACTAAATTATACTTCTTGAGTATGTACCATCTGTACATAACTACAGGCACCTACATACTGCAACTCTCTCTCTGCCGACGCTCTTAGCGGCAGAGCTCACTTAGAATATTGTATGAAATAAGCCAAATATAAAATTGAATAAAACCGAGAGAACACTCTCGATCAAAGCCTAAAACAAGGAAGACGTCTTATAACTTAACACCTTAACGAATCTAAGCCAACACTAATTTGTGACACAGATATTGAAGCTGATAGTGGCATTGATCCCAAGCTAGTAGCAAATGAGCGAGCCGTGTCCCAGAGCGATTACGATCACCGAATATAAGGCGAGTGTTACCGATCCGGTATCCCATACCGATCGTCCACAAAAGCCCCCTCGCCTACACAACCGACAGTGAGCATTGAACTTACTCGTCGCGGGTTCAGCAACCATAAGTTGCTGACACAACAGAATAATTAGAATAAAGAATGTTTACATTGTCGCTCATACTCGCGACAATGTAAACGCTAATATAAACAAAATGAAGAGCTGTTACAATGTCCGGCACAGCATAAGAGCGTCGCAACGTCCGGCAAAGCCAAAAGTGCTGAGCTAACTATATATTTAAGACACATATTGTTATACATAAGAAAATATATAATAAGTTTGAAGCCTCTGCCTGTAGGGAGAACAAAATAAAATTCATTCTCTGATCTGAAACCAAACAGAAAAGTTCTTGTCGCTTTAAGTTTCTTCTTGAACTCTATACTTATTACTTGTTACCATCGGCCACGGAGGTAACTCGCGCCTGAGCAAGACCAAGAAACGGTCAAGAGCAGGCATGTAACTACTTTGACGTGACATGAGCGAAAGCATCGACATGTAAATAAACTCCGCATTTCAATAATTGCCCAACGGCAAATGAAATGTCAATTTCAGAAAAGCAAAACTTCAATCCTGACCACCAAAAATGTCACATATTATAATTTTCGTTAGAGATCTTTCCTTTCTACAAACACACAATATTTTAAAGGTAATAACATACACAGCTTAATTCCAACAGTAGACTGTTATATATCCTTACTGTGCGACAGCGCAGCACATCATCAACGAGAAGTACAAAGCTCAGCAAAAAGGTTATCAATCAAGCAATAAGTTAGAACTCTAAGTGGCAAATCGTGACTAGCCATTTCGCATAAAATTTTATATTTTAAGCGGCGAAACGTGTAACTGGAAAATGTTGTGTTCAAGTTGTGTTCTACACACACATTTACATACGTATAATAAATTAAACAGTAGCCGGTAAAATATGTTCAAGATGTACACATAATTAAGCAAATATGCTCTCTAACCCACTATATAATTATACATAATAATTAGTATGTGTTTGTGGTTTCTAGATTTTTAAAGATTAAATACTTTACAATAAAGTACTATTTTCTTATTTTTTTTTTTTGTGTTGCATAAATTAATATGTAAATAATTATAGCCACTCACCATGTATAAATCCATTGACGAAAACTTATTGCAAGTAAACCTCCTCAACGGCTTCTCCAACAACACAACCTTGTTGTTCCACATCATCATCCTCATCATCAACATCGTCATCTACGTCGTCATCGACATCATCATCTACATCTTCGACAACGGCTGGCACAACCTCATGCAGCAAATGATGTTCCTCGACCTCTTCGTCACCAGTATCGGGCGCGTATTCGAGCAGTTGTTGTTCTTCTTCTGTGCCAGATTGCTCGTGGTCGTGCTCTTGTTGATGATGTTGCATGTGATGATGCTGTTGTTGATGCATTGCTTGCACATCCTGATGTTCAATTATAATGTGTTGTTGTTGATGATGATGATGTTGTTCGTGCTCTTGAACAACATATTCATGTTGAAGTTCTTGCTCTTGCAAGTCAAGCGGTTCCAGCACAGTTGTTTGTTGCTGATGTTGTTGATGTTGATGTTGATGTTGTTGATGATGATGACTATTTCTTGAAGTTGTCAACAATTGTGTATGTTGCTCAACTTGCAATTCATGTTGTTGTTGCTGCTGCTGCTGCTGTTGCATATGATGATGATGGTGTTGGTGTTGATGTTGTTGTTGTTGATGATGTTGCTGAGGTATTTCAGCATGCGTAAATACTAATGGTGGTGGCGATGTATTCACTAAATGATGCTGCACATGATGGTGCTGTTGCTGTTCAGTTACTTGTTGATTAGTCGTTGCTGTGTTTGTTATCGTTTGATTTCTAACAATATGACCGGCGGCGATATTCGCTGACTTGTTGCTACGTGTCAACGTTACGGTTACTTCAGAGCCAAGTCCAGCAAATGATACCGGTGTATTGCCGGCTACATGCTGCTGTTGCTGCTGCTGTTGTTGTTGCTGCTGCTGATTTGTTGCTCTTGCATGGAGGATTTTACGCGTCTGCTGTTGCTGTTGTTGCTGCTGCTGCTGCTGCTGCTGGTGTTGCTGTTGGTGCTGCTGCTGTTGATTGGCTGCTGCCACAGTGACTGTCTGCGTTGTTGGCGTTGCATTTGTTGTTGGCGAAACATAGTTAATGAGCAATACACGTTCACCGCTTGTTGTCTGCGCGGTATGACCACGCAAAATACGACGTTGATGCGTTGAACTGCCACTGCCAGTAGCTGTGCTATTGTTGGCTAGACGAATTGTGCCATTGCTGCCATTATTAATGCCTGCTGCTGTTGCAGTACGGCGAACTGGTGTTGTTGCCATTAATGACGACGATGACGGCGTTGTTGTTGTTCCTGTTACGCTGCTTACATTCACTGCTCCGTGTGTATTATTATTAGC
Organism: Phortica magna; assembly: GCA_037044515.1. Classification (NCBI taxonomy): domain Eukaryota; kingdom Metazoa; phylum Arthropoda; class Insecta; order Diptera; family Drosophilidae; genus Phortica; species Phortica magna. The sequence goes on from JBAMBP010000415.1 coordinate 140,505, forward strand.
AGTTGATGTACTCAGCGCTGTTGTTGCGCTATTGCCATTGCCATTGCCGTTGCCGTTGCCGTTTGCTCCGCCTTCTCCTCCTCCACCGGCGCCGCTGATCATATCGTTGGCTCATCATTACGTATTATTACCGCCTTTCAAAATGAAAACCTTCTTTACCAAAATGTTCTTATTGTTGCCCTATGATATTATTTTTTTTTTTAATTTTAAAAATTGTGTTATGCATTTTCATTTTTAGTTGTTGTTAAATGGTGAGTTTACAAGTTTTATTTTTATTTTTTTTTTTTGTTTTTTATTATTATTTAACGAGGCAGCGAGTAAAGAGAAAGAGACAAGAATAAATTGATCCGTTAATGATTTGGTTATGTGTGTGTATGTGTGTGTACGAAACAGTGTGTAAAAATAATGTGTATGTGTGTGTGTGTATATGCGTGCGTATGAGTGCCGTTAGTCACAAACATTTAAGTGTTTCGAAGTCTTCGACTTGTGTATTTTGTACACTTTAATGCAGATTTCAATTGATTTATAAAATTATTTACAATGTGGTAAAAAAAATACTTGTGACATAAAATAATGAGCTATTCGAAAAAAAATAAAATAAAAATTTAAACTATATTTTTTTATTTACTTTGCAATAATATCAAATATAGTATACAAGCAAAATAATAGTTAGAAAACTACATCAGCAACCATAAACCATAAAAAATAAAAAGAGATAAAGAAAAAACCAAAAATAAAATACGCAATTTTAATTAAAGAAAACTGCAACTACTCAACAAGTAATACGAAATGAAATAAAATTGATTTTTGCATAAGCTTTTTATTCAAAATCTCCTTAAAAGTCAAGAAACTTTATTTAACAACTAAAAAATAAAACGATTTTTGTTTTTTTTTTTTAACTTAAACAACAAATTAACTACAATTTAACTAAAAGCAGAATTGAAGAACTACTTTTGTTTTGCCTGTTTTAGCAAAAACTTTAGAGTACAGCATAGAATTGTAGGCATCATAGAAGTTGTTTTTTGTTTTATAAAAATAGTGAGTTACAATTACATAAAGTTATACTTTTATAAATTTATTATGTTGTTGTTTAATCAATAAGTTTATGATTTTAAGTAAATAATTAAGTAATTTCAAATGCAGTTAGTTATTCATTTGTTTTTTCGATATATATGTATATAATTTTTTGTTTTTTAGTTTATATTCCTCGTAAATTCCTATGAATAAAATATAACGAACTATTTGACTGCACCGATCTAAAACGATCCTTTCACTGATCATCATTATTATTATTATTATATACTAAGGCACTAATTTAATTGTATATTAAACCCATTTTTCATTTGCGAAATCCTTGTCTTTAAGCAACAAACAAAAGTTTGTACAATTTGAGCCAACTTGATTTCCATTAAAAGCGCTTAACAAAAAAACAGAGCACACAAGTTACACTCTAACTCAATTAAAAATAACGTTTCTACAAACTCTATTTGATTGGCATATTGTACATAGATTTAGGTAGTTTCACTCATGTTGCAGGCCCCTTAATTCTAACACAGTTAAATAATAACTCCCACTCATTCTAACTCAATATTCTCTTAATAAACTTTAACGGTACAAGCCCCGTATGAACAACAAGAACTTCAGTGTTGACACTTCCGCGCTAACACAAAAATATCGAAATCTATTTTTAAGAAACAACACAAAATCAATAAGCCTTAAATTAGGTTAAATCAACTGACATTTCCTTTTATTGAATCACAGATGACCCACAAATTTTGACAGAGCAATGGAAAATTTTTTAATTTTTTAAAAGTGTTATTAAAACCCCGCTGCCTAATAATTAATTTACTCTTTCTATTCACCCAACCCAAATTTTGAAAGTAGAAATTTTTTTTTACTTATACGTTGAACAACACTAAACTACAATAATATACATAAAAATAGGGATAACAAAATTACAGAGCAAATAGAAGCTACAAATGGACTACAAATAATTTGCAGCGCAGTTTTCTTTTACATAAAAGTTTAGTTTAAAAAATATTTAAAAGAAAATAAACTTTTAAAAAGAATTCAAGGCAGAAAAAAACAACAAATGCCGAGGAAGAATTAGTTTAAACTTAGTTTTAGAAATAATATTAACTCATATGCATAAAGTAGAATAAGATTTTGTTTTATGATATAGATTGTCTTTAGTATAGTAGCTAATCAGGTATAAGAAAATAAAATTCAAAAGTCGATAACATTTGAAATAAAAAAAAGAAATTTTATGTCATTAACACTTAAAAGTACGAATTGTCTGTCTTTGTCAAGTGTCTTTATTTATAAAGTCGATTGTTGTTGTTGCTGTTGTGGTTGTTGTGGTTGTTGTTGCTGTTGTGTTTGTGGCTGTTGCTGTTGTTGGAAATCTGTGATATTCACCTGATTAATATTTCCCAATATTTGATGGCCCTGCAACGTTTGAACCTGTGCAATAGATAGCGATGTTGTACCATCTGTATTTTCTGTTTGTGTGACCAATTGTTGCTGTCCAGCCTGTTGTTGCTGCTGCTGTTGTTGTTGCTGCTGTTGTTGTTGTTGCTGAGCAGCTGCTTGAGCGCTTGTTGTTGCCGTTGTTATATTGCCAGATTGATCAATAATTTGATGATGTTGCAATTGCTGTTGTTGTTGAACTTGTACAACTTGTTGTTGTTGTACAGTACCACCGGTATTTGTTGTCACTGTCATTGTTTGTTGTCCGGCCTGTTGTTGTTGCTGCTGCTGCTGTTGCTGTTGTTGTTGTTGTTGTGCATCAGGATCCTTCTTAACTTGCACAGTTTGTAAAGTATGCAAAGATTGCACAGTTTGCACCTGCGGTACACCGCCAGCAACAGTTGATGTTGACGTTATATTGCTCTGTTGTCCTTGTGCCGTTGTCGTCGTGCCAGTTGCGTTGCCAGATTTTTTGCCACTCGATGCTGTAAGTAAACAAAAACACAAAATTAATATACAATGATAAACAATGCCTTTCTTGATCTTCTGCTTTCATATGTTCGTTTTCCGGCACGCAATTAATCATACAACAAACGACAATGGCTTCATTTTCTGTAGCTCGACAGTTGATCAGTTACAGCAATCCTTTGGCAAAGGCTCTATTACAGCACATCCAACAACTTGAAACTCAATTTTCGGCTTAATCATGTCTGTTGACGTAGTAGTTCATTGGCAAACTTTGATTCAACAAACCTAAACAAACTTTCTCTTGGAACATTCAAAAACAAACCTATAAACCTGTATTCTGTAAAGATTTTTGGGGTATACAAAAACAAACAACAATTGAAATCTAATGTGAACTGTGAGGCTCAGCAGCACAGGCAAAAACATCACTAATGTTGCACGCTAGATGTGTGATAATGCTTACAGTTTTAAACGGACTGATTAGTAATGGTAATGATAACAGTTTTAAACGGACTGATTATTGGAAGACTTACAAGAATTAAAATAGTGGTTTTATAACAGAGTTTACAAAAAATTATACAGTATTTTCTTGCATGAGTGCTAATAACACTCGAAATTTCTTTGAAAAATATTATAACAAGTTTTGTTTGTGAATTATCACAAGAAAAGAAAAAAAGTGGAATCTTGTAAATGAAAATTTAAGTAAAAAAAAAATACATTCATTATTAAACAGAATACAGGAGGCCAATTAAAGGAAACGAAACAAACAGTTTATATACAACATAAAATTATCAAATCATTTAACAAAATTTTCTTTGGTTGTGTGTTTTGTTCTTCATTGTGTTAACTTTATTCAGGATTATTTATGTGTGGTTTTTGTTTAAGAACAAATTAAAAGTATTTTTTTTTTCTTTTCAAGTGAAAACTGTTTTGAGATTATTTTACGATTTATATATAGGATCTTTACGTTTTGTTTTACAACTATTAATGAAATTTCTACTACAGTTTTAAATTTTTCAGTTATTTGCACTTTTTGAAAAGAAAAAAAAAACACATGCGTAAAATCGTATTATTTTTAGAGCTATGCAAGAAAATACTGCATAATTATTGAACTTATAAACTTAATTAATAATTACAACTTATGCACAAAGAATAAAGGAATATGTTTTAGTTTTCATAAAAAAAACAAATATTAAATGATTATGCATATGTACAAACTTGATTGTAAATGAGATAGATGTGCCACAGGAATGACGGCGTTACGCACATAAAGTGAACTAAATGAAAAATAAAAAAATTAACCAAAAATCATATAAAAAGCCACTTTTGTCAGTAACCAAAACTGTGCAATTCTAAAAATGTTCCATTTAGCCACACTAAAAAGGAAAAGCCTAAGTGTGGCAAGTCAATAAAGACATATGTATATATGTCTTAAATAATTTTAACAAAAGTTAAGCTTTCTTGTAAAAAAACGTGTCACTGAGGCGGCTGGAATTATTACTGTTGATTAACGTAAACCTGATGATCGTTGACAATATGTATGACATTTTGTATATTTGTTGTCTGTGTGCTTGGGTCTTGTTTAATGACGCCACCAGCAACATTTACATTCAGCATATTACTATTTGTTGTTGCAACTAAATGTTGCTGTTGTAACTGTTGCTGTTCCTGATTTTGTTGTTGTTGCTGTTGTACACCAGTTCCAGGTGGCAGCACCGATGTTGCTAATATCGTTGCCGCTGTATCATTTGCTGACGTCATTGTCGTTGATGTATTCATCGTCGAGTCGGTTGTTGTATTAAAATCCGATTCGTTCATTGATGTATCGTTACCAGACTTACTTTTCTTTTCCTTCTTGACGCCTGGTTTGGCAAAGTGCCGCAATTCCAAATGACGACGTAAATTTCGCGATTGACGTATTACTGCATAACAAATGGGGCATGTAGCGGGTTGTTCCGATTGTGAGCGTGACCGTGGTTCTAAACAATGCAAAGAGTAAATAAAAATACATTAAAAAATGTTACAGAATGAACAAACAATTAACAATTTACGTACTTTCCGTCCCAGGCGGATGTTTGGTACGCTTAGCCTTTGGTGTGCCGGTGGTGCCGCTACTGGCAGTTGAAGTGCCAGCTGGTGTAGCCCCAGTTTGTAATTCGCCTGCATTTGCCGATGTCACGGGTATCATATTATTCGGGTCCATGGTCACAATTGTTTCAACTTTGCCAACTTCACTCTTGATGTGCGGTGTCGAGGTGATCAATTGAGTGCCATCATTGCCATTCTCCACTTGTACTTGTGCGCCATGCGAGGAAGTCGGTGTGCCCATTATCGTTTCCATGCCTTCAACTTTGCTTACTTTTGGTGCCGTTGCTATATGAATCCAATTAAATAAAAAAAATAGACAAACTTAAAAAAAAAACACTAAATTTAAATAAAAAATTACTTACGTGACATTTTCTTGACGCGTGGTTTGCGTTTACGCGCTGGCAAGAATTGTTGTATTACATCTTTCGTCGGATCGGTGGTCACAATCGTTTGCTGTTGTCCGGGGGCGTTGGCTTGTGTCGTTGTTTGCAAAATCTGGCCTGTTTGGTGTATATCTTCGACAACTTGAGCATGTACGGTCTGTTGGGGTGCAGTGGCAATGGTCGCGATCAATTGGTCCTGGTCCTACATATTCGACAAACATTAATATAATGCCTAATAAACAAAGTCTATAAAAAACCATTAAGAACACAACTTACATGATGGTGTTGGGGTATCATATGCTGTAGCTGTATAGAGTGCGTGGTGTAGTCATCCTTTGTTACCGTTTGCGGCGCCAATCCTTGTATGTTGAGACACTGCGCTGCCTGTAACAATGATGGCAACTGCGCATGATCAACGCTTACCTCGCCACGGTAGACAAACTCTAACAATGCCTCCAAATCGTTGGCATTCACACCAGCCAACATTACCACTGGATGCTTACATGGTGTATTCTAAAACAACATGAAAAATAATGGTCCAAATTAGATGTTTGACACTTTGCTGGTAAAAGTAGATAAAACATTAAAGAAAGGGATGGACAAAATGGAAGTCACACAATGCTAGTTCAAAAATCGCGTCTCGAGCGCCAGTTTAAATTTGGAAAGAACTCACCGAAATACCGAAGGATCCCAAAATTTCAAAACTTGTGTAAGATTTTCAAAGCAACGGCTACTTTTACAACCAAATGACTAAACTATATTACATACACACACACATACCTAACTCCGTTTCTATGGAACTTTGAAAGAAAACAATAAAACTCGCATACGGCGCAAATAACTGTTTTCACAGGAACACATTGTTAATTAAAAAAAAAAAAAAAACACTTTTTTTTCTTCAGCGCCGTAAATTCAAAACACTTTTTTTAATACCACTTCACCGTCAGACTATTTATTTCCGCACAACCGACTTCAACCGAACTCCCGCAACAACTAAAACATAGCTCAACAGGCACAACAACACAATAAGTGGAAGTGACAGTGTCGGCGCTACCTGTCAACCGCATCCTCTCCCACTTGCTTTGATAGTGGTGCTGCTGCTGCTGTTGATTTGCTACTTCTGGTACTCCTGCTCACATCGCTCACTACTCTTCTTAGAAGAGTGTGCGTACGTTTGTGTTTGTGCTTGTGTGTGAATGGGTATATGAAATGAGCAATCTTTTTTTTTTGTTTGAGTACCACTGAGCTGCAAAGAGTCATCAAGTCATAAAACAATTGAGCCGGAGCGGGAAAACACATTAGTGATGGCGGTGGTGGTGGTTACAATGATTGTTTTCTTTTTGAGCAAATAGCAACAGCAACCGGCTTTTACTTTCGCTCTGAGCATATAAACATACTATATATATTTATATATGTATATTAAACGAACTAAAATCAAAGTGCAAATGAAGACGAAAACCTTTGTGAAATTTGAGCGATGCTGCGCGCACAAACAAAAACACACACAAACAAACACGCACACCTACTAAATGTCGTACATATTGTCATCTCCTGTATTCAACATTACGAATGCGATGAGTATGAAAAGCGACGCCACTAATTTTGTAAGCTGAGAAGCAGAAAAACACGTGCGTGCTATAAATGAGATGGTGGTAGTTATGCATGGGAATGTTAAACGCCGGTAAAAGCAAGCAAGCAAACGAGCATCGCGAGCGCCAAAAATATCTTTTGTTATTTATAACAAACTATGAACGTGGACAGACTTTACGCTCATTTGTCGCAAATAGAAAATCATGAATGAACTTAACGCAATGCATTGTAACTCTCACAGCAGAAACGTTAACATCTGAAAGTGTCTCAAAGGGAAATATAAACACTGATACGAGTATTTACGGCGCTCCCGCTGCTCTTTGAACTCTACCAACGTGAGCAACCTTTTTTTTTACATTTTTTGTTTATACTGCTGCAGGTTTTTATTATAATCTTTAATTTTTCTTTTTGAATGCGTGACGCGCATCGATTTTTTTTTTCTTATTTTTTATTTGCAGTTGTGGGTTTAAGGTTGCCAGATCAGTACTTTTTTGACATAATATTTTTTATTTTGGCAAATATTTAAATTGCAACTTAAATATTACAATAATAAAAGCAAGTAAACTTAAACTTGTTAAAATACAACACATACAAAATTTACAATTGAGTAAAATGGCAATGCCATTGAAACTAACTGCACATTGAGTGTATTCATGCGTTTTGTATGTTGTATAGATGTTTGTATGTCTGGTTGTATGCGTGTGTATTTATGTGAATGTATCTGAATGAGCACTGCGTTTCTCTGGTGTGAGTAATGATGAGATCAGCCGAGTACAATTTTAGATTTTCGATTTGCTGTGCTTGGTTTTTTTCCGGTGCTGGTTGGTACTCGTCGTCATTGCCATCGCTTGAGTTCAGAGATTACAAATTTGAGTTCGTTTGACATTATTGAGCATGCCCTACTCACTACACGACTCTATTTGATGTTGTTATTTAAGGAGCGTAAAGAATACTTTTACGCTCTGTTTACATTTTTTTATACACACTCAAGCCGAAACCTAATCAAATATTTCATTGAATTATTAAAATTGAAAAAAAAAAAAATGCAAGAAACAAATTATATATAAAATCGTTTTATTGACAGTCTTTCTGACAAGTTGGCAACAGAATTCGATATGGGGAAAAATATATACTTAAATATACATACATATAATATACGCGCATTAAGCATGAATAGACACCATCGTTGTTGCCATGTATTTTGTAAATATAAAGTGGGGAGTGAAATATTACAAAGCAAAATCCATTTGCTTTGCCAGCAACAAAACGCGCCAAAGTAGTCAAAATACACACCGCTCCATTCAACACCCATCATAAAAAAAAAATAAAACAAAAACAACTATGTATGCGAGGCGGAGTCACAAAACAAACGAGTGAGCGTACAGCGCAATCCACAAGCTCGTTTGCTTGCTCGCTCGCTCAAATCAACGAGCAAGTTATTTAAAAGAATATATATATAAAAACGAGCGAGTAAATTTTTGGGCACACACACACATACAGACAAAGAGCAAACCGCACGTCCGCAAAGAGGTCGTGCGTTCATTTGCCTCTTGTATGCGCACTCTCCCTCTTCTAAAAACCACACGATAGAATACTTGTTTTCTCGCTCTAACTTGTATCTGTCCTACAAGCTTAACGTGCTCATTATATTATAACGTGCTCGCTTGCACATTCGGTACTCACTTGAAATGAGTTGGCACGAATTTCAATTTTTTTTTTTTGTATACTTTTACCGAAAATATTTCGTGCTAAACCAAGTTATTTTTAGCCAATGTCTGAAAAAATATCGTCTTAGTTTCTTTTATTGTTTTATACCTGCATCGCTTTGGTGAAGTCAAAAAGAGCGAGACACTCTATTGCCTCACTTGGTCAACCATTAGTTGTTGGCAACAAATTATATAGGATTTCTCTAGAAGTCAACCATGTGTGTGAGCGAAAGTCTGCCAAAAAACGCAGACTTGGCACAACTGGGTCTGAGTACTAAATGGAACACGAGACGAGCACAGCATATTGCACATCTACGCTCAAAAAGTTAAGTGCGCCTGAGTCTGAGCGACAATGGCACAGCACAGCACCATAGCGAGCGTTGATGAGTGAGCTGAGTTCGAATGAGCGCGTGTTGAAGAGACAGCGCGCAACAAAATCTTTTTTCTTTTTACTTTATAAAATTTAACCCATTTTGCGAAAGAATTCTTTTCCGTGTCTCTGTTTACAAACGCTTCGATGAACTGTACTCATCTCAGTAGTTGTTGTTTTGATTGTTGTGCTGCTGCTGCTGCTACTCTTGGCGCCTTCATCGTTTGTTTCTTATTTAAGTTTATTTTATGAATGAGATACTTTCACTTACCTTAAGCAACTCCAGTAGAAATGGTGAGGCCGCACAAAGGACGATTTTGTGTGCCGGAAAACTTCGTCCACCGGCAGCCAATGTGCAATCAACCAGATCTCCATGACAGCGCAAAAGTTGTATTGCCGAGACAAGCGAGGTACCGTAATCCCCCCATGTCAGGGAATACAGCGAATTCATTGGCAACGACATTAGGGCTGTCGTTGTGCTGTCGTCAAACAACAATGCGCCTCCAGCGTTGCTGCCGCCGCTGATGTTGTTGCTGGTGCTTGCGGTATACTCGTAAAAATTGTTGGCGGCCAACACGTCGACTATGTTTGGATTCACTTTACAAATGGAATTATACTATATATGGGCGCCGCCGTTGGGCGCGCGGGGAATTCCTCACTACTTTTTTTTTAATAACTAAGTTCAATAATGAACACAGTCGTTGTTGTTCACTACAATGATACGCATTTGTTCACGTTTGCTTTTACACTGTGCTGGTTCTGCTGCTTCTTCCAGTCGACGTCCGTCGCAGTTTCACTCACCACTAATGCGACTGAACTAAGTGTGTATTGGTAAACGTTCGACGCTCACGTTTGCTCTTTCACGCTCACGTCAGCTGCAAAGAGTAGTTGAGAGAGAGAGAAAATGTTTTATGTTGTTATTGTTCTGCTATTGTTATATATAAAGAAGACGACGTATGTTCAACAAAAAATATATATACATATACTCCCGTTCCCAACCCGCTCTTGAAAAGTCTGGTGTGGGACCTTTAGGAGGCTTGCGCAAAAACAAAAAAACATTTGCAAAGTTGTTGAGGAAGTGGTATAAGAGTGTGTGTGTGTATGTACCAAGAGAGGGAATGAGATAGCGACATAAATGTCTCGAACGTTGCCAGCAGTTTATCTTAAGTTCAAATTTTTAATTGAATTTCATTTTTAATTCTAAATTCTATAAAAACAAAGTACATTTAATTTAACCTTTAAACAGTTACATAATACAAATATTAAAAAAATATATATCTTGAATACCTAAGTCAGCATCGATCAAAGCGTTGCCAGATCGTGAATTGGTAAGACTGATACCATTTAATAAGATATCCATATATAATTTTCAATTTATTATTTTTTAAATCGATGCTATGTACGCCTACACGGTATTTATATATATCGTTCATTTAAACTCATTTAAACATCAATGCATTTTCATTTAAAAACAGCTGATTGTAAACACTTATTGGACCCCGGCCTAATCAGGTGTCCAATTGAAATAATCTGAGTAACTAAGCTGTAAGAGTTCCGCATCAAACGCACTCCTCTCACATTTACGCTCTGTTATGATGTTTTGAGATGAATAATTGTCAACAAACCTGTGCCTATCATATAAACGTATTTCTCCTAGAGAGTACGCTCCAGATGAGAGTATCAGTCTGGCAACGCCACTAGCTGCGAGTACATGCGCACAAAAGAGAGAAAGTGCGAGAGAGATGGCACTTGTGAGCAAACTAAATTTAATAGAAGGGAGCTGGAGATGACGCAAAACACGTAAAGAGACGACGAACTTGTTCGTTTGCTCTGACCATTTATGCGACGTCTTTTTAATTCAACCATGCAAAGAGGCAGGGGAAAGCAGACAGACGACGTTGGCACTCACACACACACTCACTCATATTAATATATGTACATATGAGTAGAAAGCCAGTCAGCAGAATTTTGATAAAGCATGTAATATTTTTATTAAGTCCGTTTTCACATTTTAATACACTTTAAATCATCGCTAGCAAATTATATAAAATTATTCATTTTTAAGTTACTTTTTCAATTGTCTTGTTTGTACAGTTTACACCACCAACACTTGCCACACATCACGACACTGCAGTCTTGTTCAAGCGTACTAACTACACAAGACATACAGATTTTTTCTTGTTTTTTTTTTTCATCAAAATTATGCATTTAAAATTAAAAGATTTTCTTTCTTAACTATTTAGCACTCACTTTTGATATATTTTCTTCAGTTATAACTTTTTCCCGCTTAATTCTTCTTCTTCACTCGCACTGATAATAGTCTTTTTTATTTGACTTAAAAATTTTTATGCTCTGCTCATGATTTGCGCTCGTTCTTGGAAATACTGCACAAGATTTATATTATTTTACTATCTTCTCACCAGAGCGCAACAGAAACAAAACAATTTGTCGGTTTGTCTCTGCTCCCCAGAACAACGATAGAATTAAATATGCTCCGCTCGCCAGCGTTGAAAAAATCCTAATGACGAGCAAAAAATTGAGTTCGATCGAATTACGTTTTCGTTCTTTCGTTCGTTGCCAACTCGCTGAGTTTTTGTCTCTATACGGAGAAAAGTGGGCGCATTTGTGTTTTTGTGTGTGTGTGTGCGCGCCTGTAGTGGTGAGTATGAGTTCACACGCTGGCACGAGTAAGCAAGATGGCTGGATTTTCAGGCAATTTTGCTCTTGAAAGTACAGTCAGCGTGTGTCGTTGCCAGACCGTCGTAATTGAATATGAAAGAACAAATTTTTAACACATTTATGGTTTTTATTTTTTTCAAAAACACATGTGGTTTTTATTTTTCCAAATTTGTTTGCAAACATATGTTTTACATTATAATTTTTTAACTTTTCGGATTTTATTACCTTGCTAACAAATGTCTTCGACCACCCACAGATATGTGGCGTACGAAATAAGGATGATTTCTAAGAAGAGTCTTAATAAATAATATGTTTTATGTATACGAATTCCTGTTAAAGTTCTAAGTCAATAATTATAATTGTTAATTTAATTTTTAATTAATTTATATAATTTTTTATAAAAATCATCTGATAATTGAATATAATTCAAATTGGATTGTAAACAATCCAAATTTTGTCGTGCTCCACTGTAACTTACCTGCTTATAAGTACCATATAAACCTGAGTGTAGTTCATTCATGCACTCATTGCAACAAGTGCGCTCAATTTTGCCCCTATTTTGATGCTCTCTGTTATGATGCAAAATATAAATAAGCATCAACTCATATAGAGCAGAGAGATCATTTACTTCATGTGGCAACGTTTGTTGAACGTGGATGAAGAGTGTGTTGTTGATAAAGAGTGAGGAAGAGTAGAGTGATCACATGTGTTAAAGAGTAGGCAGCAGGGTGTCGGTAGTGCACAGTGGGGTGATAAAACTCTACAGCATTTTAATCAATTCCAAACATGCCAATTTCAAAGTAAGCTGATAAAAACTCGAAAAAGGGTCTCAAACAACATAATGAAGAAACTTTATAAAGCGCTTTCAGAAATCTACGTTTTATGTCACTGTGCCTGTGCGTGCTTTTGTTGTTTCTTGTTTTTATTTTTTCTTACGACTGCAATGAAATGTTTAACTTGGCCTCGTCTCGATGCGATTTTAATACAACAATAATGACACGTACGGCGAGTATAAATAAAAAAAAAAATACTAATCTTTTTTATACTTTGCTAATTGAAAAACGTGTTTACTGATTTTGTTTTTGGAGTTTAAGATCATTAGTCGGTCAAGTAATGTTGAAACGCAATTGGTGACTTGTTTTTCATGTTCAAAGATTTCTCTGGACCAAAAATGTAAGGATGCATTAAACAGGATTGCATTTCGTATAAAATAAGGAGAGAATGTTCAATTTTCCGTTCTTTTTTGCAAAAACTAAAATTCTATAGCCGGTTTCATGTTAGTTCTTGCCTGCAAAATATGTAAAACAAATAACGATTGCCAGCCGCGCACAACCACACACTGCAATTCCCAACCACCGACTGAAACTTCAAATTGTCTTAAGTTGTGTGACTTTTACAAACAACATACGTCTTTTTGATGTTGCTAGAGACCAGTGCTGCCACAGTACCTTTTTCCTAAATAATATATAATTCAATTCGTTTACGTGAATTTAAATAAATCATGACTAAAGTATTTACATAATATTAACTTATAATTTACTTCTATACGTTTTATTTTGTAATTATTATCTGAAAACATCATTGTTATGTCAGCTTTACAGACTTGTCGCATTGCTATTGAAAAATGCTTCGCAGTACTGCTATGTTCAAGCCACTGGACTGCATCAGACCGAATTTCAAAAGTAACCGGCCGATTTTTGAATTGTCTTGCCTTGCATAGATGCATAATTACAGTCTTACGATTCACTTTACATTTTATTTATAACAATAAATAAAAATGACTTTTATTATATGACAAATTGTTGATATCCAGGGTTATTGTAATTTTCTTAATAGTCTCGAATTATTTTAATAATGAAATGCAGCACATATGTTGTACTTGTTGATAAAGAAGCTTACTATAGGTGAAAGAATTGTTGAAATCAAACAAAAAGTTCACAAAACCCTATATATATGTTTATATATACATAAAAGATTCAGTGATAACGTGTCTATGACAAGAAATTGTTAAATAATATACAATGAAATTTATATGTTCATACACATATAATTTGAGGCTTCGTTTTGTTGAACACGAAAGTGAGCACTCTTTGTCAGTTTTTGAAAGTATACTGAGCAGCTAAGATGTCAAGGAGCTGCGTTTCCGCAACCATAATTGTATTGGTGGTGTTCGCGCTTTGTGCGGCACAAGATTATCAAATACCAGATGTAGAGTTAGAGCGAAATGGTGGTGGCTTCAATATATTTATACCAGGTCGTTAAGAAGGCGAGTGACAACTTTAAAGCGAAACTAACACGAATACTTATTACAGATGAACCGGATGTCATAAAGTCAGTAAACTACATTTTGAAAGTTAATAAAAAATGTCCATCTATAAGGAATCATCTGATTGAACCAAGCAACGGCAAATGGGCAACAAAAGAAATTGTGCACAAGAATGACAACGTTGCATTATTTCTCTTTGTTGAAGTTAATGGCGGTACTTTAAAAAAAATATTGGAAATAAAAGTTAGCGATGAGGGCTTGCCTGTGGTTGTCAGTGGCGCCGAATCGCCCAATAGCTGTCAACCAGCGTGCAAGCCAACTGAGACAACTTTTCTGGGTAAAGAAGCTAAGTGCGCTGGCGATCTGCTGTTTGAAGAGACATTCGATGGACGCAGCGAGTTGGATATGTCAGTGTGGAAACACGACATACGCTCTATGGTGCACTCTAAAAACAATGAACTGGTCGCTACTGATAACCAGAAAAAGAACTGTTACATTGAAGACGGTAAATTAGTTTTAAAGGCAACTTGGAACGACGAGAACAGAGGTATTGATTTAGGCTCCAGGTAAGATATCTACAAAAAATAACAGCTTATGCACAATTAATTTTAATATTCTTTTGCAGATGTACGAGCCTGCATGAAATTGAGGAGTATAAAAATAAAGAGTGTCAGTATAGTTATCCAAAAAATTTCAATTTTGCACATCCACCAGCATTTAGTTCTAAAGTCCACACACGTAACGGCTTATATGGCAAATATTTTAAGATGGTTATACGTGCACATTTGCCAATGGGCGACTTTCTCTATCCCTGTAAGTTGTTTACGTTTTGCTAATGATTTGCGAGCCTAATTTGTGCAAAATTTTTAGATATTTTATTACAACCAAAGTCAAAATTTGTTGAAAATATTTATGTCAATTACACACGCATTGGCGCACGTGGCAACGTGTATCTCGAATCGACTTGCAAGGACGAACAAATGGACGGTCGCATTTTATCTGGCGACATTGTATACTGGGACGAGAAACCCGTAAAACCTATAATAATTGATCGTAAAACGAGATCCATAGAACATTTCGGTAATCAATTTCACAACTATACAATTGATTGGCAAAAAAATAGCATCAATTTTGAAGTTGATGGGTTCAAATTTGGCGCAATTGATACAACCAATTTGGAGTCCTTCAACAATGAAGAAGTAAGTGTATTTTCCGCCAAACTTTCTAAACTATTGTTTCTAACTAATACTAATTTTTTGCAGCTCTTTCTGGTGTTGGGTCTAACATTGGGTGGAAATATAAATTTTCGTAACATAAAATCGCGTCATGCAACTGCAATGAATTTTCCCTTGAAACAAAACGTGGTTGCATTTTATAAGGACAAAATAAATATTACGAAGAATTGGTCGCATCCGGCACTTGAAGTGGACTTTATACGCTTTTATGCCACTGAAAAAGTTTAGAAGGAAGTTCATTTATTAACTTAATTAATAAACATTTCCTTTGAAATGATAATCAAACTTTTAAATGCAAACTGTTTTTGACTAATTCGCAGAATTTATAATTAAACGGATTTCAAAAGTATGGTTTCGTCATTGTTGTTTGCTTAAATTTATTTATTTCTACATTTTGCATATTATTCATGTTTTTTGTTTTTCATATATTTGTAATATATATAAAAATTCCTAGAAATCCGAAGAAGAAATATATAGATTGGGGTCATCGTAGTCAGTATTTAATCTCAACTTAAAACGTCTTATCGCTTATTATTAAGTTGATGTCATGCGTTTGTTTAATGCTTCCAATTTTAGCGAGTCCCTCTCTTCATGTGAGATTACTTTTTAGTAAATTAATGACTCAGTTTTAAGAATCAATAAACAACTCAAAATATGCCTTCAGATTATTAACGACCTTTAAAATAATAATTTTTGCTGAATTTCTCGCCGGGCCCATTTTTTGCACTACTATCAAAAAGTATCAAACAGATTGTGTAAAACCTTTGTGTGTATTGTATGTATCAGTTTAACGCTAGAGAACATACGTCAGTTGCACAAAAGCATTTATGTTTTATGGCCCTGGCGTAAGTGTAGTGACTTTTAACTAAATAGAATCGCTTATGGTTTAGACTCTATATAAATATGAAGAAAAATTAACAAAGTGTTATGAAAGGCGTAATGAGGAACATTTTCGCCGAGGACATCTTCCTTAAACAAAAAGTGGTTGATCCTTTTGTTAAGGCTTGTGTATATTATCGAAAATGATGCAATATGCAACATATGAGAAGAAGTATGTACGGATTTCTTACATGTTATAGTGAATGTTGAAGTTAGAATGTTTTGCCATTGTTTTTTTTGGAACCATTGTTTCGAGAACCTTGGTTGGATTTCTTTTTGCGTTTGTCCGATGACCAGTCAACGTCATCTTCGTCGTCAGTTCCAGCATTTGTCTGCAAGTAAGACGAAGAGGAACTGGAACTGGCGCTGTTGCCCTCCTTAGTAGCTAGGCGCCGACTGGCAATGCGCGACGAAATGCGGCCCATTCCCATGCACTTTTCCAAGTGCGGTGCAAATCGTGCCGCCGACACGGGCCTATCGCAGTTGGGACAAGTACAGTCCATAGGCTTCTTTGCTGTCGATATTCCAAATATGTCGAAATTGGGAAGGTCTACAATGCGAAAAGAGGTCTCGGCATTGTCCTCCAGCACACCGTCCAACGCTGCCAGGTTGCCACTCTTGCGTAGATGGTGTATCTCCAGCAGGACGCCGACTACCAAACACCCATTAAATATCGGAGCCAAAGTCAGCAGCTGGAATACTTACTTACAGCGTCATCAACGATTGAGAGGTACAAATAGTTGACGGCATCTTCAAGAGATTTGCCATCTTTGATGAGATCTGAAAACTTCTTCTCCACTGCCGCCCCATTAATTGACGCAGCAGGCTTCGCCGTCTGTACTGGATCCCTTGGTCGGTCCATGAGAAACACTTTTTCTTGGCCGTGAAAACGGTTTATTTAATATTATTAAATTTAACAACACCAACCACCTTCATTAACCGAGTCGCGAACTGGTCAGTCTGACACCAACCACAAATTTATCAGGCAGCTGTTCGCAAGAGACAAGACAAGGGCGCATGTCTAAAATTAAACAAGCAAGTCAAAAAGGGGGCTGTTCTTTTGCTCAGAACAGAGAGTATTTCTGCTAGCACGATTGACGTGGCGCATGACTGGTAGTACGTAGTACGACATACAGCACGACTCTGTAAAGACAAGAACTTAGTACTGATTAGCGCTATGTTCGGTTGCAACCTCAGGTGACATCAATCTTCACCCTCTTTGTTTCTTTTTCTTGCACGTCCGCCAGATGATGCATCAGCTGTACTTAAGGTGTGCGAGTGAGTACACCACTTTCGAGTGTATGTACCTAATAGAGCCATATGGAAATGCTCATTCGTGTTACCGCACTAAGTTGGCCCCTGCCGGATTTTAGTGTGATTTTTAATTAAATAAGTTTGATTGATAGAGAATTCGTTAGAATGATTAGTTTACATAGGACGACGGAGCGGAACTTGCGGTGGGTCCAATGTCAAAATAAATTAATTGTATTGGTTTGACAAATAAATTCGTATTTCCTTTAAACAGCACTCTTGTCGCAATGGTTGCCGGTAGAACCAACAGTCGATTCTTTAGCAAGGATTATGACTCGTCCTCCGACGACGAAAAGCAGCCAAAGAAAGAAGAGAAATCCAAGGCGAAAGGGCCAGCCAAAGGGGAATCAGCAGCCGATCGCTTGAATCGGTTGCTAGCAAGCATGCATGCTGATGATCCGCGCACTGACACAGTGCCGGGCATGGTTCGACCTGGTGGTGCACACAAGCAACGTAAAGAAGCTGCAAAGCAGGAAGCGACCGCTAAGGATGTTATATCTGCAGCTAAGAATGTAGCAAACATGCTTGGCAGCAATGAGGAAACAAGGAAGCAGGCCGAATCAGAACTATTGGCCAAACTGCTTGGGCACAATCAGGGCGCCGAATCAGCCAAAGATGGCTTAGCCGAGGATAAGTCACCAAAGGGAGAGTTGAATTTGAGGTAAGTTGTCATTTATTCTAAAATGGTAACTTTAGTAAAACGTAAGTTTGTTGCAGCGATCTTATTGTTGGTATGAAAATTGATCGCCGACAGCAACCGCAGGAGCAATCGCGTGGCGAATATGTGCGACGCACGTTGGCATCGAAAAGCAATTTCCCGCACGATAAACAAAATGCACAGAAAAGGTATTCGGAAAAGTTTGTTAAACGAGAGGCAGAAACGTACACTGGAAGTGTGAATTTGTTTGGTGGCGATCCACTGGGTATTTTCAAGCAACCCGAAACGCTTTTGGATTCGCCAGACATACTTACAACGTGGGCACAACTGAACAAACATGAATTGAAGCTACAAGCAATGCACCCACCTGCCAATTACTATGAGAAGATGGTGCGTTGGACAGAGCAGGGCAAATTGTGGAAATTCCCTATTGACAATGAACAGGACATGAATGAAGAGCTCAACGTTGACTTCTCGGAACATGTATTCCTTGAACAGCATTTGGAACCATGGTGCCCGACCAAAGGACCCATACGCCACTTCATGGAGCTAGTTTGTGTCGGTCTTTCCAAGAATCCATATATTACGGCAAAAGAAAAGAAAGAGCACATTGTCTGGTTCCAAAACTATTTTGATGCTAAAAAAGATGTGCTAAAGGATCTAATGAGCAAGGAACAAATGGAGAAAGCGACCAAGCAAGTGACAGCATGATTGTACAAAAATACATAGATCGTTTTAATTTGATTATGTGTTTTATTCAGGAATAATAATGTTATTTTTGTAAAAAAATAAGTTAATACTAACGTAATTTCGAGGGGTATTTCCAATTTGATTTCAGTGCATGAATTCTTTACCATCGTTAAACGGAATTGTATTCTATATATTAGATAATATATGTTGTAAATGTGCGACCTGTTAGACGTTTTGAACCGAGGCCATTTTGAACTGTGTTTAAAAAAGTAAAATTCGCTTTTCAACCGTTTTGCGACAGATAGGACAGCCATCGATCTGATCGCCACACATTTGACAAGTGCCGTGACCACAGAGAAACACCATATTCTTAATACGATCGAAGCAAACGGGACACATAGTCTGCAAAACAGAATTCAAATATTTGTAATGAAGATTCATAAGAATTGTATACAATTTTATAAACAACCTGTTCCTTAATGTCCTGCAATTGTTGCTTTAACTTTTGCACATCATCTATTTGGAAATTGTTAACATTTGAGGGCGCGACCATGACGCTTGCCGGCACGGCGTTTGTATTCGTGGAGGCGGAGTTTAAATTATTCTGGCTATTTAATTGATTACTCCCGGCAATGGGCGTAACCACTGTGCCACCGCCTGAAAGTGCGTTATTCATGACGACACCATGACCAGAAGTGTTGACGCAATGCATTTCATTGGCCTTATCATCGTGCTGATTAACGACTTTCTCCGCAAAGCCACTGCCACCGCAGCAGAGTGTAAATGGCAGCATCACGTCAATTTGCGTGCGGCAGAGCACACATTTTTTCATCAACGAGCTGCAATTATCGCAGGCGACCATGTGACCGCAGGGTTTAAAGAATACAGACGAACGGCGATCGGAGCATACCAGACACTCGTCAATCTTTTCACGGGATGTGACCGTCTCCCGACAAATGAGGCACTTTTTAACGCGTGGCGCACAAGTCTCACAACAACTGACATGACCGCAAGGCTGCAAATAATTGATTTTGTTAAAATTATGCTGCACTTGCTATTTTTAATTTGTTTGCCACTTACCTTAAAGACAGTGTCACGTTTAGCATCTGAGCAAACAAGACATTCATCTAAACTGACTGATTTACCAACATCAGCATGAAGTGATTGTGTCATATCGCCATTTAAGTTAGCCAAGACGCCACAACTGGACGCTGTGTTCAATGGTATATTCGCGGTGGCCGATTGATGCAATGCGCCATTGGATATTGGCGCAGCGAGCGCACGTGCCCTTGCATTTAGACTTGTGCCTGCAACATTGCCAGGCAACTCTAAGTCATCGGTTTTGCGTTCATTATAACACTTGACTAATGTCTTGCAGAGATTCGGATCGGGACACAGATCTAAAGGTGTTTGTAGCTTGCGATTCTTCAATGTAAGATCTGCGCCATTCGCGGCCAAAAAGCAGGCAATCGAAGCCGAGGCTTTTTTGTTATTCGCATTGCGTAGGCCCATTAAAAGTTTGCCAAAACCTTCTACGTCTTGTAATTGTTTAAGTTGTGAGAGTGTGTGGTGTCGCAGCGCCTCATGCAGTGGCGTATCACCATCCTTATCCGGTATATTCAAATCAGCGCCCTCCTGAACAAGCAGTTTTACTATCTGCACATGCTGACGTTCTACCGCCAAATGCAGCGCAGTTTGTAGATTAACGTTCTGACGATCCATATTGGCTTTGCCCATATGTACGAGCAGTTCCGCAATCTCTACATGATTATTTAAGGCAGCCAGATGTAGCGCTGTGTAACCATCATCCTTCTTCTCTTCAACTATCCAAGGTCGATTTGTTTTAGTTAAAAGTATTTTCATAGCGCTCGGATTGCCCTTCAGTGCAGCATGATGTAATGCATTAAAGCCATTGTTGTTGTTAAGCGTTATGTCTGCGCCAAAATCGAGTAGCATAGAAAGCATCTCATCGTGCTCTTTGGAAATGGCATCATGTAGCGGCGTGTCGCCCTCGGAATCTTGTAAACTGGGATGACAGCCCAGCGTTAGCAATGTCTTAACCACATTCAAGTGGCCCTTGTTGACGGCAATGTGTAGTGCGGTTTGGCGGCGTTTGTTGCGCGCATTCAAATCGGCACCGGCCTTAGACAGTATCTCAATTACACCTGGTTGATCGCCAAAGGCGGCATGATGCACAGCACGATCGCCGTCCTTATCTTCGATTTCAACATCAACGTTGTGTCGCAGCAACACTTGTATGACCTCAATGTGCCCGTTTTGGCTTGCCGCCTGCAGGGCTGTATGGCCCGCAAAGACACCATTTACGTCCGCAATGGCATTGGGCGTGGAACCAGCGCTCGTAGCGGCGATAGCAGCCGCACTAGATGTCGACGCTGAAGGCTGTGCATTACCAGTGAGATATTCTTCGCAGCGTGACTGTTAACATGGAGATAGAGTTATAGTAGTAATCAGCAAATGAAAACTAGCCAACTTACAGCAAAGCCATTTGCAGCAGCTTTAACAAACTCTTCGGTAGCGTCGCCAGAAACGTTTGGCTCAAATAGCTTTTTCAAAATAGCGGATAAGCGTTCGCCACTGGAAATAACTGGCGCACAGTTGCCATCGCCGGTGCTTGAAGCAACTTTAGATACCGCCAAAGGATTGTAAGTCCATGAGGTATTGCCTACCTCTACCTTTAGATCGTTATCGTGATAAACTTGTTGAACGCGACCAATTTTGCCAAGCGTCTGCAATAAAATGAACATTTTTATTTAATAAAAACTTTTTCTATTTGTTATTATTTAAAACATACCAATTGCATTGCATCTGCCCATTCGCCATGTCCGCGCTGCAGCATTTTGATACTCTCCACATCAGAACAAATCTTTACAATGTCACCAACTTGAAATTCTGGCGGCGCAGTTGAAGGCGATGAGACTTTTGTCAACACAGCTGGATTGAATGTCCAACGATTGCCTGAGTTGTAAGCGACGACAATGTCATGATCTTCATCAATTCCTACAACCATGCCAGCATTGCTAAGGCATTCAAACATGCCATCAGTCCAGCCGCCATGCCCATGCTGCAACGATTGCACGATTTCCAAATCCAAGTCTACAGTGACTTTGTCGCCAATTTGAAAGCCATGCGGTCCTTTACCCGGCCCATTTTCGCCGAGCAAAGGCAAATGATCACGGTATACATTGCTGCCTTTTGCATCGTTAACGACTTTTAAGTCTGCCATGCCTTCGAAACCAACACGATACAAGTTTTTGGCGCCGTTATCCCAAATCACGTATGCAGCCGAACGTGGCGATGCTGACGACCAGTCTTGTATCTCGTTCACCTTACCACGACGACCAATACCACCGTCCTGATCCTCCCACTGCCAGTCCACGCCGCGCACTACGCGTGCGCCTGGAAATATGCCACGTGCAAGTACCTTCTTTGACTTACGACGTGGTTCAAGCATGGTACGCTCACCGCCGGGCGTAGTGATGCGGTAGAAACGATGTCGTAGATGATGCTTATCGCCATGGTAGCACAATGAGCACAAATCATAGTTAATGCACTCAGCGCACTTCCAACGTATGCCAAATATTGGCTGCTGGCGGCAAGTATCGCACATTGTACCTTCGTGTTTAATACCAGTTGGCGCGCTATCCAATATACGAAGATCGTATGCGCCCGCACAACGATAGTTAGCCGCTGTGCCGTTGTCCCAGACAACCACTACTTCCTCGGCAGACTCGAAATTGCGCACAGTGCCGACGTGACCCTCACCGCCGTCCTGCAAAGATGTCGAAATGCAAATGTGTTATTGTTTAACATGTTTACAAGTGCAATTGAAATCGGTACCTACGCCTATAATAACACGGAAATTATAGTTGATACGCATTATCGACTTGCACAATCGCCAGCGATTGAGCAGATAATGTGACATCAATTTTACATACGAGCTTATACGAGAAACTGCATTATGCGCAACACGCCACTAAAGGGCTTTTCATGATAATGTTTTCCTGATAACGGAAACGGCTCAAAATAACTTAATTATAATAAGACTATTACTAATCGCCAGCAGAGTTTATACACAAGTGGTTTAAAACTGAATTGCTAAATCGCGTATTTTGTGTCATTTTGTTAAATTTTCAGGAGACAATCCTTGATTGCTCTCGCCACTAAATAATCACTCAACGGACATAGGCAAATGTCGCTTCTTGTATTCATTTAAGTCGTTGTCAATTGACAATTGTTTTTTTTTCTCGCCATTAGTTAAGTGAAATCGAAATGTGACCTTACCAAAAAGGTCAATAACGTCCAAAATCGTATGAAAAAATAAATTCGTTTTAGGTGTCAGCTTAATTTACAACTTACCTGCTTGTTCCACTTCCAGTCGGGTCCGCGTATTACTCTGGCACCGACCCCTTCCATTGTAAAACGAGTCTGACGTACTATATTGGAGCTACTTGCTGCACCTGTCGCACCAGATCCACTGGCACCGCTCGTGGAGCCGCTAACGACCGCACCAGTGACGGCATTAGCGCCTCCCGTGCTTCCGCTGCCACTCCCCGCTGTTGCTACTGAGTCTTTTCCACCAGTCAACGACGCAGCACAAGACATTTTTTTCTTTCGTCTTGTACTGTCTTTTTTGATAGCTTTTCCGACTTTTTTTTACACAGATGCACTTTTCTCGTATTAAATAATGTTTAAATGTCCTGGGATGGTACGAAATCAAATTGTTTATAACTTTTTTTGACAAAAACAAAAAAAAAATCGACTTAAAAAGGTGAAATTTTACAGATACAATTAGAGATGGCCAGATACCATTTAATGCGAGACAGGTGTTTTCTTCAGCATTGAGATGATATCAATTTGAAACGAAATTTAACGTTTGCTGGTGACTTAAGCACACAAAATTAGATACCCAGGCACTATAAAAATTAACATGTCTATGACATTTTGAATGACAGTGCCCGAGTAGTATGAGTCGTAGCGAGAAAGGCATCTCAAGCTAAATTTACAAGTTACGTGTGTAACTGAAGGTGCTTCGGCATGTAATATAGCCAGAGGTGTATTAATATAATTAAAAAATCGACGAGTTAAATTCCGCCTCTGGCAAAATTACGTCTGTATCCAGATGTTTATTACATCGTGGTTGTGAATTCCCATTAAAACATATCGATGTTCAATACGATGGTGCATCACTAAATTCATATCAACGTGATTGAAAGGAGCAAAACACTTCTTCTTCTTGACTTATTTGTTACACGCTTCCAGTGTCGCCAACTTGGCCATTTAATGAATGTTTTGCTATTTTCCATTAAAAATATATCATAGTTATAGCCATAATTTTGGTAATATAAACAAAATTTTTTTGCCGTTTTTTGTTTTAAAATGCCATTGAATGTGATAGCTAATTTAACACGAATTGCATTAGGGTGCCGAAACTAAGCTTGGCGGCAAAATGCTTTGTCGAGAAGTCCCTTTAGTCAGGTCAACAATGAATTATAGGCAAATAGACACGACTGATGGTTTCGAGTATAGAAATAGAATAGAAATAAAAAAAAAACAGCCATTTTTATAGCTATTTTGTCTTTTGAAAAGTCAATTTTACTTAGGAAACTATTGAAAATTGGCATCACTGCTCTCATCACACGTGCGCGCTTCCATTTTAAATTAATTTGTGTTTATAAATAGACAATTAAATAATTAAGGAGAAAAAGTTTGAGAGCTTGCACAACATAGACTCATTCAAGTAAAACAGTAACTTCTGTCGGCTTCTTCAAACACTACACTACATCACAGGCTCGAATACAATTTACATAAGACCCAATGACAGAATCAGTGAGCACCGGGTAAGTCTGAAAATTCTTGCCGCCAAACTAAATTTAGTCACTGGAATCGCGTTGTGTTGTGAAACAGCATGCCACTTATCTTGATCAACTATTGACATCCAATGGAACAGCTGGCCTTAGATCATTGAATTTTAGAAAGCTTGCTGATAAGCTCAAATGTCGCATATTAATATTTATATATGTACAATATATTAATGAGCTTCATCGCAATTAACAATCAGTACCTCTTGAATACACTGTGTGTTTGTGTGAAAACGAGTTTTGTTAGCGTTAGTGCAATTATATCATGTCTATGCGGTTAGTCAGACATACTCATGAGAAGCACGTACCAGTTAAGCTTGTGATTGTTGATGTCATGTTTTCATTCATTTCGTTTTAGTAAAGGTTTACTTCTTGGCTGTGGTAATCCACTCCTTGATATCTCCGCCAACGTGGAAGATGAATTCCTGCGCAAGTATGAAATGAAGGCAGACGATGCCATACTTGCATCGGAAAAACATATGCCCATCTACCATGAGCTAGTCGATAAATATAATGCGGATTTCCTTGCCGGTGGTTCTGTACAAAATTCATTGCGTGTAGCTCAATGGATACTTCAGGAACCGAATATAGCGGTTTTCTTTGGTTGTGTGGGACAGGACGACTACGCCAAAATACTTGAGGACAAGGCACGCAACGCTGGCGTTGACGTACACTATCAGGTTACAACGGAGGAGCCCACGGGTACGTGTGCGGTTCTTATCACTGGTACACATCGCTCTCTCTGTGCCAATCTGGCCGCTGCCAATAAGTTTACAATCGACCACATTGAGAAGCCCATCAACCGGAAACTAATCGAAAATGCGCAGTTCTACTACATTTCCGTTCGTTAAAAATCTTAAGTTATGTTAAACTGTTTTAAATTCAACCATATATCCCTACAGGGTTTTTTCCTAACAGTGAGCCCGCCAAGCATTATGGAAATTGCACGTTATGCGAACGCTCAGGACCGTCCGTTCATTATGAATCTGAGTGCACCGTTTATCTCGCAGTTCTTTAAGGAGCCACTGCTAGCAGCATTGCCTTACGTAGACATAGTTTTTGGCAACGAAACGGTACGAAACATCGATTTCCTTTTGCTTACATTACCCTGTTTTATTTGTTATTCTATGCATAGGAAGCAAAAGCTTTTGCTACGGAACAAGGCTGGGCTACGGAAGACATTAAGGAGATTGGCAAAAAATTGTTAGCATTGCCAAAGGTGAACACTAAACGTACACGCATCGTCATCATTACTCAAGGCCAGTTACCAGTACTGCTTATACAAGGGAACTCGATTGAAGAGTATGCCGTGGAGAAATTGTCGCCCGAACAGATTGTCGACACAAATGGTGCTGGCGATGCTTTTGTTGGTGGCTTTTTGGCCCAGTATGTTCAAGGCAAGCAATTTGATGTGTGTATACGTTGTGGCATATGGGCGGCACGACAGATAATTCAAAGCAATGGTTGTACTTTTGAAGGTGCGCCCACTTTTAAAGCATAGGGCGTGCATATGATTTAATCAACTAACCAGTCAGCAATAAAAAAACACTAGTCTGTAAAGGCAACATACAACAACTAAATATACACAAGCACATATGTTCATGACTACATAATTAGGGATTTGGACTTTGCCCACATTAAAAGTGGCTATAATTTTTAACATTTTTATCAACGTACAAAGCAAAAATTATTGCACAGCAATATATAAAAAATATTATTTTAGCACTTCGTTAAAAGTTACAACAATAAACTAAACCAGCAGTTTAAAAAACAAAATAATTCCGATCAATTATTTCAATAATTTATTTTATTAATCTCTTCACTCAACAGTCTAATCTACATACATATGTTCGGTCTGTATAAATAAAGTAACGAGTTAGTAAATGCTTAGCATATACAAATTCATAAATATGTACTACAATTACTATTTACATTTGTCATTTCATAATAATGATAAAATTAGCTACACCCAAAATACGATTCACGCTTAAAATTGATAATTCGTAGTAAACCGTTTTCACAGCCCACGGCTAGCCAGTTTCGCGCCGCCTTATTGTAGTTGAAGCGTACACAGTTGACACGCATATATTTCAGCAAATTAGTTGGCGGTCGACGCTTGACATGTTGGTAGAGCGCTCTTTTGTCTTGCGGCACCTGAATGTGAATAAAATTAAATAAAGTTAGTCACAAATTTTCGATATACGTTACACAAGCACAAGCGACATACCTTTATCAGTGGTCTGAATACAATGCCATATTTCTCGCGAAAATTGGCTTCACGGTCTGTAAAGCTTTTGGCTTCAGATTGTTGTACACTTTCAGCACCCGAGAGGGTCTGTACATCCAACATAGACACTGCACGATTGTTCGATGTGACTTTTTGAAATGTCGTTTCCAAATGCAATTCTCGTGTGTTAAGAAAAATAACGTCGCCATTGTCGGTAGCCAATGCTTGCACTAGTTGATCGGGGCTATAGTGTGCCGAACGTGGCGTGCTCTGTGTAGTATCCATACAGGCATAACTGTAGCATACAGCGACTGGATTGACCGAAAGCACACGACCGCCAAGCTTGGATAAAACATCAGAACAACCGATTGAGACAGTCTCCCATATTGGCGACCAGTCAATGCAAGAGTGTAGATACGTTGAGACCTCACCACAAAGCAGCTGCGGTGCCAAAAGATTGCCTATATCGTAGATCCCATATTTGCGTGTCGATGAGGCCACTGCAAGCCAACGTGCGCCTGCTGTGCCATAGTGAAGTGCAAGATCTAATAAGTAAAGTAAACTTTATGAAACAATAATTGTCAACTATTTCATTTCTTGCGGCTTACAGCGTATGCTTTTTTCACTAAAATAGAAAAAGTTAACGGGCACAAAAGAACGCACACCATCCTCCAATATAAATCGATTCAAATTTTCCTCTTCGTTTTCCTCGATATTCCAGAAACCAATGCAGCCATTCGCAAAGCCGGCGGCAATCAAATTATGATTCTGGCTCTGAAATTACACGATTTTTTTGTTGTTAGTCAAATGAGTTTGCAATTTAAAAATAAAATTAACTTAATACCTCATCCCAACAAATCTGCATGCACACCAATTCATTGCACAATTTGTTCTCCAAATTCTGAGGCTCCAATTCAAAGGTTAGCACCATGGCGGGCTTCAAATCCAATATGGTTATATCGTCGTGGCTATTTTTTTTTAAAACTAATGGCAATGCGTATATTTTAATATTTGGACTGTCGCTACCAATTGCTAGAAGCCCTAGCCTGTTTAACGTCACGTCATAGCCACCGCTTGGCAATAGTGAGATGCATTGAACCGAGCCTTCCTGTATGCGTATACCGTAGTGTACGCTTGAATTGAGCTGCCATACAGGCGCGCCATCAATAGGCAAGAACTTTAGCAACAGTACTACATTGGCACTAATTTTAGGGTTCAATTGGCGTGAGTACTGCTCGAACTTTCGGTAACTGCACACAAGATACTGTTCTTCAACAGTGGGTGGCAAGGGCACCCAGGCAATTTGTCGCACTGGCCCTCCAACGTAGGTAAAGTGTTCATCTGTAATTAAATTTAAAGAATAATTGAAAGATGGTTCCATTAAATTTAATTCTTGTGGGGATTACTCTTTCCATGTGTGCTGTTGTGCAGTGCCAGTTGTGTCCAATCGCGCTTCACCGTTGACGCGCCAAAATTGATTGGTATATCTGTCTTATCGTTAAAACAGAACTTGAATGATGAATTCGACTTCGTCAGCAGTTTTTCCACTTCACTTTTATTTAAACTCTGATAACTCTTCGGCGCAGCATAGTCAAAAAGCAAATCTTTAGCATAGTTTTTGTCAATACTGTGAAAAAATGATTTTATTATAATTATTTGATAATTGAAAAGTACAATTATTACATACAAAGTGCGCCACTTGTAGGCCATGACTTTATCCAACTCCTTTTGACGACCCGGATATACTATGATTAATTGAGTTTAGTATTGTTTGTCTGATTGCATTTAACAATGAACTTACGCTGCTTCTCTACGGCACTGACAGCCGATTTGTTGCGTATTTTTGCAATACTTGCATTTTCAACATCACTACTTTCGGTAGAGATTGCATCGTCATTAGAGTCCACACCAGACGACTCGTACTCATCGCTGGATTCTTTGTCCCCTTTAGCATCATAATCTGAGCCATCCGCATCGAAATCGCCTTGTGGTTTATGTTTTTGTCTAACATGCTTCAGCGCCTTTTTCTTGCTGCTGAATACAGCTTCGCCCTCTTTGCAGGTTTTACAGTGATAGCCGGGTTTCGGCACCAAGTCACATGCCGAAACATGTTTTTCTAGCGCAGCCAAATCATTGGCACTAAATGTGCAAAGCTTTTCGGGACATGTTGCCTGATTCAACTTTTTTAGTTCCTCTGACCATTGCAGCCGTAACACAGCCAAATCCAGTGCTTGTTGATGTATTATATACTGAAAGCATAAAATTCGAAAGTAATAACATGAACAGTATATTAGGTACTTTAAGATACTCTACCTCATTGGGATCGAAGCTCGGTAACTCGGCATCTGCTTGTACTGTGAGCGCCTTGCCAATTTTCTTAAGCTTTGATTCGGCTCTATAAATTCAATTGTAAAGTTAAAATGAAGGTGCTCTAACTGCACACGTATTAAACATACTTTATCGTTGAAACCCGCTTTTGACGTCCAGAGTTGCTGAATGACACGGAGGCAATATCATTGTCATCGGCAGTGGCACCCAACTCTTCTTCCTTTGCTTCCTTTAAACGCGATGGACAAGTGCGTTCATGAGAGACAAGTGAAAATTTTGTGTAGCTACGTTTGCAGTAACAACATTCAACGCGTTGCTGCACTTCACCGCACATCTCCACGTGTTGTACCAAGCCCAGTGACGAACGATACGCTTTCCCACAAAGACGACAATTAATGCCTTTGATGCCTGTCGTACGGAAAAAGTTGGTTATCGTGTTGAGCACAACTGTGCGTGAAGAGACATTCTGCAAGATTGAAATTTTAGTATTTTATATATATAGTATACCACTGCCACTTACCAATGGCGTTTCGCCCGCAAGCCAACCAATGCCATAGTGTGAGGCTTGATGTTCCAGCCAGGAATCCTTGCTTGTACGCGCCAAACATAAGCCACACTGCAATGGACCAGAACCTTCTATTTCGGTAAGCTTTGTATCCGTATTCAATTCTTCACGTTTGCGTATCAGCAGGAGGCGTGAATTAAAATTACATACTAAAGTGGCGGCATGTTTTGGACCACGTTTTTTTGAGTCTGTTGGTGTACTAGTCTTTACAGGTTCAGACGCGTTTTCCACTTTGGTAGTCGGTACATTATTTAGTTGTTTTGGACCACGTTTTTTAGATTCCTTTGGCGTGCTAGTTTCTACAGGCTCTGGCGTGTTTTCCACTTTGGTAGTCGCTGCATTCTTGTGCTGCTTTGGTCCACTTTTTTTAGAGTCTGTTGGCGTGCTAGTCTCTACAGATGCCGATGCATTTTCCACTTTGGTAGTCGCTTCGTTATGGCGCTGTTCATTCTCACATTTTATCTTTCGACGTTTTGGTGGCTGCTTTGGTGTGCTTTCTGCCACTAATGGAGTGTCATTTAAATTATCATTGTTGCTGCAGCTTGTTTGATTGTCATTACTTTTAGTTAAATGGCTGTGGTTTTTGTGCACTCTTGTTTTCACTGTTCTTGCTAACGTGCTGTTGTTATTTGTAGACTTTGTTGCTTCACTCGTCGCTGGTGGCGACAACTCCCTGTTCAGACTTCGACGACTACGTTTCCTTGCCTGCACTGGCTCAGCTACCGAACATTGCGCACTATCATTGATCACTGTGTTATCTTCATTCTTAATCAGCGTCGAACGGCTCCGTTTCTTAAGCTGTTGCTGCCTTGTCTTCTCTACTGGCGTAATGATTTCGATTGGTATTGTTGGTTTCTCCTTACTTCTTGCTCCACGACCTCTTTTCTTTGGCATTCCTTCCGCTGTTTCGATTTTTACAGATTCCATACTTTGATTATTCGTCGTAATAGGTGCCAAATTTGGTGGAGATACAACAAGTTTGCGTTTCTTTGATGAAACCGTTTTTAATTTTTCATCTTGTTGTTCAACAGGTTTAGTATGTTCTTCCTTTGCTTTTGAATTTCTACTTCTACTACTCCTTTCTTTTTTTGGCAAGCTGCTCTGTATCACTAAATCAGTAACTGTTTCTTGGTTAATGACTTTGACCTCTTCGACTTTACTTTTCAAAATTTGAGTGACTTTTTCTAAACCATCGCAGGTATTTAATTCTTCCGTTATGGCATGTTTCTCCTGGATTTCAACATGTTTTGGCATATTTGCCGAAATAACAGTTTCTGTTGTTGCTTCAGAATCATTACAAGGAGTGTCCCTTTTTTTCAATGAATTTAATTCGATGTTCTCATCGTCGGCTGGTGATGTATCGTCTGTAACATCGGTTTCATTACTTGGATTTTTCATGAAATCCCAACGTTTTTTTGGCGGTATGCCCCTGCCCACGGTTACGGTATCCAAAAGTTTCGGCGTTGGCGATACAGCTTTGCCAGTTGTCAGCCAATTTTTAAGTGTACTTGTTTTTAATGTTGATTTATCTTTCATTGTCTTAGTGGTTTCATTAAGAGCTGACAAGTTGTTCTGGAGTTCTGTATTCATTATTGAGTCTTCATCGAAGCCAAAAAAATCATTAACACTATTGTCTTCATCGCTGTCGGACAGAGGCAGCGGTTTTGTTTTCTTGTTGTAGTCTTCTAGTGTTTTGCGCAGACGCTTGCGTTCGGACAACGCTAAACTTTCATCCTGTGAACTTTCATCTTTTGGGGTTTCATCGTCACAGGAATCTTTTGTGGCTTGCATTTGAACATTGATTTCTTCCTCCAATTCAGATTGTGGTTCTGAAATTTGCTGTTCTATATCCGCATCTTCCATGGAATTTTTAGGTTTATTTTCTGCATCTTCACGCTCATCAATTGCATTGCGCTCATTTTTGTTTGCTGGCTCCGAGCAATCATTAGTGGCTGTAGATTCCTGCATTGGTGATTCAGAGCAATCGTTAGTGAACATAGTTTCTGAAACACCAATGATTTTCATACCATCATCTCCAATGGTATTCTTAGAAATATTTCTGTCTTCCTCAAAATTATCATCTGCAACTTCACGCTCATAAATTGCGTTGTCTTCTATTTTGCTTGTTGATTCCGAGCAATCATGAGATGATAAAGAATCGGTCTTTGCTGGTTCGGTACAATCGGTCGTTGATTCTGACACACCAATGACTTCCATAACAGCATCTCCTACAATATTTTCAGATATATTTTTTCGTTCCCCAAAATTATCACATGTGACTCCACGCTCATCAATTGTATTATCTTCTTTTTTGCTTGTTCGTTCTGAACAATCATTAATGGTTATAGATTCATTTATTGCTGGCTTAGAACAATCTTGAGTGGTCAAAGAGAGGGGAGTAATATTATCAGCATCTTCTATGGCATTCTTAAGTACATTTTCACTGTCTATCGAATTGTCTTCTTCTTTTTTACATTCGTCATTTGTGTTTTGCTCACTTTGGTTTGAGTCTTCAATCATTGCTGGTTCAGAGCAATCTATGGTGGCTTGGGTGTCAGCTACACCAATTATTTTTTTTGCATTACTGTGTGTATCACTTGTATCGTCTTTCGCATTTTCCGAAGATTCCGTTTTGTTGAGCTTTGTGACATCAAATTCAATTTCGTGGTTCTTAACTTCTACGGTTGTCGCACTATCTTCACTTTTCTCCTTAGATACCAAATTATTTACCTTACAGGATGCTTCTTTTTTAGCCGGTCTCTTAGTACTTAATAAAGGACGTGCTTTGAATAATTTTTTTCTGGATGCGCGACTTTCAATTTTTGGTTCTGTAATACTTTCCTTGGCCACTTCATCGGTCGTCTCAATAGATTTTGGTGTTGTAGTTTCTATCTGAAGTTTCTGATTCAAAAGATTTTTTATACCGACAGGTGATTTCTTTTGTAATTGTTCCTCTGTATTGCTAACGGTTTTAAATGGTATTTGCGGTGGGCCATTATCAGATACCTCAAAATCCATTGCTTCCTGAAGTAAGGTTTTTTCAGTTACTGATGATTTTTTCACGTTTTCCAGTTGCTCTGTATCAACGATGTGATTTGAAACTTCAGACGACAAGTCCTCTTCTTGGTTTTTTGGTATTTCCATTACTGTAACCTTCTCGGTTACTTCAATATCAAGCTCTTTTGACTGTTTGGCATTATCAATATTTATTTCTGCATCGGTGCATTCATTTGCAGCAAATGAGTTTTCAACAATAATGTCATGGGCATTTACAGCTAATGAGTTTTCAGCAATGCTTTCTTGGTCATTTGCAGGCAAGTCAATATCGGGTATATTTTCATTCTTACAATCATCTGATGTTAACTTTGTTGCGACGACTTCTATTTTTATTGTAGACTCAAATTTTTTGATTCGTTGAACTAAATTTATTTTACCTTTCTTCGAACGTATTGTTCGCTTTGCTGATATCTCTGTATTTTTCTTATCTTTTTCTTGAGTACCAAGTGTGATTTTCTCTGTTTTTTGAACAGTTCCAGATGTGAATTCCTCCGATTTCTCAATAGTTTTTTCTACGGCTAGTTTACTGACAGGCTCTTCAGGCTCTTTCATGTTAGACTCTAAACCAAACTCAGATTCAATTGCACATTCTTCAAGCTTTGCTGAATTGTACTGTTCTAATTTTTGCATTTTTGGCTCATTAGGTGATCGTATGCAAAGTATGTTCTGATCGGTTTCATCCATTGTAGCGTCCAGAATATCCACATCGTTTAATGGTAATATCTTTCCAATGGAAATATCTGCATTTGGCATAAAGCAGCTATCTATAATATCTATTGACTTAACGTCGCCATTTGTTTTCAGCGGTATTGTACAAGGTATATTTAGAGGAGAAGCACCCATTTCAAAAGTCGCATTTAAATTAAGCTCTTCCGGTGACAATTCCATTTCCGTGGATTCTGTTATGGGATGTTCAGCGGTCAGTGCTGCAATAAAATCCACCGCAGACATCATCGATGACAAATTTGTGTCTGTGACTGAATCTTTTGTCGACGTCGTTTTGATTTTTGTCTCTTGCTGTTTATCTGTTTTATCCTTTTTCACTGGTGGTTGACAGTCAATAGATTCTGTTTGCTTAATTACATCAACAAAATCATTGTTAGAATTATGAACCTGCGCAGATGAATTAATAACAGCATCAACAAGAACATTTGTTGGCTCTGCCGTTGTAACTACGGAGCTGCTTTTAATCTCTACGCTACCTTCGGTTGTCGGTGCTGACAAAGAATTAGTTTCGAATGATTTTGTTACCAATTTGCGCTTAGTTGGGTCTGATCTAGTGACACTAGTGGTTTGTTCTTGGTTTGACATTTTTGCGGTTTCAATTAGTCGTGTATTTGTTGAATGAATGTCCAATGATATGCTACTTTCGGTATTATCAACTTTGGACTTTACTTTCTGACTGGTTTCAATATTGTCTTTAACATCATGCTCAGTCTTCTTTCGAACAGATTTTAATGCATTCCATTTGAACTTTGGTTTCTGTATAGCCTCACCACTACCACCTTTGGTACCGGCGTGAAGTTTAGATTGTATTTGTTTGGCCAGTGCAGCAATTTCATCCGGTGATCTTTTTAGTTTGGCTGCACTCAATATTATTTTTGTGGGCTGAGCTGCAACTTTGCTACTATTTGTCTTACAGGTACGTTCCTTTGCTTGTGCTGATGAAGAATTTTCAGTTTTTGCGTTCTGTACAGATTTCGTTATATTTTCTTCAGTTTCCATTTGATACGTGCTTAAACGTAACGCTCGTAAATCAATTTTTTCATCTTGCGAAAGAACTTTGTTTTCCAAAACGATTGGACTTCGGCATTTATTATCACTCGTTGTTGTTGTTGTTGCTGTTACCTTACGTTGAGACGGTATGCCATCCATGTTTATAGGGCACGACTTCCTGAATTCACTACTCTTATTGGTGGGCACGGAGACATCCTTATTTTTTGTTACCATATTAATTGGCTGCCGTTGTACACATTGCTTATTATTCAAAAAATTAAGTATCACAGGAGGACTTGTTGTGTTTGATTTTTCGGAACTCTTGGCTCTGCTGACGCTTGCTTTGGGCACACTGAGTTTATTGGCTTGTGTAGACTGCTCCTTTCTGTCCATCATTTTACGCTTAAGTAACATTTTTGCATGTTCAAGGCGTTGTTTGGAATCCATTTGGTCTAGTGGCGTTGCATTAGTTGATGTGCTAGGGGCTTCTGTTATTGTAATCTTTGGCAGAACAAGATATCTGCTATGTGGTTCTTTTTTTATTGATAATAATTGCGGTGACACTGAAATTAAAAACAAAAACATAAAATAATTGGACATTGTAAGAAACAACAACAAAAATTCAGCTGGTCCGTACTGTATTTGAACCCGATACACCAAACTTGTCAGATTTTTGTGTAACAAAGAACAAAACCTCTACGCCTAAAGCCGCAAAAGGCAACACTTGACTATGTTCGAAAGTTTCACATACTGTCATTTTCGAGCTAATTATTCAAAAAAAATATAGAAAATAGGTTTACCTATAAAGCAGCAAACCAGAGTAGTTTTTTGGATATCACATAACTCGGGAATTTTTAACACTTAAAAAGCCTTATTTAATATAAAAACAAAAATATAAGTGATGTAAAAGGAAATTAAAGGAATTAGAATTAAATGAAAAGTTTTGGTATTTTAAGAATTTTAAACTTTTTGCTACGTGGCCGTTGTTAACCGTTCCAGTGTAAAAATTTCCAGAGTGACTTCTGCCTTATATACAATTGAATAATATAGTTCCTCGCAGGCTTACAAAAAAAAAAAATTGAAAAGTATACAAAAATAAAAAAACCAGAAATTTTACTTCCTTATCGAAGATTTGAACCCATGCCCTCAAGCTTCTCAAGCCTTTCGCTTACCAAACAAGCTGGTTTGACAATAAATTATTGGAAGCCGAATTCACAGTTCGCTTATGAATCTTTTATTCGAGTTTAGACCAAACCAAAATACCTTAAAGGGTCTTCCCCAAAAATATTTACCATTTGTTGTTGTTTGCAATTGTGCGTTACATGTTAACGTTTTTGTATCTTTTGTGATTAAAATAGGTGCGTCGTTTTTTGCTGCTTCCGCATCGCTTGTTTCAGCCAATTGTTGCACACTTGATGATGGATTTGTTGATGTCATCGTTTGTCGGGCTTTCTGTCTACTTAGTGCCTCTGCAATTCGCCTATCTAGGCCAGTATTTTTTAATTTGTTCACATCTAAAACAATTTTCTTAATTATTTGCTTCGGTGTTGCGAGCTTTAGCTGATTGTTGTTGTTGCTACTTTTAGGCAAGTCGCCACAGCCAGACGACTCTGGCGATGTTGAGTTATTTGTTCGGCTCATTATTGAGAATTGTACTCTTAAGTCACGTTTTTCTCACAAATTGCTATATTTTGCACAAAATTGCATCAGTGACACACTTAAAGTGGCATCAGATGCACTTCATGGATATGAATCGAATCTTCTGTTATTAGAAGTGAGTTATTTAGAAGTAGTCTTAACGAAACACGCCGGGGTTAACTACACTTTATGGAAAAACAGTGCTTAATATTCATTTTCACTCCACAATCGAGTAACTCCTAGACACAAAGTGATTATTAATCGCGAATATAGTTTGTGCAAGTCCAATGCGTACTTGAGCAGCCCGTCTGCCTCGTTTTTTGGCCATGCAGTTCAAAGCAACTCTGGGTCTAGGCTTGTCAAAGGAACTGTTCAAATGAACTAACTGCAAAGAACCAATGAAAAATGACAAATGATGGCTTCTATTTTTAGTTAATATGAGTTACTTGGAATTTTAAAAGTAAATTTACTTGCAAAAAATGTTGTTATTTTTAAGTTGACAAACTCATAAATCTACAATGTGCGTGGCAGCCCTATGTGTTAACAAAAAATATAAGGGGCGAAGAAGAAGCAAACGAAAACGCTTGTTTTTATTTTTTGGTCTTGGCGATAGAAAAAGTAAACAATTTAAGTGAAAATGGATTTCCAAAACCGCGCCGGTGGCAAAACCGGAAGCGGCGGTGTTGCCTCCTGGTCCGAAACGAACCGTGACCGCAAGGAACGCCTGCGTCAGCTTGCGTTGGAGACTATTGATCTCAACAAAGATCCGTACTTTATGAAGAATCATCTTGGCTCTTACGAATGTAAACTCTGTTTGACTCTGCACAACAATGAGGGAAGCTACCTTGCGCACACGCAGGGCAAGAAACATCAGGAGAATCTGGCGAGACGTGTTGCTAAAGAGGCAAAGGAAGCGCCGTCTTCGCTGCTGGCGCCAGAAAAGCCGCGCGTCGAGCCAAAGAAATTTGTGAAGATCGGTCGACCAGGATATCGTGTAACTAAGCAACGTGATCCTAATACCGGACAACAATCGTTACTCTTCCAAATTGATTACCCCGAAATAACTGAGGGCATTGTGCCCCGGCATCGCTTTATGTCGGCCTACGAACAAAAGATTGAACCTCCAGACCGCAAGTGGCAGTATTTACTATTCGCTGCCGAACCCTACGAAACCATTGGCTTTAAAGTGCCATCACGGGAAGTTGAAAAGACCGAAGGGAAGTTTTGGACGCATTGGAACCGTGACACGAAACAATTCTTCCTGCAATTTTCGTTTAAGTTCGAACCTAAGATTTTACCACCACCACCACCCAATTTGCATCGTGCGCTTGGACCACCCACAGGTTTCCCAATTCCAGGACCACCACGACCAGCAATGCATCCACACCCGATGTTTAATGGCGTGCCACCACCGCCGCCCATGTGAGAACAAGAGGACACTCCCGTTGTTACAACTGCTTCTGGGAGTGTGGGCTAATAATATTTTGATTCAATAAATTCAACCCAACACAATTAAACCTCTATACTATTCACTTGTTTTTTAATTAAAATTTTTAGAATTTAAAAAAATATTTATAATTTGTAAACTTTTTACAAAAGAGCTGGGAACTGTTCAATTACTGTAATTAAACATTTCTTATTATTTTAAAGTAAACTATTTTTAAATTCTAAAGAAAGTTATTATTGCTTTGAAATTATGACTGATTTTAAAACTTTTCGCGCTTCTTAAAATTGCGCTTTGACGCACAACGTGTTATGATATCGCCAACATGTGATTTATGGTCAAAAATTTTCATGATCTGATTCTGTGCTTCATTGATACCATCGACTACGATCTTACTGCGTTGCATGTTACCCTGAAAGTGCAAATGTGTTAATTGTTTATTGTAAACATGTATTTGCAATAACTGCATACCTTCAAAAGTTCATTGACACGTTCTACTTCGGGATTTTTCTCTTTGTCCTTTTCAAGTGTCTTAAGCATTATTTCCAATTTGCCGTAAAATAAGTTTTCATTTTCAACCTACGATAAAAATCGCGTATGTTAAAACTTTAAATATAAATTTCATCAAAAAAAAAGTACCAGGTCTTCCATTTGTGAGCGCAAATGATAAAGCTTCCAGCCATTTATTTTAGACATCACGTTTGTTTGATTAGCCATATCCATGACAGTCGGGCGACGTTCGTCTCTTGGCTTAACATCCGAGTAGCGTTGAAAGTGATTGTTTGCTAATTTGTGAGACTGCTTATATGTCTTTAAAAAAAAAAACAAACATAAACATAACATTTAATTCACGAAATTATGCTTATATATGTATGTACTTACATTTAAGAGAGAGCAGTTGCGTGGACGTCTTAAAACAAAATCCACTGGCTTGGCATTTTCCTTATTGCCAACAACGGGTATTACATTATTAATTCGATGATTACTGCTACTCGCTGTAGAAGTACTTCCTGCGTCGCTACCGCCTTGTGGTGGTGCGGTTAACAAGAGGCCATTGCTTTGTTCATATGATTCTGTTGCAACTGCAGCGTTGGTTATATTGTTGCCCATGGCCGTGCCTGTTGGTGGCGGCAGTGAAAGTGAGGCCTGACTTTGCACCGAGTGCTGACTATCGTTTCTATTCAATTTGAAGCATATTTTTGTTAAAACTTTAGTGATAATAAAATTATTATCTTTGACACTTACGTTGAACGTCTGGACTTTTTACGTATGGTGCATTCAAAAGTGCCACCATTCAAACGTTGCGCTGAATTAATGTTTGACTGTATTTGTGGATGCTCTAATGATACTGATACAGTACGTGCGCTGACCGGTGTGTTGTGTATGCTATGAGATATGATGCCGCTGTGGTGATGGTTTGAGTACAGCTGAAAGAAGAAACATAAAAGAATTTAAAAACGTTTTACTAACACAGGCAAACACAATTGTCAAAATCAAAATTTGACAACAACAACAAATGTCAAAATACTGAAGTGATTTCATGGGTGAATACGAATTTTGAACAAATTACCTCGTTAATGGGATTAAAATGTGTTGAATTCGCTTCGTTAGTACGATCAGATATACGATTAATAACTAGATTGCTATCCTGCATTTGCTGCTCTATGCCCGGCGATGAGTTGGCCGATACGGTAGTTGAGCCATCCGAAGATGCTGGTGAATCAGCACGTGAAGAAAGTGTTAAAGAAACGGCAGCTGCACGATCCTTCTTTGCAAGTGCCTCAGTGGTAAGAGCCGAATTGGTACCAGTTATTTGTAAAGAGTTTACGCTATACGAACTACTGCTGATAGACGAACCAGCTGGCGATGGCGCACCGACGAGTGTCGCTGAACTAGTGCCACTGCTAGTGACGCTGTTACTGCCCATGGATAGAAGTGTGGGCGCCAAATTTTTAGCAGCACGTATGGGTGACCCTTCTGCATCGCGTTTGCGTAAAAAGCTCGACACCATAGTTGATGCAGACATTTGTACGCCAGGAACGCTGCCAGATACGTTGTTAGCCATGCCAGTCGTTACCTTGACTGATGTTTGCAACGGTAAGACCATGTGTTGTGGCTGTTGACCACCGGCTTGTGGTGCCGGTATAATAAGTTGCTGACCGCCTGGCGTGGTCTGAACTAACTGTGCCGTTGAGTTTAAGTCACCACCATTGGGTTGTGCAGAATTCAAGCGGACTGGGACTGCCTGCAATTGTGCACCTGCACTGGAAACTGGCAGCTGTAACTGACCAATAGTGCGCCCACCCGACGATGTAGGTACAACAGTAAATGTTGTTGTAGAGCCACCAGCGTGTGTGACAAATGGCAATGATGAGATAGCCAAGTTACCAGAACTGCTGACCATTTGTGCCTGTGATATTGTACTCTGTGTCACTGTGGTTGTAGTTAGTGAAAGCACACCTGTCGAAACTTGTACAGAGTTGGCTGGCATTGATTCATAGTATATAGTGCTGCCTGCTGGTAGAAATGCGCCAGCAGCCGATGAGGTGACTACATTAGTTGATCCAGTGTTTGATACTGAAACGGAAACGCCACCGCCTCCACC
Source organism: Phortica magna (assembly GCA_037044515.1). Taxonomy (NCBI): domain Eukaryota; kingdom Metazoa; phylum Arthropoda; class Insecta; order Diptera; family Drosophilidae; genus Phortica; species Phortica magna. Next base: position 180,753 of record JBAMBP010000415.1, read on the forward strand.
AAGTGTATTGCTGTTATTGTTGCTTGGGCGCTGATGAATGAATACGCTCGTGGGAGCATTGTTTGGGCCTGATGCAATGTTATTGGGGTCAAGAGCTGATGTGGCTTGTGTCATCATTTTGCCAACTGTAATACCGTTGGCATTCTTAATCGGTGTAATTGTGCCGGTGAGTATGTTGTTGCCACCGGTACCTCGTGTAGTTATTGCAAGAGGCACCACTGTGGCGCCACCCGGTGTACCTGTTGCTGCTGAAGTCACAACACCACCGGAGGACATCAATTGACCTGGCTGTGATACGTTTACCAACTGTGTGGTACCAGATGAGTTTGAAATAGTTGAGCCGCTACTCACAGGTCCACCAAGCGATGGGGTGACACTATTCCCACCACTGAGCGTTTGTATGCTAGCCACATTTTGCGAACCAAGGCCGCCTGATACAGCACCGCCGGCCGGTAGTTTGCCAATTGTGCCTAGTTGTGTTATAGTCAGTGACGGTTGGACTTTGGCTGTCATGGTTACTGGTGGTCGAATACCTAAAAATAAAAGTCATTAGTATTGTTAGCACAAATTTGTTGAGCAAGCGACTTACCGATTTTACTGCCACTCGATGTATTTACAATGATCGGTTGAAGCATAACGTTTGTAGCGAGTCGTCCAGTCGGTCCGATGAGCTGTGGTGCATTGCCACTGTTCGGTGGTTGCAACTGAATAATGCGTGTTGTTGGCAGATTTGCTGTTGTAAGAACGTTACCGGCTGGTACACTGCCAGTTAAGCCGGTTGTACTCCGTGTTGGTGCGGCGACCACGGTCGGTGACGTAGTAATCGTGGGCGCGCCACTTGAAACAACTGAACCACTGGCTAGCGTTGAAGCCATGGTTTGAATATTTGACGGCCGTAAACTAATGCTAGTTGTGTTGAGCTTAGTCGTTGAAAAAGACTTGCCAATTGTCATAGGTCGTATTTGGCGTGTGGTCGTCGTAGCACCGCCTACAACTGACGATGTTGCAGAACCGCCGGTGATTGGTGTAGCAACGGCAAAGCGCTGGCCAGTTGAAACATTTGGATTGAATTGTTGAGGCTGTGTTAAGGGCTGTGCTGTTGGCCCAACTCCGACATTTGAGGAATAAACCAGTGTGGCCTGGTGCTGACGTGGTGGCAGCACAGTCACATAAGCCTGGGGTTGTTGTGTCTGTGCTGTAGATTGTGAAGCGACGACAGCTTGGATCGTAGCTAAATTAAGTTGAGTTGTGCTATATATATAAACTACGTGTGATTTCAAAAATTCAAATACTTACAACTGCTTGGTTGTGTCTGTGCGACTTGTGCCGCGGTCGAAGTTGTTGTCATTACACTGCCACTGACAGAAACACCAGCGCCAGCAGCATTTGCTACAGCCGTGGTAATACCTTGCGTCGTAATTATACGCTGCCTCGATTGATGCGGTATTGTGCGTATGAGCTGCACTTGGCCACTTGGTGCTGCCATCCAGGCAGTATTAGCTGCCGAAGATATTACCGTAGTTGGTTGTGAAACTGCACTCCTACTTACTGCCGTGCCACGGACGAAACTACCCGAGGTGGTAAGACCTGTTGCTGTAGGTACCACGCTGGTTGAAGACGTGGCGCGTAATGGCGTAACCAAGCGCTGTCCACCTGCAACGCCAACACTAGTCATCTGAGTTGCGGTAACACCAGGACGTGGCACATAAGTTGCATGGGCGACTGGTCGAGTTACCGTAATAGACGCGTTAGAAACGGTACGTGCTGGTACCGCTGGTATAGCGGTTATTTGAGTGCGTCCGGTACCGGTTGCATTTTCAATATGCTTAATCATCGATGTCTGCATTATACCCGTCGGAACGACCACACGCACTTGTGTCGATTGGCCGCCAGCACCTATTGCTCTTATTGATGCAGCCGTTGTTGGTTGGTTGAGTGAAATCGGTGTGCCACTTAAAGATGATCCAGGACCTCCACCGCCAGCCACTTTTATTGTGCCGCCCGTCATGAGCGCCTCAATGTTGGTTGTCTTGACGTGCGTGATTTTTGCTGCAACTGGATGCAAAGTGGGTAATGAGTGAGGATTTATACTTGAGAGCTGTATTGATGAGTGATGCAATTGTGTTGGTGTTGACGCCGTGATTGGCGCGTACAAATGTGGTGTCAGCGAGAATCGGGTATATGGTTTGAAAGCGCGAAGTGACGATACTGAATGTGGTTCACACATGCATGGTTTGTTGTTGTTGTTGTTGGCGTTTAAAAATAATAAAAAAAAAATGAAAAAGAATAGTATGTATTTAGGCGAATGATGAAGCCGGCCGCGCTTATAATAATTCAGAGTTGTAATTTTGAGCTCCCTTTCTCCACTATCAACGAAAAACAATGCAAAGCAAATATGAAACAACAACAAACACATACTTTACCACTTATACACAGACACACACATATACATATAAGTTGCAACGAATACATAAAAATAATCACGAAACTTAATTAAATGTAGACGCATTAAAACAAATTAAGATCTTATTTTATAATGTTTGTTCATTTTATTAATATTAGTTTTTAATAATAAGCAAGCTATGCCTCTACACAAATATGTAACTCACCTCCCGCAGTATTTCCAGCTGTACCGCTGCCGCCCCCGCCAGGCCCCGGATTTCCATCGTTGGCGCTCATTTAGTTCTTGGATGCAGTTTCTTATAAAACAAATAAACCTGTTAAAAACGCCACATTTTCATAATTAAACTTAATTGTGCAAAAACCAAAAAGGAGTTAAATCGTAATTTTTAAACACACAATGTGTTGTTTTTTTTTTTTTTTTGCCTCGCTCACAAGAGTACCACACACACCTCGTATATAGTTATTTGCAGTTTTATAAAACTTGTGTTGGTTTTTTGTTAATAAAAATGCTCACTTAATTTACAATTTGACGAAAAAAAGCTGGATGCATTCATTATCAATTATTTTATTTTCTTTTTTTTTGCCACCTCTCGCGCGACTTGTCAACCCACAAAATGGCAGAAGAAAGACGATGTGAAGCAGAGTTGAAGTAAAACGGACGGCATGCCTGAGAAGATAACCACTTCTACAACGACTTCTGCACACTGGTGTGTCCGAGAAATTGCGTCATCTACTGCCAATTGAGCATTTCTGTAATAGGTTCGCCTAAGTTGCCTTGCCAAACACACACTACTTACGGCAGCTTATCTTTGACCGAGCTTTAATATAAAAGTGTCTTATGTGCAGTCTGGGAGCTCGGTGACATGAGTTCTGCTTCGACCTAATAGTACGATTGTGGTGCAGCGATTATGGTGTTGAAGTGTGAACGGCGCTGATAGGACAACCTAAGCGGGGGGTAACCGTTTTTCAAATGCTCCGAATTGAACAAGTTAATCGGTGCTAGATTAGATTAAGTTAATTAAGTTGCGTTGCTATTTTGCAATGTAAATGTGAAGTAAAGTAAAAGTTAAACAGGCATTGTGTAGCTAATTAAGACATTTTCTGACTTCTGGCCATTTTGAGACTTAACAGAATTTAGGCCAATATTAGGTCTAAATAAAGCCATTTTTGCTTCTGTAAATTAGGCATCAAGCATCTAATGGTATTTTTAACAGTGCCCTGTCCACCACACCAAAATTTTCGATATTGTATTGCCTTAAGTTTTCGGTGTCTTAACGAATACATTCGCTAAAAAATGTTGTGAGGAGAACAAAACTGTGTTTCATGCGCACCCAGCTGCTTCCTTGCATTTCTTTGCAAAGTTCACAATTTTTCGAGAAACTGGCTTCAAGTGATAATTATTCCATCAGACTCCTCCAAGATCCTCCGAACATTGCTTCCTTCAGTTATTATTAACCTGTAGTTAACTAATTTGTTGATCAACGACGATACAGAGATGGATCTTTGTGAAATATCATTTTGCCGAAAGTATTCGTTTAGACAAGTTAAACTTGACACAATTCAACATCGACATTCCACCCCACCGAGCTGCTCGAAGATTTTTAATATTTGTTGCCTTTCGCAAAAGCAAGGGAGCGGAGCCGTGTGCAAACTTTTAAGCAAACAATTAATTTAAACAAAAACAAAAACAGTAGTCTACAGCTCATAAAGAAGCTTAACTACGTACCAACTGTCTCTTCAACTCGGTCGCACTGGAAACACATCTGCAAAGAAAAGGGTCATATAGCTGGCTATGATGACCATGCACATCAATATCTGTTTATTTGCATCCTGACATCCGCTGACGCACTCCCTTGACAATGGCATGCGTTCGATGGCACACACCAAAGCCCAAGCAAAAATAATCCTTTGATTCGTTTTGTGAAATGTGATCGGTGTGCACGTTTTTGTATTGACGATGGATCCAAAACCAACAAGCGCACCAAAAAGAGCAAGAAAGTTACTATCATTTCAAACCAAACTTGATTTGATTGATGAGCATGTAAAAGATGGATTAACTGCAAAATTATTGTCGGAGAAGTACGGTATTGGCGTGCAAACGGTTTATGATATAATCAAGGGCAAAGATAAAATTTTAAAATATTGTATGGAAAGGACCTCCATTGGTAATTTAACACAACGATTCACACAGAAAAGTTCTTACAATCCAAAAGTTGACGTCGCAACATTTAAATGGTTTCGCCAGCAAAGATTAAAAGGCATTCCAATTTCAGGTAAACTAATAATGAATAATAACTATAATGCGCTTTAAACATCTCAACATTTAGGCAAAATGATCATTGAGAAGGCACAATGGCTTCATTTGAAATTAAAAATAACTTCTGAGTGCATGTATTCTCGCGGTTGGCTAGACAAATTCAAAAAGCGTCATGGAATTCGTAAAGGTGCGTATATTTAAGGCAAATTTTGTGTTTTATTTAATACTCACCCAAATGTACTGGCATAAGGTTTAAACAAATCAGATGGAATAGACTCAGCCCTTGAAATGGCGGATGGCGATACGACAACTTCGGTAGACTTTGATGGAGATGGCTCTCCTTGCGATAGTTTGTCCGAAGAAGATGTAGTGGGCACAATGAATATGTCCCATGAATCTAGTTCTGAGTATTCAGATATTGAGCAAAATTCCTTAAAAACTACTTTGTCTCAAGCTATAGAGGCTAGCGACGTTTTATTAGACTTTATAGAAAATAATAACTGTCCTGGTCTCACAGAACGCGATAAAATTCAAATTTATCGCATTCAACAGCGTCTTTTAAAAGAAAAAATTAGGCATTCTGCAGAGCAACAAAAGAGCATCGTTTTGAGAAATACAAAACATCGGCAACATTTGCGCAAACTTGCAATAAAATGAAGTTAAGGTCGAAAAATTATGTTTCTTTTAATTAATCTAACTTATTTGAAATAACTGATTAACAATATTAAGATTTATTTTTCTCATACTCATACAAATCTTTCAAAAAGCCAAATTTTGTTTGCAACACAGTTTTTGTAAACTTCTGCATACTCCACTTGCATACTAGAGGTGGGCGCGGGCCTGTATTTTGAGGCCCGGGCCCGCACGAAAACGAACTCTGTTTTGAGAGGCCCGGCCCGTCCAAACACGAAACTTTTTACCAAGGCCCGGGCCTGGCCCGGCCCGCACGAAATTTATTTACATATATAAGGAAATTTAAAAGACATGCAATTTGGGTCATTGTTTTAAACTCAGTTATTATTTGGGAATCAAGTGTGCTAGTTCTGCAAAGTTTACATAATTTTTCTGACCACAATGCAAATATTTGCATTGTTGGTTCCTTGTCAGAGCTAAGTGCTTCAGAGCAGTCCTTAAAAGGTTTTAAGAAGCATAAAATGTTTTCAAGTAATGAAAAATCTAAATTACTAATTCGCTGTAGCTCATCTTTTTTAAGTAAAAGAGTTTTTATTTCCTCTTTTACATCAAATACACTCAAAAGCATAAAAAATGTAGAGTTCCAGCGTGTTTTAACTTGCTGTTTCAGTGTTTTTGAGAGCTTACTGTTAAGTCGCGACATATTTTATATATCAAAGTTTTATCAATTTCACAATAAGAAGCCAATTTTAGATTAGTGGTGTGCAAACAAGTAAAATATGTATAACCAAATCGATAGTAGTATTGATAAACAATTAAAATGCTATAAATGGTGGTTCTAATTCGAGCATATAGAAAAATAGCACGAACAAATCAAAATTGTTTTCGGGCTTATTTCGGGCTTCTACGGGCCGGGCTTTTTTGCTAAGGCCCGGGCCCGCACGAAGCCTGCACGAATCTTGATTTTAAGGCCCGGGCCCGCTCCGGGCCTGTGTAAGCCCGCGTGTCACGAAAAAAAGCCCGGCCCGCGCCCACCTCTATTGCATACTGCATTTCAAAATAAGCTCCGACTGAATATTTTAAGTAAAACCTTTGTAACGAAATAAAATAATATTCAAAAATTGTTTGCACATATGTACATATATATAAGTTTACTAACATAAACCAATCATAACAAAAAAAAAAAACCATTAAACTGTGAAATTCAATTATCCGATCAAACGATCATAAAAAAACCCTATACAAAAAAATCCCATGTAAAAATGGTCTATAGAGGAGTGATTAAGTCTTTAAATTACAATAAAGGAATGCAAACAATTAATTATATTATCTGTTTCTATTGACAAATGAGTCTTAGTTTAGAAATGTAAAAGACTAACTAATTTTTATATCTTCTGCGAATTTTAGTACTTCATAGTGCATACACTCGCACATAGTCAACAAGCAAATCTGAATTGTTCCACGTGGAGAACCAGTGTTGTTGGTGTTCCCAGAAATTAAACTGCGCCTTAGGATGTTTGTTCAACCAGGGTTTTGGAAATTTGCCCGAGCTTATATTGTCGGGGTAGTCACCGAAACCGCCGACCGATAAACCAAGTGTTATATGAAACTAAGAATGTAAAATGTATGAGTCAAAATGTAAGGTTGTGTCAGCTTGTAATACTGACCAATCTGTCAAACGGTGCCATATAATCGCCACGCTTCCACGCATTCAGTAGAACTTTGTCTCTAGCGGATACGCCTGAAAATCCGCCCGTAATTTGGCCATACACTTGATTGTCGACCTCAAGTACCAAATTCTCTGGCGTCCAGGTGAGCGCATAGATATGATAATCACTGCCAAAGTGCACATTCCGTCGAGTGTTGACCATGAATTCATCCCGTCTGTCGGCATCAAGGAATAGCACTGCACCGCCATACAATATGCGACCGCCAATAGATTTCCTATTGTCAAGCTCAAGCAGTTCATTGCCACGTGCGAAGGCAACTCTCAATTGGCCCGACTCGTAACCTCTTTGGCCATAATACTCGCTTACAGGCTCCAGCAGCAACACTGACAATGATGTATACCATTAGTACTTTATTTGTCTTTGTTATGACAGGGCACACTTACATGGTGACAGCCAATCGCCCTGTGGTAACTTAGCCCGCACTTCAACACGTCCGTACTTAAAGTTGAAAGAATCGCGCGTAGTAATGCGAGGCGTCACTACCGGTGGCAGTATGCGTTGGCCGCCAGAGGAGAGTCGGCACTCCTTGTTGCGATCGTGTGTGGCAGTGCATCTAAAAAGTAAACAATAAGCTAAATCACATAATAAGAATGATCCGTTTAAAAACAAACCTGGTACCCAAATCCCATTGACCATTACGGACATCGATTTCAGGCTGGTAAGCGCTCCACAGCAATGGTTTAATTGACAAATGACCCTCTTCTACTTCTACTTGACCATCGTAGAGCACAAATTCGGCATCGCCGGTGTCGAGTGGTGCACGTACTTCATGTGTCCAAATGCTTGAATTCAGTGTATCATCAAAATTGTCTTCGAAAATGAGTTCGCCTTTGCAGATGCTACGGTACGGCACGACGGTAAGCGTAGATTTACACTCCTGTTCACTTGGCTTCTGCTGTGGTGGCTGTGTTGGCTGCGATGGCTGTGTTTGTGTTTCGTCTTTTTCTTTGTCGACAACTTGGTCTTTATCACTGGCGTCAATCTCATTATTGCAAGAGTCCGCATTGCAGCCGCTTATCGCATCGTGTATGCTACGATAGACTTTTTTATTGTGTTGAACATTTGTCCATACATATATTACATCGTTAGCGCCCAATTGGCGAGGAAACTCCGCTGTCCAACGATTATCTTTTGCTTCGACCAATCGTACACTGTACTCTCCGGGCGTAAAACCAACAAACTTACGGTTTCGATTTACGTTAAAAGCAACGGCCTCTATGCCAGGCGCATCTGCAAGGCAACATCATTAGAGGAAACGTTTGTCTTATGCAAGAATTGCAAACCACAAACCTGGTATAGAAACACGAACGCTTTTCTCCAGCGTCTCCAGTTTGACATCGGGAATTGCGTAGGATGCAACACAGGCAATCCGCATTAGTATTGAAAACAATACGAGTATTTCCAAATTCATTCTATTCTACACTTCTCTTTCTAGCGATTTGTCGTGCTCGACTGTCGACTTGAAACTGAGATAAGAATATAAGCTTGAACTTGCTTAATTAGGTACGTCAGACTTGTTTGCAGCATGACGCTCCGTCAACTCAATGGGGATCTACAGATTCGTCTTTGTGTTCTTTTTGTTTTTATTTTATACATCAACGAAATTTGGCTCACAGCACATGATGCCAATCAGAGTTTAGTGTTGCGACTGTGCTCTAAGAGATCCGCAAGCTGCGACGAACCATTGAGTATAAATTACTCTTTGGCGACGAACGGCTTTTATAAGTAAAAACATTTGTTCTCTTAATTACACGTTTCACGTTGAAAAATATTGTGGATATTATTGAAATATTACTGAACCCCTCTCTTCTTCTTCAGAGAGAGTATTATAAAAAAGAGGACACTTCCTACTACAAAGTGTGAAATAAAAAAAAAATATCTCTGGAATCAAGTGAAAATTGTTTGTATGTTATGCTGACAGTTTGTTGTTGTTGAAGTCGAAGAAGATTACACACTGTTAATTGTTATTAAATATTATATTTTTAGAAAATAATAAATTGATGTGAAATAGATATTATAGAATGATATAGAAAATAATGCATGGTATATTATAAGATTTGATTTTTTTATAATTTTTGTGTATGGACGTCTTTTTTTAAGACTTTTTCTTTCTGCAGTTAAATAATATTAATTAATTTTTTTTTATGTATCTTCATTTTACTAAACATTTGTTTAAAAATATACGAGTTTTTTTTTTTTTTGGTAAAGAAAGTGTTATAGTATACCATACATATGATAGTATTATTAAGTTGTTTTTCTTTATTTTTTGTTTAATTTTTTTTTCATTTTTAAGTTGTAAGACCTTCTCTGTTTTTTTTTAGATTTTTTATCTGCAATCAAATGTTATCTCACTTCCATGGAGCAAAAACGGAATTTTGACGTACTACGAGTTAATTCAATGCAGATCTGAAAACTTTACACAAATTTGCAGATTCCAAGATATATGGAAGAAATGGTGTCGATATTATCTCTTTCTGTATTTTTTTTTATTTCCAGCAAAATGGAAATTATATCGGTCCAACACCATTTTTTATTATTGGTTTTTTTTGAAGATTCCTCTTTTCTTTGCTCTTTGTTTTTATTTTTGTGATTCATCACTTGATGTTGATTCCGATGATGAGTCTGATGAGGAATCCTGATCGTCTCTTTGATTAAACTTCGCTGCACACTTCATATGTTTCTTATTGGCCTTAACGACACCGCAAACATCCAAAGAACTGATTGTCTCAGATTTTAGGTCCGACACATCCGAAAAATTTCTACCATTGAGAATGTCGTTGTTATCCAAGCTAGCGATGCGAATTTGTTTTACCAGCTCAGACAGCTCCTTATCCTCCATAGATGTCTGCTTAGTTAGTTCAGCGCGCGTTCCCTTTCTAACGTGCACATAATCACGTGCATGCCGCTCATAGATTTTGAAGAACTCCATATCAAATGGCTTGCCAAACAAATTGTACATTTTGATTGTCTTTTTGATGAGCGATTCGCGTACCTTGAGGTCGGCAATAGTTCGATTAAGTGCAACAACTGCAATATGACAGCGACTATGCTGCAGATGATAGCCATCCGTCTGGCAGCTACTGATTATTGCACGCAACACATCATCTTCGCTTATCGGAGTGCCGCTACGTTCCGTGAACACTTGCACCAATTGTGTAATGCTTTCTTTGGCGAAGACAGCACCGGCCAGCGGTGTTAGAGCAATGTTGCCCCTTTGCTCCTTTTTCAGTTGCGGCAATAGTTGACAATATCTGTCAACCGCAAGTAAACTTGCCTGTTTAAATGTCAACTGTAAATGATTATGCAATACAAATGGCTGCTGGGCCGGTGGCGGCTTGAAGAAGTACGTCGATATAACCACAGTATTCTCACATAAAACGCGTTTTTTGTTCGTCACCTCAAGAGATATATTCCAAACTTTATCCCTCTTTTCCTTTGTTTTAGCTAATTTGGCCTCCTTGCTGTATTCGAAGATCACCTTCTCGGCAAAACGTTTACTGACCGGCGACTTACGCAATTGTTCTGCCTTAAAGTCTGGACAAATCTCCACAAATGTTTCCACTAATTTGCTGTAATCGAAATGATCGCTCGCCTTTGATTGCTTTGTTTGCTTCGGGTTTGAAGTTGCCATTGTAAACTGTAATTAAAGTGGTCATTACTATTGTTATTATTAAAAAACATTAAGTAAAATTAAATGTGGCACAAAGCACTTATGAACAGCTGCAATTTGAGATTCATAACAAAATGTTCAAAATATTCTGTTACATTTAAACAAACGCTGTAATTTGATTTCTCTGTTGTGACTTTTTGCGCATTACCCAATCGCTGGATTCAGTGCTTCGTATTGTTTTTGCTTATACTTTTATATATATGTACTTATATACATCCACACCCGTATAGGCATGCTCTTTGCGTCTTGGCAAACAAAAGAAGCAAAACAAAGGAATCAAGTCAATAAAAGATATTTCTTTGCGGTCTTTTCATTTGTGAAAGATTGATAAATGCAATACGAAGTCATATCTTCGAATTAACATTACTACTTATAAAATAACTTCACATTAAACTTATGCATTCCGAAAGTTGTACGAAAATCTCAATTTTAAATTCAATTAGTAACTTTTTTGAGTAAAAGCAACATTAAAAGTTTTTTGCCAATTTTATTTCTAACTCTAACACTTTTAGCAACACATATTTTTTTCGGTTTTTGTTTTATTTTCTTATCCGTTTGTCAATTTTCTGGAACCGTCATCAAACAAATTATAACAATGTTATCAAAAATGCAAAAAAATATTTATTGTAGAAAATTATTTACGGGGACTTACAAAATTTGCTTCTGTCGCTGCACTGTGCTTGCACCAACAACTTACAACTGAATGCTGCAAGCCGACGCCACAACACTTCGACTCATTCAACAACTGTGAATAACATATATGCATATGCCATTCACATTCACTCTCATTATCGCTTGGAATATGACGATTTGACCGGCAAGTGGATACGCTTTAAGAATAAACTTAAAATGTTTTTGCGTTTCGTATACAGCGCTGGTAAAGTCCTTCAATACATGTGTAGGGTGCAAGATAAAACGAAAAAAAACGATAAGCAAAATGCACTACGTGAGTACATGTCTTTTCTCCTTTTGCGTTGATCGTGACTTTGGCTAGAATTAAGAACTGTTACAGATTTTGTTTCCTTAAAATTAATACGCAAAAAGCCCATCACTCCACACTAAGCATAAATACAAATACAGTATACATAAGTATAAATACACACAAACGAAAACAAATGGATGAGTATAGCAGACCTCATGAAAATATCTCCCGAATCGGTCGGCACAGACTAAGGCTTGCCAAACTTTCAGGGTGCGATTTGAGATGATCGTTACAGCGCGAGGTATGCCTAGTAATTTGCTCCATAAATAATTGTCAGGTCACGGCTATAGGATGAGTCATAGAACTCCATTAATATTTATACATGTTTCATTTTTGGCGTTCATTTTCAGCTTGTGGATCTGCGATTTCAGTTTATAGACTTAATTTGCATCAAAATATAAATTTTCGTTTCAGAGAATTGGGAACAAAAGGCGGCAATACGTCAGTCTTTGACATCATAAAGTAATATCAACATTGTTGAGTATATACATAATATTTTTTTTTAACTTGACCGCTGATTATTATTACTTTTTTTCTTTGCAACGAGTCGCTTTGTTTGAATGTTCTCTTTTAGCTGAGAAAAGAGAATAAGCTTGAAAATGCTTAATTAGGCACACTCGACTTGCTTGCACCCCGCCAACTGAATAGAGAACTTCAGAATTGTCACTATGGTTTTTTCTACATTTCAACGACATTTGGCACATAATACACGATGCCAATTAAAGTTTAGTGATGCAACTGAGCTTTAAGAGATCTTCTAAATCTTCTCTGTTTTCCTTTATCTTTAAATATTGATCTATCAATAGCGATTAAAACACACGAAAACTACGAGTGACAAAACTAATCAATTATACAATAAATTAATAATATATTAAGATAAAAAAGTTTGAAATCTGTAAAAGTTCCCAATCATTGCAAAATGTATATATTATTTAATATTGAATTCTTGTTCACAGAATAATATGGAATAACAAGAAAACTTTTATTGAATCCAATTTGCTTCAATATTGCTTAGTGTAATTAATTAACTGTCTTTGTTATGGAGTAGATTTCCATGCCTCAGCACGTCGTTCCTCATCATTCTGCATATATGCGCACATAGTCGATTTCAAGTGCTTTGTCATCGCCCCAGGTTCGCTCCCAAGTATCCTTGCTGTACCAAAAGTCATGAGCAGCCTTAGGATCGCGATTTTTGTAAGGTTTTCCAGCTTTTATAAGATTATCGTCAAAGTTAATAAAGCCGCCCACGGTGACACCGAATATTATGAAACACTATAAAGCAAAAAAATAATAAATATTATAGCCTTGCTAATATACTTGAGTACCTTTTGATTAAAGAAGTCGAGACCATCAATTATATCGCCATAGTTGTCACCATCGACAAAAAGCGATATTTTCTCACGTTGCCAAACCATTGAGTAGACATGATATTCACTGCCGTAGTGCTTGTCATTCAGTCGATCTCTTAGAAATTCCATTGCACGTCCCTGCTGCCAGGTGACTATGCCGCCATATAAGCGATTTCCGGACACATCGTCGTCATCAATGCTTTTGAGATGTTCGTTACCACGCGCAAAAGCGATGCGCATCTGTTGGGCATAATGTGTTTCCGAGTGTGTATTAATCGGCTGTAGCATAAGATCTGAAATAAGTGAAGTTGGTTCAGTGCACTGCCTAAGACAAGGAACTCAAACACATACAAGGAAACAGCCAATCGCCCTTGGGCAGTTTGGCGCGTATCTCGATGCGGCCATACTTGAAACTAAATGAATCACGCGTGTGTATTTGGGCTGAATATACCGGCGGCTTAATGTAGAAAAACTTGCCATTCGCAATGTTGCACTCTTGTGCCGGACTTTCGATCGCTGTGCATCTGAAAATAGTTAAGTTCAATTAAAGTGACATAAGTTGTGTGTATGCAACTCACTTTTCGCCCAGCTGGTAGGTACCCTCGGCCACCTCTTTGGCTACTGTCGGCACAATATGCAAAATGCCATTCTTAAGGTAGCAGTTTTCCTCCTTATCCTCAAAGGCAACTAATTCCTCCTCGATATGGTACATGCGTTGACGTATGTCGTGTTTCCAAATACTGCGATTAAGCGCGCTGCCATCAAAGTTATCCTCGAAGACCAAGTCACCCTTACATGTTGGCTGGTTATAACGCAAAATGGTTTGTGCCTGCTTACATGGCTTTAAGCCCTGTTGCAATGATGCGAAATCCTTACACTTGGCGTGTCCTAAGCTGATGTTACGCGTATCCGATTTACGCGTCGTGCGCATGCGTTTGTTGAGTATTACACGTGTCTCGGTACGCTCATAGATTACATCGTTGTACTGCACCATGATCGATAGCTCGACTTTATCATTATTTTGTAGTTTAGTCTTTTGTAACGTTTTCCAGACGTTCTGCTTTGGTTCACTTATGTAGTCCATTAATGCTGGGCAACTCTCATCGATTTGTATAATATAGAAAACCGCCTGTACGCCAGGTTCATCTTTGTTAACATGCGGAAACAGTTTGGGAAAACAATACGCTTTATTCATTAAAGCTCTCAGCCAAGCTCACTTATTTACACCGTTGCTCGGTATTTCCATTTTTATGAAATTTTCCAGACTACACAAAAAACTTACCCGGCACGGATACCTGAAAACCATCATCCGACAATTCAAGATCAACATTTGGTATTTTATACGCACTAATTTGGCACAACGCACAAACAATTAGCAAAGTTATTTGCATTGTATTCACATTCATAATGTGTATGGAAAGTTAATGAATAATCAAAAGAAAAAAAAATAAGACTCTCGTTGAACAATAGTTTTTAAGTCTAATGTGCACGGCTAACGTTCTCGATCTGAAATGTTGTACTTGATTTCAGCAAAACTTGTTTTTGATCGAGTTGGAAAAGCTCATTGCAACCAAGCATTAAATATGCGAATTCATTTTTTCAGGGCTGTTGACAACGAGTTGCTCCCGGTCACATCAAACAACAACAAAAAATTTAAATGATTCAAACACAAATTGAAATCAACAACTTTGAAAATGGAGACTCAATTTGATTATTTTAGGTTGCTTTATTGATATTTCGATGACCAAAAGTGCAGGAAGGTGTTGTTGGTTAGTTAAGTGTGAGTGCACAGTTAATTTACTTGCAATATGAAATCAATGCAGTCGCCATAAGTCAGTTTCGATAGAGCAATAGTTGTAGCCTGTGCTACAGCCTAAAACTATGCTATATCAAAGTGACTTACATTTGCTTACATGTCTTTAATTATTTAACGAAATATACGGTTTTTGTTAGCTTGAATCTTGTTTAGCTGCTTTTCGACGTCCTTTACGTAGCGATCGGGCAGACAATTTTCACGCATGTCACGTATCTTTGCATTGATTACGGATTTTATGTTGGTTTCACGTTGTCGTTCATTCTCCAGCCACTCAAGTGTACGCAAACGTTCTAGTTCGACCATGCGTCGTCGCTCCAACTCCTTGTCGTTCATCTGCTGCATGATGTCACGTCGATAGTTGCTGCGACGAATCGCGCGCTCCTTGTCTAGCTGCTTCTGCTTAGCCTCCTCATCCTTTAGGCCTTGCATTAGCGTATTAAAGTCCAGTTCGGCCTTGGCAATTTGCAGCGCCAAACGCTGTTTGGTGTCCTCGGCCTGTTTGGCACGCGATTCAAGCAGTTCGCGTTCAATTTCTCGTTTACGTATAGCGGCTGCTTTCTCTTTGGCGCGGTACTCACGATCCAAACGATCCTGCTCTCTTAGATATGCCATTTCATCGTTGGCCGTCTTGCGCTGTAGTTTCTTTTCGGCTAGTGTATAAAGCGTCTGCTGCCGGCGTTCAAACTCCTGCTTGGCAACACGCTTTTCGTCCTTGATCTTTTGTTCTTGCTCACGTTTTTCCTTCATGTACGCCATTATGCGCATATCGGCCATGCGTTCTTGTTCGCAAAGCATTTTTTTGAAAACGGCTGAGATCTCCTTAAGACGTTCCAGCTCTTCGCGAAACTTGCGTTTCCGTTCGAGTATCGATTCACGTTGACGTTCTTCTTCTTGTTTAATAAGTTCGTTGGCGCGACGCGCAAACCTTGCCTCCTCCTCAATGCGTTCGGCCTCAAGGAAACGCATATTCTCACGTTCAAAAAGTTGCTTACGTATATCCTTCGCGTACTGTGCCCGCTTTTCCAAGCTCTTTTGCTCATCTGCGTCCTCTTTGGATAGCGCCTGCTTAGCGCGATCATTTACCATCAATTGCAGACGTTGTTCATCCTTCTTCAATTCTTCGGCAAGCATTTGCTTTTCTTGTATTTGCGCATCTCGCACAGCATGACACTTCGCGTCCATGATCAAGCGATTTACAATCTTAACATCTTCTTCTTGCTCCTGGCGTGCAAGAAATAAACGATTCAGCGTCATAGCCTTGTCGTCGAGCTTGTCGGTCTTATTTTGTTCTTCTGATTCTGCTTGCTCCTTGGCATTACGTTCATCATCCATTTCCTTAAAGTATAACCGTAGTCTCTCCGACTCTTCAGTTAGGCGTCTATTTTCCTCGTCTTGACGCTGCAGTTCCTTGAAGCGTTCCTCGACAGTGACGACCTTTGAGCAGTCTTTCATGCGTTGCAAATGTTGCGGTTGCAAAAACACCTCCTTGGGCTTCAAGTTTTTCTTGAAATGTGCCTGAGCATAGCGCATCTCTTTCGAATCATAGCCATAAACTTGTTCACACTGACGTTGGAAAGGCTTGAACGACATGCGGGGGTGATGCTGTCGTTTCGCGTCCGGCGGTAGGCGCATCGCGGACTTGGAACGCGCCTGCTCTAGTTTCAGATCCTTGCATTTCTGCTGCAGCTGCTCTGTCACGTCCTGAAACCGTACATTCGATGCTGAAAAGCACGGCATTGCTGCAACAATATGTATAAAATATATATAATTTTTTTTTTTATGTTTTTTTGGCTAATAGAAAGCTATGTTGCGAATTCAAAATATATGAATAAATTAAACAAATTTTTAAGTGTATTGCTAATGACAAAACTAAATAACATACTATTCCAAATAAACAACTTTAAGCTTAGACAAAAAATTTTTGTTATTGAAAAAAACGCATGTTGTTATAGTAATAGTAAAAATCCAAGGATCTTCGCATAACGCCACTATGGCAACAAATTAAGCATTCCAATCAATAATTTTTACATTGATAGAGCTGAAAAAAATGTAAAAAAAGCAAACAAAGAATAAAGAATAGTATTTTGTTTTATTTAAATTGCTATTATTTGTTATTGTAAAAACTAAAGATAATAAAGGCGAATATGATTAGTAGATAATTACATGAAAAAGTAGTTGTGCCGATATTTTTATCAATATAAATAGATAATAACGTTAAAAGTTTTTAAAACAACCGCGCTCTTTTTGTCTCACGTTAGTGGCGCGCATTTTGCATTTACCCGCTCACGATAAGCTTTCAATTTACCAGCCAGTTGGTAGCTCTCCGATTTTGTCGTGATCAGTGTTGCCAATGTTGTCAGAAATAAAATAGGCTGTTTTAGAAATGTGAAAATAGCTGATAGAAGCTCATTAAAATTATTTCCAAATAATATATACACAGATAAAGTGGCGAACATACGTGATTTTTGTTGTTTCATTAAAACAAAAATGACTGGAAACATTCATAAAAATGATCAAAACTTTGGCTGTCGGCTGTGAGATATGCTTATTTTAGAATGACCAAAAACAGACGAAAAATTGTCAGTTTGGCAACACCCGTCGAGATTGTATATTTTTTTTTGCAATTTATTTTTAAGAAGGTGAATAATAGTGGTGCATTATATTTTTCTCAATAATTGAAATTGCATAATGTGAAATGTATGTTAAAAATCGGTCTTCCGCGCGCCAGGACACTCAAATAATGCTCATTATGTGTGCTAATTTGCTGTAAAGGAATTTCAGTTTTTATAAAAAAAAAAAATAATTGTACAAAAGATTCATTAAACACCATTTTGAACAAAACTTAAGCTGTAGTTTTTTGTCTGTGTTGTTTTTTTTTTTTTTCTTTTAATTTATTTCCTGTGTTTGTTAATTTACATACAACACTTGTTTGCCGTGGTCGGCGGTACGCATTTGCTGGTTTTGTTTTTATTTATTCAGAGTGCTGCAAATGTGCTAATTACAGCAGCAAAACACTTTTATTTTGATATAATAATAAATAATAGAAATAAAACCCAAACGATATTGTAACAAAGGACAAAGAATGGACATACTTGATATAGATGAAGCCCTCAAAGATGATTCATTCATGTAAGTGTGTTTGCTTGTGCGCTGGCCTGTTTGCTATTTTAGGCTGCACTCGACTTATGCTTGTTTTGATTTTCTCTTGTAGTTTTCCGGCAGACAAAACGCATGACGATGTCTGTAATATTTTGCAACAGTGGAAAACTACAAATGGCGCGTCTCCGCCACACCAGCAGCAAACCGAACAAGGTATGTGCCCACATGTATACGACAACTTAAGAATTACTTTAATTCTATATAGCCTTCAGTGGTACTTTCTAAATAAGTTGTTTAAATGGGTTAACTGCGGTGTCAGCAAGAGGGCGACGGTACCGCTGTGGCGCTCGTTTAAGAAGTTGTTTTTCCATATTTGGCATTGGCTAATACGTCCACTGTATTTAAGCACGTACATATAGACATAAACGTGGGCGTATTGTCATTGCTAATTGAAAACAAATTAAGGCAATGCAGATTATACCGCTAACTACACGCAGGCGCTATTTACTTAGCGACAATGTCGATTGAACACTCGACAACAATGGTCTAGTTAATTTATGCATATGGCAACCCATTTTTAAAGGACGGTTTTAAAATCGTCGCCCTTTACAGCACTGTCTCAATTAATTTGACATAAGTTTTAAGGAAGAGGAGGAGCAGTGACATCGACCTATTTTGTATAAAGCAAATAAGCAAAATGGCACCAATGCGAATTGTGAAAAATTGTTTAAATGGTGCTGACGCTGTGACGATCGATTTGACTGAACTAGAAGAAGACTCGGTCATACTGAACAAGAGTAAATCGGGCTGGTATCGAATTTCGGGGCAAAAGGCTTCTGGCTATGATAAGGAGAGTTTAATGCGCATGCTGCTGGAGGTTGCTATGCCGCAAAACATAGAACCCATCGGCTGGACCACTACAGAAAGTGAATTTGTATTTTATGTTAATAACATTGTAGTGGCGAAACGTTTGCATAGATTGAAGGACTATGCTCGCATGCCGGATGGCAAACTTGTGGCACTTCAGGTATCTCCTGGCCTGCCGAACGTTTCTACAATCCCGCATCTTACGGATCTGTTGACTTTTGCAATTATCAAACGCTTTGATGTCACGTCAAATTTTCTTGACTTAAGTAACTTTCATGCGGCAGTGGAGCTACAGCCGTACTTTTGCAGTTTGGTTATGCCAGAGGTCATGCGAAAGGCTTTATTGATTATTGGTTCGTCGTTGAAAGTAGTAACAAAATTGAATTTGTCACGTAATAATCTTTATAATTTGGAGGAGCTACGCGCATACTCAAAAATACTTTTAAATTTGAAAGAAATTAATTTATCATATAACGCTATTTGCGATATCAATGACTTGCAATACCTAAATGAGTTTAATCTTAACAATTTAACGCTTATTGGCAATCCGGTAAATAAAGCCACACGACATGATATTAGTGCGGTTTTGCCAATGTTGAAACGTCTGAACGACATGAGTATTAGCGCAACTTTACCTGCCGTTCAAGATACTGTCATCAACGAATATGATAGATTCTTCGTGGAAACGTTTCTGAAAACTTACTATCAAAAATATGATAATGATCGTCGACAACTATTAGATCTTTATTGTGCAAATGCACGTTTTTCGTTATCTTTGCCAATGAAAGCAAAAACATTGCAATCAGAATCGATCTATAAGATATACAATCATAATTTGTGTCATAAAACATCTTCATTTGCGCTCAGCCGCAAGTTAATTACGGGAAATGAAGACGTTGTCGGACTGTTAATGCGCTTGCCGAGTACCAGACACAGCATGCCACATATAAAATATGATTTATTGAGTCATAAGAAAAATCAATGCCAACTTACTATAAGCGGTTTGTTCATAGATGCAGTCACAAATGATGATTCGATAACCGGGGTTATACGCACATTTTTTCGTTGTTTCATATTAAAGAGAACAATAGCACAGCAATGGCTTATAACAAATGATGTGTTGTTCATTTGGGATTCCACACATGAAACGTTGCCAGCAGTAAAAACAGCAGTAAAGACAAGTGAGCCGGAGTCATCCAACGTCAGTAATCAGCCAGCGCAAGCATTGATAGTGGAACCAAATCTTCAGTCTATACCAAGAAATGTGCCAACACTTGATGAACTTGAGTATGAGATTGATTTAATTGATGAGGATGCACGTTTAGAAATAGATGAACTTTCAGAATATGAACTTTAACACGATAATTAATGATGAACGCAAAAATTAATATAAAATAATTTAAAATAATGCTCAATAATAACTTATATTTTGAAATTTTATAATACCATAATAGACGACATTAACTTATTACTTTCTTTGATTAATTTTAAACATCGCTGGTTTTTTATTTTCTCGTCAACAACATGAAGCTTATAAGCTAAATTCGAAAACTTTTACGCGACCTAAACGGAAATTAGCGCAAAGCTTGGAGACACAATTTGTGAGTACATAACATCGATCTTATTTATTAAACCATTAATTTTATTTAAATATTTCAGTCAAATACAATGCACCATAATAGCGCTGGCAATCTTCCACAAATGCATACGGGGCCAATGCTTAATTTGGAAATCGGCGGTTTAGTTACTAACATGCATAAATCCTTTCTGCAAGATACATCGCCGCCATCCTCAATATGTTCTTCGATGGAGGCATCCATAGATCGCATGAATAATTCTCTGATATCGTCGGCTGACTTTACAAATCTTAACTTCCTGCAGTCGACACAAAGTTTAGACTATAATGCCGGTGTGTTGATCGGTTGCGGTTTTGATTTGTCAGAGAAGGCCACTGCTGATGGTTATACACTAAACGACATGATACGTGACCGTAAAGCGCTCGAATCATTGACCATGTCTGGCGATGGCACGCTTATAAAAGATTCGCAGATTGCACAGATCGATGACATCTCTTTGGCGTTGAGTAAAACGGCATCCGGTTGCAGCACAATGGACAATTCCACTGATAGTGTCGGTGGCGAGACAATTAACCGTACGATGGACATGCTTGGCAATAGAGGCTCTGATCGTACGTTGAATGGCATAAACAACTGTGGACTTGAAGCGAATGATATGGATATGCGCGCAGTTTTACAAAATACAATGGTGCTTAGTGGCGAAATGATTGGTGAAACGACATTTAATCTTGTGGAGAATAGCATGCACGTTAGCGATCAGGGCGTGTTTAATGCGACGCATGACGTCTTGGAGGAGCAATTGGAAACAACACAACAGAAAAAAAGTGACGTAAATGAGACTTTTAAGAAACCGACTCCGCTGCTTGATGAAACCGTGTTGCTGTACAATAAAGCGAATACGACTTTTGAATGTCAAAATGCAGACCTTACGCCCGATGCGCGCTGTGAAACGCCAGAAAACGTGGATAAAAAACTATCCACCTTGCGTTATTGCGAATCAACCCCACAGACAGCGAGCGTGCGTCATCATTTATACAACAACAATAAGCAACAATATACGCCATCGATTAAAATGGTCGATGATGTGAATATTTCACCAATTATTGCAACGCCCAACGTCCAGAGCACGCATAATGTGACACGTGTCATGCTGCTGAACAATACGTACGAGCCGCCGCGCACCAATGTGCAACAATTAAATTCAGAGACGTTTTCAGATCCACAATGCTTGCCGCAACTTACAGATACCATGGAATTGCTCGATAATGTTGAGAATCCGAATGAGACTTACAACAAAACTCATTTAAATGCACAGGAAAGAGCGCAGTCTGACGACGAGAAACAGTCAGAGGTATCGCGCAAGCAGATGCAATGTGTTATGGATCTGGCTGAAGCTGAAGTGGAGATGCTGACCCAACAAAATGACGAGGAACAATTCGAGCACATGTTGGATGAATTGGGTCGCGTCAAATTGAATGCAGAACAGGTGAAAATCCAAAAGTCGCTCGATAGCATAAAGAAGCGTTTCAATTACAGTGGCAATGGTGCTGGCACGTCATCGTCGCGCGGGGAGCGGGAATTGTCCCGTGAAGCACAAGACATGCGTGATCTGAGTCAACAAATGCATGAGCTAATGGGCACGGAACATGCGGCGTGTACGACGCAAAGCAATTTAAATGCAACAATTGAATTGAAAGACTCATTGCGTGATTCACTGCGTATGTCACGTAAAGATACGAGCGCAGAATTGAAATCTTCGCGCGATATGTCCAATTCGGGCATGAGCAGCCAGAGCAGCGAACGTTTGTTGAGTCGACGTAGCCGTCTTTATGATGATGTGAATCTCTCAATGCTATCCAGCAGCAACAGCAACAGTTTGCAGACCCCATGCAACTCCACATCTTTTACATTACAGAAGGACAATGAGCAGCATGCTGAGCTGTCAGCGCAGGAGACTGAAATGCAAGAAACGCAAGAGACTGAAGCTTCAAAGTCAGCGCCCACACCCGAAAATGTTTCCTGCTACAAATTAGCCGAGAAACGGGAACGGGATCGTGATCGTTTTAAGACAATTAAAATAACAAAGCAACGTGCCGAACAATACGGAGCGGAAAACGAAATGAAATTGGATGTGCCTTGTATTGACGATGATGATGAAATTTGTAATGAAAATGATGTTTTTCAACAGGAACATGATGAGCTTGTTGAAAATATGTCATTGGCACAACAGGCGCAACAGGAACAACAACCACGACATATGCAACAGCGGTTTTCACGCCGTGATCGCAACACGCCGGAAACAGTTTTTAATAATAATAAATCGGAGGTGGAAAATGCAAATGTTATAGGCACAACAAGAACAACAACGCATCCTAACAATTACCTAACATACAAGAAACCAAAGGATAAATTAGCTAAGCGCCACTTGCCAGAAATTGTCTCACCGCCCGAAGTCCATAACGATATGCAAACGCAACCAGCTGCGCCGTCCTCATCAGTGCGTCCGGAACCGCGTTCGCTATCACGACCGCGTTACATCAGTGGTTTGCAGAAATTTACGCTAGTAAGCAAAGCAACATCTGCCGGTGATCTACAAAAAACCACAAATGGCAGCAACAAACAATTAAATGCCACAATCAATATGTCTGGAAACGTCAATCAACAAAGCAAAATTATTGGTGGTGGTGTTGGTGGCACGGAAGGTGCAACGAGCGAACTGAAGAGTCCAATGGGTATTAAATCAAAATCGTTTCATAATTTGTCTACGAATTTCGGCAGCACAGGGTCTAGCGGCATGGCAGCGCCCAGAGCAAGTATGGGCTTTGGCTTAAAGAAGCTTAATGTCACGGCTGAACGTCAGAACAGGTTCGGTGCTGTTCGCACGAATGCGCCAACACAGACAGAGGTAAGTACACAAATTATTTGAAATAAGATATTGTAAACATAAACTAATATTTCTTACGTTAACAGAAGACGGATGAAACGTTGTTTAAGGTACCGAAACTTGTTGCTGGCATGCGTGTACCAAATGCTGCAACATCTGGTTTGAAACGTGGAGCTGCTGGACTGACGCGTCCCTCTTCCGGTTATTATAGTTTGAATGTAACAGTCAAAGAGACGACAAAAGCCCAAACAAATGCCACCACTGAGTCAGAGGCTGGCAGGCATTCACCAACAGAGGTGTGTAATCTATGCCACTTATCGTCTGTTAAATATAGAATAATGTAATTATCGTTTACAGAGTCTGTCGTCGGCCTCATCACGAGGCAGTTTGTACAGCGTGGGTGTCAAGCCAACTCTTGGAAGTGGTGGCAACAATGTGCAAAATTCAGTTTCCGACACAAATGCCATACTGACTGCAAAACTAACGCAGGTGACAACAGGCGCCAGCGGCATACCAAAACCTTCTGGCCTACGTCCGCCCTCGAATATTAAACGCAGTGGTCTACCGCGACCTTCTGGTATCGTCCGGCGATAAAGAAGTCGTGTATTCCTTTCAAATACTACCTGTGTGTCTAGAATAATTATATTAGCTCTAACATCGTTCATGATAAACATCGTTCGTTTTCCAAACGGCTGCCAAGCCGCCACTTGGCCTACAAGTGACCGTAATTATGTCCCAAAAAGAAACAAAAAGTTTACGTTTAAATCACAAAAGATTCATTTATGCATTTAAATTGTTAATTTTGATAACTTATAACGGTGTATTTTGCTCATTAGTGAGCGTCACTAAAATGCCTTGAAACAACAATTCGTATATTTTGTGTAAAACAATTATTGTTAAAGAAAGTAAGAAGAAAAAAAGAAATAAGAATGTTTGTTAAAATAAAAAAAAAATTATGTACGTTTATCGAATAATAACGAATACAATAAGTGCTCTGCTCAGTGGAAATATAATACAGAAACGTCGAGATAATATTTCCAACACACAACAACCAACTAACAATTAAACTATTACTATAAATTAAACTACTCATATTATTTAACAACTATCATTACTCAACAAAACTGAATAAGTATTCTCAAAAATGCATTAAACCAACATATTTTCTGCTTAAGTGCCAATTTTTCAGTT
Source organism: Phortica magna (assembly GCA_037044515.1). Lineage (NCBI taxonomy): Eukaryota > Metazoa > Arthropoda > Insecta > Diptera > Drosophilidae > Phortica > Phortica magna. The sequence goes on from JBAMBP010000415.1 coordinate 205,211, forward strand.
CGAAAGCAAGTTTTTTTTGAGTGATTTGCAGAGTCTGTATATTATGTGAACAAATTGTAAAACAAATCTATTGCCTTTTTATTTGCGCAAGTTAAAATTTTTTTTAATTAAATTATGCGAATCAAAACTGTTGGCCTTGAGTTGCAGTCGTATTATCGTATCTATGATTGAAAACATACATATATCATATGCATATCTCGCATTTAGTTTGTAATTTTCAAAAAAAAAAATTTGTTTAGTTATTTCAAATTTTAAAACTATTTTACATTATTTTACAAAATCTCGAACAAATCCAAACGGAACTAATAAATATTTTTTACCATTAAACTTTAAATTGTTAAAATAAATACATTTAATTGAATTCTCAACAAAATTGCACATTGCCGAATGTTGAATCGATGTGTTTAAAGTCTTTTAAATTATAATTCCCAATTTATTTCATTGATTTTGTTTGTACGCTTTGATAACAACAGACAAAGCGTATAAAACAAAAACAAAGTCGGTTAAATCGATTTCAAGGTAACGAACCACCGAACGAATAGGAATGCCTTGATATTGAATATTGAGATATTTTATGTAATTCTGTAATGCTAGCAATCATAGAAATTTATAAGCATTAGTGTATGTTCACTAAAGTTAGCTTATGACATACAACACTGTTATATTGAATTCTGTGATTGCCGTTTTGTGTGGGTGATATGAATTGTTTGAAATCAATGAAACTGTTTGTAAGAGCGCTTTTATCCGATTAATAATATTAATTTATAATTAATAAACGAATGTGTAGACGATTTTCATTAAACATTTTATGCTTTGTGTTTTTGTTTAGTAAATAGTAATATAAACTACTGTTTTTGAGCGATTTAATTTCTTGTATACATTACAAAAATTTTGTGCGATTTAACGAATTTTATTGAAAACTAAATAAAATATATACAAAAAAAAAAATAAAGAACAAATGAAACAAGATAACCCGAAGAAGTTATACCAAAAGTCAATGCTTAGTTGCATTTCGTTATTTATTTTAATTATTAATTTATATATGTATAAAAAAATACAATTTATAAAAAAGGTTTAAATTTTTGTACATAATCGTGAAAAAACACAAAATGCAGTTGAAGAATCAATAGTTTTACAAAAGAGATTATGAGAGGATTATCCAGAAATGAGAGCACGTTGTATTTGTATAAATATGACAATTTATAATTGTAGTTATTAATTTTATAGTTTAATGGAATATTTTCTAAAAAATTCATATCGTTTTATTTTTGCTTTAATTCGATTTTTAAGTCCAATATTGTTTTGTTTGTCCGATTGCACAGTAAATTGAAATTTTGTTTACATTCGACATACACTCACTGCTCTTTGAGTAACGTTATTTATGTTTCTTCTTATGAAGTGGAATGTTCTAATGATTTTGTTGTGGTGGTGCCGACGCTTGTTGTTGAGTTTGAGCTGGTTGTTGTGGCTGCTGTTGTTGTTGCTGCTGCTGCTGTTGTTGTTGAATTGGAATTTGCTGGTTAGACACCACTGGCGGGTTTTGGTTGCTAATTGGTTGTTGCTGTTGTAAGGGCGCTGCTTGGTTGGGTTGTTGTTGCTGTTGCTGCTGTGGTACCTGTTGATGTATTTGATTTGCATTGGGTTGCGGCTGTTGTGGTTGTTGCTGTTGGCCGGCAGTTACATGTTGATACACTTGATTGGGATGCAACTGCACTGGTTGGGGTTGTTGTTGGTGCAGTTGTTGTTGTTGTTGGTGCAGTTGTTGTTGTTGTTGGTGCAGTTGTTGTTGTTGTTGGATATACTGTTGCTGCATTTGTGCTTGTTGATGAGGATCTAGCGGCGCGTGCTGTTGGTATCCAGTTGGTTGTTGCTGCTGATAAACGACATGTGGTTCAGCTGGATAGTAGCCTTGAGGCATGTTAGGATGTGGTGGCAACTGTAAAGTAAAAAAGCGAAATTGTATGTGAATACGTCTTGCCATTGTATAGAGCTTGGAATGTTTTCATAAATTAGATTGTTTCAAAATGTTTTTGGAAAATCGAAGTAAAATACAGTCGTGTATTTCAATACTCAATATATATATAATTTTCTTTGCATTAACTTACCAGGCCTTGATCAATCATACGCTGCACTTCTGCTTGGCGGCGCCGCTCGAACTCAAGGTACTCTTCATGTGTGTATTGAGTCTGTTGATCGACCGTTTCCCATTCAGGATCCTTTTGGAAATCTGTTTTTGCTGTCTGAGACATAAACTCTTGTAAACTTATAAGACCATCCCGGTTCGTGTCTGTCTCTTCAAAATAGTGTTCACGCATTCGTTCCATTTCTTCGGCCCGCTCGCGCATGTCATCCTCGGGTAAACCAGCTTGGTACACTTTATCTAGTTCCTTGACAAATATTGCCTTTACCTCGGCCTGATCCCAATGTCCATTGCTGTCCACATCTGTTAAGTGTAGTGGCTTGTAAGTATCTTAATTCGTTTTAAAGAAAAAAAATAAAAAATTACCGTGAATTGAGAAGAAGGTGCGTGGATCAAAATCTTCTTTGTCTAAATGATCTTGTTTTTCCCAGACTTCTTCAAGCTGTGCCTTGCTGCCCGGATGGTGCACTTTGCCATGTTTCTTGTGCTTCTCCTGCTGCTCTTTGTACTCCTCATCAAATTTTTTACGTTGTTCTTCATTCATTTCCTTCTTTTGGGCTTCGTGTTCGTATTCCTTTTGCATTTCATACTCTTTGAAGTCAGAACGACGTTTGCGATCTTGTTCGGCCAAGTCTTGTGATGTCTGGACAATGAGTTTTCGCAAATCTTCAATTTCGAAGGTATGCTCATTGCCATGATCTAGATGTTGTGGCACCTTCAAGTGTTCGCGATCGATGTCGTTGCTAAGCTCATATGCCTTACTGGCCAAACTTCGTAAGCGTTCCAATTCGCGACGTTTTATCTCGTCCAACTTGGTGCGCACATGATGACTCACGTAGTCAAGTTCTTGTGCTATCTTGCCACTCTTCAGAATTGTAAAAATAATGTATTACTAATTTGTTTAATAGCCATTACGTGTCAATACTTACGCGTATGTCCGCTTCATTAGCATGATCCAATTTCTTTCGAAAATCTTGGTCGCTTTCCAGGGCATCCACAACTTCTTTTAAGTAGCGTTCATATTCTAGAGCATCCTCTAATTGTTGCGGACCTGGCGTACTGGCATCCTCTTTCTCAACTTTTTTCTGCTTTGTTACAGGAAGCGCGGAGCACAACGTCAAAGCAATAACCGCGCAAATCAGACCACACCACAATTTCATTTTATCTTTACCGTAGACGTGTTACGTGTGCCGTTGTTGAGTATATGTGATTTAGAAATAAGAGAACAAATAAAAGTAATCGACAATTATTTAAACAAGTGGGGTTTTTTTTTAATTTTCTGACGTGTCTCTGCTTCTTGGCTTCTGGAAAGAATATTAAACAAAAAGTCACGAACAGATGTTTGTTTGATTTTACTGACACATGTACAGTGCCTCTCAGCATAAATAGGAATAGTTTTGAAATTTAAGTTAAACCAACTTTAAAACGAAACAAGATATAAAAAATAGTACACAGGCAGAAAAAACAAGACATTAGAAAAGAGACACATTTTATTTGAAAATAACAATATCTGGCATAAAACTTTTTTGATATATTTTTCCTAAGCTAAAGGTGTTTCATTTAAGCTGAGAAGCACTGTATATTTTTCGCTTTAAGCTGTTCCGGACTACCGAATTTTTGAATCACAACAAAATAGTGGTGCGTTCAACATTTGTGGTGTGATCTCCTCAAGAGAGGAAAGGTTTTAAATTTAAAGAACAAATCTCCCATAGATTTATGGTTGTCCCTTTACTGATTGTCTTTTTTATATATATAAAGTAGTTATTAACGACAGAAAAGAGTACAGTGGCAGCACTGCAACTCCCAATTATATTTCCTTTTTTTTTTGTTTATTTGAATTTATTTTAAAAAATAAGAAAAGAAAACTAAAATAATGAGTCATGGCGTAGTGGCGGCCAATTTTGATGGCTGTGCTGATGCAGTTGTAGCCGAGACCAAAACATCCTCGAAACAACCACTTCAAAAGAGGAAAATACTAAACGCGGCCGAATATCAGAACATCAGCGATTTCATACATAACTACCATGGCTTGGCGATTGACTGTGAACTGGAAATGGAGCACCGGAAGTTTCCGGAAGTGGACCGCCAAACGTTAAAGAGTATATTACAAGCAGAGCTGGGCGCTAAATCACGTTATTCACATTGGCGTTACGAAGCAAAAGCCAAGAAACTGCTCAAGACGTGAGTGGTGACAGTAGATAATTTATAAACATTCATTTACGATCATATTGTTTTTAGATTTGAAGAACAAGTGACCTCTTTAAATCGGAATGATTTACTGATCAATATATGTAATTTGGAGGGCTTGAGCCCGGTAATGCTGTGTCGGTCGCTGTTGCAGGAAAAATATCAGTTAGAGAATAAATCGCAACTAACGCGTTTAATGAAATACCCACATCTGATCGATGATTGGCGGCTATCGGCCAACGTGACGCAGTGTCTGTGTAGCGACAATCAGGATGGACCAATGGTTGATCTGCGTCGTCGATTAGTGGGAGAAGAGTATGAAGTTAAGGTTTGTAGTGCGGATTTTCCTTTACGTTTATCATTCTCTTGTTTTTGTTTTATTCAGCTAAAGCAGTTAGCTCAATCGGCTGGTATGCATTACTACGACGAACAAGATTTGCGACGTTTAGGTTATGACAAGACGCCTGATATTAAAATGATATTGCCGTTTCTCTACAAAGGACAAGTTGTCAACTGGATCGAAAGCAAGGCTTACTTCGGTGATATCAAAAGTCATAAGTGGAATGTGCAGCAGCAATTAAATAGCTACAGCAATCGGTGAGTCAAAATAAGCGTTATCGAATATTTTATTTATGTGTGATTGTTGTTATTAAGTTTTGGACCTGGGATTATCATATATTGGTTTGGCTATCACGAAGTAACGCCACGTTTGCAGGAGAACAATGTTGGCATTATTGTGCTTGATGATTTTCCCGCGCGAGAAGATTTGGTTTTTTTGGACTTGAGAGATGCAAAATAAAAAATAATAAAAAAGCCGCGCGACTGTGCTATTTAAATCCCTATAAAATTTAGTCACGTCACTATTTATTCCTTTCTTTTTGGCATACATACTTCAAAACCATCAATTTCTAAATTAGTTCATTATTGTTCATTTCACCTCAATTTTGTCCATTAAGCTTTGTGTAGTTGCATATATATTATAAGTTTTAGTTTCAAGACTGTCGTCCAGACTGGCTTTTCGTATTTCTTGTTGTTTTTGACTTTTTAAGAAATGACTCTTAAGTGTGGATTTTGTGTTCAACAGTTTTTAACCAATATTTAGTCGTATATTAAAATAAATTTTGTTTTTAAATCTTTTTATTGAAAATTTATACATATTTTTTTTCGTTAAGTTATGATTTTTTTTTCTTAAGTTGTTTTTACATAGAAACTGTTCCGATTCATCTTGAAGTTATAAAAGTACATAACTCTAAATTGCAAACTATAAAATTAGGCGTATGAAATCCAGTTAACAAAGAATTTTGAACTTGTTATTAATACGGTGCATTGCTTTTATGAAGTTTATAATATAATTTCCTTTTGTGTACTATATAATAACAAATTGCTTTATAAATTCGCAGAAACAGTTTTTAGATTAGTTTAATTTACTACTGTAAAAGTTGTAAGTTACATATTTTAACGTATCAAAAGTTGAAATGAACATTGTTGGCATTTTTCGTTATAAATAAATATTTGAAATGGGTTTAATTGGTCTGCTAGTATATTTGGGTGTGAGTGTGTGTGTTTGCAAGTTACTTTTTGATTTAAGTTTAATCTTGTTTGTTGCTGAAAAAATAGCTAAGCGCGTTTGTACAGTCCTCGGCATTTCCACGTACCGTATGGCTGAATATTAGACATCCTTAAGATCTGGCGGCATCTCGTTCTTGGGATGTTTGTTTTCAAAATGCTGTTTGTACGTTTTTGGATCAGGCATTTGCGACTGTTTACAATTGAATTAATACACAAATCAGTTAAATAATGAGTTCAGAGGATATTCGCATTGTAGACTTACCTTGCAAACAGCGCACACATGTACAAGGGCTTTTTGTGCTGCTTTTTTCTGATCGTTTGCACTATGTCCTTGCTGTTTCTTCATCTTCGCTTGCTTGTCAGCGGCCTTGGCCTGCGATTGTATTTTTTGGTGTCCACGCGCCATTTTATAATGCTATAAATAATTAATAGAGCCTCACATAAATATTAAAATAATTAAATTATTAACAAAAAACTATATTATGTATGTCGTAAAATATATGTAAGCAGTGTGCACTTTAATTCCAGCAAATAGATAAGTAGCTTTGCGTTGATTTAAACGCTTTTGACGTTGTCTCAATCGATCAGTTCAAAAATACATATTGTTGTTGTTTTGCACTTCTATAGCGGGATTTCCAAAACAGACACTAACACACACATATCCATTTGTACATATATACATGAAGTTCATCTTCACCTGCTGCTATTGCACGTTCATCAACAAAGCGCCTGCAGCTGAATCTTTGTTGCATTGCAGTCGATAAGATGGCGCGCCAGTCTCGTTGTGCAAAGCTTCAAACAGAAGCAGGTTCGTGAAAGTAGTTTTTAAAAAGCAATAAATTATTTCACTATTTTGCACCCGCGCACCTCCTCTTCTAACATTCAAACAACTGCTTTGCTGTCAGCAAACCGACCACGTTCTCTGGTTTTGCTCATCCATGTCAGAAATGGCAACGCAAACAAATAAAACTAATGCAAGTTTTGAGTCATTTGGTTTGGCTTCATTTAATCTTAATTGATTTTATTATTTGTCATTTAATTAATTACGCATTTCTTTTATTTTCTTGAAAAGTAACAACCTTGCAGCTTACCTAATTTTTGTATCTATTGATGATGCTTTGTCTGCTTGAGACAATTTGTTTGGTTTTTATTTTACCCGAAATTAAACAAAACACTTTTCTTGGACAAATATAACAAATTTTTATATATCTACTTTTTGTATTTTGAAGTAATTTCAAAATAACAGAGGCACTTAGCCTATTTTACTAACAATTTTGACAAAAGTTTGTAAAATTGCAGGTGCCAGACGTCGCGTGTGCCGAATGAGTTGGCCTGGCAGTGCTGCCAAATCAAGGAATTGCTTTTTTTTCGGCTATTTTTAAGTGATGGTTTTACAAATTCTGACTATTTTTAGGAATTTTGCAGCTTTTACAGTTTTTATTTATTTTTGATGTCTTTTTTAGTGAATTATCGAATTGGAGAAGCTTTGCAGTGTTGCTAAATTGCTATTCTCATTCTCAAAGTAACAAAAGTTTATAATAAAAATATTTATTAAGAATTGGCTTCAAACTGGTATAATTAAAAAACAAAAGTGTGTTGAAAACTCTTAAAACCAAGGTAAGAGCTTCAGATTCATTATAAAAACAAATCATAAAGTCATGTAACTACTGGAAGTAAACTGATAATTTATAGTCGGAGTATTACCTTCTTTATTTTAATAGCCGGTTTGGAATTTGAATTTAGTCTTTAAATATCGTTGAATTTAAAGATAATTTTGAATAAAAATGCAAACATGCTTTGATTGGAAATCTTTATTATATAGAGGAATAGCACTGAGTGGTGTTAACTCAATTAATTTCATGGGTAGAACGTTTGGTTGTCCGTTTTATAAATTTATAAAATATTAACGAAATTTTTAAATAAAATTAATTTTTTAAACAAATGTATCAGCCTTGCGTTATTGGGCACTGCGATTACCACCCAAAAGCGTTCAATAAGCAACTTTGTTATACACGATCTTAATAGCATTGGACTTGTCTATACGCTAACCGCTTTTGTCTGGTCTGCGACTGTGGCACCTGTGTCGTTGCCACAAAGTGGTGTAGTGCCGGCAGGCAATGCTAAATTATTTGGCTGGGACAGTACTTCGACGATAAAAAAGGCTTCCGATTTGAGTATTCTTCAAGTGGCAAATGTACCCATCCTTTCATCGTTGTCATGTCAAAATACTCTGGCTAGCCAAGGGTCGAACGTCCTTGACACTAATATATGTACAGGTCCTTTGTCCGGCGGTGTTAGCGCATGCTTACGCGATTCGGGTGGCCCCCTTGTCAAGTATTGAAGCATTAAAGTAGCATTGAAAGCTTATAACCAATTACAATAACACAACTCTATTCATTTTCAAGCAAAAGCGATTAAGAAAGATCGCTAATTAAAAGTAAAGTATCACATCATCTAAACAAACCACCTGCGCAAATTAAATTTTTTTAAATTTAAAGCAAATATGCGAATTGATATTTGGCTAAAATAAGTATAAATATTGTCTTACAAGGTTGAACGAAAACAGTTTCAGAGAAACCATGACGCGCATCAGACTGAAGTCGTCTTCGGGATTAAAATTATCGATTCAACTTCTTTGCTTTTGGGGTTGTCTCGCAGGCGTAATAGAAGCGTTGTGGCAGCAGCCGACACGAAACGGTCAAGTTGGGGGCAGCAGCATTGCGGCGGCGAACAGTGCACCCTTCATTGTCTCCTTCCAGGAGGCTGGCATCCACTACTGCGCTGGCAGTTTGGTGAACTCCAATTGGGCAGTGACGTCCGCATATTGTTTGACAAATAGCGTACAAGTTTTGGCCAGCATATTGGTGGCAGGCAGCCTTGCGTTAGCAGGCACTGCGACTACCACCCAAAAGCGTTCAATAAGCAACTTTGTTATACACGATCTTAATAGCATTGGACTTGTCTATACGCTAACAGCTTTTGTCTGGTCTGCGGCTGTGGCACCTTGGTCGTTGCCACAAAGTGGTGTGATGCCGACTGGCGATGGTGACCTTTTTGGCTGGGGTAGTATGTCGACAGTGAAAACGGCTTCGGATTCGAGTGTGCTTCAAATGGCAAATGTACCCATAATTTCATCGTCGACATGTGAAAATATTCTGGGCTTAAAGATCGATGATACTAACCTATGTACAGGCGGAGTTAGCGCCTGCATGGCCGATTCGGGTAGCCCCCTTGCACAAGACAACATTTTAACTGGTATTGTGTCATGGGGACATGATCCGTGTAGTCAAGTAGGTTTTCCTTCTGTATACGCCAGAGTATCATCATTTAATTCTTGGATTTCTGATAACGTAGGGCAATAGTACGCAAATTTACATATTTTTATTTTTTCGTCTAATAAATGAAGTATATTATTTTATTCAAACAATTTGTGTATTACGATTTTAAAAATTCATTGGGACCTAATTTTCTTTGATTTGTGAGAAAAAAAAAAACGGCGAGAGTTGTAAGGATAACCTATGATAAATTTAATTGATTTTAAAAGTCCAATATTTTTTCTGTTAGTGAATGTGTATTGCTCGTGCTCAAACGAACGACGAAAAAAATAACCCTTTGTTTAAGAACTAGATAATGTTTTCTTGAAAATTTGTTTGAAATTTGTATAAATCGGTCATAACTTTTTGAGAAATCATGATATGCCACTTAAAAAATAGAGTTTCGCATAAAACACAGTTGAAGTTTTAAACTGATGCTGGTGGAACTTCAAAAGGGTCTATCCTCAAAAGTACATAGAAATTATTCATTGTAGTACCACACAAAATTTATAAATCAATATTTTCTTAGCCGTATTTTATTGATCAACATTTAAAATGTATGATCAATGTGAGCACAGTGCCAATGTCAATAATACAAAGACAGAAATGACATACAAATGAGTTGTATAGTCACGGAAAGGGGAACGGACCTTTAAGAAAAATTAAAAAATAGAACCAAAATGTTCTTCATATATCCATCCACTTATATATGTGTATAAGCGGAATATCACTGACTGACTGATTCACCACGAAATCTCTGAAATTATATGTTCGTTTGAGTTAAAATTTTGTGTAGTGACTACTTTCGTGATGTAGACGCTCACTAAGAACGGGAATCCCGAAAGTCCTGTTTGCCAAGCGATGTGGGTGGGTATCTTTCCTTTATTGGAAATCAAAAAGCGATTAAGAAAGACCGCTAATTGAAAGTAAAGTATCACATCATCTAGACAAGCCACCTGCGCAAATTAAATTTTTTTAAATTGAAAGCAAATATGCGAATTAATATTTGGCAAAAATAAGTATAAATATTGTCTTACAAGGTTGAACGAAAACAGTTTCAGAGAAACCATGACGCGCATCAGACTGAAGACGTCTTCGGGATTAAAATCATCGATTCAACTTTTTTGCATTTGGGGTTCTCTCGCAGGCGTAGTAGAAGCGTTGTGGCAGCAGCCGACACGAAATGGTCAAGTTGGGGGCAGCAGCATTGCGGCGGCGAACAGTGCACCCTTCATTGTCTCCTTCCAGGAGGCTGGCATCCACTACTGCGCTGGCAGTTTGGTGAACTCCAATTGGGCAGTGACGTCCGCATATTGTTTGACAAATAGCGTACAAGTTTTGGCCAGCATATTGGTGGCAGGCAGCCTTGCGTTAGCAGGCACTGCGACTACCACCCAAAAGCGTTCAATAAGCAACTTTGTTATACACGATCTTAATAGCATTGGACTTGTCTATACGCCAACCGCTTTTGTCTGGTCTGCGGCTGTGGCACCTGTGTCGTTGCCACAAAGTGGTGTGATGCCGACTGGCAATGGTGAACTTTTTGGCTGGGATAGTATGTCGACAGTGAAAACGGCTTCGGATTCGAGTGTGCTTCAAGTGGCAAATGTACCCATAATTTCATCGTCGACATGTGAAAATATTCTGGGCTTAAAGATCGATGATACTAACCTATGTACAGGCAGAGTTAGCGCCTGCATGGCCGATTCGGGCGGCCCCCTTGTAATAGACGGCACTTTACTTGGTGTCGTGTCGTGGGGAATAAATCCATGTAGACCAGGAGGATTTCCTTTTGTTTACGGCCAAGTGCCAGCATTACGTGGCTTCATTACGAATACCGTAGGAATATAGTACACAACTTTTCTTATAAAAGTTTCTTTTATTGAGGATTTCAAAGGCTCAGAAACAAAACAATTTTAAGCTAATATTATCCTGGATTATTAAACGGGAAGGGGAACAGATTTGAAAGAATAATTAAAACATTAATATGAACTGCTGTTCTAACAAATTAATGTAAATAATAAAATGTATAAAAAATATTTAAAAGTACTAAATACATCGTCATCTGCAAATGTACTTTTATACTTATATTTTGTTTATATTTTTCATTTAAATAAAATATAAATCTAATTCGATGGTTTTTAGGACATATAAGTGAAAGCAGACATCATATTTGGTTTTTTTTTTATATATTTTTCTTTAATAAATAGGGTAACAGTTAAATACAAGACGCAATACTTAATTTAAACTTAATAGGTGTGTGATTGAAGTTATATCAACGAATGCTTTTGAAATAACACTTAACTAAACTAACATGCTCGCATTATTATCGCAAAACTCATAAATATTATCGACAAACTGCATTTGTTCTGCAATGCAATTTTTAGCAACTTGAGCATCCTTATCGCTTAATTCTGTCGACATCGACATTTTCAACGGCTTGGGTGTTGGCGTCGGCGTCGATGAACCATCAATTGTCATGCGCTTGAGATTATTTATGAGTGATATGTCATGCTTGATATCATTTTTTAATTCGAGCAATTCGTGTTCAGTCTTGACAATCTCATCGGCATATTGTTCGATATTGCGTTGTATTTGACCCACCGATAGTTCCAACTGAGCACTCGGATTCGTATATAAATCATTTTGCTGCTTATATAAACGGCATTTCTTCGTCAGCTGCTTTGTTAGCTCATATTCACGTTCGTACAGCGCATTCATGTCGGCATTCTTCTGCGCCAGCTTGTCGCGCAACGAACTACGTAGTGGCAAATCCTTACGTCGACGTATGCAATTGTTCGCAGCAGCCGCTGTCGCCGTCGTTGCTTCTTGTGCGCGTTGCTGCTCACGTCGCTGACGACGTCGTGCTATGCTTGCTTTGCGCTTGCGCTGCGATGCACGTGTCTCAGCCAATTTGTACAGCGTCGATTGCGTCAATTTTGGCAATGCGGCAACACTTGTCTTGAGATTCTTCGATTTTGACATTAAATGATCGATTTTACTGTTCTTCTCGTACAGCTGATCAGGTAGAATTACCAAGAAAAACTCATCCGGTATTTGCGCTTTGTGTGCTATCAGGCATTTCTCTTTGGTTTTGTTTTTGATTTGCTCGTTTTGCTTTTTGGCATGTTTGCGTTTGCCAAAGGCGAAAAGCTTCTTGATATATCTGAACAGTGTGCATGACTCGCCGTTGCTTTTGTTTTCGGACGGCATTAGCAACAATGGATCCTTGATGTCTTTGTGGTGTTTCATGGCCAAACGGAGCTGTAAGTAAAGTGTTAAAATTGACGCGTCATTAGTCAACGGTGTGTACTGTAATCAAAAAGCTATTAGGGAACTTGATGGACACTGTGTTTATCAAAAATACATCTCTAAGTAAATTCCTAATGTATTTGTAGATGTGTTTTTTGTATAAAAGCAAACATATAATTGTGTCGCTAACGCTTTTAATATAAAAATCAATAAACAAATAGATTTACTTTTTTGATACGTATGAGTAATGCTTTTGCTAAATTAGTTGCTTAAAACAAAACAACAAATCTAATAATCATCACATGTATGTACGTCAGCAGCGAACGCATAATTAACATTGTCAAAGGCACGATAGAAAGAGAGAGAGAGATGCAACATGACTTTCATGTTGTTGTTGTTTTGTTTGTATGTTGATTGCGTGTGGCGCCAGCATGTTGCGGCCTGCGAGCCGTGCTTCCGCTTGTTAAACTGGCGCAAATATGTAACCGACCGAAATAAAAAAAGAAAGAGCAAACACTTATTATGCAATCACGGCTGCGTTCTTGGGCCTTTTGCATGTTTTGAGTAACAAAATAACGAAAGAAAAATAAAGTATACGCCAAGGCGGCTTCATTATGACGAAACGTTCGTGCCTCGCGCTTGGTTTGGTTTTCGGTATTACCTCATTGTGCACACGGCTCCACGCACGCCACACGGGCAGTATGGCCATGTTGCCGTCGTAGCAGCGATCGATGCCACGCCAACTTTCCGTTATAACGTAATCGGTGTAAACACGCGATGCTGTTGTTACATCCGTGCTGCCGCCATCTTTGTTCGCATGTTTTTTTTATACGTAATGTGTGTTTTTAGTGTTGGTAGAGTTGACAGTGTTGGTGGTGTTGTTTAGCATTGGTAGTAGTGTGAGCAGCACACAATTAAACATGTTGATCGTCATAAAACCAAAAACGAAAAGTAACGTAACGACAAAAAATACCACAACACATGTAAAGAAATAAAAATAAAAAGGAAATCAAAAATAAATACAATAAAATAAATACAAAAAAAAAAACAACAAAAAGTAATGAAGTCAAAGCAACTGTATTTAATATTTATGCATGACCCTTTTGACTTGCTATAAAATGTAAGGCGCACCACTGGCGTCGCCGCCACCCACAGCGCTCATTACTAACCTTGTTGTTCGTAGAACTGTTTGTTGCCATTACGGATTTCATCATCAATCAGCGCTTTGATTATGTCATTGCATGTCGTCTTGTTCGTTACACCGGAAACATAGCGCGGCTCATCATTCAGCCAAATCGGTATCTCTTTATTGCCTTGTTCCTGTACAACATAACGAAAATGTAAGCTACATTTGATGTCATGAACCGCCATTTTTCTAGACTTTTGTCTATAATAACACAACTAAAAAGCACAAAGTGCATGTATGATACTTACCACAGTGCTATTGACGCCATACAAGGAAATGGAGCGGCTACGGCGACCAACGCCGCCGACATTTTCGCGTCTAGTCTTCTGTTTGCACTCAACCGTTGAGCCTTGTTGTTGATATTTCTTTGAAAGCTGCTCGCCAATCAATTGCGGCTGAACATTTGTGCCGTGCGTCGACAACGCTTCATCATTCTTATCATTATTATTAGCATGTTGTTGTTGATGTTGATTTTTTGGTGGCAAGATGGGACTAAAGCGTCTGAGTTCCTCTTCCGGCGAAGGACACGCATCAAGACTGCTATCAATTAGTGTTGAATTTTGTTGTGGTGCCATTATTACACCAATTTTAAACTGCAAAAAGAAAACAAATTGTTGAAAAATGCAATGAGTTTTCATTTTTTATGGCAACACGCAAAAAGATTGTTAGCCATTTTCGTGCACAATGTTGGAAACAACAATTGCCACAAAGTTGGCAGTATGCATGGTGGCGCTAAGCCAAGTCGAGTCGAATTGAGTTGAGTCTAACGATCAATTTAGATTTGCTGCCAGCGATTAAGTAAATTATTCCTTTACACACACAACACACAAGTGTGGCAGCAACTTACAACCTGCATGCCACAGCAATTTTCATGCAAAATTATTCGACAACAACAGCAACTACAACAACATAAATACTATTTAACTTCAAAGCTGTCGTATAATTTCAAATGCATTTTGCTCCAAAACTTTTTGCATGGCGTCGGCCGTCGACTTCTTCTCCTTCTTGCTTGCATTTATATGCAAATATGCCGAAAAAAATATGTCCGTGACTTTCTATCATTTTTGTTTTTGGTTTTCTTTTATATTTTTTTTGTACTACGTTTTTTTAAAATGAAAAAAACGCTCATTTTAAATGAATTAATGGTAATTTATGCCAAAACGGAAACTGCCACAAAAAATGCAAAGCAAAATTATAGCCAAGTTGCTAAAGAGTTGTATGTGTGTCTGTGTGTGTGTTGGCAAATATTAATGAGTATACTGCACTGATTTTTCATTTCGTATGAATCGACTTTGTGCGTTTGCCAATGAGAGAAATGAAATGTGCACCTTCTATTGAATCAACTAAATTATTACCAAGTAATTTTGTATTGAGCTGATTTCTTATGCAAATATAACTAGTTTATGACAATTACAATGGCATACACACGCATACAGTCAGCAACAACACCCTCACCCCCACCTTAACGGCACAAATAATGCGCCGACATGCAGACATCCGACAAAACCAACTGCAACTAATATAATTTTCAATCAAGATTAGTTCAAATGTAATTTTCTATTTCTTGGAAATTTTGTAGGTGGTGTTCATTGTTGCAAAGGTAGGTGATGAGCGCTTAAGGGTCGTAAGTGCTGCGCCCGAGGGTTCATACAGTTTGCTGTCTGTCGATTTATCGAATTGTCGTGACGCCCCAATACGCAAAGCAATTATCTGAACGCAAAACAGTCATGAGCGATTTTATTGTCAGATATCATGTCCTATGTTCTATGTTCTGTGCACTGCGAGTACGTGTTTAATATTAACGGCAAACTATTTGGTTTGTTAGTGTTGGCTTGAGTTTAATTGCATTATAAATAACCTATTCTGATGTCATGGCTCAAAGAATTTTATGCTCAAGTATTTATAGCAAGTCATAAGACTTATATAAGCTATTTCAGGCAGTTTTTTTGACCTTTTCAATTGTTAGTAAGTAAGTTCAAATTAGCCCAAAATTCTTGACCTTTTAACGTCACATAAATAGTTTTTTTCTGGTTTTAAAGTCACACGAAACTTTTCAGCTCCGTATCATAAAAGCGCTAGAAATCTGTCAACGTAAAGATTAAATACTCCTATGTCACACAGTGCTGCAGCATATATACGACATATTAGCACGTTAATTAGCACGCATGAAAAAAAGTGTTACAAATTCATTGATTTTTGAAATGAAATAAGAATAAACAACATTATATGCGCCTATGTCACACAGCGCTAACAGAATACATACGGCATTTAACTCGAAAATGAAGAATCAAAGGACTTTTGCTGATTTTTTTTGTCTTCTAATTATAATGGTGTTAATTATTTTTGCGCTTGTGTCAAACTTACAGAGTTTTTCTATTGCTATTGTATTTTAATAGAAAATTCAGTCTGGAACATATAGTACATATTTCAATAGCGATAGTGATAGGAATCACTACAAATGGCCAACACACATTTCAATGCCAGTCGATTTATACATTTTCTATAGTATATTTTTCTATTGCAAACAGTTTGACTGTTCACGTTCGTTGCGTGACATGATACAATTAAAATCAACTACTGCGCATTAGTTTGTTGTTGACTAAAAGCTAAAGTCCTGACGTTTAAGTATGCTCTTTGTTTGTATATGTGGTTGTTTGTTTGTAAGTGTGTGTGTGTGTGCGGATGTGCGTGTTGAAAACTTTACTTTGTGTTACGCAGTTTAGGTAATGGAACAAAACTTTGTTAAAGCAGTTAAATGTTTAATAGTTTTTCATAATTTTCAGACTGTGAAACTAGACAAGACACTAGGGACTTGGCTAAGCTAAACGGTTTGTCTTGGGGTGTGCCTTGGCTAATAGCAGGCCGATCAAAGATTTCTATAAGCAAAACAGATCTTTGTGTTTTAAATGACTAAGCAAAGATTTATTGTCATTATATTACATGAAGATATATATTATTTTTAAAAGTTTTCTTGTTGCTTGAGACTTTACATTAAGCTTTGGCACCCAAAGAACCACAGAATATCATAAATCAGACTGTGAATTCTCCCAGTGCCAAGACTCGACGAAAGCAGTAATAAAAACTTCTTTTAATATTATTGTTTATGCACTTAGCGAAAAGAACTTACCTTAGTTGAGAGTTTCTTTTCTTTCTTTGGGGTTTTTTGTTTATTTTCTTTGCTTGTCTTAAGTAAGTATTTTTGTGTTTTCTGTTGTATTTGAATTATTTGTGTTACTTTTATAAAATTTTTATTAATTTACACTTTTGACACAATTTCGATATTCAGTCTTAAGTTGCACTACAATAGCACTGATCGGCTAGGGAGCAGAGGACATGTTAATCCTTTGAGCTATGACACTTGACTAAAGTTCAAATTTGAATTTCAACGTTGTAACGTGCATGTTAGGCCGCTTCCTTTGCGTTTGAGCGTTGAGGTGCCGCGTGCGCCGGAAATGGCTAATATTTTCTAGATCTAGCGCGACTGCCTACCACCAGGCATTGCTGAATTTCCGCAGCTGCTGTTGCTGACGCCAACGTCGACGCTGCCAAAACCGTCAACGTCAACGCAGCTGCTTTGCACGATACACACAGAAGCACAAGCACAAGTAAAAAGGCACAGGTGCCAATCAACGGTACGTTGCTGCTACTGCGACTGCGACTACGACTGCTGTTAAGGCCGCTGTCGCGTGTGTTGCTGTCCTTGTTTGGCGCGCAAAGTGCACTGCACTTGTTTCGCTGTCGCGCGCGCTTGCAATGCGATTCGTCAGCCCGTTGTCACGGCACACAAATATTCAAATTTCTTAAATATTTCTATTGCATGTATGTATGTACGTGCAGAGAGAGAGCGCGGGGTGCAAACCAATATTAAGCTGTACGTTCGACTCGTGTACAAAACATACCAAAAAAATTATTTCACAATCAATTTTAGTGCTTTGCTTATTTCGTTTGACTTTTTGTTACTTTTTTTTGTTTTTTCATTTCTACTTTCTACTCTTTTTTTTCTGTATTGTATTGTATTTGTTGTTGTTATTTCTTTGCTGTCCTGTTTAGTTTGGGTCGCTTTGTGTTGCTATGACAATGCGCGCGCGGACGTTTACAAAACAAATGTGTGTGTGTGTTTGTGCGCGAGTGTATTGACGTTGGCCACGAGCACGACGTTACGATACGCACAGTATCCTTGACGACGAATGACTAACTAAAATTTTATTTGCTACCACAAAACTTTAAACCAACTACCAACTACTCGCACACAACAGCAGGCATTCTGTCAGTCAGTCAGTCAGGCAGGCAGCGCGGCAACAGAGGCGATGGCGGTGGTGGTAGCAGCCGTCGCTGATGCCGTCAACTCGTCAGGTTCTGGCACCGGGCACTAATAGCGACAACAACAATAACATGCACACACACATACAAATAGTTTGGCTCATGTACAAAACGCATACTAAGACATCACACACATACATACATGCACAGCTACTTGGTTGTTTGTTTGGTTATACTTGGCACGGGGGTAGGTTCCGTTCGGTTTCATGCCGTGCGGCATGCGATACAACGTCAGGTCAGAGGCAAAGGCAAACGTTGCCAACGTTCATGATATTGGCGTCATCATTCGAAGCGGGCCAACAACAACAACAACAACAATTGCCACCACCACCCGCTATATACATGCATGCATAGTTAGCTTCTTCTTATGCCTCTGCTATCAACTTGGCTTTGCAATCAGTGAGCGTGCACTCACACACACGCACACACACTCACACTCACACACACACACACGCACACTTCATACCTGCCAAGCAGCAACTAACTGCCAAGTTATCCTACCAATTTGTGTTACACTAACTACCAAGCCTGCAAATATGAGTAAAAAAACATAAAAAACAATAGCAAAAAAAGAAAAAGAGAGATGGCGATAGTGTGAAGGAAGTAGAAGCCGCCAATAGCGCCACCTTTGGGTCGGCAATGGCATTACTTGCGTTTTTCTCGCGCTTTTTCGCGTCTTCTTCTTTAGAACGTACCAATGATTGTTGTTCTTGCTATTGTTCTTGTTGTTGATGTTTACCAGCGACTTACATAGCCTGCCACTCCTTCGGCGCCATACCGCTAACAACAACAACAATAACAGTAACAACTAGAAGTATAAGAAGCAGCACAAGACTAACACCATCATCAAGCTCATGCTACACGACATCACCACAACAGTCGACACCATCACACGCCCATGTTGGCCCCCTTCCGGCTTGGCTCTTTTTATAGCGTGTATTCAGCGTTATTTCCTACCTTGCCTCATGCCTCACTTGCCGCTTTTCCTTCTGCGGCATTTGTTATTTGGTAAAATGAGATTGTTGATAACGAAAAAGTACATTTCTTTTTTTTTCTTCTATGTATGTGTTGTGCGCCTATATGTGCGTCTGTGTGTGTGCGTGTGTGTGTGTGTGTCGGAATATAAAACATTTTGCCTGCCGTGTTGAGTATATTTTATTGTTAATGGTAGCATGTTCTTTTTGCTTTCATTTATTTATTTATTATTATTTTTTTTTTTATGTGCGCTTTTTTTGTTGTTTTTGTTTTTTGATTCGTTGACTTGTTTTTATTCGCCATTACTTGCTAGAAATTTCCTTTGAACTTTGAACGCTGCAAAAGGATCAATGCTGGCGTGTTTGTTTGGCTTGTTTTCGCTTTAGCAAGAAATTGCTAAATGTGCTTCTACATAAATATATAGCATACTTATATCATACATGTTATTAATTTTTATCGGCTTAACATACATGGTCGAAAATTATAAAATTAGAGAAAGCATGAATTTTAATTTATTCGATAATACTTTTGTTCTTGAATGTTTTTCTGATTAAAACGTGTTACTTATTGTACTAATTAAAAGTTATATATTTTTTTGTTTAACAAATAATGGACATTTATTAATGAGCCTCACTTATATTTAAATTTGGCTTTTATTTTAAATTTATAATTTTTTTTTGTTTGTTTATTTATTGCCTTGTTGTATGCCTAAAATATCCATAAAAATGGCTTCCCCTAAACCGAATCCTATATGCACTTTATTAACTTTTGAGTAACTACTCTGAAAGTCATAAATTTTAAAATTTACTTTCGTGTTCTTCTGGGATTTCGACGGTCAATGCTTCCTCAACTTTTTCAAGGTCTTCAAAGTTGTCTAGTCACTCATTTCGTAAGCAAAATTAATTAAAAAATGTATAAGACGATAACAATTCTATCATACCTCATGAGTCATACGTTAAAAAAGAATCAACGGATCGATTTTGCTTTTGCCGAAATAATAATAATATAATATATAAGAAAAATATTGATAGTTCAGAGACTAATATAGTATCACACATTCATATATCATATGATAATAAGGATACACTATGAAGGATTCGAATTTCGCGTAATATATATGGTAATAATCTTTCAACGAAAGATTAAACAAGCATGAGAGCTGATAGTTCTGGGTCTTTATATATCGATTTAAAAATACACCATACAAAGGAGTATGTTATATAGAACAAAATATCAAATAGTTAAGAGTTCAAACATTATCTTCGACCTCAAAGTTTTGATGGTTTCTTTTATATTTATAATCGATGTATTAGAATATATAACTATCTCCCAAATTAGTTACACAGTCTGAATTTTTTTGGTGATAATTTTTCTGTACATTCTCTGGACAAAGTTATATATCATTTAGTTTGAAATCGATTAAAGAATTTATCTAAGACTTCTTAGGTTTATAAAAGTAACTTAAACTGCTAAGTCTAATTGCCTTATTGCTTATAAGTCATGAGTTGTTCAAATCTTACTTCTTATTTGTCTGTTTATTAGCATTTAAGTGTCTATTAAGTTGGTTTGTTGCACCGTTCAGTCCTCTGGCTTAAACAATTTTATATAGGAACAGCTCATTCACCTTGCAAACAACACGCATAATGAATATTCCGACTCAATTCTCATTTCTTTTTGGTTTTTAACTACAATAACTTGCCACAGTGGCAAGACAGACGCTACAGCAGGTGTCAAGTTGTATGGCAGAAGGGCTGTTTGTGGTTGGGGAACTTCTCAGCGACGTTGAGTAAAGACAACTAGAAATTTTATGCAAAAAAACTTTGCCATTCGTTGTCTTAATAAAACCGCGGCTTGCATATTTAGCAGCAGCATATTTTGTTGTCTTAAGGCGACAGACAAAAAAGTGTGAAATATCCTTTAGTATTAAAGTTTCTACGTTTATTTACAATAGTTTTTGCAACAAAGCCTTAAAGTATTGTTGGCAAATGTTGCGTAATTAAAATCACGCAAATTGACAATTAAACTGTGTTTGTTGTTGAACAACGGGGCGCCGCGGAAGAGGGGAATTTTGTGAATAAGTCATTGGTGTCAACTGTAAAAGACCTGACGCGTACAAAGGCTATTAAGTTGATGATTGATTTGGTGGCGCAGTATGGAACTTTGCTCTAAGTCACGGGCAAAAGGTGGCCAAGAACGGGGACATGCATTAAACGGGTCGGGTCTGGTCTATAAAGCGACCTGCCAAACTATACGCTTCAGTGATTTCACGTTATGGCACCATTTTTTTGTTGCCATAATAAACGAAATGAGCGCAGCTTGGTTTTTTATATTGTTTTTTTTTAGTTTTTGGGCTATAAGACTCAGGGTGACTTAGCTTGACTTGCTTTTGCTACGGTGACATACGTTTTGTGAGTGTGGGAAAGTTGTGTCGGAAAAGTTATGCTTGCGCTTCTAGATACATGATAATTATGTGGCGGTTGTCTTGTGTGTCTAGTAGCGCATTTCTTTATTGGCCAATTTTGAGCAATTTTCGTGTTGATTATTCGATCGATGGCTTATCAGAAGGTACGCCAACAGCGACGCCAACATCAACGTCACCAATAATCATTAATATCGGCGTGAATAATTAACGTATGCGCATGGCTAAATAATTACTTTGCGTATGAAAACATGAAAAGTGCTTTTTTTTTTGTGTTGTTGTTGTCCAACACGCCGACAATAATCATTATGATGGCGACAATGCATTTTCCTTTGACGTACGTTTCAACACGCTTTCTTTACTTTACTATTTATTTTGTTAGTGACGCCTTGTGTGGCCCACTACCCACCGCCCAACACACTGACTGACCATAGCAGGGTTGCTACCTACAATTGTCCTTTTGTCCTTCTGTACAGTATGAGGTTAAAATAACAACATCAACTCATGCAATCAGCGCAAATATGGAAATGTCATAATTATATGGGAGTTCAAATTACATGCGCCGTTGGCATTTCTGTTGAAATGTTTTGAGCTTGCTCATTGAATTGAATTTACCTTTGCTTTATTTGTTTGTTTGGTTTTTTATTAATATTTATTTTGGCTTTTTCTTTTTGTTCGTTTTTTTTGGTTTTAAAAGATAAGTTTGCTGTGATAGTGAAGTATCGATTGTGGGAAAATGTTAGCAATTTGAAACACAAAAAGAATTTATGAATGCACAACTTCAAAGTTGATGTTTTAGCGCAAGTTGTATAACTTCATTGCACTCAAATTGAAATAATACAAACAAATATCCCAATGAAGGTTCTGGCACACAATTACTACAGCAATCATTTGTATTACATCAAATAAGTAATTGTTGCACTAAAAAGTATCTACTCTTCAATTTGTTAACATAAGGAACTGCAGGTGAGACAAAGTGCTCTTTCTGTAAACAAGATTTTATCCTTGTAATGGGATCTTTCATAAGATAGCCTTTAGAAGAGTATGAGTTCAGCTATAAAGCAAAGTCATTACTTTTTGAAATGTTCAAGAAGCTCTGATTAAAGAATCTTGGCTAAAGAATTGAAAATTACGTAACCTTAAAAGTTAATCCATTACAAAGGCATTATTAAGGCAACATTAAGTAAGGGAACGTACCAAAACTACGTGACGCATTTTCTTATAATTTCTCAATACAAATACCAGATCTCGAGAACACTTTTAGCCATATCTATAAGAAAATGGAATCTTTGAGCATACCAATTTGATTTCAGTCATATAGAACGTAATAATTGAAGTGGCTTCGTAGCCTAGAAATGTGGTCTAATCCATTTTTCGAACTCCAAACTTCTATCCTAACAGAGAAAAAACCTCAAAAAACCCAAGAATTCAAACAAAAATTTCCTTTGGAATATATGTATATAAGAAATATCATGGTGAATTAAATAATCGCTTGGTTGCTTTCTAAAAAGGGACGATTATGTTCGACATGTTGAAAAAAGTTTTTTTTAACCTTATTTGTTTTCGCATTAAACTTGTATTACATTAAGTCATCCCGACACTTGTGCAGAATTGAATTCATACGATTTCCCGCCAAGAATATTCTTTTTGTTGTCTGCCTTTGATCATTGTAGCAACAATAATTAAAGTGCTATAACCTCAATCTTATTAAGGCTTGAATAATTACAGAAACAACAAAAACAACAATGACTGGCACAGCAGCAGGCATTTCTTTCCTTTGTTACCGCGTGCCGCAATCGTCAGCAGTTGACTGCAGGTGCAGAATCATGAAGCGCGACGAAGTCACACACACACACACACACACAAACTAAAGTCGCACAGCAAACACAAAGAGAGCAACCACGATCTAAATCGATCGGAAGGAAGATACGACTCGGGTCAAGAAACACTTGTCGTCGTTGTCGTTCGCTCAATCATCATTATCAACATCACTGCTGTTCTTGTTATGTGTGTGTGTGTGTGTGAGAGTAACAAATGAAAGGTCGTTTCGAATTTTTAGCTGACGTTATTACGCGCCGTTCGTAACAACTGTCGACGGCGGCGATTCTGTGCCAGTCAATTGCATTGAACCTGTTGTCGATTGTCCCTCTCAGTTTCGCTGTTTCAGTCTCTGTGTCTGTCTGTCCGTTTGTTTGTTTGCGGCCTGCCTGATCTTGCAAGCTGTTTGACTTTGCATGTTGTTTGCTCTTCTTAATAGAGGTAAAATTGTAAAACCGTTAAAAGCAAACAGGCGGTTGAGCATTCGCACTGGCGCAGTGCATGTGCACTGACCTGAAAAAAAGGTATACAAGGAAACTAAGATCCCCGTTTCTTAATCAAAAAATAACGAAGATTGTAACACATGTATAGTGTTGAGCAATTCTAGAACAAGGTTTATTTTATCGCTTAAATATTAGCAAAGTGGGAATAGAAGAAAGTCACAGGCACCCCTGCCCTCCAAACCAACCCAAAAACTCAGGCATAATTGTTCTTGTGCAAGAATTTGTAAGCAAAATAAGCTGAAAACAGCAAATTTAGAATTCCAAAAGGGTTATGAGTAAAAACTTTTCGGAAAGGCAGAAATAGTAATCATGACGGTCAAAGATAAACTTTTCTTACTCATTCGTTTTTACACTGTTCAATTACATGGTTAATCCAATATATCTTGACTACTTACACCTGCTAAAAATACTGTGCTTAAGCCAGTTAAAGGTTCGAGCCTTGAAAAACGTATATAGCTGTCTAACAAAACCAGTTACTCATAAAAGTGTTCTATTCAAAAAGTAATCCCATTGAAAATTTAAAACAATTTTTAAAATAATGTGACTTAACCATGTTTACTTTCTAATTCACCTCAACACCAACAGAAAATCGACTATAGACTATGAAATTCTGATGAAGGCAATTGTTTAGCCTGTCGCAAACATCATGACAAAGTTAATATAATGGTTTAAAAGTGTAGAAACATTTAATTTTGTTCGTTATCCTTGTAATGTCAGATCTAGATTACCAACATTCGTGTATTTTCAAAACTGTATTATCATTAACTTGAGCACTGCTTTTTATATTGTTTGCACTGTCTTATCAACGCTGTTCTAATAAGTTTTTATTCTTTTCGTGTTGGAAATCTAGAGTGTTTAATTGTATAAAAACTACTTTGATATAACAATCTGAGTTGTGTATACAGGGTGTGACAATTGTTTTTAAATAAATAAAACGCACTTGGACTTTGTTTTTTTGTGTTTTGTTTTTTTTTTTCTTTTAATAATTCCATTTTGAGACCTTTATTAATGCGAAGCTTGTTTCTCTTTTATTTTTGTTTTTCTTTTTTTTTTATTTAATTAATTTTAAATGTTTTGTTTTTTTTTTTTTCATGTTGAATCTTTATAAAGTGTACGTCGTGTTTGTGTATTTACAAATATTTCGGGCTTTCAAAAATGTCGTTATTTTGCACAGTGTAGCTTATGATTTTTTGCCAAATGTTTCTTTGTTGTTTTTGCGTTATTTGAACTTTTTGAGAAAAAATTTTCTATGATAATTATTTAAAAAAAATCTCTGATGCTGCTTTACAAATTACTTGTATTCGCATTTGATTGTGTATTTAACTACTATTTCTTGAGTGTAACAAAAACAAAAAAATCTAAATATTTGTTGCTTTAAATCAAATTACGTGTTCAATTCTTTAAATATTTGCTATATATATGTATATATTTTTTAATATAATTTCTTAAATAATTTAATTTGAATTGAAAATGTGAATTTTCAAAAAATCATTTAACAATATTTGTTTCGTTTTCTTTTTTTATTTTTTGTCTGAGTTATTTACATTTTATGACAATTTTTTTTAATTGTAAAGCTTTCAAATTGAAAATTTAAAAAATCGATAATGTATTATTTTTTGTTTTTTAATTACTTAAATAACGTTTTTTTAAATTATTTATAATATTTTTTTTCATTTATATTATTACCTTGAAGCTCGTGCTATTAAATAAATTTTCTATTTTTTTTTTGTATTTTTCTATTCTCTTTTTTTTATTTATTTATATTTTAATTCATTCATTAATTGAATTATTTTTATTTTCATTTATTGTTTTTGCTTTTTTAATTTAGTGTAGGCGCTGTTATTTTTTTTGTTTTTGTAAGTGAGACTTATTTTTTAATCAGCAGAACAGCTTTTGAGGAGTCGAGTGAAATTGTATTCAAGCAATCTTATAAAAAACAAAAGTAAGTCAAACGCAAACAGTTGCATTGTCTTTTTAAAGTTTGTGTGTTTGTGTTTGTGTGTATTAAGAAAAGCTCAAAAAGGCGTTGGAAATCATATGAGTTTTACTTAAATTGAAGGCACCTTTCCAATGTTACGATATTCACGAATCTTATAAAACAATTAAGAAGTTTTTGATTTGCTTTTGTTTTTGGCCTATAAATGCATAAATAAAGTCCTCGCCGTTGCTGCTTCTGCTCACATGTCGTTGTTCCAGACATTGAACGCTCAAGTTTTCTACTAAAATTTCAACAATTGTTTTAACATTTTTTTTTTAACTTGCTTAGAAAGCAACAGTTTGCACTTTTTCATTGGCAACTAATGAACTTTTTATAGCGTTTTTTTCAAGTGTAATAATAATAATAATTGATAAAAAAAGTATAGTTAAATCAACAACATAATAATTTTGGTTCTTTTCAACACGGTTTGGACGGGGGGAAATACAATAACTTGTGTCTTCCATGTTCAATAAACATTATACAGATTAGCAAATCGTACACGGCTTATAATTCCCATAAAATATGTAAAATTTCGTATATTTTTTTTCTTTTTTGAACAAATATCCTTCATTTAAGATAATAATAAACTTTGTTGTTGTTGTAACATTTGACGCTCATAAATAGCAAAAAGATTGTCTTTGATTTGTAAAAAACCGAAATAATTGAAGCGTTTTTTATGTTGTTGTCGAACCTTGTGTTTTTGTTCGTTTAATTAAATTAATCATTAAGACAAAGTACAATATTTTCAACAAATTCTACGTTCTTATAAGTTTTTTTTTGTTTAATTATGCGCAAAAAGCTTTAAATGTATATAAGACTTTTTTGTTTTCTTTTTGTTTTGTAATTTTTTTTTGTGGTTTTCATTTTTTTATTTAATAATTAAACAATTGGTAACGGTGGCCCTCATTAACCTGCTCAATTATAAGTTTAATATATTTTTTAAGTTTTTGTTTTTATCACAAGGTTTATGTATGAGTTTTTTTTAATGCATATTTATATTAGTTTATATTATAAGAATTTTTGTTGTTGTTATGTGTTAATGGACAAACATGTTAAAGCGCATTCTGAAGGCTTATTTTTTGATTCTAATTTACTGAAAGTTGTTCTACTTAATTTTGTTTTCGACGTTGGCATTCGAATAAATGAAATATGTCAAATATTAAAATAGATTACAAAGAAATCTATTTAAAATGCAGAGTTTTTTAACGCATTTAGACGAGGGTGGGGTCTGTTTTAAGTAGGAGATTCTCGTTTTTCAAACCCATTGAGAACATTATTAGCTATTGCAAAAAACTGTTATGAAAGTAATACGTGTTCAGTAAGTAAGGAGGTGCTTTTCCATTCCGAATCGTCATATTAGTCTACCCACCCTGATGACTGCTTAGTACCTTTTGTCTACAAGCTCAAAATGCGTGGCCCCATCTAGAGCTTACACTTAATTTTGCTTATAAGCAACTGTTCCAAAGTATGAGCTAAAATTCGTATAATCAATTGTTTCTTTTATTAGTTTAAGCACGCAAAAAGTGTTGATCCTTAGTGCTTGTGAGTTAAACAGACAGTTAGCTTGACTCTGAATTTTTCAAAACTCTAAATACACAAACGAAAACTCAAAGCTTTTAATGGCACTAAATTTCGAAACCAACTTCCGAAGTAAGAAACTATCGGTTCAAACTTAACGTGTATTTTTCTTTAAATTTCTATTCATTCATTCATTGACCATAACCTGAACCCGTCCAATTTAGACACTAAGTTTTTAATTTTTTTGCTTTCATAGATTTTGCTAAATAGAGTTTATATTATTGGGTTTGGCCACTTTGGCGTGTTTCCTTCTTATATGTGTATTTAGGTATGAATATTGTGTTATAGTTCAACTGTTGGCTCTGATATGTATACATATGTGTATATATAAGTATATATAACTCTTTTCATTTCCTTCAAATTTAGTGTGAAAATTTAGGAGTATTAAATAAATAGACTTGAAAGCTTAAATGATTTCTGTTCAAACTCAAACACCAAGAAAAATTTATAAGCAAAGCTTTAGTATAACATTAATCAACATCATAGCTGAGTGTGAGTAAGCATACAACAATCGCTTTCAATGAGCTATGTTTGCTAGCATTACACTATTACATATAATAGTTTTATATGCAATGTTTTGCTTATCTGTCGTTTATTTTTCTTGGTACTTTATTTTGTATGCGACTGTGTTTTTTTTTGCCTTTTTCTACTTAATACTTTTTATGTGATTTTACTCTTTGAATAATTGAAAGAATAAGTTTGTATAATTGTCAAAATTTTGTCAAACTTATAGCGAATTAGGTTAGAAATTGAATGCCGAACTATTTAAACTAATTAAACTTCCCTCGTGACGCAGACAAAAGAAGCTCTTACTAAATTGAAATGATTTAACTAAACTTTTTAACAATAATGTGTGTGATCTTTTGCTACTTCTACTATTTCTGCGCATAGCTCATATGCTCATTTGTTCAGCAATTTCACTAAATATGGTTTTGTATCTATTACCGCTTATGCATAAATTCATTCTTTCTTTGTAACTGTTGCAGTTTGGTAGGTGAAGCGTTAAAGCTGTTTGGTTTTTGTTTGTTTAAGGTTAGGTCATTTCGTATTTGTTAGTTGGTACTTTCAGCAGTTTTTGGTTTATTTTTTATTTATTTATTTTTCAATATTATACAACTCACTAATTATTTTTTTTTTAATAATGCATTTTATAATAGTGTTCGTTAAAGAGTTACGTGAATATATATTTTATGGTAATTATATTTTTATTAAATAAATTTTTGTTCTCTAAATTTTTATTACTCGTTTATTTATTTATTTTTTTTTTTTAAAAAAAGGCAGTCGAAAATGTTGTTTTCTCTTTATCTTGTTCTTTGTATTTAGTTTATAAGTAATTCATAATTTAATTTCATTATCAACAACTTATTTAATTAGATAATTTTAAACGTTATCAGCTCAAACTTTAAAAAATTTTACACGCATTTTTTTTGCAGTGCGTTTAATTCATACGTTTGGTATCACTTGTTTTTTTTCAATGTAATTTAATATAATTAATTCATTAATTTTTTTGTGTTTCCTTTTGTTACATTAACTATTAAACAACTGAAAATCGCATTTATAACTAAAAAACATAAATCATTAAATTTGTTCGTTTTAGCTTATTATGCAACTATGAGTTCGTGTGTGTGTGTGTAAGAGTTTCTCTTGACGTGTTAGTTTTTTTTTCCAATTTCAAATTTATTTTCTTATTTAATGTTGGTTTTTTTTCAATCTTTGCTTTGCTTTGCTTAATTTTACGAAAATCCTTTATAGTGTACAAAGAAAAATATTAGAAAAATGGAGTACGCGGTTGGAAATGTAATTCTCGCAATGACGTCGATCGTTTTCGCCACTCGTATCGGATGCGGCGGCTCCTTCTTGCGCACTTGAACGAAGCAAGTCTGTAAAACAAATTTCGAAATTAATAATTATATTTAATAATGATAAAAAAAAAATCATATGTATTGAAAAATCACAGCAAAAGAATTCGGGAGTTTGTTTGTATATTAGGCCAACGTAAAAAATTTAAATCTTTCAATGACTTCTCACCAAAATTACAAATTAATACAAATTAAGGGAATTAAAGCAACACGATTGTGCTGTGATTTTAGTTAGAAACAAAGTTTCCTAATTGAGTAAAAATTTCGTTTCTATGAGGAAATTGCTTGGAGCTAAATTTTTTATTGGAATACTTTTTTTACTAATTTGAAATATTTTCAAACAATATTTTCATTGAAAAAGTTTATCGTGTTTTATTTATGAGAATCCTTTCTACTTAACATTAATTTATATTATCTTAATTTCTTTCATTCTTTTTGACACATGACTCTCTGAAAGCAAGTTTTATATACTTCATGCTTTGTGTTTAAAATGGTTAATTTAAACAAAATATTACGGCAGCCAATTTGACCTTATTTGCTGTTGTTGAATTTGACATTTTTCGCAAAACTTTATATTTGTCTGACACTTGAGAAAGATGAACTTTGCATTATGTGCTATATTTGCAACAATTGCTGTGACTTTTCTATTTAAATGATGAGGTTAGTGGGTGTTTGTTGAAGTCGTTGTTGGGTACTGTTGGTTTACCTCCGTTGCGCAACCATTGTTCGCTGAGTGTGTGCAAGGACTGTTGCTGCCGCCGCAAGTTGTGCAGGCGACGATCTCGTTTGGTGCGCCGGCTTCGCGTCGCTTCTCGCCCTGATAGACGGCAGTAAATTTAAAAAACTTACAAGTTAATATTTTCAATTTTAAGTGTTTATGTGTGAGTGGGTGGTTTGTGTGAGTGGTTAGTTAAGGGTGTGTGGGTGTGTGTGCGTATTTTTACATATTTTATTATACAAAAATACATATTTATGCATATAATTTGTAATTAGTTGTTGAACAAAAAGTATTTGAACAAACGAACGAACATGGAAATGAACAAAAGTTTGTAATTTGCATGAAAGTATTTGTTTTTTTTCGGTTGTAAAGTTTATTTTCATTTTGTTTATTATTTAATGTTGTACATCAAAAAGCCATTAAAATAGAAAAAAGAATATAAATTCATTTAATTATTAATACATTAAAATACAGAAGTGAAAAAATGAACTCAACTCAAAAGTAAACAAGAAACACTAATAAAAATATTTGCCAAATACACGCACACAACTTCAAATGAAACACAAACACAAACAAACACAATTAATTTTTCAAAAGTTTAAATTATAATTGTCTACAAATATAAACATTTATAAAAAATAACAACAACAATGCTTAAATAATATAAACTTTTATACTTACGGGCTTGATTTATTCAAATAATTGAAATTATTTGCAACGTTTTTCAAGTTTGTTGGCAGCATGAGAAAAAAACACGTAGAATAGTTTTTTTTATTTTATTTCATTAAATTAATTTGTTTCATAAAAGCAAAATTTATTAATTTAATTACTGTAACAGATTTTTTCCGTTTAAATGTTAGTTTTATGTAATTTGTTTTTGTTTGTTTTTTTTTTTTTTGATTAAAATGGCAAATGGTTTTTTGTTTTTGTTTACTAAGTATTTTTTGCATGGCATAAGAATTTTGCTCAACAACGTAAAATGTGAGTTTTCAAAACAAGTTGAAAATGTGATGAGGCAATGGCAAGGCAGCATGAAATATGTGTATGTGTGTGACAAACATATATGTATATAATGTATGATGGCAAATAATAAAGCATTAATAAAAATGTTCTTAGAATTGCATATGATTAAATTGAAATCAACTAACAAAGCTTTTACTTTGACGAACAGAATTTAAGAAGAACATTTCCTTTGAAGAGGTTTCTTTATATTTTATTTTTTGTTTCACATTATAAAGTCTTGAACCTTTAAAAAACACGTGTCTAAAATACTCAAGGTAAACAATCATTAAAATTTATAATCTAAAACTGCGTTAGTTTACTTTTGATTTGTTATATTTGAAATCGTTAGAAAGCAACAACTGCTCTCTACATCTCACATGACAAATTCATAATTGTGTTGAGATATGAAGACTATATAAGCCCATCGATACCTTGACCATATCCTTTGCTTTGTCCTAGTAGATCCAAGTCCGTAACAGAATTCAATTATATACAGTTTGGATAGTGAACGGCATTTGGGATATCGTGAGGAAGAAGCACTATTTTTGTTTTATAAATATATCACACTTTGTCAAAAAAAAAAAACTAATAAGAGTTCATTTTCTAAGCTTCAAGAAGTAGTTCTTGTTAATTTATTTGTCAATCTAAAACATTTACTTATGCATTGTGCCTAACTTCTTGTATCGAATTAATTATCTTGAAATTATCACAGTGATAATAAATATTAATACAAGAAACGAACTGTTTTTGAAGATGTTTAGATGATGTGATATTCAAAGCAAAGGATTTACATGGTTTATTTGTAGAAAAGTAGAACAACTATGGATTACCTCAGTATATTGCTCTGTTCTGAGTATACTTACTCATTCGATAAGAAAATAGATAACTTTTGTTAAACTTTCGTATTAAAATGCAATACTCGTTTATATCTTCATATGTTTTTTTATGAAATTAATCAGCTGAGTATATATTTCTTGTATAAAAGAAGATTGGTTGTAACCGATGAGCTTTAACTGTATTTCATTATTAGCTCTGGTGAATGAAATGGAAAATTCTGCACGCTTAAAAAAACCAAATAAAATGCCAATCAAAACGAAATGTGTGAAAATATTATATAAATATTTTAATAGGTGCAGAATGAACATAAAAATTGTGAATTTTATGTGCGCGTCTGTATGCAATGCACTCTGTCACTGGCTGACAGAGTGAGGGGCGGCAGCGGGTGAGCAAATGTTCATATATAACGGCAACAGCTGCCATAGTGTTATGAAATAATCATGTATGTATGGGTGTATGTGTGAGTTTGTGAATGAAGGTGCTTTGTTTTGCAATGAAAATGGTTAAGAGTATTTTATATGAGCGTCGAATTCGCGCATGTGTATGTGTTTGTGTGCGTGTAAAGTGTAGGAAACATTTGACGCTATTTTGAGGCAAAAAAACACACACACACACACAAATATTTAATTGTATTTACAAACGTTTACAAACAGAAGTTGGAAAGGAAAAAATAAAAAAAAACTAAAATTAAATTTTTATTAAAATTGCATTTGTGTTTTGTTTAAATTATATGTATTATTATATATATTTCTACTGTGCACACACACACGAACATTAACATATAAATTATTATACACTAAGTAGAATTATGTTGAGCAGAGCAGACATAAAAATGAAAATTGCGTCGGCACATAAATCAGATTTATACTTGAGATAACAGTTATGCAAATCATACAACTGAAAAATCGATTAAAGCAATTAAAAGAAACTTTTATTTTAAAGGTAGCTGAAATAATGTCAACCTGCCATTAAAGCAAAGAAACTTCGACGTTTCACGGTTTGCTACTTTTATCTAACTGGCTTTATATTTTTGTACGCTTGCATATAGAAAATCCCATAAAGCGAACTTCTCAGAATGAAAAATCATCATGCGATTCATTTTTCTGCTTTTTTGTGGATTTACTTTGTGTGTGGCATTGCTGAAGGCACGTTGCAGCACGTTTTGCTTGAACCGCAACTGCGTGACTGCTCAAGCGCTTATTTGCAGCATACAGTGCGGCTACTTGATGTGGCATATATAACTATCTAAGTCACCCAAATGCGTATTTAAATGTTCTTTAAAGATTCCATGGTATATAAGTCTTGGTCTCTACTAAAGGTCAGCATGAATGCATTCAAATTGGCAAATGAATACTCGCTCTGAAACCAAATGCTTGTTTTGATGTTCTTTTTTGAATGAATGTCAATGAATGTTGTATTTTTTGCTGTTTTGTCAAGTGTGTACACCATACACGCAGACATTGTACACCAAATAGTGAGTACAATGTTGTATTGTACAGTTTACTCACTGTACAATGAAAACGTTTGAAAAAATTAAGGTGAAAGAGAAATTGGTAATAACTGATTTATTCTTCTTTATTTTGGCAATTCTGGCACAGCAACTGTCTCTACGTTTTGCACACCACTGTACTCTTTTCATTTGCACTGTACCTATAAGTTTATTTGGATAGTTTTGAATGCACTCAGTGGGTACACTTATAATATACTATCTCTGAAGGGCTTGTATGAGTACACTGCACTGCAATATAGGTGTACACTAAATTTGAGTACTTCATTGAACTGTACAGTTTGAAATAAATGTATTCATGCTGACTTCTAGTCAATATCAAACGGCCTTCTTTTAACTCATTTAGATATCCTAAAAACTTCCCAACTTTGTCGGTTAATCTAACTTATCTGACCTTTTTTTCCAGTCGAAAAATGACTGCTCACACCAACTTCTTTAATACTTTTAACTCCTTCATGCTACTTGCCGCTCTTCACTCAGTAAACGTACAATCTTAAAGCTAGGAAAAACTTTTCTTAACGCCATCAGCTATTTGGCGTTTGTCTGTGAAGTAAAGCGTTTTTGCATGTCCTTGAGTGTGTGCGCAACTTGACTTTTAAGTTGAATTCCTTGTTCTTGAAGCGTTTCCGACGTCGCACTGGTGTGGCAATTATGAATTTCAGTATTTAAACAAAAAAATATATATTGTTAGAAGTCATAAGGACGTCGTTCTACAACCGTCAGTCGACATTGTTCATCATCAATGCTTGTTTGCGTTTAACTTTGCTTGAATACCTGTCGACATTCATACAAACATGTACTCGCACTTCTCTAGTTACTCACTCACTTACTCACACACTTATACAACCACTTACTTAGACACACACACACTCATTAAGTTAGTCCGCCTTTGCTGTTTGTGTGCGCTGCTGTTACATGTATTTTCCACTTTAGTACTCATGAATAATTATGTCAGGAAAACAGAATTTTTCGTGCGCACATTAAGAGGCAACAACAACAACAATAACAACATTGGCCACACCAGCGTCTATAACAGCAGCAATACAAACAACAACATCAACAACGGCAAACAATAATACGCGCAACAACACCTCGAATGCATTAAAAAAAATAAAAGGCAATGAGAAAATTGCGGCAAAAATTGGCGAAATTTTAATGCTGGAAAACAACCGTAGGAAAAAAACACAGTAAACTTCAGTTGATGCGCGAAAATTGTTGTTCAGCTGTTTGCTGCTAACACGACTGCTGATGCTGTTGTTCCTGCCGCCAGGCATGTTACTCGCGCGCCATTTTTAATTTACACATTAATGCCAGCAAACATTTCGCCAGCGCCCGTTTGGCAACAACACAACCAGCCAATATAGCGTGCACCCACCGCCGGAAGTTATGCCCAACTCGTTGAGTTGCTACGTCATTACCAACTTATGTTGCTTGTATTTAATTCTCCAGTGCTCGTAGCCGTTGGCACCAACAGCAGCTGCTCTTGCTTGTTTAGTCTGCCGCTGCCGCTGCTGCTGCTTCTGCTGTTACTGCTGCCTCAGCTGTATTGCTGCACTGTTAGTTTGCGCTTTTGTTAGTTTATTCATGAGTTCACGAGCTGTGAGTTATTTGCTTACCATTAATTTGTGCCTATTTTGATTTGATGCGTTGATCGATCGTTCGCTTGTGGTTTGTGGCATTAAATTTATGTATGTTCATGTGCTGTACAAACATACATACAATTGCGTTTTAACGTCGCTTGCATATTGCATTATTTTAAATTTTGTTAAAAAACAGCCTTGTTAGCTTGACACACTCATTGTTGTTTTATAATTATTCAAATGTATTTGCAATTAATTTTTATTTTTACGCTTACTTGTTATCCTTTTTTTGCCTGCAAAATTATTATGTTATTTAACATAGTCATCAACATCAATATGCGCTTGAGCTTTGTTGTTGCTGACGTCACATTTGCACAATTTTCCGTTGTCGCTCGTTCGTTCGTTTGCTCTGAATGGCAAATTGAGTTACGTGCAAAAAAGTTTTCTTGCTCATTCTTTCATTATACCTTCTTCTGCTTCTTCTTGTTATTTTGTTGGTGCTGCCATTGTAAATAACAATGATTGCAACCGCAGGCAAGGCAATAAAGTTAAGAATACAATTCGGGCCAAATTTTTTTTATTTAATTTTTAACTTTGATGCTATTTTATTTAATGCGAATTAAAGTTTTCATTTTTCGCCAAGTGCAAGCGTGCAATAAAGATTAAGACGATTATGTATTTGATGCAATCAACTTTTAGAACTTTGGCCGGCGACAAACGGAGTTGATTTTGTTAGTAGAAATAGTAGTAGTAGTAGTTGGAAGTAATTTGGCTTATTGAGGTTAGTAATAATGATGATGAGGGTTTTTTATTTTGTTGGTGGTATTGGTTGTTGGTAGTGGCAGTCAGGCAGCCATGCAGTATAATCTAACTTGCATACACACTTACAATTTCGCTCATTTCAATGGTCTGTTCAAGACCGGCTGCTGTTAGTATGATGCCAGCGCCAGTTGTGCCCCCACCAACGGTCATGCCCTCAATGCCCTCATAGAGCGCGGCTGGTGAATTGGAGCGTGATGATTTCTTACGCGGCGGTTTGAGTGGCAACAATTGACGTTCGGTCATTTCAATGTCACGGCTTGTTGACAGTGTTGCCCCCTTTTCGTCATTGAATTCACTTGCTGGCATTGCTTGGATTTCAATGCGTGTTGTGGCTGCCTTTGTGCTAACCGAGATGGCTTCGCCACGTGTAATAAGCGGCGGTGTATTTGTGGCCATTGTACGGCAGCGGCCACTTGTCGTTGCCACGTCAGCATTTGCATCGGCACCAACATCGACGTCGACATCGACGGGTTCTTTGAATGAAACTTGCTGTTGCTTTTGTGTGCCAATGCTGATTGCCAGCTCATCCGGCTCGGCGTAAATGGGTTCACTTGTGGTCGCCTGTGCGGTGGCGCCTTCTCTTTTAATGTTGGCACTTTTGCGTTTAATTGAACGTGCTCGTAAATGTTGCACGGCTGCACCGATGATGCCGCCGTGTGCCTCCTCCCAGCGCATGCCGCCATCAAAGCCGCCACGCGCTTGACTGCCATGTAGCTGCTGTTGTTGTTGTTGTTGCTGCTGCAGATGTTGGTGGTGATGATGATGTAACGGCGTGCCTGGCGTCGTTGCCGCCGTTGATGCCATGGGAGTTGCCATAGCGCTCGGGCCCGCGCTTGCCTTTTCGGACGACAAAGCAGCATGAAATTCTCGTTCGATTATTTCCTACATTTGTGTACAGTTACTTTTTTTTTTTTTGGTGGTAGTCGAAAATAAATACACGAGTTTTGAGATATGATTGTGGTTGGTAGGTTGATTGTTTGGTTGGTTGGTTGGTTGCTAGTTTGGTAGATTCGTTTTGCTAGGTTCACTAGACAATTTAGTGTGTGTAGCAGTTTCATACAACAATAGTTTCTAAATGGTATGTTTAAATGTTAGTTAAAGCCATTAGTTTAACTGTTATTTTAGTCGAATTTGGATGCACGCACGCACTCAGGCACGCGTCACGCACGCAAATGTTATTAGCTCATTCAAATTAATGCATAATTGATGTCGCACAAATGTCAGTTTTATTTTTAACCAAAATAATCGTTTTAGCTTTTTCAATGTTCTACAAACAGTACAATGAATCATGTATGTTAATTGCAATTTAACATTAATTAGAAACTCTTGGCATACCGCGTGGCAAGTTATATGAATGATTATTGTCAGTTATTATTACACAAAAGTTTCATAGAACTAACAAAGAATTCTCATATGGCCAGACATATCCTCAACCTTAACCTAATCATAACCTTTAACTCAAAATATACTAATAAGCAAAGGCATTTCTTCCTCTTCCTGCTTTTCGCATTGAGTATGATTATCCCATTTATTGTCAAAGGGGTTTCATTTTTGGCTTCTTCAATAGCAAATATATAAATTTTCATAAATTTTTTCTAGAAATACATATAAAAAGTTGTGATCCCAGCTATATATGGTCAGTGCCTCCTCGCCCATTGTGTGTAAAAACAATTCTTCTAACAACTAAAAATTTAACGGTTATTTGTCTTAGCGTTATCAAAAGCAACAACAACATGCCTTCCCATTACTTAAAGCGAACTTTGAATGTAAAGTAAATTCATTTCTTAGTACAATATCACTTTGAAAATCCAACTCTTTCGCATTGCTTTCACAATTGCAACTCTTCTACTGACGGTACAGCCGTAATGCATCTTTCCAACTAAAAAATATAGTTGAAACCACAGAACAAGACAAATAATTTCAACAGAAATTAAAATGAAATTAGAAGCTTTCAAGCGTACATCATTGCTAACATGTCAAATACAATTCTTTTTTTTCTGTAATTAACTTTCATAACGAATATAACAAATTTGCGCTACTCTAGTTTTTGTGGGCAGGCACAATGCTAAGTACTATTATATAAGTAGTAACACATTGCAGCGGTATGTTTGTTAGTGGGCGTGTCACTTTGTACAAAACAAAAGAACACAAAAAAAAAAAATAAAGAATTGTATTGAATTTTTTTCATAAACTTATAAAATTAACAATATAGAAAATAATTATTTTGTACGCATTAATTCGCAATTCGCAAAACTTGCGTAACTTTTAACATTTTTCCCAATTGTAAGTGACCTTAAAGTGTGTTTTCCTTTGATTTTAATACATTTAATTAATTAACTAACGCATTATTTAATTATTTTTTTGATATTTGAACGCATTTAAACAATATTAATGTAGAAGAGTGTTTAACAAAAAACAAAATATAGGAAAAAAAAAAATTTTAAATGAAAATTTATGTAAATCAGAAACGAACATCGAAAGCGTGCGTCTACGAACTTAATTGGTTAAATATGTAGTTAAAAAGCTTAAATAAACCAAAAAATATAATTTATTATTAATACTTTTTGTTTCTTTGGTTTAAAAGCGAATCTTTACATGCCATTTATATGTTAGTTTATTATTGAGCGATTTACTAAGTTTGTTTGTTTTTATTGTGAACTTAAAGAAAAGGCAAAAAAAGGGAATGTCAAAGAATAAGAAGAAGAAACAGTGTTGTGGGTTGTGTTTGTGTGTGTGAGTGTGTATGTGAGCTAATTTTAACATAATTTGGTTATTTTTAGATAACTGTTGTTAGTTTTATGTACAATAGTTTGTTGTTGTTGTAGTAGAAGTACAATAGTAGTAGTGGTGGTGCATGAGAGTTGATAGCTTACCAAAGGACTTGCAAGAATTACTCCGATCCTGCTTAGAACCGCTGGAAGACGCTGCAAAAATGTACACAAAACAATGTTCATACTAAAACACACTTTAAGTTTTTAGTTCTTGTTGTTGTTGTTGGGTTTTCTTATGTTTTTTTTTTGCTTAGTGTTTGAATTTCCTGTTTAACTAATTACAAGCAAAAGTATCTTTTCAATTTGGTATTTTTTTTTAAACACTTATTGACTAGAATTGTTAGATCGATTCAAGGTTTATCACAAAAAATTGGGAACAATGTTAGATTAATTTTATCAAATGTATGTTGTTTTGAGCGTTTCGTTTTTTTAACATTTAATAGACAAGTCCAAAAAATGAACAAACAAAGTAAACTATTTGAAGACAAATAAAGTTTTACGCGTTAATTATTAAAAAAGTTGTTCTGGTAACAGTCAGAAATCTTAACGCAATACATTCCGTTGCTTGCAAGATTACTTAATCCTATGTTACATAGCGCTGCACAACACATACGTTTTGTGTAGCTGGACGTAACATAGAAGTACATACGCACTGTTGAGAACGCTGGAAAGTGGAGGCCCAAGGTGTTAACAGTGCCACTTCGATTCTGTTAACAGTATGAGTCTTTGGTACAGTAGCAAGATAAGAATCGTTGCTAATAATCTTTCATAAATTAAAATCAAAAACAAAACTATAGTTTTAAAAAAACTTGATTCGCCTTCATTTATTTAGAACTCATTATATATTTGTGGATTGCGAAAACTTTTGACATGCAAACCTATTTTTTTTTGTTTTCTAATTTTTGTTTTCAATCGAAAATAAAAGATTAATATGATTAATATAAATTAGCATCATACCTACCTAAAAATTCTTTGACAATACTTTTTTTTATTATTTTTTATTTTCTTTTCTTGTTTAATTATATTTTGTCTAATTTTGTTCTAATAAAACGATGTTTTAATCACTTTTGTATAATACAACATTGAATATAATAAATTTTGCTAGGAATCGAAACGAAATGAAAAAGTTTGAACGAAACAAAGAAAGTACAACACATCATACTGAGTTGGGATTCCGGGTGTATATTTATTAATTTTTTTCTTCATGTTTTTCGGATATATTTTGCATGGTTATTTAAAAAAAATAAATTGAAATGCAAACATTATTATATTTGGTTTGAGGAGAAAGATACAGATTGTTTACAACTGAGCAAATTCATCACAATTAGTACACATACAAAAATGGAAAACATATTCTTATTTTATAAAAAAAAGAATAAAAAACAAAAGGCAAATATTTTCGTTCAAAAGGAAAATTTAAAACAAATGTTTTTTGTAATTTTACATAATAATAATAAAAAAATATTTGGTACACAATGCTGGGCTTTCATTTCAATTATAACATTTTTAATTGATATTATTTTTGGGATTTTTTGAACACTGAATCAACACAAGGTGAGACACAGAGAAATTAATTTGAGGGTTTAAAATTTGTTTTTATTATTATTTTTTTTATTTTATTTAATTTTTTTTTTTGGTTTTTTTAACTATTGGAAAAACATAGCAAAGTTGTAACAAAAATGGAAAGTTTTGACAGTAAATAGAAAAAAGTTGAAAGTACAATAGAGTAAAGAATAATGTTACAAGTGGCAAGTGTTCGACACGACTAAGTAAGATAGTTAGAAGGAGAAAGAGAGACAGACAGAGATAGAGATAGAGAGATACGCAAACAATTTGGTTTGATTGTTGTACTGATTTCATTTACTGATATTGGTTAACATGAATTTGTTTTATGAATTTTCGAATCGTTTTTGTTTTTTGTTCTGTATTAAAACTAAAATACTAAAACAATGCACTGAAAGAAAATGTGTTACGTTCTTGGCATTTTTTTTTATTATTTTTTGGTTGTTGTTTATTGAAACTGATTTGCAATTGTGTGTGGCCTTAAACGCGTTTTATTCATTTATTTGTTAATTTATTTTCTTCGTGTTGTAAAAGAAAAAAAAGTGTTGCAATGGCCATGAAATTACCTGTGTGACGGGATTCTCGCCGGGTCGATAAACCACATTGTGCAATGGCCGCTTCCGGCCGACATAATTGACGCAAACGAACTCCAGTAATGAGGCGTAGATGAAACACATACAGACGCCGTCCCAAACATTCATGGCCGTTAGATTGGAGACGACCGGCAGAGTACTGCGGAAACCGTTGGAGGTAGTGAAGAAATTCAACATAGTTGTCACGCCTTCAATGTTTAAAATAGAATAGATTAGTCAAAGTCATTTATTAGCAATATCATACAACGCAGTGGTAGTCATGGTTATGGCTGATCGTGAGGTTCGTGTTGGTTGTTATGTCACGGTTGTAGCGTAAATGATTTGTTTGTATGGTTTTTGTTAAGTTTATGATTACATATTTTATATAACTATGTACGAATAACTCAGTTGCGTTGAGTTGGTTAACCGGGACGGAGAGTTTTTGGTGGACTCGACTAACCAGCTAAGTTTTTATATTAAGCGAAGTTTCATAAAAAAGAGGAAAGCATTCATGTTAAACTACTTAAGCATAAACAGTAAAAAAACAAAAAAGTGGCAGCACTGGTGTGAAATTCTTGAAGTCCAGGTCGGTTTTTAATTATTTTTTCATTTGTTTATTTTCGGTGTTTACGTTTTGTGTTATTAAAGATGAAACAAGTTCACATTTATAACAACGAAATACATAATTTCGCCAATTTAAAACATGGTATTATTCATATATTTTATATCAGGCTTGTAAGTACGCCTATGTTATGTACGTCAACACTCTACATACAGCACATCAGTTGGTACACGTTTATCACATCTAAATTCTATGGCGTATGTGTTGTGAGTGCATTACATAACATGGGCGTACCAAATACTAAAAAGACGGAGTGATTAAGAAACGGTGAGCTCTATCCCTGAACAGCAGATGTTATTGACAAATATCATAGTTCATTCTCGTTATGTTCCAAATTTATTTTGTGTTTGTGAGTGACAATAATATGGTGAGATCAAAATTAATTTGTTTACTGTTTTATTTAAATATTTTGAGTACATTTTAAAAAGCCCTCAAACTTATTTCATTTGCCGCATTGATTTTCCATTTAGTTAGTTGCAGTTAAGAAAAAATACAATGAAAAGTTCCAAGTTGTCTTGCAACTATTTACATGAAATAGCATTCAAAATGAACGCGTGAGATTCATGTAATTCATCGCTGCTTTGTGTATGCAGGAAACTGCTTGAGTCACATACTCGTGCCTTGTCGACGCTTCAGTTGTTGTTCCTGCAACTGTAATTGTTCAAAAGAAAAATCGCATTCGGAAAAGTTCTTCATTGCACATTTGTTGTGTAACGCTTTCAGCTTGTGCTGCTGCTAGAACTCGTTTGCTTACTTGCTGCTTTCTGCGCTGATGAACGGACTTGAGTTCTGCTGTTTCATGTTTTCCCCCGTTCTCTTTCTACTCAATCGTTTTATTTATTTATCAGTTTTGTTCTGACGTGTCATTCCATTTTACTGCAGTTTTGTTAGCTCGTACTCTGTTCCCCACAGCTGCTGCTGCTGATGCTATTGCTGCAGCCTTGTAAAAGTTGCTGTTGTTGTTGAACACTAGGTTGTTGCTGATGATGCTGCTACTTTTTGCTTATTGCTTCTTGCATTTGTGTAACAGTTTTATTTGGTTGCATAAGCCAAGACAATTTTACTACATTATTTATGCCTTTGCTTGTTGTTCTTTTATTGTTTTTTTTTCGTTTCAGCTTATATTTCGATTCGTTTTGTTGCCTCACGCCTTTGTTCACATTTCCCTTAAAATTTTTCAGTGTTGTTGTTCTTGTTGTTTAGCTTGCATTACGCGTGCTTCGTTTGCAATTAATTGCCTTTGCTTGTTGTGCATTGTCGCCACTCAAAAGTAGATAAATCCACTAACAACAAAATGTGTTATCAAAACGAGTCAAAGACAAAAGCGTTAATTTGTTTTAATTTGTTGGTATGCCTTTTAGCACTTAACATATTTTACACACTCTGTTTCTGTTGCTGTACGCATTGTTTGCCTAATGTATTTTCTCTATTCTTAGGTTGTTCGCACTTTGGCTGCAAGTCTTTGCATAAATTCTGTATGCACTTTAGTTATCTTCAGCATGCAGGACATATTTCGTAAGCTTCCACTTGATTTCGACTTAAGCATGGTATTTCCGTTTTGTGTTAAACCACGTCTCACTAATGCCCAACAACGTGAAGTCAACATATGAGATGACGCCCACCATTGGCAACTGTCGCATTCAACGCATACATAAATTATGAACAAGTGCAGCCTCTGCTTGTACATCTCCCTTTCTCTGTGTGTGTGTGTGTGTGTTGTGAACATATACAAAAACATAGTTACTCGACAGCATTGCCGGATTCATCAGCCATGTCAACTTCAACGTCGCAATCACCGTCGTCATCGTTGTCGACCACTTGACACAAAACGAAAAGGAACATAAGAAAATATCATGCTTGGCTTGTTGTTGATGCCACTGCTGCCTTCACTTGCATGCCTCATGATTTTGATAGCTTTTATACGTCTTTCATTGATTTTACAGAGGCTGATGGACATTCGTTGCGTTTTCGCCATATTTGTTTGTGTTTTTTCTTCAGTTACGTTTGTACTTTTCCATTTATTATTTCTGCAGAACACCCAACCGACAATAAGGGAATCTCTTAATCATTGCCTCTGCATGCTGACCTTTTACAGATTGTACTGTGCCAGTTGCCAGCAATGACTCGATTGGGTTTATGGTTAGCAGCGCATAATAATTGCATTATGGTTTCAATTTCATGCGTACGTGTTGTTCATACGCGTTTGGTATGTGTGTGTGTGTGTGTGTGTCTTTTTTGAGCTGTGTTGTGCGTAGGTTTTTTTTTTTTTTTTTTTATTCAGGTATTGGTCTTACACTTAATATTTAAGATTAAGAAAGGTTAAGATTTAAGATATGTTTGTTTGTTTTTTGTGTGTGTGTGCGTGTATGTGTGTGTGTTTTTGTGTG
Source organism: Phortica magna (assembly GCA_037044515.1). Lineage (NCBI taxonomy): Eukaryota > Metazoa > Arthropoda > Insecta > Diptera > Drosophilidae > Phortica > Phortica magna. The sequence goes on from JBAMBP010000415.1 coordinate 248,690, forward strand.
TTTGTGTGTGCACGTTTTGTGCACGTTTTGTGCTGGTTTTTTATTTGTTTTGTGCTCGACGTAAAGTTTTTGATATATCGATATATCGATTTCAGCATTGATTTAGTCGTCTAACTCAGGCTTTTAATTAAGTTCACCACGATGTTTTTGTCACTAGATCACCGATCGCCCATCACTAGGCTAGGATCAGCTGTTTGTCTCAGTTGCACGTTGAGTGAGTTTTAATTAAAATTGTCGCGACTCGTTGTGTATTTGTTTCTTTGGAGAACCATAAAAGTTTTGCACTCCACATTTAATTTAAAAAACTAGCACTGTTCATCGCTCCGCATCCATTTGTCAGTGGAACCAAACGAACGCGTTGCCGTTTCAGGTGGGTAATTTTTAACATTCGCCCGAGCAAATGTTTTCACCGCGTTCTTTTGTTTTTTAGCTAAAAAGCCGGAGCCACCGCGCGCACAACCTTTCTTGACCTGTGTGTATGTGTGTGAGTATGTGTATGTGCTTTTTATTTCATTAAACAAATTTAATCAAGTAAATTTGTTTGTACTTATTAAATGTACGTTTATTCCATCACTTGTTGACTTAGTAAAATTAGTGTTGCATACTTTTCGAAGCATTCAAGAATTTCGACATTTCGTTTTGTATAAATGAGTTTGAAGAATTATTATTTTGTTTATGTGTGTTTGTGTGGTAGCCAGCAATTTAAAAAAATATTATTAAAAAAATATGATTTAGAAAGGCATGCAATAAGTAGCATAAGTATAGAATAGAGTAAAAGTAAGTGCATTTTCGGCATACAACTTTTTACAAAAGTTAAGGAAATGAAATAATAATAAAAAAAGTGAAATGGGATAGTTTTAATTGAACTTCTGCTATATAAAAGCCTTGACTAGCAAATTAGCTCCTAAGCGAGAAAATCATCATCGTCTAATATGTGGTTTTTAAATGAACATGTCTTACAAAAGTTGATGAAAATGATTAATTTTAAAACATTATGTTACAAATTGCCTTCTTGCAGAAGCACCCATGTTAAATACCAAATTTATGTCACGCAATGCTGAAGATTAGTAACTAACTGAGCTAAGCTAGACTAAAAGAGACTAGTATGACTAAAGAGCACCCTCAGCCCAACGCTGCTTTTCTTTTTATTGTTTAATTGAGGAAGTCTACTTGTTATTTATATTCTTTAAACACTTTTTTTATAATTAAGACGAGTTGGTTTTTTTTTTTATTTTTTTTTTGGTTGGTTGTTCATATTACGTACCGATCATAACCCGGGCTGGCACAGCATTCCATTCCAGCCAAAATGTGATAAACGATGATGTCACCAATATAATGCCGGGTATAAATACAGTTGTAAAATAATATGCTCGATCTCTGGTAAAGGTCAACTCGACCTGTAGGCAACTGTAATTACCTTAAACAGAATATAACACATACGCCATGTTGGCGGGTTACTACTTTTATAAACACACAAACATTTTTATTTTGTTTTTTTTTTGGTTTTATTGAAAACACATATGTTACTACTATTAAATTAACTATTGGTCATTAACATATTTAGTAGACAAAAGGCACAGGACGTTGACATTTACATTTAGTTAGACTTAAGAGTTGTTTTGCACTGGACTGGTCTGAACCCACACAACATACATACACAAGCAAAGTTCAACATAACTAAGACCCTAAGCAACACCTATCGAGCCTGAGCACTCAAACTTAGCTTCATTTTCATTAACCTCAAATCATTTAAGAAAAAAACAAAAAAAATTATATTATATTATAGTACAAGTTTTGGTTTTGATTTGGGTGTACAGGATTGTGGCACATAACGTTTCTTACCCATGCAGCAAATTTTTTTTTTATTTAAAAAGAACGTTGCAGTGAAACTGTGAGTTATTGAAATTTCATTTAAACGATTTGTTTAATTAAAAATAATGAGAAAAAAGAAAACATTATTTGTTAATTTTTGTTTGCTAACTTTGCTTAGCGCTTTAAAGCAATTAAACTACAAAAGAAAATGGTAATGAAAACAGAATTTTCAAATAATTAAGAACAAGTTTTTCAATGCTTAAAATGCCAAAAACAAAATCGATATTCAAAAAGGGCAAATCAAGGCTTACGTTAACAAAATGCTACCAGGCTGTTTTACATTAAAATCGTAGGTATGCGAGTATAAAGAGATTCGGATAAATTGAATTTTATTTTTATATATTGTTTTTGATTTTGTAGTTAAACGACCCATTCTCACGCCAGTCACAACTTAGTCACAAGTGTTATGATGTGACTCGTTGTTGCTTTTAGTGATTTTCATTACGAACAACTCGTTAGTGCTGATCGCAACTGTGACTCAGTAAGACTCAGTGTGACTCATTGTAACTCATTATGGCACTTTGTGACTTAGAGTCATTCAATTTAGCTTATTGTGGCTCAGTAAACTTACTGTGACTCCGTCAGACTCAGTTTGACTCAGTAACACTCACTATGGCTCATTGTGACTCACTGTGACTCATTGTGACTCACTGTGGCTGGCTTAAGAATAGCGCCGTTAGTTTAACGTTATGATAAGATTTAACGTCGTTATTGTTGTTGGTTTATTTGTTTGTTTGTTGATTTTTTTGGGTGAAATTTTGAAAATGTGTCGAGTTCAAAGTTGAAATAATAACAAATATGGTAAATAGAAATTTGGTTGGCGCAAACAACTTGTATTGTCGTTCTTTTGGTTGATTGATTTTGACATAATTTGTTATATTGTGTTACCTATCATTGATCTAGCTGGAACAGCATTCCATTCTAGCCAGAATGTTATAAAGGATGACGTCACCAATATAATGCCGGGTATAAAAACGGTGGTGAAATAGAATGCGCGATCTCTGGTAAAGATTAAATCAACCCTAAGACAGCTGTAGTTCCCTATTGTTGGAAGTTGGACGTTGTTGTTGTTCATTGTTGGTTAGCGAGGGCGTTAATAAAAAGTTTTATTTGGATTTTTTTGTTGTTGTTGTTGGTTTTGTTCAAAAGAGAAGATTAAACATTAATCAAGTTAAAGTATAATTTCATTATTTAATGTTTAATAGCTGTAAGAAAATTTGTTTTTTTTTTAGCGTTGATAAGCGCGCAAATGGCAGCAAAGTTTCAAACTACAAAATGAACAAAATGCCGCTAACAAATTTGTTTTCTAAGATAAAACGAGCAATTATACTAATAATTTATTGCTTGCGTTTGTTCATGGTCAAGGTTGCTGAGAGTCAAGCTCGTTTTTTTTTGAAAGGCACAAAACAAACATAATATTTTAATTGTTGACAAATATTTTCACTTAATTTTTTTTAATATAAAAACAATGAACGGAAATTTGTAAAAAATTCGATAAAAAAAATATGCAAATGAATTTGATAGTTTGTTTTTTTTTGCATCTCAATGAGGCAAATATAAATACGCTATAAAAGTTTTAATTAAACACATTAAAATTAACGAGTTTTGCAAAAAAAACATTATGTTTTTCACTATTCAATTTTGTATAAACAAAAGCGGCAAATTCGATGGCAATCAAATTGCTGCTGGCGTATGAAATATAAAAAGTAAAATCAATAAAAATACCAAATTATAATTAACTACACTCGCATTAATGTACTACATGACGTATACGTAACGTAATATAATTTTTCAATAAAACAAAACAAAAAAAAATATGAGCGACAGAAGGCTTAAATGTTAATCAAAAGAAGTATAACGCAATTGGTCGTGGCTCACCTCTCCAGCTATTTTGATCACAGGCAGTCGTCTGATTTTTGATCAAGTACGCATTCAAAGTAGTCAGCGAAGGACTTTTGCGCAGCGTGTCCTCATCATTCTTCCAAACGTATTTGATTTGTGCCTCTTCGTATGAAACTGTTTACAAATAATACATTAAATAGAGGTGAGTTTATTTTAATAAAGTTAAAGAACGAACAAATATAATTAAGAATATATATTATTAACACCTTCTCCGAAACTTTGATGCTTTTGTAAGATTTTTTCAAATTGGCGTCCTTACTTATATAGCTTAGCATTTTTTTAACTCAAACCATATTTTTGAGTTTAGTGGTCCGATAGAGATGAAGATAATTTTAAGATAATTTTAAGACTATTTTGAGACAATTTTAAGACAGTTTTGAGACAATTTGTCTTTAAACGATATTTTTTCATCTTCCTGTGGTTTGCTCAACAGACAGAGCCAACTGGCTAGACAGTTAGCTGGGCAGGCAACAAAGAAACAGACAGACAGACAGACGGTTAGAGTGATGAACACAGACAGATGACAGACATCAACTCGTCTCGGCGTGTTAATCATGTTGTTTTATGTTTGAAGATGTCTTCTTCTATAAAGCGTGTTAAAAGGTCGCGCTAAAAATAGCAAAGTGTGCGCATATTTTTGTCTACAAATTAATTACACTTAACTAAGATTACAATGCAAATAGCATTAACATTTGGCGCAAATTAAATCACATTTGACAAAAACGCCTTGACAAGCATTCAGTCATCGTGTTAAGATGAATCTGTCTCACTCGACTCGTGTCGTCTTGATGTGCTGCCCTCTGACGCTTGTCCTGTGCTCGAATGACAAAAGTGATTGTGCATTATTTTTGCTGTTTGACGGCGACAACGTTTAGTCACTCAGTCAGCTTGTCTGTCGATAATGAGCTGCTGCTTCTGCTGCGACGAAGACTCTGACAAAGTCAAAAACAATACAGCAACAAGGATGTGTATGTTGGATGAAGATGTAAAAGTTGTCAAGTGGCGTCGAGTGGCGCTTTTCAAACAATCGACTTGTACAAAAGCCGCGCAGCATGAGTTGACTTGACTCAACTTGACTTCGCTTGGCTTTTTTATATGCTGTTGATGCTTTTCATAGCGTTGATGACAATTTGCTAGTAAACAAAGACAAAGACAGCCAACCAGCAATTCATCGGCATTGTGTTGTCGCTACTCGTGCCACATTGCGGCGCGTATTGGCAATATAGCAATAGCAGCCATTAAAGTGGGTGGCACGGCGGTTGCTCTTGTATAAATATGCAGGTTCTTTTGTTTTTCGACATCGGCAACGACAACGACAACGAGACATAAAAGCATTTTGTGTTTAAGCATTTTGTCATCATTTGTTGTTGTCATTATGTTTGCCCTAAACTGTGTGACGGAGCATGAGTTATTTAAAAAGAATATTTTCAGTTGAGTTTTAAGCTCATAAAAAAAGTGATTTGCAAAGTGCTCTTAATAAAGTGCTTAGCATATTTGCAGTCATCGTCCCAACAATTTGCTCCTCATTGTCTCTTGTTGCGCAACACTTGTCTTAAAGCTTAGCAGAACATTTCTTGTGGCTTGGCAAATTATTTATATATTTGTTCTGATTACTTACTGCTCTCCATTGAGAATGAACACTTGGGATCATCGAATGGAAATATGTGCAGACTGCCTTGACAGGATAATATTAAGTGACGTCTGTAAAAGAAAATCAAGAAGAATTGTGTTAAATTATAATATAATAGAATTTTAGAATCAGTGTTAAAATTAATGAAGAAGAATCTTCTGGCTTAAATACGATACATTATATTGCATGTGTGAAAATGAATGTATGTGTGATCTGTATAGGCATCTTAACTGTAGAAACAATACTTTTGAAGCCGAACGAAAACTATTTTTATATATTATCAAGCATTGCACATTTTTTTAATAGAGTTTTAATAGAGTTTCAAAGATGGTTGAAAAGTGGTTTGGGGCAGTAATTTTTCAAAAAATTTCTAGATATTTTACTGGTACTGGACGTGATCCATACTGTTCCCAAATTCGTTCAAAACTGTTTCAAAAATGAATTCATATTGATTGCTAATGAATTCCGAAGTGATCCGAACATGATTTCATTTGTTTCTTTGCGGTTTCAGAGCATTTTCACAGATAGTATTAAAATAATGATGCCAAATACGAGTGATTGATGATGATTATTTTATATGTGTCTTGATTTCCTCTTAGTCGCTTCTTCTCATCAAGTTTGTATTTATTTAGCTAACAACCCCTTACAATTAGAAATCGATAGTACTCTTCATTTCAGTCTTCATTCTACATTTGTATTTATTTATTTTTATCTTTCTCTCGAAATGTATGTTTGTTCAAGCGAATAAGTTTATCTGTTTATTTGTAGATTCCTTTACTTATCTTTCTATATAACTGTCCATCTATGTCAATCAATCTTGTTCTTTACTCTTCTATTCTTCTATGCTATCTATAAATTAAAGTCTGCAAAGCAGTGTTAGCTTCAAACCGATAGGGATGCCGAAATATGTTCAAGCAAGAAAAACCTGTGTTATATCAAATACACTGTCGGTGAAGTGGCTTGGCACTTCAGGGGCCGACATATTGTTGCATTTTAAATATTTCATACGCTCTCTCACCCATTTTTTCGGTTTATTTTCGTGAGGCGCATGCTGCACGTTCATATATGTATGTATGTATGTATGTATGTATGTATGTATATGTGTGTCCATTTCGACTGTTTGCGCGCAAATATTGTGCATATGCCAACTTTGCTTAGTCCATTTTTCTTGTTGTCTTACAACTCATTTCGTATGTTAGTAACTGGCAATGCTGCCCGTACTGATCTGGCACACTACTACTTGCCGACTGACTGACTGACTGACTGGCTGGCTGACAGCCACGAAACTTATGCAAATATTTGCACATTACTTTCTTTCTTTTCTTTTTTTCTAACTTTTGGTGCTAGTTTGTTTTTTATGTCGCTTTTTATTTTCGTTGTACATATTAATATTTAAACATTTTTGCAGTAAAACAGCGAACCAAGCCGAAACCTAGTCGCGTCGCGTTTTGTTCAGTCAAATTTAGTCATGCAAACGCGTTTCATTGCTCCGCTAAGTGTGTGTGTGTGTGTGAGTGTGTGTGTGTGCTGTCGTCACCCATGCGTTGTGGGTGTGAAATATTGTTTTGTTTTGTGCTTCTTAATGATTGTGAACTTGGCACATTTGCATTTTTCTAAAATGAAAATGAAACTGAAAAGTGAAAAAAACTGTTTGCGTATTCAAATCTAAATGCGTTGAAGTCGAAGTCGCTGCCAGCAAACGACAAAAGATACGAATTTGTTCATAGTTGTTTTCATTAACATTAATATTAACAACAACTGCGACATCGACGACATCGACTCATGGCCAGCCTCGTGTCGTCTGCAGTCGTCGTCGTTGTCGTTGTCATTGTCGCTGTTACAAACACACACACCTCATTGCGTACGTAATGGTCCCGTTCCGGTAAATTCTTAAAGCGAAATGCATCGGTATGATGGGATCCTTGAAATCGCCATGCATAATGAAATACGTGTCCGGCGTCCAGATGCTGTCGTGATGATGCAAAGCATTTAGAAAATCGTAATGCGATTTATTGCCGTACTGTAGACGCGGATCGTTCCATTGCTGATTCAGTAGGAACTCAACTTCGTATTTCTATAAGACAATGAAAAATTCAAAATGGCAAAAAGTAGTAAAGAGCATAAAGTTATAATTAAATGTGTGTTTTAAGCATTGGCAAATGCATTTTGTTAGTCACTTACCAAGCTGCTTTCATCGGGTGATGCTAAACTTAGGAGTAACACGTTCACGTTCACCGTTAGCGTCCCTGAATTGCAAATGTGAAAAGTTTTTAATGCAAATTATTAAAAAAGAAAAACTTCGAAAATGTAAATAGTGTTTCAATAAGAGCTTTCTTATATACAACAGGACATCAGCTACGAGACCTCTTTGAGACCTATGCATTTTGTAGTCTTTATACAATCGAACTTCTATTATAAAGAACATCTTTATAGTGAAGTTCTTTCAGCTACGAGTCCCTTTGAAATTTGCATGTTTTCTTGTCTTTATACCGTGAAACTTTTATCATAAAAAAAATTCTTTAAAACAAAGTCCTTCTTAAACAGGTTAAATTTTTGTTCATTATATTTTTTGTTCGTTTCAATCTTTTACAACAAATTTGTGTGCTAGGAATCTTTCCATGTCTGTAACATAGACGAAGCTAATAGTCAAAAAGTTCTCCCAATTAATAAAATATATATTATGGTGAAAAATTGCTGATCCGAAGTTTCAAGAATTTCTGAGTGATTTGATATATGTTTTCATGTTGATAATTTCTTTGTAGAGATCTGTATATATAATATAAACTTTTGTTAACCATGACATGACAAACTCTTAAATAAAAAAATATATTCTTTCAATTAAAAGTTTCTACTTTCTGTAAAACAACATTTCTATGTATCGAAGGAATTTGCAAGTCCCATGCGAATTTGTTATAAGGAAGCTTGAGTGTAATATGCTCCGATAGATATTATTTTGACTTAATCTAGCCCTGAAAAAATTTCAGAGGAATTTCGTCTATATTCTTATTAAGATAACAAGCTGTGTATAGCAAACAAAGCTCTTATTAAAACACCCTGTATCGATAAACATTCTTTAATGAAATAAAGAAAGCATAAAGACCACAAAACAATGAAAGATACAACTAAAGACCAGAGAGCAAATCAAAGGGTTAAAAAAATTGTTCTAATTGTGAATTTTTGTTTCGTATTTTTTGTAAACATAAATTGAGTCACGAAAAAAAAGAAACTACAATTAAACTGGCAAACTGAGCAAAGTACACTGGAAAGCATATTGTGCTATATGTGTGTGTATGTAAGGGTATGTTTATATGCATATGTGGGGCAACAAACCGCGATTGTGTGGTCTCCGCGCATTTTGATTCTTGGCCATATCCGGTCGTTGCAGACCGCAGCAAAAGTCTTCATCTGCAAAATGAATGAGTAGATGCTTTTTTCAATGCAACGCGAATGCAATTTTTCGTTGTTGTTTGTGTTTTGTATTTTTTTTTTTTTTGGTAAAATAGAAATGCTTTTGAACATTTGAAGTGATATTGATTGTTGGCAAGCAAGCGAGTAAGCGACCCCGCTTCAAGCCAACACTTTCATTGTTGGCGTTCATTTAGTTAAATTGGTTTTCTAGTTGCTGTGCTGTTCAAGGCTTCACTTCACATACTCCTCTCCGCCCCACGCAATCACTTTGTTTTGTACATGCTTGGCAAAGGATATTCTATGCTAACTATTTGTGGCTGCCATGCGCACATTCTGGATTTTCGGATCATTCATTTTAATAGCATTAAGCAATATATAACTATTTGTTTGTTCATTCGCTCGCTTGTTTTGTTATAACATTTTTATTGAGTTTGTTGCTTTTTGATCATTGCATTTCTGGCAGCGTTCTATTTTTTCTATTTTCCTTCGTTAGCAAACTCAATTATGAAATTGAAACCGTTTGTCGAACTTGCTTAAGGCGCTTGTAAGAATTGCAGCACAACGTAGGATTACAGATACTTACCGTTAACAGGCGGCAGTAAACGTTTATCGTAGCGTTTTTTCTCTAAGAGAAGATCTAGAATTTCCTTATCCGAACTAGATTCATCGAATCTGTGAAATAAAACGCAAAAGTTATTGTTGAGCAAATATTTTTTGGGCAACTCATATGAATCATTTATAAATCCCAAAGAAAAACGTGAATGTTGGTTAGTTAAAGTATCTTGTGTGTACGGCATGTCTTTTTACACATTTTTGTATGTATTTGCGGCGCATTAAAGTGTTATTAAAGAATTATTAACAAAAAATTTTATAATTTGGCTGTTAGTTATATTTTTGCAACTAAATTTTGTAGAAATCAACGTTTATAAAAATTTTTTAACTTTAGAAAATAATAAAGTATTACGAAGTACACCATCGATGTTTGATATCTCTAACTTGATACCTATTCATCCAAGAACTATCAACAGTTTTTCATCAACATATAAACATATATAAACGTTAATTTATTTGTATACCTGTGGTAGAAAGCAATTTTTTAACGATGAAGTGATAAACAGTGTTATGCTAATAATCGTGCTAATGGGTATTGGACAGACCTACGATTTAATTTAAATATGCCAAAACTAGAACTTCAGGTCTTTGTTTTATTTGCTTATACACTGAGCAGACATCTCAAAAGTATGCTATGCATTTTGGAACGTATCATATGCATTAAAGTATTGGACAGACCTACGATTTAATTCAAATATGCCGAATTACAATTTTAGTACTCTGTAGCTTGGTATGCTTTTCGCAAAGAGCCCATTTTATTTTCTTATATTATTTAACGCTTAACAAACATCTTAAAAGTATGCTATACATTTTGACAAACGGCTAAAGACTAAATGCACAGCATAATTTTATGCTTTTATAAATTTTAAATAACTAAAAATGTGTGACTTATTATAATAATATGAGATTCAACTGGCACTTGAAACTGTGGCTATAATAATATGTTGGTTTATAATAATTTAGTGTTGCGAATTGCAAAATTTGTTGTGTTGTGCAACTAACAGTTATGTCGCTAATTGAGAGTTCAATTTTGTAAGAGCTTATTTTTTTTTTTTTGTTTGTTTTTTGATTGAATTTTCTTTATATAAAATTATTATTTTTTAAAGCATTAATGTGAAAATGTGTCTATTGTGTAAAATTGTTTTAAAACCAAAATAAATTGGAAAACAAAACAAAATACAAATTGCATGCAACAACAATGATTAAAAGCCGATTTTTAGGCGTATTCAAACACAATTTTATAACACAAATTTAAGGCGTGTGTTATCAACGGCAAATCAATCAAATCAATCGGTTATTTTCAATTTCAAATACTTGTTTTTGGTGCAACTTACTTCGACCAATCGATGCCTTGACTGAAAGAATTTTAAAGAAATAAAATAAATAAATAAATATGTAAATTGTGTAAAATACAGAGATAGTTTGGCGGAAAGATACGAAGATATAAAGATGAATTCAAGGTCTTAGATACAAAGAAATGAAATGAATTGTTTATAAATTAAAAGTTAAAGTTTTGCAACTTTTTGTTTATTGTGTGTGTGTCTGTGTGTGTGTGTCTTTTATTGTGTATGTGTGTGTGTGTTTGTTGGACGTATGTTTTTCACAATACAGTTGTTGTTACAGTTACAATAGTAGAGCCAAGCGCTTCACACAGCGGCAACTTACATGGGATGCTTGTCGAGCGGTGCCGCATCCGAGTTCGTGGTGGCGGCCGATGTCGTTGTGGTCAAGTAACAGAGCACTAATATGACGCTTGAGGCGGCATAGAAACTAAATGAATTGCGCAGCATATTGTAATAGTTGTTGTTGCCGTTGCCGTTGCTATTGTTGTTGCTGCTGTTGTTGTGATGTCCGAAGTAATTGTAAGCAGCTGAAGTTGTGGCAGCAGCGGTGGCGCTGAGCGCATTGGCGATGGCATTGGGCGCAAATGTAAGGGCGGACAAGTTCGTTGTCGTGGTCAAAGTTGCGCTTAGAGTGGCAGCGGCAGCGGCAGCAATATTTGGGCATCTCTTCGACTTCAAGTTGTTGTTGTTACTGTTGTTGTTGCTGCTGCTGCTGCTGCTGCTGTTGATTCTGCATTTTGTATTAGCGCAGGCGTTAAACTCATCCAATAAAAGTTCATGCGGCAGTGGCAAGTCATCAACAGCAGCAGCATCAGCATTAGCCGACTGCTGCAATTGTTTGCTTTTGCATTGTTGTGGCTTATGTGTATCTTGGCGGTGTTGTTGTTGTTGTTGTTGCTTTGCCAATGTTGTCGTTTCGCTTAAAATGCCACTGACAATCGACAATTGGGTCGCTAAGGCAGCACGCGCATGCAATAACATCTCATGTATGCTGCTGTAACCGCCGCCAATGCAAGCGGCTGCGAGCGTCGCTGCCATGTTACGTACAGCCTTATTACAGCACTGTTGCTGCTGCTGTTGTTGCTGCTGTTGTTCATTGTATGCGTGTGACGTGCGTTGATGGCAATTCGTTAACGTTTCTGTATTTATTTTTGTTGTTGCTGGTTTTGTTGTTGTGGTTGTTGTTCCCAGCGTTTGTGTTGTTTTAGTCGTTGTTGATAAGCTTCTGTTGCTGTTGTTGTTGTTATTATTGTTGCCGTTAGTGCGTTCGCTGCTTTGCCTGCGGCTTCGCTGTCGGTTTGCTGCGCAATTTGTTTTTGTTGTTTGTAAATCGTTTATTGTATCGATCGCTTGCGGTTCGATGTTTTTCGTCTGAAATGTTGCTATACGTTTACTATACTTTGTGTCCTTGCAGGCATATGTCTGCACGCCCTGCTCCTCTAAACAAGCAGCGACGTCAACGTTGTCGTCAACGTTGTCGTCAACGTCAACCTCGACGTCGTCGTTGTTGTTATCGTTTGCTTGGTCGTGTTGTTGTGTGGGCCGAAAAATCAACACTTGAGCAACTTTTAGGTTTGCCTCTTTGTTGCTTATCGTCGTCGTTGTTGTTGCTGTTGTTGCTGTTGTTAGCTTTTTATGATTTTGTTGATAGTTATCCTTGATTTTGATATCCTTGGCGCTGTTGTTCTTATGTTTGTTGCTTTTACTATTGCCTTCTGTCGCTGCTGCCTTTGCTTTACGTTCTTCTACCACTGTAGTTGTTGTTGTTGCGCTTTTTGCTATTTGGTTTTTGTTTGTTGTTATTATTTGTCGTTGTTGTTGTTGTTGTTTGTATGTATTGTTGTCACATTGTTTTTGCTGTTGGTGCTGTTGTTTTTGTTGTTGCTGCTGCTGTTGCCCGGCCGTATCATAGGCACAGCCCATGTTATGACATCTGCAATGTAGAAATATAAAAAAAAGAAAACATTAGATTACATAAACGACAAGAAATTGCTCATTGCTTACAGCCAAACATGTGTTGACAGTAAAAGAAAAACAACGTACGTCAATTATGACATTTTGTCATACATGACTTTGCCCCTCTACTGTATTTTTTTGTTGTGAAAGAGTTAGAAGATTACAAATGAGCGAACTGCACTTGTTCGTGTATAAAACAATTGAAGTCGACAACTTTCTGTCATTGCAATTGTCAACAATTTTCAAATAATGTCAATAGAAACACACACACACACACACACACACACACTGCCTGACATGTTCAAGTGACAGTCATAGGGAGCAACATTGACTTCGTTAAGTTGCAATCGATATGCATGTATGAGTGGTTGGGTTGGCACCCAAATAGACAAAGCCAATAAGTGAGTCGTTGTTGACTGCACGTGCCACAAGAGTATGCCATGCACAACTCAGCCACTTTAATGTCTTTCTAAAACAATTGAATAAAAACAAAATTTGTTAGTTGGCTTTTTGACTTGGCAAAAAATAACACAAAAACCAAGAAACAATCAAAAACATTGCAAGCAATTTTGTACTGTTTTCTTCCACCTCCAACTCCCGCCTCTTCGCTGACAATATTCAATTTTCTATGATATATGCATTGAATATGATATTTTGAGGTCTTTTTGTTTGCGGAAGGCAATCTGAAATTGAAAATCCGCAAAAGGAAGCCAGAAACCGCTCTCACTGTTAGTCATATCGATTGATTTCCGCTTGGGACAACCAACGACAACGACAACGACCTGCGTTCTGCTTCATTATACATTTATTAGAATTTTACGTGACTACTGCCATAAAAGTAATCATCATCATCGTTGTGATCATCATCGTTGCGGTTGGCAAGTACACAGTAAAAATAGTAGTTTATATAAAGCGATATACTGTGCAAAGGTTACGGTTATAGATAGCCAAAACCACACATGTCGTCATACAGCATGCGCTTAGCCATTTTTGTTAACAATTATTGACCTCAATCAATTTTAAATGTTAGTGTATGATAAAAACAACATACTCATAACGGCAAAAGTGCTATTTTAGTTTTGTTTATTTTGTTTAAATACCCTACATTTAATGTTTAATTAGTATATATATATATAAAGTATGTAAGGAACATCAATTCTTGACGGCCTCTGAGATAACATAGAGCTTTTATAGGATAGGTCTATCGTATACAACAAGAGAAAGTTAAATATTATTAAATATTAAAATATTGAAGTTTCAGGGTTTGAAATACATCGTCTGGACAACATAAGAACTTCAATCTGGAGACAATATTCCGTCTAGCCCATTTAGATCTATAGAAAAATGTTCAAAATGAACATTTGTAGATTTTTTCTATTTAATAACTTTTATTATAAAGTCAAATTAAAGATATGTTGTTCAATTAAATTTAAAAATCGACTATCCGGTTTACTGATTATACGGAATTTGATTGTTTCTATTGGGATACCATAAAAGTAGAATCCAATAGGAACAACCGAATTTCTAAGAAAAACATGGGCTGTAGCTCGATGCGTCGTAACATTCCACTCAACTCTTCCCGCTTCTGCAAAAACGCTACAAATTCTTAATTTTAAACTCAAAATCTTCTACATATTAGACCTAAGTTACACTTTCAGTCATCCCTCACTTTCAATTCATTGTTTCGACATTAAATCGTCCATCCTCATCAGACTTATTCACCTCCCTGCACGTTGTCTGCCATGGCGTGATAAAAATTATTAAAAGCATTACGTTTATAGGTTTAAAAAGTTTATTAAACCAACATTGCTTAAAGGGTATTAAAACTTCGGCGTGGCCAACGCCAACTTCTGTTGTTGATTGGATTCCTGTTTTTGTCTTTTTTACTTCTTGTTTATTTTTGCTGTTGGCCGTGTTCATTTCAAAATGTCAGTTAACTTGACTGGCTTTTCCGGCTGCTGCGCTGCAATGCTGACCAACTCGCTCGCAGTCTACCAGCAGGACCGTGGATCCGTCAGTCAGTAAGTCTTTGCTGTCATGTTAAAAGCCAAAAACTTTTAAATTTTCCTTCAGTCGATGTTTCTGAACGTGATATTGTCTTACGTTACGTTACATTACGTTACGTTACATTACGTTATGTTCCGTTACGGTTCATGTCTATTGACCGGGCAAACGAGTGTCATATGATAGTCATCGGTGCGCTTCCTTTATCTCACACACACGCTCTGCCTCTCTCTCTGTGTGTCATTCATTCACTTGCTTTCAATCCGTTCTTCCGGCTGTTCTTCTTCTGTCGCCTGTCACGCTGATTTCCTACCGCCGCATTCCTTTGTACTTCCGTTATGTGCACATAAATTTTACTAACACGCTGCGTGTGCAAACTCAACCGAAATTGGAACTTGTCTGGACTCAGCTGAACTGAAAGTTAATCCTTGTGCTGCCCATGGTTTGTTGCCTTTTGTGTCGGCTTTTAGACAAGTTAGTTAGCACAGTCGTTCAGCCCATTGACTAAAATAAGTTACTTTACACTTTGCGCTTTTCTACACACCCCCTTTTTATGTGTGGGTGTGGGTGTGTGTGTGTGTGCCATATTTGCAACTGTTTCGACCATGGCTTCAATGCTGCCGCAGCTGTCATGTTTCTGTGCGCTAAAACTTTTACATATTTTACTATCTCCCTTTGCTGTATTTCATTTTTACACTCAATTTAATAAACACAAAACTATTTTAACAATTTCATTGTGTTGTAACTTGGCTTAATTACATGCCAAAAAAAAGAAAACGAAACAAAAATGGCGGCACGTTTATACCGTACATTTTTATGGCTCTGACAGGCCAACTAAACTAATGCCAATTGATGTCAGCGGCAATCGAAATCTGGCCAAATAAGCTACATAAATTATGAGTGGCGTGTGTAAGAACAATTCGGTCATATTGCATTGACCTGCCTGATGGAAGCGCCTACGATATTTTGTTGAAAATTCAAGATTTATTTCACTAACATAAATTTTAACATTTTTATAAAACAATCGATTGTTTTTGGCATTTAAAAAAAAAGAACAAGTTGACAGCTCTGTCACAGTTATTTTAAGAAATTTTGTGCTCTTATTTAAATGTATTTTTTTAAAAGTTGTTAAACTAAACGCATAATTAATATTATTTTAAGTAATTTAATTTTGAAGGGTACAAGGATTTTTTTCCTTGTGTGTTTTTTTAACAAAATACATTTTTTTTAACAAGAAGTCTATGAAACAATAATTATAAGATGGGTTTCTCAAAATAATAATTCGAGAGTTAAGCAAAATATCACTCACTCACTTAAACATCTTTTTATTTTAGAAACTATTGATTGGATTGATTCGAAATTCCGCCTAGTGAATACTGTCACTATGGAGGCTTCATTATGAATGGAGTTTCCGACAGTCTCATTCGTTTGCCAAGCGAATCGTACGAGTATCAACTAGTATGTTATACCCGTATTATTGATTATTTTGATTTTATATACTTTTTATTCAAAGGATCACTTACTGAAGATACTATTACTTTTTTATGATGTCCTTAATTTAAACTTTTTACGCTTTCGTTGCAGTTTTTTTTCTTTGTCTGATTCGCTCGTTTGTCAATTATTCATGTCTGTTATGTTTAGTTTGTATTTGTTTTTGTTGTCCTTGTCATGTACAAACATAAATACTCGTACTTTTCGATCTGAATTATTACAGCATACAAGTTTTTTATTATAATGCAAACACATAAATTTTTATGATGCATGACATTTAAGTTGACATTTTTCGATGCTCCTATCTGCATACACACTCATGGTACGTACACAAAAACTTTGAATCAATTCAAGAGCTTTTTTTCCGAACCCTTTCGGTTTGTGCAATTTTCGTTTTTCGAAGGCATTTAAAGTTCATGTTATTCATGGCCTGCTTATTTAAAGGCGCATGCATTCAATCGCGTTCGCTTTCGCGTTTTTTTATCGTTACATGTCATAAAAATTTGATGTGCTTTATTATAACAGGATATCCATGTGCGTTCTTCTTACAAGGCAGGCAGGCTTTTGAAAAATTGTTTAATTACTTAAATAATCAATAAAGAAGGCACGAAATCCGCACACATCGAACGGCATCGAAGCGTCAAAAATTCATAAATGCCACGTGGGCGGCTAATGGGTTGACAATGGTAGCGTGCGAACATGGAGGTGCGGTTACGCTTCCGGTTCTTTTGGTTTTGCGGTTCGCGGTTAATTCTTTTTACTCATGTTTCATGACAATGTCATATTTTTTATGTGTTTGTGACAACTTCATGTATAAGTCTTATTATACAAATAATATTATAAATACTTTCAGCACTATAAAAGTAGATGATGACCTCAAACTTGAGTACTGCAAGGAAGATCTAGACGAAGGAATCACGATTTGAAAAGGAAGTCTGCAATGAAGTATATTCTAAATACAATTTATTTACAAATTTTAATCTTAATATAAATATTGATAAGACATGTTGCTGACAAATGTTGAAAGAAAATGGTGGCAAATAATATTGCTGACGAAAGTTTCTTCAGAATATTGTTGACAAATGTTGCTAGAAAGTTTTAGAAAATGTTGCTAACAAAAGTTGCTGGCAAATGTTGCAAGACACAAGTTGATGACGTATGTTGCTGGAAAATGTTGATCGGGAATAAATGCTGGCGAATGGGGCCAGAAAATGTTGCTAAGAAATGTTGCTGGAAAATGTTGCTGGAAAGGGTTACTGGAAAATGTTGCAGACAAATAGTGCTGACATATGTTGCAGAAAAATGTTGCTGGGAAATGTTGCTAGAAAATGTTGTTAGAAAATGTTGCTGAGAAATGTTGCTGAGATTAGTTGCTGACAAATGATGCTGAAAAATCTTGCTAAAAAATGTTGCTAGAAAATGTTGCTGACAAATGTTGCTGAGAAATGTTGCTGACTAATATTCCTGACAAATGTTGCTTGAAAATGTTGCTGTCAAATGTTGCTAAGAAATTTTGCTGCCAAATGTTGCTGACAAATCTTAATAAAAAATGTTGCTGAAAAATTTTGCTAGAAAATGTTACTGGCAAACAATGCTGAGAAATGTTGCTGAGAAATGTTGCTGACGAATTTGTTAAGAAATTTTGGTGGCAAATGTTGCTCAGAAATATTGCTGACAAATCTTGCTAAAAATGTTGCTAGAAAATGTTGCTCAAACATGTTCAAACATGTTGTACAAGATTTTTTTTTTGGTTCCGGAACTGGTTTTTTCAAAAAAAGGTCAACAACAACAAAAATTACAACAACAACAACATATATTACAACAACAACAAATTGCAACAACAACAACGACAAATTGCAACAACAACAACGACAAATATTACAACAACAACAACAAAAACTACAACAACAACAACAAAAATGATTACTGTGGAGTAATTAATTGCGATTTGGGCACAAGCATGTCAGTGGTGAAAATGAGTCGATTTTATAATATTTATAATATCGATAATGTATTGATAATATTAACGATATTATGTCGATAATAATATCGATAATACTATCGATATATCGATAATAATATTGTTAATACTATCGATATATCGATAATAATATTGTTGTACTATCGATAACAACAACAACAATTACAACAACAACAACAATTACAACAACAACAATTACAACAACAACAACAATTACAACAACAACAACAATTACAACAACAACAATTACAACAACAACAACAATTACAACAACAACAACAAAAATTACAACAACAAACATTACAACAACAACAACAAAAATTACAACAACAACAAAAATTACAACAACAACAACAAATATTACAACAACTAACAACAATAATATCATTTCATTATTGAAATATCGATAATAATATTGTTAATACTATCGATATATCGATAATAATATTGTTGTACTATCGATAACAACAACAACAATTACAACAACAACAACAATTACAACAACAACAATTACAACAACAACAACAAATATTACAACAACAACAACAAAAATTACAACAACAAAAATTACAACAACAACAACAACAATTACAACAATTACAACAACAACAAATATTACAACAACAAAAATTACAACAGCAACAACAATTACAACAACAACAACAAAAATTACAATAACAACAACAAAAATTACAACAACAACAATTACAAAAACAACAACAATTACAACAACAACAACAAAAATTACAACAACAAAAATTACAATAACAACAACAAAAATTACAACAAAAAATTACAACAACAACAACAATTACAACAACAACAACAAATATTACAACAACAACAACAATTACAACAACAACAACAATTACAACAACAACAACAAATATTACAACAACAACAATTACAACAACAACAACCAAAACTACAACAACAAAAATTACAACAACAATTGCAACAACAACAACAATTAAAACAAAAATTACAACAACAACAAAAATTACAACAACAACAACAACAATTACAACAAAAACAAGAACATTAAAACAATTTTTGTTTGTTTTTTCGGTTTCTCCGGGTTCCGGAACTGCTTTTTTCCGAAAAACGGCAACTTCTAAACCCTTTGACCTAGGGCTCTGAATTTGAGACAATGTAGTAAAAAACGACGCTCTTTCCGATGAGCTTATTTTTAACTCTCTAAAGTCTCTCCTTCACTCTCTTTTGCGAGAGTTGCAAAAATTACTCTCTCGAAAACATATGTTCAAAAAAGAGAGTAAACGAGAGACTTTAAAGATGCAAATATTGCTGGAAAATGTTGCTAGAAAATGTTGATGGCAAATGTTGCTAGAAAATGTTGCTGAAAAATGTTGCTGGCAAATGTTGCTGGAAAATGTTGCTGACAAATATTGCAATAAAATGTTGCTAGAATATGTTGCTGGAAAATGTTGCTGACAAATATTGCAAGATAATGTTGCTGACAAATGTTGCTGGTAAATGTTGCTGACAAATGTTGCTAGAAAGTTTTGCTACCAAATTTGGCTAGAACATGTTCAAACATGTAAAAAACTTTTGTTTATGGTTCCGGAACCGGATTTTTCCGGGAATTTGAGACAATGTAGTAAAAAACGACGCTCTTTCCGATGAGCTTATTTTTAACTCTCTAAAGTCTCTCCTTCACTCTCTTTTGCGAGAGTTGCAAAAATTACTCTCTCAAAAATAAAAAGTTAAAACAAATGTGTCCGTATTCACCTAATGTCAAGCGGGAACAAATAGGCGAGGCACAAAACCATTCGAACTTCATCTGCTGCAGAAACATACGAGTCTAATCCAATTTTCTAGTTTTTCGCTCATATAGTTTCCGAAAGCTATTGGTGAATATGAAGGGACATGTGACAATCGGTTTCCCTTGTCATCCTATACATGCTTGATGGGGTCTTACTCGCACTCAAACAAACTTAATATACCCTGGCACACTGTATGTGCAGGGTACAAAATAATAACTATAAACAAGAACGAAATTGTGCAAAAAAGCCATGAGCAGACTGAGGGACAGGCGGGACTGCAGTGGCATGAAGAGACAAGCAAAGCGAGTGTAAAAAGCAAATGTCGAAATGATATTTTGTCATAATAAATGGCACAACTATGATTATTTATGACTGTGAATATTTTTCTTCGCCTCTTCTTCTTCGCTTGAGTTTGACTTCAATTTCGACTTCAACTACGACTTTGTTTTCAACTTGATTTGAGTTTTGCTGTGCCGTGTGCTCTGTATTGATTGCAGCATCAGACTTGTGTACGAATGCGCCTGCCTGCCTTTCGTTCGTTCGTTGGTTCGATCGCTTCGATTTGGCTTGCAACATTTTTGGTGCAAGCAAAGTTTGCAGCCAACAGACCAGAGACAAGAAAATGCAGTCAATTTACGTCTCATAATCAGCAAGTTTAGTCATGAATCTTTTCTTTTTTTTTTTGCTTGCTTTCAAATCGCATAATTTATAGTATTCGTTGAAACGTTGAAAACGTACGAAACATGAGTTTTTTTCCTCCTTTTTCTGTTTGTAATCAGTCGGTAATAGATACATTTTTTGTGCTGCCAATTCGCTGGCACTCGTGGAGCATCAGTTTTCTGCTCGGTATTGAAAATGTCTATCGATTTGGAGCCGTGATTATTGCGCTTAGCCACTTATTGGCATATAAATCAAACAATTTTTTATATTATCGTTTTTTGATGCGATTAATGATTGGGCAGCGAGCCAAAGCTGAACTTAAAATCAACTAATTTGATTGCATTTGACAAAAGGGTGAAAAATGCTGGCGGGTTTATTATGAGGTTTGTAAAGTAAAGATCTTTACTTGAAAATTATAACACATATTCATTAATTTCTAACGACTATGCTGAAAATAATGATGAGATAATGTTGTTGAACTTATAAGTTTGTATTTTCCGTTAATTTTATTATATATCTTTTTTATTTCTATAGGTTCAACTGTTTAAAACCCTACTTTGGCTGCTTCATCGTGCAAGTTTAACATAATCCAACAAGCACTCTTAAATGGACTTTTCGGAAAACTTTTCTCAGGTTTGGTTTTCTTTATAAACAGCAAATTGCAACTATAAAGTAAGTTAAGTTTTTTGTATATAAGGTTTATTACATATTGTTTTTCGAACTCATGCAAAATTTCATATTTTTCAGATCTTCAGAGATTTTATACAGAACATTTACACTGAACCGGAACTTACATAAAGTTCCATTCAAGCGATCTGACTTCTGGCACTGTTCTGACATCATGCCGAACTCTCGCCAACTCAACTCAATTCAAACGCTGCGTTAAAAATGAAATATTACGTTTAATTATTATTATTATTTATAAAAAAATGAAATAAACGTTGAAAAAAATAATAAGAAAATCGATTCGTTTCACATGATTGCAATTTGTTTGTTTGCTTGTGTGTGTTCAAGTACAAAATAAGCAAACATTTTGGCATAATTGGCGAAAAATTTCCGTTTTGTTTGGCATAACAAAAGTATTAAGTAATGAAATTTGCTACGCAGAACAACGCGAAGCAACTCAGCACAAACAATAATTACATAATTTCGAATAGACAAGTCAAAAGCGTTAAGCAATTTTCTGCGCATCTTTGTAAACACAAACAATGTGATGTGAGCTCTGAGCAAGGGTGCACAGCAGCGGGGGGAAGCAAACAAAGCGAGAAGTGCTCGAAAAGTCAAAGTGAAATTTATTGCAGACAGAAATTAAATTTGAACAGGAATGATGAATGAAAAGTGCCAACGAACGAACGAAGGCAAGAAGGTACTTGCGACGTGCGGCAAGAGGCATGAAACATTATGAAAAATCTGCAAAAATATGAAAAACGATTAAAATGCGTCAAAAATGTAAGTAAGAAGAGCTGAGAGTGCATGACTGCAAGCAGAAAGGACTGGTCAAGGGCGGGGGTGAGGGTGAGGGTAAAGCGGCGGCAGCAAAGGTTTCAATATTAATACCAAACGTTAAAGGAGAAGAATTATTGATACGATCGATCGATTGGGTGTGTGAGTGAGTGAGAAAGAGTGACTGAATGAATGACGAGCAATTGACGTGACACGTGTGCTGAAGCAACGGTCCAGGCCGGACACGATGAATCAATATCCGGAACGAGCGAAATGTCTGGAGCGCGTGCTCTTAGATTTTCAACTTCTGTCAAGTGTTAAAGAAGAAGACTTTTGACATGTGAGACATTTTAAGGACTCAAACAAGCACGCCGGAAAGCTGCTTTAATTGTGTGTGTGTGTAAATGTGCAAAGGCACTTGGATTTCTTGCTACGTATGTACGTGTCCGGCCAGAAGGAACCGCAAGCGCGCAACGTACAAATATTTGCAATAATAAAAAGTACAAAAACAGCAACAACAAAAAAATAATGCCAAATACAAAATGAAAATAAACCGAAAAAGAAGTTAAACACAGCAGGACGCCAACGCCAATGCCGTCCAGTTTTGTTGCAGGCAGGCAGGCATTAAATGCTGCCACACACATGGCTGCCGCACGCTCGTAAACTGTTGACGGCGACGACTCGTGTGCGAAAAAGAAAAGCAAAATCGGATGTGCGCTTAAACTGCAAACTGCGCTTGGAAAATTTTTAGCAAAACGTTTTCCTGTCGCCGCGCAACATTTAAATGGCACACTGGCTGCGGCAGCAAGGGCGCCCAGCGGGCCCAACAAGGCGTTTGGCAGTGGCATTTAAGGCTGAGCGGTTTATGTTGCACGCTGGAATAGTTTCGGGTTGCGATTTTCCTTTTCCTACAATTTGTGTGCGATATTTTATTTAATTTATTGCATCGTTTAAAATGGTTTGGGCGTAAAACGACGTTTCACTGGCGAAATTTTTCCTTAATTGAAAAGCCGGCGCCCAGAGTCACTCGACTGCGTGCAGCAATGTGATTTGTGCTTAGTGACATTGGTTGTACTTAGCTGCAACAAACTGGGGCACTCTTACGTTAACTGACTTCATCGATATAACATAACTTTGCCCTAAGACATATTAGAAATGGCAGCGCAGTAGAAGCATTCACTAGACCCTAAGCATTCAATTCATCGGTGATCAGATAAATTCCTCAGCAGTAAATATATAAACAGACCAAATGTCCTTGATGAGATTGAAGAGACTTCATGCTTGTGAAATTAAATGTCGTCGTATGTAATTTTAATGTTTTCAATTAAATCATATCTGTATAAATATAAGTCTGTCATTGTTGCCACTATTCATTATATTATATAATATAATTTATAGCTATAAGGTAGCTGATTATTGTTACATTATACCAAAAATTAATAAAATGTTTTTTTGAAAGTATTTTTTTGGTTCTATCAAGCCATAGAAGCACAAAGAGTATTCTACTTTCACTAGCTCCTCACTTTCCATTCATCATTTGACTCCAAGCCAGAATTCGCATTATTATTTTTAGCCGGCATGTTTAGCTATGAGTTAGCACTTACATAGGTTAGACTGAAGACCAGCCGAACTTGTAGGTTTCATTTATTTTTAATAATTTAATAGATATTTTTCGTATCGATTATGAAGAGATTTCGAACTATCAACTAATGAGCTGAAGAGATTTCATATTACTTACTAATAAAGTCTATAATTGTAGTCTACAATTCTCAACACTTCATAGCTATGATCCGAACTTGTAAGCTTCAACGATATGAAAAATATCGTTAATGAGGAGATTTCGAACTAACAACTAATGAGCTGAAGAGATTTCGTAAACCTCCAAATCGGAAACTATTTTGCGTGCCTTTCTTCGCAGTCTATAATTCTCTACGTTTCATAACTATGATGTCGAATTGGCTACTTGCTTAGAGATCAGTTCATTACTCAACTATGACAGTTATTAAATCACAGCAATGAAAGGTGTAAAAACGTTAACAAACAATTTACAAACCGACAACTGTCCAAGGAGTTGATTTAAATGGCTTGTCATGATGTTTGCATAGCGAACTTTTACTAACCAAAAACAGATTGTTTAACTTGTAATGCTTGTAGTGTAACAACAACAACAACAACAAGGGCAAATTTACATTACAACAAAGAATAACAAGTAAACAATATGTGTTTATTTTTTGCAACAAAGTAACAAAGTTCCTCACCCAAGCCCGTGCACAAATGAAGGCAACAAGCCCATTGACCTCACAATTGAGTCGCATTTAAAGTGCAGTTGAACTCCGAGTGGCACAAAAGGCCACAACAGGGGCACACATCGCATAGACTCGACTCGAGTCGAGTTGCGTTGGGTTGCGTTGAGTCACCTCATCAGGGAACGTGCATAACTTTGGCAAAGAAGCAACAACTTTAACAACAAGAACAAAAAACAAAACACAATCAAAAAAAAAATGAAAATGTAAAGTAAACAGGAGCATTAAACTAAAAGCATATTGAGGACTTTGGCAGCGCTCTGCGCAAACAACATGAATGACTGAATGAATGAATGAATGACTGAATGGCTGAAAGCAAGCAAGAATGGAGTGAATTGTGTGCGAAGTATGAGTAAAACTGCATTTTATTACACGTTCGATTGATTTTTACATGCAAGCAACGAATGCCTGACAGTTTATGGCTTGGCTGTTGGTAAGGGAAGGTGTGGTGAGGGTAGGCATGGTGTTGTACTTGGATTTCAGCGCAAATTGCGAATCACTCAAGTGAAGTATTGCACATGCATGCATGCCAGCTGAGTGCAGCAGAGGGACGTGCCGCAGCGTGGCACATTTATGTGTATATTAATAACGGGCACAACAACAACAACAACAACAACAGCAATAAAGACGCTTACAATGCCACCCACTATAAAGCGCTCCCGCAGGATTTGCGCAACTAACACACAGACGCCAAGTCAAACATGTATTCATTAATGCATTTGGCGTATTCATGTCACTGGGCACTTGTGCACCTGGGGCA
The DNA here is from genome assembly GCA_037044515.1 of Phortica magna. Classification (NCBI taxonomy): domain Eukaryota; kingdom Metazoa; phylum Arthropoda; class Insecta; order Diptera; family Drosophilidae; genus Phortica; species Phortica magna. Next base: position 273,839 of record JBAMBP010000415.1, read on the forward strand.
CTTTTTGGGCACAACAATTGTGCTGAAGAAAAGCGCAGAAACCCCTAATTACACAATTAAAAATACCACTAGGTGAATATAATTTAATTAGTACTTTTTCATAGTCTAATATAATGTTAAAAATGTGCGTTTAATAGAAAGACAAACTGATTTTTAATTCAGAGTTTCCCGAGCAAAATTTACACTTCAAAAGTGCAACTTTAATGCTTTCAAATAAGACTTTTCACACAAAACAAAGCAAGCCATTTGTCCAGCATTGTAAACCGCTCATTGTATAAACTAAGCCCTCTGCAAGCCCCACAGACCAAGTGCAGATGTGCCGAGCGTCATGAATACGCCAACTCATTTGCCCATTAAGTCATTCAATCGTCACTCACCGCGGGCTAAGCAAATATTGAAATTGTCGCTTAAACATTTTGAATTATCGTTTAGCAAATGGTCAATAATTGTTTATATAGTATTTCCCCCCTCCCACACACTCCACCACTTTTCAACTCTCTCGTGTTTGTGTGTGAAGCTTCTTGTTGTCGCTTTGATGAACATGCGATATATTTGCGCAGTTCCAGTGATTGTGGCATAAACAATCGATTACTTTGTGTGCTGCCACAGCAGTCAGCGACACAATTCAACAAACAAACACACACACGCACGCACACACACACCGACATAGCTGCTGTTTTCACTGGAAAAAAAGCTGTGCATGTTTACACAAGTTTATTGGTACTTTTTTCTACTGCTTGACGTGCCCTACAAAACAGACTTTGCCGCTCTGCCACAGACAGCATTGCAGCGCTCCTGTAGCGGATTTGGCTTGTCAAGCATGCCAACATACAACGCTTTATTTGAGCATGGAGTCAAAGTTTTTATTTGCTATAACACACAACACATTTGCGCGTGTTTATTTTTCGAGTTCTCCATTGGGAGCGAAATGCTAAATCGTGCATATTGTTTACAATTGAAAAGCGTTTTATCGACTGCTGCAATGTGGCGTGGCAGCGCAGGGGACGCGTGAGCCATGAGGCATGAACAATTCCACGAAATGATAAACAGACAACATAAGCATAATCAGCGGCGAAGAGCCTTGAATTCTGGCCGTCCAGTTCAGCACATGATGCTTTGCCAGCAATGATCGTCGCACTTTGCCAATCATTAATCAAAATTAAAATATAATTACCAACAACAACAACAACAAGGAAAAAGTGCCAAACAGCTAACAACAAACGATTCTTTAGCTTGATTTCTTCAGCGATTTGAAGCTGTGGGAGTCATCGACAAACAGCTGCACGCATATGGCCGGCCCGGCAGCGAGTCGTGTCACGACACGTTCGATGTCAGCAGTTCAATGCTCAGCGTTGCAAATTGTATCATTATTAAAAGCGAAGAAAAAGAATCAAAAAATAACTATTTTTAATTGAGTTTTAATGAGCTATAATTATATTTGAATGGCTTGCTTGGTAGAAAAATATTGTTTGCACACACAAGTCAAGACCAAACTTGGCCATTTGCGTAGCCAACCGTTTATGGCCAATTGACAAAACGGTTATGTCGCCAGGCACGTTGCTCAACTACTTGTCTTAACTTGTCGCGCAGAACGATCGAATTACATTTGCCTCCATTTGCCCAAATGGCTTTGCTGGTGGCACTTGACAAACGCTTAATTAACATTCGACTTGTATTGCTCACAAAACGAAGTAAAGGAAAGTTGTTTGCCATTTGAAGGTGGTGTCAAATATTTCGGGCAAAATTATCACGCGCAGAATTTTGTTTTATTTAAACTGCAAAGGATTAATTGCGCTGTCAACGCTCAAATACAAAATGCAAGAAAAACGTTTTCATTTAATTAAGAGTAAAGGCAACTGAGTTGCAACTAAGCCGCACACAGTTTGCGGGTGTTGACGCCCAGGCGCCCGAAGATGAGAGGGTCGCTTAATAAGTGCTTCGGAGATCGGAGAGATGACAACGAAATTTGATTGTAATAAGAAGATGTTATATATGTAATGTGTGAACAATTGTCGAAACGACCTGCTCTCTTGTTCACATATTATTTAACACAATTTTATAGGTAATTGGTTTTTTAATGGGATAAGAACTTTATATGGGATCTTCAATGATCTCTTGGTGAGATTTGTTCGGGATATTTTTTTTAATGGGATAAGAAGTTTATATGAGTTCTTCAAAGAACTCTAGGTGAGATTTGTTTGGCATGCGCTCTAATTTTAGCAGTACCATGTACGCCCAACTTAAGTACCGTGTCATACTAGATAACTATCAAAGTCTTGATTATATCTCACGCTCGGTTTCATTTGTATTGCCGTTTGAAGCATAAAAAAGAGATCTTGAGTCTGAGGCGTTTTGTAGTATGTTTCTGTAACATTTTAGAAACAAAGGCACTTGAAAACGAAAGTTGTTTAAGACAATAAAATAGACAAATATAATAAATCAAACAAAAAATCGATAATCTTATCGTATTTATTGAACGACCCTCGTAGCGTCGCCCCTATTGACACAATGCAAGTGAGCGCACATATACACTGGCAAACTGCTGACACCTTTTGAAATTTCACGCTAATAAAACGCACAAAGGGGGCACCACACAGAGTCGCATTTGCCAGCGAAGCATGTCGGCGACCATTGCAGACATAATCACCGTATCACTGTGACGACGTCGGCGTCGACGTCAGCGTTGCTGGCGGAATAGCAACAAAATCGCTGCGTCGCTTTTCAACAAATTCCGCTCATTGTTTTACTTTTGTTTTTGTTGCTGTTTCGGTATTTTTTTTTTTCATTTTTTTCCTGCAACACACAAAAATATAAAATATACGCTTTCTTCGTTTTTTGGCGTCGTCGTCGCGTATCTCCATTTTTATGCAACATGCTTCGTTTTTATGATTTCATTCATGTACAAATCTGCAACGACAGCAGTAAAAGGAGCCAACCAACGAAATGACAAAGACAAAATACAGAAAAACCAAAAACCAAAAAAAAAGGAAGAAGTTTAAAACCGCAACTTGCAACATCATAAACCCATTTGCGTTTTTAATTAGTAGCAAAGTGCGAACACACGAAATGCTGATGAGTTGCAGGGACAGAGGGCAAAACACGGGCACAGGACGACGCGTGGCACGCAATGGCGGACGGCAGGAGACAAGGCGTGGCGCAATAGGCGCAAAAGGCAACACATTGAAGAAGCGTACAACGACAATGAAGAAACTCATGATGATGATGATGACTGGTCGTTGCCTGCCGACAATTCCCAAATGACACACGTTGTGTAATAGCCTATGAGAGCGAGTGAGCGAGCGAGCGAGAGGGCGAATGGCGCCGGATAGTGCACGTGGTAGCGGCCAAGGATGCGACCACGGTTATAAACGCGTTTGGCTGCTCCGCGCTTTGTAAAAAGTAATGACCATGCAAATTTCCGCTTTTTGTAATAATTTTCTGCGGTACGACAACGACAACGACAAAGACCATGATGATGTTGGTGTTGATGCTGATGAGTGTGAGTGCGCACGGCCGCCCAGGGGTCGTGCAGTGTGCAAAGTTCGCACGCAAAAGAATAACAGTGTTGGAAAAAGAAAAACCATGACTCAAAGTGGAGCAAATAAGGTAAAATTTTTAATTGGCGCAAAAAGATGCAAAAAAACAAGAACAAGAATATTAAAATGAAGAGCAGTGAAAAGCGTAAAAAAAAACTATTACAAAATATAAAGTTTTTTTGCGCTTGAGGGTTTTTGGCGTGCAAAAAGTTCTTGAGCATGCTCGAGTTTAAAGCGTAAAAACAATTCGCTGCAAAGTTATAGAAAAAGGCGTCAATGAACTCTCAGCACAAATAAGTTATATTCTGGCATAATCAACGTTTGATTTTATGGCACATTGCATAAATCTCAGTGCACTGGGTACGCATGACTGGTCGAGAATAAAAACGAGCAGGTTCTTAGCAATTTGTTTATTAACGGCATGCCATTCCAATTCATTTGTCGTTGCGTCAACTTTCATTAATATGTATAGAAGTAAGTGGAATGAACAAAGCGACCGCCCTCTGCTTAGCCAAAGTTGCTGATTAAAGGATCTTGGTCATTGCGCCCGCTCTCTTTCTCGCGCATTGGTTATGAATGCCGAGCGACCCTCCGCAGTATCCCATTTGTTATTTCGCTATTATTCTAATTCATGCCTAAATTAAAAAGTTGCCTTTTCAAACATTTTCTGCGGTTGTCGCTTTGTTTTTGTTGCTCAGACCGATTTTATGCAAAATAAAACTGACCGCTTTATGAAAAAAAAAAACACAAAAAAAAAAAAACAACAAAAACAATGACATCCTTTTTGTTAGTTTGCTTTCATATCAAAAAAGCCAAAGCGACCGCAGCGAAATTGAAAGGCAACAAAAAAATGGCACAAAATGAAAAATTAATGCATGAAAAATCATAAAGAAAAATAAATAAAATAAATTAACATATAAATTAGCACAATAACAAAAGAATGTCACCATTGTGGGCGCGGAAAATTGCTGAACGCGCTTTCACTTGTTTTTGTTTGTTTTTCCACAAACATATATTTTATCATCAATGGACATTGAGATCACCATCACAACAAAAATGTGCAAAGTAAAACCAATAAAATTAAATTCAAAATGCAGTAATTTACTCACCATCTAAATGTGTTATTACAAAATACAGTGCTGCATATAAGTAATGGCTTGATACACATTTTCAACTTTATGCCACGTTTTTTTGCTTTTTAGAATGCGATCACTTTTTTAGCTATCACTTACAATTCAATCAGCTGATTTAACTAACCTTCTGTCCCAATGTTATGTACAGATTCCATAATTTAACATTAAAGTTGAAAAATCCTACTGTGAATGCGATCACTTTTTTAGCTATTACTTACAATTCAATCAGCTGATTTAACTAACCTTCTGTCCCAATGTTATGTACAGATTCCATAATTTAACATTAAAGTTGAAAAATCCTACTGTGAATGCGATCACTTTTTTAACTATCACTTACAATTCAATCAGCTGATTTAACTAACCTTCTGTCCCAATGTTATGTACAGATTCCATAATTTAACATTAAAGTTGAAAAATCCTACTGTGCCAATATTTATGTTCAGCACAGTAACATGAACGAAACTTTCACCATACTGTAATGTAACATGAACGAAACTTCTACCATACCAAAAGTGCACGAAAATCTTGAGTTATTGTTGTCGTATAGATAACCCCATACAAAACGCTTTAAACAATTAAACAAAATCATTTTTAATTACCTTCATTTTTGTATGCGCAAAGATCAATTTGCATGCCCAACAAAACAAGGGTGAATGTAATAAAACATGTAGCTATAATATTAGTGACTGTAACTGTGTCTGTTAAAATACATGCTGAATTAGTTTCTTGCCTTGCTTAGTTCTTTCATTTCTTTTTTGCATAGCATGCATGATGTTTAACGTAAAGCTTATATACATGAAGCACTTCACTACACAACTTGCTTACACGAAGAACAACACAGCAACAATAAGATAGCAAAGCAATATGTCGACGAAAATAGGATATGCGACAAAGCAAACAAAAGACAATTTTTAATTATGTAAGTTTAAACGTTCACAAAACTATTTAAGCGTATACATTTCACTATTCAAATTCTTTATATAAAAGTTGATTGATTTTGAGTTTTCGTCACGTGTTTTAACTGCATTCACTCACAAAACTCTTGTATGTGCACTTACTCACTCACTCCGCACCTTACTCAAAAGAAGAACGTGCGCCAAATGCTCGAAGAGACAGCCATGGTAGTGTTGGAAATCATTAGTTTTACAACAATTGAGTGAACATTGCAAAACTATAAAAAGCAAGGATATAAAATTTTATTGCAGCGAAATATAAAACCAAACTAACTGTGCACCGTTTCTAACAACTTGTTTTTGATTAAAAAAATCATATTTGCATGTACAGAATGCTTTGCAATAAAAAAACAAAGAATTTTTGTTGTAATTATTTGAAATTTTATTTTTGCTTTTTATTCGAGTTTTAACACCATTTTGTGAAACATTTCACTTTTTTTTACAATTCTTTCTGTAACGAAAAATGTCTCTGGTTTCGTTTTATTCGCCTTCTTTCTTTGACTCTTGTTTGAGTTTACTTAATTTAGCTAAATTTATACGAATTTTTTGTAAGTTTTTTGGTTTATTTTTTATTTTTTTAATTTTAAATTTTTTGTTGTATTTTGATATTATTTGAATAACTATGTGAAATTTAAATATTTTTTTTTTATTAATATTTTTTCGTTAATTATTTTTCGCTGAATCGTGTTCAGCTTTTTTCACTAATTAGTTATGAGTTTCCCTTGTATTAACTTGTATTTTGTTGTTGCTTTTTGTTTTTTAATTATTTATTTAATATTTGTTTTTTCTATGCTAAATAGTTATGCATATATTTGTTTGATGATGAATGTTTGAATATGTTTTTGAATGTCTTTTTTTCAAAATAGTTAAGGTTACGTAATTCCCTTGTATTGGTTTTGCACTTGTTCCATTTGAAACGTTTTACAAATCTACAAAATTGCTAACTTTTCACTTCATAATGAAAAACAGAAGAAATTATAAATAATTAAATGCTTTCTTTTTGTTTTTATTTTTGAAGAAATCGAACGTCTGAAAAAGTCACCTGAAACACAAAGAAATAATATTGAAACACAATTTTTTAAAAAAAACCATAAAAAATAAAAAAAAAAACACAGAAAAGCAATTCCCTTTTTAATAAAGTCAATATTTATTTACATTTATTTATGGTTTCATAAAATTGCTTTTACTTTTTCAGTATGAAGTATTTACTGCATATTTTTGCATAATTGTTTTTGTATTTTTTACTGTATTTTTATTTTTTATTCAATATTACATATTGTTTGTTGTTTTTGTGCTTGCAATTTTACAAATAGCTATGATTTTTTGTTTTTGTTGTAACTTTACTTAATTGTTATAATAAATTTCAAGTTGTTGTTGTTGTTGTTTTTGTGGTTGCTTTTGCAGTAAATATTTTGTTTTTGTAGTCTATTAACTACAAATATATATATGTTAGCGTGTGTGTGTGTTTGTGTGTGTATGTATTTTTATAATTCGTTTTTAACTTCATTTTTCAGATATTAATTTACGGCTTTTCATTAATATTTTGCATTTTATTTTAATTCTGTTTGCTTTAATATTAAATATTTGATTCGTTTATTTTCATAAATGTATATTTTGTAACTTTTATTCGTCTTTTTTTTTTTGCCATTTGGCTGTAATAAACTTTTGTATGTCGCATTAAGCTTTGTTGTTTAAAGAAATGTTTTATTTAAATAAAATAAAAAATCACATTAATACTAAGTATATTTTAATGACTTGTGCTTATTTACGTTACGTAAAAGTTACGTAATTGTTTAAGGTGTATTTAAAGGTTATTTAATTTAAATTAAACGTTGACATATTTACATGATAACTAATTTAAATATAAGCAACTTAATTTTTAAGATCACTGGAATTGAATGAAGTTGACATTTAACAACACTGTCAGCCAATGAGCGAATGATGAGAATAACCATTTCTGTTTACTTACCTCATCATGTTTCGGTGTACCAATAAAACACATAAAACAAATCACTATTAAAACACAAGTAAGAAATGTGCACAATAAACTGGCATAAGTGTAATGCTTCTTGATGTAACATAGGCTTTAATTAAGCTTCACTCACCAACTGACACATGTAATGTCGAAAATCATAATTTTTGTTTTTGTTTGCTATTTACAGCATTGTTCCTTATCTCACCACCTCAAGTTACGAATTAAATGCTAATTTTTACAAAATGCTTGGCCGAATACACGTTTTTTGTATTTTTGTTTTTTTTTCTTGCTGCCTCGTCAACTTAAAACTAATAATTAAATATGGATTAGTGCAGTTTGTCAACTACTAATAAACTCGAAGCGTCTGCGTCCGTATGTACCGACGGTGGCACCGGACGTCATCAGCCTGCATGGAATTGGAACATTTCAATATCATTGCCGGCGGCAAGAGACTTGGCCGGACAGTTGCGGCCAAGTGTGGCGCACGTTTTGAGCGAATATCAGTGATAGCGACGCAGACTGCCATTGTTATTGATGCCGGCAATCATGTGATTGTTGTTGGAGAGTGTGGCTACATTGTTGTTATTGCTGTGCTGATGGTTGAAGGAGCGACGACCGGTTGTGTTGCCATGTATCAAAGCCATGCCATTGCGCAAGGGTAGCGCGGGCGGTGGCGGTGTGGGTGTTGGACTCGGCGGCAAGTCATGATCGATCGGCAGCGAATAGTGTGAGTTGTTGTGTATATAGTTGGCATCACTGGCATCACCATTGGCGTCGCTAATGCAAAGCTTGCCCGCAAGGCAAGGCTTAGCATAGCCATTGTTGTGATTGAAGTGGTCCTGTGTGAGGCGAATGTGACGCTCGGCGGCGGCGGTTGCGTTGCTGCAACCATTGGCAAGTGGCTGGCTATAGTGGGTTAGAGTGCTCTCCTGTTGCAGTTGTTGTGGCTGGCGCAAAGCATGACGTGGCAGCGAGGAAAGCGCGTGTGCGGGTGGTTTGCCGTTAGCTAACTTACGCATGTCCTGCTGCGACTGACCGACGCGTGATTGGCCCGAAGCGGTGCTGTTATTGGTCATGTAGTGTATTTGGCTTAGTTGCACGAACGGCGAGTGGGCATCGGCTGGGTTGGCTACCTGTAGTTGTTGCAATTGAGCGGGGTTGGCGTTAACGGCATTCACATGCCCACTCGAGGCACCCCGACCTCGATGTAGAGGTGGGGGTGGAGCTTCTAGCTATAGCTCGGTGACTGGTATGGGCCGGGTGCCCATATATTGGCCCTGGTGCGGATTATAGTTGTTGCACGGATAACCGGCGCTTGGATGTATGCCACCGCCGACGACGCCAGCGCAGCCCGACGGACGCGTCATGTATTCCTCGTCAGAGAAAGTCTTCTGGTACTCGCGTTCCTTGCGACCCAAAGCCGAGTTACCCCAGCGACCCTTGAGCTTCTCACGTATGCGACGCCGACAGCCATAGATGACCAGCGCCAGCGCAGTGATGGTGGCCGCCACGACAACAATCAAGCCGCCAATGATCGCCTGCTTGTGCCCATCGCTGTGTGCACAGCCAAGCACCGTGGGCGACAACTGTGCCAGCGACTGTTCCCGGAGATTCGCTGGACCAGCGCAGACAATGTTCGAGTATTGCTCGTTGCCAAGGCCGGTAGTGTTGTTCTTGGCAACATACAAATTGCGCAGCCACAGCACCTGACAATCACAGAGTATGGGATTCTCGGCAAGATCAAGCGTTTCCAAGTCGGCCCATGGCATTAAGCCCTCATGTAACGTGCTCAGCTGGTTCTCCTTCAGTATAACGTGTTGCAGATGCGGTAAGCCGCCGAGCGCATTCGATTGCACTTCGCTTAGCTGCTTGTTGGATGAGAGGTTCAGATACTCCAGATTGGTATTCGGCGTAAAGGCGCCATCCTCAACGCGTCGCAACTGCGCAGCGCCCGTCACTATCAGCCGACGCAGATTCTTAAGACCCGCAAAAGCGCCAGCGCCAATTACCGTAAAGTCGTTCTGCCCGATTGAGAGATCCTCCAGACGCTCAAGTTGCGCAAAAGCAGCAGTGGGCACGCTCTGCAAGCGGTTATCGGACAAATCCAAATAGCGCAGGCCCCCCAGACCTTGCAGTGCCGCGGCAGATACATTATGCAGACCGGCGCCACGCAAATCTAAGCGTGTCAGACCCTTGAGATTGCCAAATGCGCCACTCGGTATGCTCATGAAGGAGTTGGTGCCCAAATAGAGCTCTGCGAGACTGGGCAGCGCCTGAAGTGTCACGGGCGCGGGCACCGAAGTCAACGTGTTGTCGTCCAAGTAGAGCACACGCAAGTTAACCAAACCATCCAAGGCATGTGGATCGATGAGACTAATGCGATTCTGACCCAAGTTAAGCTCCTCCAATTTGGACATGGGCGAGAAGGTGCCCTGCTCCAGCTCGGCAATTAGATTGCCGCGGAGATTAAGCACCGTCACCGAATGCAGGCCGATGAAAGTCTTATTGCTTATCTGACCAATTTTATTGTGATTCAAATGCAACTCTTGCAACTTCTCCTGGAAGTTAAATGTGCGTTGCGGTATGGTAACCAAATCGTTGTGTGAGAGATCAAGGAATTTCAACTGGCCATAGAATTGTATTGACGAGTCGATTATCTTGATTTTGTTGCTCTTGATGACCAAACGCTCGACGAAAGGGTTCAGCGTGATGGGGAGCACATCGAGTGTGCCCTCACCGCAGTTGACCATCAGCGTATCGTCATCGCATTGGCAGCTATTTGGACAAATTGCTATAGCATTTGTCGACGCAATGAGCGTGGCTGCCACCAGCGCGCAAGCCAAGGCGACTGTGAGCGCTCTGGCGAAAGATGCGGCAGTTGGCGCGGTGCGGAATTTAGTCACGGTAATTGCGGCGGCTTTGTGGCAAGGCAACATAATTGTAGTCGTTGTCGTTGTCGTTGCCGTTGTTTTTGTTGTTGTTGTGTGTCTGCCTCTGTGTCTGGTGGTCATTATTGTGTCTGTCTCAGTGACGTTAATGGTGAATGTGACTGAGTCTGAATCTGAGTCTCAGTCTGCGACGTCGTTGTTATCGTTTACCGTCGTTTGAAACAAGCACACGGCTCTTGCCTGTCCGTTCCGTTGCTTGGCTTGTTTGCTGGCCTGGCCTGGCCTGGTTTGGATTGGCCTGGACTGACTTGACTATTTGCTTTGTATACTCTCTTTTGCTATAGTCAAACTTTGCTTAAATATCGTTGTTGTTGTTGTTGCTGCTGTTTTTATTTCGGGTTAAATCCGTTTTAGCCAAGTTTGCCAATGGCTTTCGCATTTAGCGCACCACATTCGCTGACTTTGCCTTTGGTTCACTTTCGTCTGGCTCAATTTTCCCAGTTGTCGTTGTCGTCGTCTGAAAGAAGCGCTGGAAAAAAAAAACAGCAAATAAGAGATTTGAGTATAAAATTGATTTTCCATTAGAGTTTAAATTGCATGGCAGCAGTGCGGAAATTGCAGTTAATCGGCAGTTTTGGGCATTACTTTGCTGCCAGTCAGCACAGTAAACAAATGAGACAATTTGAATGGACATCATCAACATCAATTGCAATTGCTTCAGCTCCAGCTACAGCTCCAGCTCTAGCACAAGATAGTTTCAATTTACTATTAGTGCAAATGTCTATTTGAACAAGATTAGCTTAGCGAAATGCATACATAAAAAAAAACAACTCTGCGATTAACTTAAATCTGTTTTGACTTATGCCAAAAAGGCAAAGACAGCCACTGTAAATGCAAATGCGACAGATAATGTGTACAAGGTATAACTGCAGTAAACTATAAGAAAAAACTCACAAAAAAACTCCCACAAGATTCAATTAAGTTTAAGGATGAACTGTAAAGGGATCCCGGTTTTGCTCAGGTAGTAAGGGTTGGGTAACTCAGCTGTGTTTAAGGATTGCCCATAAATTACGTTAGGTAATGTTAGGGTAGGAGTTTCCTGTACCAAATCTCAGATGTTAGATGTTCTTGCTCACTCATTTCTTACAACAATTGCAACGCCATCTAGCGTCGGAAACCTTGACATATATAGAAGAGCATGCATAAAACTTAACTGCAGCTGCTAGCATGTCCACTCCTGGGATCTCTCACAAGGGAAGCGTAAGGAAGACATTAACATTGACAAGATCATTCACTAAGCTCAGCCTGAAACACTTGGCGCTTTGCCACATTTCAAATTGACTTATTCAAATGAAAGTGGTTAGAGCCTGAAACAAAGCTTAGAGTGGGAGTGAGATAGGGAGCTATTTCGATCATGTGCTATTGAATAACTACGAGAGTATTATAATTGGCAATTTCCACTTTCACTTACTTTACATTACATTGTATAATAATAAGAAGAGCAAAGCAAACCATTCGCTTTATTAAATTTTCACACAAAATGGCAAATGTTATGCGACAGCAAATTTACACAATGGCGACAAAAGCGACTCAAAGCGCCCAAAGCCTCAAAGCGGCAACACCCAACCCCCAACACACCAACACACACACACACACACACACACTGACGTAACCGACACCAAAGGCACTCAGACGACATTTTGTAAAATCTTTATCAAAAGTTTTCGCATTTTTATGCTCAACATTTTGTTTTTTATTTCTCTTTTTTGGTTTTCCTCGTTTTTTTTTTTTTTTGTTGGCTTAATGTTCTAAGCATAAGTGCAGATATATGAAAATAGAAATGTATATTTGTATATACATATGTGTGTGTGTGTGTGTGTATATGTGTACATGGCACGCCCCTTGGGCGCTATAATAAAGGTCAAAAGTATGTATGAGTCTGCATAACAAAATAAAAACAAAAAGGAAAACATACAATTTATAAATTTTTAGCACTTCATTCACGCTGCTTTGTTTAGCTTATAAAGAAGTGCTCAGGCGTTGGTTGTGCGGGGAGCAAATGCTTTGACGCTTGTCTGTGCTCCAACACAAGCAACTCCCTCTACACTCATACGACCCAACGACCGCCCGCCCGCCTGTATCATTGAAACAATGCCTGCGGTTTTGTTTGCAATGAAGCTTTTTAGCAATTTAAATTTGTTTTAGTTTTGTAAATCGACAAACATGCACGGAGAAGAGACAAACAAACAAATAAACATATAAACAAACAAGCACGCACACACACACACACATACACATGAGCATATGAGCATTTGAGCAGACAAAGAAAAGCAAAATTTTACATGCATAATACATGTGTGACTGGCGCTGCTGTTGACTTCTTTTTACTTTCTCTTTGGCACACACGCCCCAAAGGGGGTTTGTTGGTCTCAGCCAATCCGTTAGCCAGCATTGAACCCAGCAGGCCTTAGCTGACTGGCTGACTGACTGACTGACTGACTGACTGGCTGACTGATGACTTCAGCGCAGGCTAAAAGAAAGTTGAGCTTGAGGCTCATGCTCGGCTCCTGTTTCCTTAATGCGTGTGTGTCTCATGTTGTTATATTTTAAAACAAAAGATTGTCAAAATCTAACATTGTATGTCATACGACTTGTCTGTCTGTCTGTCTGTCTGTCTCTTGAACACTTGCACAGTTGACTTGCGCTGTTGATGAGCCCAGTTGGCTGTGTCAATGTTGCAATATCGCATGCTCCGACTTTCTTGCTCTGGCTGCCAAAATGTGCTTTGGCCACTCTGGTGCTCAGCCATGCCAATGTCACTTCCGTCAGCCAGGTTGAGGTCCAACAAGTTGCTTATGTTATATGCATGATAATGATGACGCGGCTGCTTGCCAAACAACTCAACTCCGACTCCGACTTCGACTCAGTGTGCTTGGCTTCGCTTCAGCTGTGGCGTTGTTTCGTATGATTGCGCATGAGTTGCTCCCGGGTGTTTATGCGATATTTACATAATAAAAACGGGCTTACAAAAAAAGCAACAACAACAACGACAAAAACAAAAACAAAAATAAGGACAAAAGAAGTATTTGTAATACAACAAAAGGCTGCAAAAAGATGCCAACATGCGAGCGTAAAGAAAGGACAAACAGGCTGACAGACAGACAGACAGACAGACAGACAGACAGAGAGACAGAAGGACAGACAGACAAACCGACAAACAATAAAAAATGAAGCTGGCAACTGCAGAGAAACGGAAATGTGCCATCAGCGTCTGTTATCCTTTTAAGCATTACACGCACACAGCCAAGCAAATACACAAAAGGATATTGTTACTCAGACGGACATATACGCATAACGACTCATATTGCACACACACACACGCACACACACACTCTCATACAGAGAGACATAAAGCATGAAGCTTCGGCTTGAGTCCTTTTCGGCCAACCCACAACTATGATTATTTTCACAGCGCCTTTGGGTCTGATATTTGCGCTTTATATATTTTCACATACATATACACCATACATATATGTGCTTGTGTGTGTGTGTTGAAAAATATTGTAAATGAAAGCGCAGAAGGCGCCCGATTGTCAAAATGGTAAATGTTTTGTTGTTGCCTCAGTCCGAAGGAAAAAAAAACTGTGCTCAACCTTCGCCAAGTGCGAACAAATTAAGTTTTCTGCATTCTCTCCAGATATGTGTCCCCAAACGTACTAAAAGTACGAAAAGTTTTTTGACTGCCAATGATGCAACGTCTTTGGGGACTTGACTCTGGTATCGCAAATTTAATTCTGTTTTTGGTTTTCAAAGGGTTTTCGTTCAGGCGGGAGAGCATAGAGTCTGGCGAGATAAGGCGGTCAGGTCAGTAGATATTTTAAGTAGTTTATTGAGTTGGGTAAGTTGGGCTCGATGTTTGATGAAAGTGAGTAAAGTTACTGCTTGGAATTTTTCTGTGAAAATGACTTTTCCAAGTAAGTAATTTAACAGAGGCATGTGGAAAATTGAAGCTTGAAAAAAAGTTAACGAAATTGATCTAAAAATTCGAGAAGATCTTGAAATTAAGCATTAGGATACGAGCCATGGTGTGATGTATAGTGTAATATCCCATGCATGGCCGCACAAACCAGTGAATTTGGTAACTATACATCACTCCATGGCTCGTCTCCTAATGCTTAATTTCAAGATCTACTCGAATGTTTAGATCCTCTCGAATTTCAAGATCTTCTCGAAGTCTTTGAAGTGGTACGTTTATAAAGGAGGTCTAATTATATGATCTAAGCATGGGATACGAGAGATCATCACCTATGGCAATTGTCCGTGAGCTTTCCTTACATTATTACACTTACGCCTTTCCTTTTTGCATAAATTTGAATTGTTTTATAAAACACGACAAATTCAAAAGTAAGAATTAGAAAGTAAGTCAAGACATAACTTTCGACGACCCAAAGGCGTCAACAATAATTGAAATACGCGAAATTCGCGCACAAATATTGATAACAATAACGACAAAAAAGCAACCAAAAAATAAGTGAACAACGCCAATTTAAAACGTCAGAATGCCAAAGCCAAGCAGCCAAGCAAAAGGGTAGCAGACAGACAGACAGACAGACAGACAGACTGAGAGACGAACGGAAGACTCAACTTCAATATTGTTGTAAGCCGCTGCCGTTGCAATAGAAAACAATAAACGAGTTGAAATAAATTTTCCATGCCAAAAACAATACCCGAAAAAAGAAAAGCCAAACAAATATGCCGGCAAACTGTTGACACGGGGGCTGGCAGCGGTGTGGTGCGGTGCGGTGAGGGGCAAAGCGAAGCGAAGCGATGCGAAAGAAAGAAAATAATAGCAATGAAAAGTATAACGATTACGGAAAATTGAAGAAACATGTGTACGCATATTTCGAATGCAGCAATTTTTCTATTTCATGAGGCAAAAACAAAGGCACGAAACAATCTATGACAACACCGCCGCCCCCGCTGCCATTACAGCACAAAAGTTTTGCGTGCTTTCACTCGCAAAACAACAACAACAAGATGGCCCAAATTCTTGGCAAATGTTGAACTTGCATTGAAAAATATCTCATTTCTTGTTTTAGCTTTTGTTTTACTTTACTTCACTTTACTTTACTTTGCTTTATACGGCGCAATTGTTCTGCTCGTTGAGCTGCGTTTAAACAAAAGTATCTTCTACAAGCCAGCAGTTACAAAGATACAGCAGCTACAAGAGATACAAGAGATACAAGATACAAGTCTACAAAGTGTACAAATACCGAACGAAAGAAAAAAAAAGTAACTTAAACTGTGTAAACTGCGCAAATAGAAGAGTCATCGTCGCCGACACCCTACACCCTTCACCCCCGTCGTTGCCGCCCTCGCATGTCAAGCGTTGACGTCAACATCGACAACATCAACAAACAACAAAAATAGACAAGGCGTGGGGCAGCGGAGCGGCGGTGAAGACTTATTGCACAAAGCAGGATAAATTTGCCAAGTTTATCATAGCAGAAAGAAGCAGCAGTAATAGCAGTTAAGGCAACAACAACAACAACAAAAATATAAACGGAAGCACATAAAATATTGTCAGCGATATTTTAAAGCACGCATACACAAACAAAATTGTCATATAAATAACATGCGCGCGACACACATGCATAAATGTATATATGTATCTATATTGACATGCATGTATCCAAGCATGCATGCATGCAGCCGTGTGTGTCTGTGTGTGTGTGTGTGTGTTAGAGCACATGCATGGGCGTGACAAGGCAAGGCAACTGCATTGAATTATTAAACTATCGCTCGTAACTGAAGTTTATTGCTGCGAAAAGGGAAATGATCCAGTTCGGAAATTGGGACACGAGAAATGAGTTTCAAGTTTGTCTCATGTATGCGCGCATATCTCGTATGAGTGTATGTATGGTTATGCAAATAACTCTTGTTGGTTAAACTATCATGAAAGTCGCCTCAAGCAGGACTTCAACTTCGATGATTACTTCAAATGATAATTTAATGTTTTATTTCTGCAAAAGTCTAAATTATGATTATTGCATGCTTAAAACTCCCAAAAGTTGTTCATATCTATAGGAAGCGCACTTCAATGCATCGCTGCTGCATGTGCAAACAAAAAGTGAATCAAACTTTGACTTTATTTTTTCGATGATGATCATGTATGGAAATTATCTCAAGACGCATCAAGTTCAACTTTGCGTATACGTGATTTTTTCTTTATATTGTTTATAAGCACATTAGTTTGCAAATTGTGCAGAATTTTGTGTTTAATGTAAAATTAAATAAAATCTTAATTAGAATTGTAAAATTTTTGCATTGGAACAAAAAAAAATATTGAGTAGTCGTATGTTGCATGGGCATATACGATACATAGGTAAGTCAAACGAAAATAGGCTTTAAAATGAATGTTTGAGTACAGAAAAATATGTATTAGCAAATATGCGTAAATTTTGTGGTACCCCCGCCATAATAGAGTTGCCAGAATAGTAGGGAAAAGTATGTATTTCGTAAAAATAAAAGTATTTTCAATTGTTATAAGGAATATAGTAGAAATGAAAGACATTTGATCAAATGGGCAGAAGTTGGCTTTAAAGTGTTGACTCTTAAAGTTAACTTTTTGAAAAATTAGCATTGAATCCTGCAGAAAATATACCAAAATAGATAAATCTTACATTCCGTTTCAGAGAACTTTCATGTTTTGTAGAATTAACTGAAGACATATTTTATATCAATTTTTTAGACTCTTACAAATGTATTGTATAAAAATTATGCCATTTCGTTGTTAATAAGTTGAAAATTTGTCATAACTTTTTAATTTGCAACAAAAAAAGTAAAATATAACTGAAATGCGAAAAACTTAAATGCTTTAAGCGCCAAACCATTTAACCTCAAAACTTCTCAAACTGTCAGGCATTGTAAAATTTAGAGAAAATTTTCGAACCGTTCAAGCAAAAAATTGTGCCAAAAACTGTTGGCCAAAACCAAAAAAGGAAAACTTTCTTTTTGTTTGCAATTGTTCCACGTGTGTTATAAAACAAGAATAATACAACTAAACAGTATAGCATAGAACAGACAAAAAACCAAATAAGTTGCCTGCCCGACAAGTGCCCCTCACATCCACCGGCCTTGCCAAGCCTTGCACAAAAAAAGCCCATTTAAATTCAAGCAGAAACTTGCAACAAAAAAACGTATTAAATCAGGAACATGCATTTATTTTGCAATTTTTGCAAGGTTTCCTTTCCAGCGCTTTGAGTTTTGTTGTTGTTGTTGTGTTTGTTGCTTTTTTTGTGCCATGGCAGTGCCAAAAAAGTTTTTTGGCAAATTTTCAAAACCCCAAAACGAAGCGAACCGCAGCAAACACACACACAGACACACACACAGGCAATTGCAGACGTCATAGACCCAAGGAAGCGCGGCATGTGGATGGGCGGCGGAGCGGTGATGAAGGAAGAGACAACAAATAAAAACAAAACAATGCAAATAAAATAAAAGAAATTTGGCGAAAAAACAAAAAGCAATAATAGCGACAAGTGCGAAGAAGAAGACAAGCGGCGAACGGCGCGTGGTTGAAAGTATGCAATGCAATGCACAGTCGGACGGACGGACACAGACAGACAGCATGCAAACGGAAGTCATAGCGAAACCAAAGCAAAGCCATTCAGGCAACAGGGACCAACAACAACAACAACAACAATGAAATGGCAACAAAAACGATACAAAAAAACAACAAAAATTGATGGCGAAGGTGACGGAGATGATGAAGGCTTAGGTGAGGGTGTTGGCGACGTTGTTGGCGTCTACAAGCAATGCATGCGCCTTGTGCCAAATATTGTTGCCGTAGCAGAAAAGCAAAAGCGAGAAAGAGAGAGAGAGTAGGATGGGTGCGTGCATGTGTGCATGGCAATAGGCATACAACAACAACAACATCATATACGACAGCAACTAATAAATGAGTTCAAAAAGTGGCCAACAACAACAAACGTGCGAATGAGCAACAACAACAAAAAATGAGAAGCGAAGCGAAGCCAGTGTCGAAAACAAAATCACGATAAAACTTTCACGCTGCATATAAATAATAGTGTTGCATACTTGCAAGCGCATGTGTGTCTGCTTGTCTCGCTCACACTCACACTCACACCATGTGTTGTGTGCGTTAATGGTGAACTTCTTCGCACACTTTTTGTCTGCCAGTCGGCGACTTTATTAAACGCGTGCACGTTTATTAACAATTTTGCCTTTAAATTTACACAAAAAGCAAAAACAAAAGGCAAAAAACTTTTTGTTGCAAAAACACGCTCGACAATATTTTACGTATTTGCCTTCTTCTACTGTTGTTGTTGTCTTGCGCCTCAGCGACGCTGGCGACGCTTTATTGCTGCATATTTTTGCGCGCTTGTTTTTATTATTTTATTATTATTATGGCGGCAGCGCGCGAGCGTGAAAACTTTTACTTGGCGGCTGCCAAAAGTATATGCCAAAGAAGAAGAGAAATAAAAAATAAAGCGTTACCAATAATGCTCACAGCTGCCGTAAAGTAAACGAAAGTCGGCGTCGACGGCGGCAACAGACGCCAACTACAATATAATTCTTGGCGCACAGAAGAGCCAAGCAAAAAGAAAAAAGGAGAGAAATGACTAACAGAGCCATTGGAATGCTAATCCAAGCCGCCAGTGATGCCAAGCGCAAGTAAAGCAAACTTCAATTCAACTCAACTCGATTTGATTCAAGGTCGAGCGCGAAGAAGTTGTCGTTGTTTCTTTGCTATGCTTTGAAAACTAAAACGCAAAAGGCATAAAGAAGGAGAGGAGTAAGCGGTAGTAGAAAGATATATTTACTTGACTTGAAACGAGTTGAACTGCGAATGTTACTCCAGACACAAATCCGCACAGTATTGATTCGTGGCATGACTTAAACAAATTTATATGGCAAACGGAAGGCAGCGCGGTGATTAAGGCTCTGCTGCCGCTGCTTGTGGCATGAGTCTGTGCTCTGGCAAGACTAAAAATGACGGGTGGCAAGAACTAGCGCACTGTGCTGGTATAGTTTCATAGATTGGTAAGTATATGTGTGTGTGTTGGAAATGTTGTCCTTGTCCTTTGTCGCGCCTTTGGTACCTTCTTCGTTCGCTCGTCGCTCATCGCTGCTTGCCTTTGCCTTTGGCTGCGGCTTGGCTCTTTAAAGCCTTGCCAAATTGTATGCTGTTTGCTCCTGTGGCGCCAAAAACAGCATGTCGAACATAAACTTTGCACAGTTGGAGTTCGCGCCACGCCCTGTCGCCTGGCACACGCCCCTCTTAAGCGCGCACTTACAACATGCGATGTTATCGAGTGTAACTTTTAAATGGCTTTTTTTTTTTGTTTTTTTTTTAATTAAATCAATGCAACCAAAAATAAAATAAAAACCAACATAAAAAAATTGCAAGCATTGCAAATTTTTGACTTTAGCGCGAGCGTCAAATAGTTTTATGGGTTAGTGAAATTTTTGCACGCAATCAATTTAAAATACACTGAGCCAAAACAAAAAATATATTTATATATTTGTTTACACTTATGTTACACAGCGCTATACGTAACATAGCGAAGGCTAGCATTCATTTATAAAAAAAAAAAAAAAAAAAAACCATTGCAAGCCTCATAATTGCACTGTTTATCACATACAATTACATTATCATAAGTTACGTCCACCCACTTAAGTCATAAGACAATTTAGCATTGAAAATCAATTAATTTTTAACTGACACACGTGTTTGGGAAAAAATGCAAAGTGCAGTGCTTATAAGCGAACAGTGTAATTAGTACTGACGTTTTTTTGTGTTATTTGCATGATTACGTCTTAAAATCAATTTTGCGCGTTGAACTGTCGTATGCGATGTGTGTTACTGTGTTACATATACCTATTCATTATTGATAATATTTGCATCAAAGAGAGCAATGTAATACTCCCAATTCTGTTAATTTATTAACATAAACTGGCACGGGCAGTAACATAAAACAGTTTTAACAGGCCACTGTTTGTGGTGTGCAGTAAAATGTAGAAATATTTTCGTAAATTCACATTTAAATTTTATTCGAATTTCTTTCAGTGCACCATTTTGCCAACGCTCAGCGCGCATAGCTTGAATTATTACCTTTTGCTACTTTTAGTTGCCGAACTCATTTTATTTTTCAACGATTTTAATTACAGATAAACAGAGAGAGAAAAAATAAATCGCTTCGCTTCGCCTCACCTCACATTTGATATATCAACTTCTTCGATACGCAATGAATACACGTAAATGCAATGAAAATAATATAAAAAAATATATATATAACAGCAAAACAGAGAAAAAGAAAAACTCAATTAAAAAAGCGCAGCAAGTGGGGCGCAAATTAAAAACAATTTAAAAGCGTTCGAAAAGTGCGCGCCATGCTGATAATTTAGCGATTTCAGATTTCGGTGTGATTTTTTTGCCAGTTTGGCATTTGTGAAACTTTTTCGCAATAATTTTTCGCCTTATCAGCAAAAGTTAAGTCAGTATTTAAATTGAAATTAAACGAAATCAAAGCGTATGAGCAAAAAAAATGGCGTAGAAGCGAAGAGGGGGGCTAAGTGAAAGGGGCGGCGAAAGTAAAATGCCGAAATAATGGCGTGAAAAATCTTAGAAAAAGTTTTGCCTTTTATTTATTTTATCGCACAACGAAATAATACTACCATTTGAAATGCTTCACGGTGGGCGGGGCACACACGGTGTGAGACGTCTGGGCTGAAGGATGTAGCAAGCAGCAGCTGCTTAAGCAGTTCAATGTTGACTGCTTTGGCGCATTACTATTTTCCCAATGTGCACTTAAATACTCTTGAAGGATTTCGGTTAAGTTTATGTGCAATGCCTTCCACTTTAAAAGGTTTAAAAGCATTTTCGGTTGTTGCCATTGAATGAACAAGCGAAGTGGTAAGCGACGACGCGATGAAGTTGACGATGACGATGACAAAGCTGCAGGTATTATTTGTGTTGTGCGATTTGGTCTAATGCAGCGCAGTGGCAGCCTGAGTCAACGAACGACGCTGCAACAACAAAGCCGCCACACTAACAAGCTAAAGCGACACATAACAAAGCAAAGCATTGCAACTATAACAAGGCATAAGAGCAATGGCAGCAGGGCAAGGGGGGCTTTAAGAGACAGAGAGTGAGACAAGTACAATAGACTAAGCAACAAGGATTGAGTTGCATTAGCAAGTTGCACATACTATGCTCTGCCACATGCTGATGACCTTCCTTACCTTTGGTCGCCAGCGCCGACAACAAGCGACTGCAGCGACGCTCGACGCCCGCCACAGCAAATAAATCTTTGCAAATCGCGTTCGCGCGCGCAAAGTGTAACAGCATGCAAAGGTGGCAACGAAGGCAGCGGAGAGAAAGAGAAAGAAGCTGAAAAAAGTGCAAAAATAAAACAGGGAATAAGAATGGGAATGGAAGAGAGCATGGCTTAGACAAAAGCGAAGTAGCAGCATCGTATGGCAAGCACGCACACACATGCACGGACAGACGGACGGATGGATGGATAAAAAACAACAAGAATAAAGACAAAAACAAAGCTAGCATGTAACAATATGGTGGCAGAGTGAGGCAATGACGGGGGACAGTTGGCGGTGGCAGATCGTTAAAGTAAAGTGTAAATTTACTGCGCTTTAAATTTAGTTCCGCGGTGATTCTTCATGCACAGTGGGATAAAACATTGAGTGGTCCACTTGGAAGTCGATGGCTGTGCAGGATGTGCAAATGATGCTCGGTTGAGTTCGACAAGGAAGGAAGGTTGCGTAAAGTACAGTGATTGATGGAAAAAGAAAAAGGACAATTGCTGAACAGTTCATAGAATTCATAGAGAGAAGGTACTGAACTGACTTGATTCTGATCTGATAACTCTTAGCGATCTATGGGTAAACAATTCGGCCAATAGATCAGAGAATGAACTGATCTGACGACTTTAAGATGAAATCTTTACAAGAATAGGCAGAGTGATGCTTGAGCTACGAACGTTATGAGTATCAGCAAAGTCCTACGTTGTGTTTCGCAGCAATCTTAAAATGTTTGTAAGTTTGTCTTGAGCGTTCGAAGAGTTATTGTTGTCAGACGATAAACTGTAGAAGGCTCTTGAACAGTCTATTGAAGGAGGTTCGGTTCTATGAGAGAAGTTTTTTTATACTTCGGGGTTATTTTTATAAAAACAAATTCTCAAATAATACAATAAACGTACGATAGATGGCGCTGTCTGCACTTGGAGTAGGTAAAGCACAAAAATATTCGATCCAGCAACTGTCAATGTTATTAATAAGCGTTGCGTGAGTGCATTTCATTCATGCTGAAGACCTTGAAATATTTGCGCGAAAATATTTAAGCCCAAAGGCTAATTTGCGACACAGTGCATTTAAAAAGTATAGCATATTGTTTGCATTTGCAGCTTTTAAAATTCCCCAATGCACGAAAAAACCAAAGAAAAAACCAAATGCAACGAAAAAATTCGCCACGGATGCGTTTACTTACTGCAAAACACGCATCTCCTTCAACATAAGCGAATTTAAAATGTAATAAAGAAAAAAAAAAGAAGCTGTGCTGCTTCTTATTTACTTTGTTTTCCTCAGCACGGCGGCATTGTTCAAGCACACACACACAGACACACACATGCAGCAACATTTAGTGGCATGAGCGTGGTGCATGTTGTGGCAGTTGCAGAGTCCGCTGTGGCATTAAGACTGCGCCAGCCTGAGACCTGAGACTGCGACCAACCAAGCGAACGAGAACATTTCTATAAGACGTGAGTTAAGTGCAGTCGGTGAAAATTTATGCGAAGAATGCAATGTGTGCATGTATGTGTGTGTGTGTGTGTGTGTGTTTGGTGGCATGTTTCAGCAGCGCACAGAGGCGAATTACCACACGTAGCCAACGAAGCTCAGCGGTTGGCTTGTCCAGGACCTTAGCCGCGGCAGCCAAGCCAGACGATATTTTAAATGAGCGTGCATGAGCGTAAGAGAGAGAGAGAGAAGGACAGATTGGCAGAGAATGTTAAGCTTTGTTGAATTTAATGTTGTGCAAAATGTTTAGGGAAAAGCGGCAAAGCGTTCTAAAATATCTTAGACAAGCGCAAAGAGTGTAAAAGAAAGAGAAAGAGAGATCGATGTAAATTACATTGTTGGTTACCGGCCAAGCCTTTAAACCGCCAGCGTAGCAAGCACGCTTCTTACACACACACACGTATAAGCATTCAAAGCCAGACACACACATGTGCAGCTGACTTTGCCTTCTTCTCTTTTAGGCTGCCAGAGAACTTAATAAGATTTTAATTGAAGCGCAAGAATTTAATTAATTTAATTATGAATATGCTTACACACACACACACACACACGCACACACATGTACATATGCCTGCATAATTGTGTCTGTTGTATTTAAAAGTTATGCCCAATTCAGTCATCTTTGTATTCATTTCTTCTTTATGGTATTTTGCTTTCTTACATTCTTCTTGTGAATTTGTTTTTTGCTTCGTTGTCATCACAAACGAAATCTCAAAAAAGTCAAAAGTTATGAGCTTCAAAAAATACTTCAAGTTAATGAAAAATTCATAAATGTTTTCAACAAATTAACTTTATTATTATTATTTTTTTTTTTCATTACTTTGCCGTTCAATGAGTCTGAGTGTTTGTGTTGGTTTGACTTTTATAACTCAAGTGGTTTTGTGTAAATAAAAATAAATTATAAATTTCAAATCACACTTGACTTTTGTTGTTGTATATATGTATATATGTAAAATTGGTTTTGGTGTTTATGCCAAAATGCGCTTTTAAGAGCATACAATATATGTCAATCAAGGATCTTTCACTCGGCTTCTTCTTTAGAGGAATTCAATTAAATTGAAACACGCACAAAAGTCAAAATATTTGAAATCTGTTATTGATTCAACTAATTGGAATGTTGCTAATGCGAAATAAACTATAATAAATTACTCGCACACACAAACACACATAGAGTTGTGTGCATGTGTGTGTGTGTGTGTGGCAAACACTTGAGCGAATGCTTAATGACGCAAATAATTGTTGGTCGAAAATGTCTGACAGCAACAGAAGTGGCAACAACAACAACCACTAATCCAACAACAACAACAAGAAGACGACGACTTTCTAAAGCGTCACTGCAAGGGACTTGATTAAAATCAAATACAATTCAACATCTTTTGAGTGCATTGGAGTCATGGCAATAACTCAAAGTCTATGCAACAACGATTGACTTGAATCAAGTCAAGTTAAGACAAGACGGTCAACGGCTTTTGGCATTTTGACTGGCAGCAACAACTACAAACAACAACAACAACAAACAATCAAGTGTAAGCAATTCGCACAAATTCAAGTAACGAGTAGAAAATCAATTATATAAGTAAATACGAACAGATGTACGAAAACTTTACAGTCATTGTATGACATCTGTTCTTACAGAGGGGCAAAGAGCTGCCAACTGTTCAGTTATTCAATGCTGGAACCTTCATTACGTAGTACGTACTTGATTGAGGAACAGAACATGATTGCGTTGATGATTTGAAGAAAATTTATTTGCACAAAATACAATAAAATCTTGACAGCGACAATAACAAAAACAACTGCAACAACAACAACAACAAGTTACATCAGTCAACAGTCAATGCATTCATTGATTCGTTTTAATCGACACTCAATTGAACATTTGATTTATGTACTCATCAATTTACACACACACACACACACACACAGTCATGTACTTTTCAAACTTTACTTGCAACGTCGAAACAACGTCAGTTGTGGCATGCAGCATGTTGTTGTTCTTGTTGTTGTAGTTGTTGCCATGCTGCAAATGTTTGAAAATTATTTATTTGCTTTGTTGCAGTTTTTAGTTGAATGAATTTTGGTATTTTCGTAAGACATTAATTGAAAATGTAATTAAATTAATTGCATTGCTGCAAGTTTGTTGTGGCAGAGCGTTGAAGCGGCAAAGTGAACGATCGTTGTCGCATTGCTGCAAACATTTGCTTTTCTAATAAACATTTTTTAATATACATTAATTAATTTATTGTCTTTGTTGTTGTTGTTGCTGCAGTAGCAAATGACGTTGACGACATCAATGAAGATTGAGTGCTGTCGCGCTTAAAGTAATTGTCACGCATTTTGTAAGCGCTCCTCCCGCTCGCTCCGTTGTCATGATCTTCGTCGCTTGGAACATGCAATGCACATATGTTGCACACAAGTTGTTGTTCATGTTGTTTTTGTTTGCCGCCTTTTTGACTTTCATGCTTTATGGCATTTTTTGTAGTTTTGTGTTTTTTGTGCCGCATGATTTACAATAAATTGAAAATTATTGAATGCAATCAAAGAATTTTGCCTCAGCGTGTCTAATGAGCGCGCAATGCAGACAATTAAACAGGAATTTATGCCTCAAATTGCTAACAAGTTGCCAGCTAAATTGTTTAATTAATTGGCATCTAAATAATAAAAAAAAATTAAATAAATAATAACTAACAAATGCAGACAGGAATGCAAGCAGAGAATTTTCAATTAGAATCGAAAATATTTTGTGTTGAAACGAAATGAGATGAAACGATTGCAATTCAAATAAAGATTAATTAACGCAAATTTCTGGTTGCAAAACGTTCACCTTTGGCAGCTCAGCACTTGAATTCAATATGAAAATACTGTATGTCGCAGTATTGTGCCAGCAAACATAAGACTACATATTTATACATAGCCGCTTTCACTCACCACATGTCAATGCTTGTAAGATTAGGTACGCTTATGTTGCGTTTGCTCAAACAAGCCATATAACACTAAAATTTTTATTGCACTGACGGTCATTGCATCATGTGTTGTGTGCGCGTTTCAAATAACGGCGTAACTAATATCAGAAATATAGCGTAGTTTATGTAAGACACAGACAAAATGTTAAAAGTTTCACGAACTGTGTTACAGAACAGTGTTAAAAAGTGCTTAAAATGTAATTTTTCCACATAATCTATTTGATAAGACATCTTCACGAGCATACATTGAATAAGGCTTCCAAGTGCTCTGATTTACTTAAACGAATCGTTCCACCAGTGTTGCGCAATGCTTCAGGCTAATGGGATCACTTATAATGGCGAATTGCATGATTATTTCGAGAAATTTAAGCTTAGTAAAACCGTTACAAAAGCAGCATGCTAATCAGGCAACAAAATGACACAATTCGTGGCACGCTTCATTACTTCAAGCGGTATGAAACCACAGCAAAGTAAAAAATGTTAATTGTTCAACAAATAAAAATGAATTAAATATATGAAATTGTAATGCAATCGGTTTCGATTTTTATTACCTTTAATTGACTTTTTCAGCGGCTCAGTGGCAGCGACGCGGCGTCGATGCTCGTGGCGGCGGCAGCACTTGTATTCGATGGCAATTAACAAATGCGTGCTCATTAAATATTCAAAGTTTGTTTTAAAACTTTTTTTCCCGTTTTTTATACACTCTGTTGTTGTTATTGTATGCTTTTGTAGTTTATTGTCGTTGTAAATTTGTTGATTAATTTATTTGGTTTTTTTGTGCACTCAAATTCTTTTTTTTTTCACTTTGTATTTGTTTTGTTACTTTCGTTTTTTGTTTTATTTAATTTGTTTTTATTTTTGTTCTCACAATTTGTTAATTCCAACGCCGGAACTTGTTGTCAAACATATTGCGGTGAATTATCGCTGGCGGTGATTTCCATCTGCAATAAAATGAGAGGAAATTATTAATTATTGAATAAATCATTGACAGTAATAACACAGAGAAAGCAAGAGTTATCAAATTGCAGGGAAAGTGTGACTGAGAAGGAAATTCCGATACTTGTCTAATAATATAAGCAGTTTAAGACTAACTTTTTACGATTTGTTTGGATATTACTTTCAGAAACATTTTAGTCATAAATATTTATATTTTAAACACCTACAATTATTTACTAAAATACAGTTTATTCTCAAGAACTTTGCACGCATAACCTCATATTTTTTACCACATTGCAACACTGTAAAGTTTGCCTTTCCCTTTAATACTTAGTATTTTAGCCGACTTGTTGTTGTTGTTGTGAAAACATGACCCACAAAACGATTTTGCACATCATTTTAAGTGCCAACACGAAAACATCAAAAAAACTGAAATGAAAATGGCATGGAAAAAAGAAACAGAAAAGCGAAAAAGAATAACGGAAACGAGAACACATTAAAATGTATTACAAGTTTAAAAGAACCACAACAACATAGAAATAAGCACACCACAAAAATAAGAAGAAGCAGCATACAAAAAAAAAAGAAACTTACAGCAAGTGCAAAGCGTAGGTAGGGAAAGACATGGGCGAGTGTTGTAAGTATGTGCTTAAATACGCATTTATTCATACAAATATGGCCAAAGGCAGTTACAACCACAGCATCAGCAACAACAACTGACACAAAGTTAAAGAACTCAGCAATGCAAAACCAACAACGCAAAAATAACAAACCGGGAAAACAATAAAAAAAAAAAGAAGCAGAAAAAATGTGATGTAAAAAAAAAACATGAGATGAAAAAAAAAAAGGTACAAACAACTACAAATGCAAAACGGCTGAGGAAGAAATGAAAACTATGTGTGTAATTTAACACACACACACACTCAGTCAGTCTGGCAACGCAAATCAGATGCGCAACTACTAACGAGCAACAGAAGCGGTAACGACAACAACAACAACAGCAACAGCAAAAAACAACGGATGCTGCATACATACGTGCATATGTACTAAAAGAGGGAACAACAAACAATATGCGAAAGAGAGCGCGCAGTGGGAACTAACGGCGTACATGGCGCAAATGTGACAAATATGGGCATAAAGTGTGCAAGTGACAAGTCTAACATACTAACAAATTTTCATGAGAGCTCGCGTTAACTGAAGGAGAAAAAGGGCAAAGACGAAAGTGTGAACGCAATGGCAAAAGGAACGTACGTATGTATGTACGTAACGTACTGAGTGAACGCATGAAGTGAAACGCGATGTGCTTTGCTGGCATGCCACGACACGGTACGCAGGCAAAGCATGACAGAAGGCAAAGGAAGGCAGGCAGGTGCGTTGCTTTTCCACGCTGCTCTTGTATTTTCTCACTTATGTTTGTGCGAAGGAAGATTGGTCAGTGTTGTTGGCACAAAGACAGCAGTAGGGTGCGCATTGTCAGCAGCAGCAGTCGCAGTTGTAGTCGCAGTCGCAATATCGCTGGCAAGACGAAAATGGCAATAGCGGCGCCGCAACATTCTCATAGCGCTGCTGTTGGCACGCTGTGATGTGGCCTAGTCTGCGCTTCACTCCACTGCTCTGCTATGCTACACTCTGCTGTGGTGTGGCGTAGCCACATTATCACTTTTTCGCAAAATGGAATTTGCGTTTTCAAATGTATGTTAATGATGTTCAAGTTTGGTTTTGTGTTCGCTTGTTGGTTTGCTCATTCGTTCGTTCGTTCGTTCGTTCGTTCGTTCATTTGCTCGCTTGCTGGCTGGTTGACTGGCTACTTCAGCGTCAGTTGTTTCAGTCAACGTTGTTGTCATTGTTGTTGTTGTTGTTGTTGTTATTGCTGATGCTGTTCCTGTCGCTAACATTGTCGCTGTCTTTATTGTATTTGCTTTTGCCTTCGCTTTGCCTTTGCCAGTGTTGTTAGTGTTCGTTAGCGCTGATAGTGTTCATTTTGCGGTGTTTGCTGGCATGATTTTACATTGCCATGTCGACGTATTTCCTGTAACTTTGGTTAGATACTTTTTGTTCATTGTTGATTTTAATGCTGCTTTTGTCTTTTGCACAATTTTTCTCGCCATCATCATCATCATCATCAACCTTGTCGTCAATGTTGCCGCCTCACATTATTTCAGTAATGAACATGATGGACTTCACTCAAATTGTTTGCATAATGATTTTATTTCTGTACATTTTCTACTTCTTTTTTGTGTGAGTGTCTGTTTTTGCTTCCTCTTTCGCTTACCTTTGTGTGTGTGCGAATTTGTTTAAAAAGTTGATTTGCATAAATGCACAATAATGTTCATTTCATTATGTGATTATTTGCAATATGTACGCAGTTGTTGTTGTTGTTGTTGTTGTTGTTGTAGGTAAGCTCTTGTGTTGCAAAATTAAATTTCAATTTATAACGGAAGTGGTTTACAAACGCTTGAGAAAGTTTGCGCAGTTGTTTTTTCAAATTGTTTAAAACAAAAAAGAGAGCGTAAGCAAGAGATGGCGATAAAGAATTGTTGACATGTTGGGCTTTGATTATTTATGAACTTAAATGACTTTTTTTTTTAACAATTCGATCTTCAACCATTAGAGGCATTAAAGATGCCATAAGATTGCAAGCAATCAAGACACAAAACAAAGTAAACCCGGAAATGTCTAACATTTGACCTCTTCAAAAGTAAATCACCTCTAAGCGAAAAAGAAGAGGCAAAAGCAGTGAGAAAAGGCATGAAATATTCACAGACAGACGAACAGACAACGTCAGGTTCAAAGAAATTACGACGACTCTTGAAAACATGCAACGAATTCCTATGAAAAGAATAACAACGAAATGTCAGACATAAACAGAACTTGCAACTTGTTGCATGTGACATGCAAGCATGCAATCCACACACACACACACACACACACACACACACACACACACACACACACACAGTGACTGTGCCCCGTTGCTGGCAACAAAGAATCTTCTAACGAGCTACGATGATGAATGCGTGCGGCAACGAATGACGTTTCACGTCGTGTCACGTAGAATAGAGGAAGTCGTGTGTGAGTTTCGCTTTAATTGAGCAGCTTTTAAAATAATGATGTCGCTGACGACGCGACGCGGATTATGAACTTGAACCGGACATGAGAAAGAAAATGACTATGAAGAAAAAACAATAATAATTCATAATTTTGTCTCATTTTTTGACGTTTTATTGTCTTTCATTCATTTTGGTGGCACGTCGATTATTGCGCGAGAAGCAAATAAACACTTAAATGCTTTTCAAACGAAACAAAACCAACAAAGACAAACACGCAAATGAGTTTTTTGTCATTTAGTGCAGTGGCGCACAAGCCATGAGCAAAGGGATCGCCATATTTAACTTCAAATTAAGTTTAAACACAAAAAGACATAAAAGTTTTAATTTTTTAGGGAGATTAGTCCTATGTTCCATAGACTCATACCACACATGCGTCAGTTTAGCTCGCATATTACGTTCTTAAGTTACTTTTTAGTTATTCCAATCAAAATTGTCACTTTTCATGTGCCCATGTGCACCGTTCACGTAATTTCAGCACACTGTCTTGTCTCCGCTCACCTTATAAAATTTTGCGCCATATTTGTAGAAAATCTCTTATGTTACACACAACCACACAGCACATACGTCAGTCTACCTCACGAATTTCGTTCCTAAGTTACTTTTTAGTTATTACAATCAAAATTGTTACTTTTTATGTGCCCCTGTTTATCCAGCACCTCATTTCGACTACGCTGCCTTGTCTTTGCTCACCTTATAGAGCAATTTTATGGTTTGAATTTGCGTGCGTGTGCGCACTTAAATCGTCGGCGTCGCCATCCACATCGTCATCATTATCATTGCCAACTGACCTCGCCAATGACAACGGCTGTCCGAAGCAACACTTTACCGTAGTAGCAACAACAACATCAACATCAACAACAAAAGGCAAGTATCTCGTCTGAGTCTGATCGTCGTCAATGAGTCTGTCACATTTTAATGTTGCAGATGGGGCCTATATTGCGCACGAAAGTATCTTTCGCTGTGTTGCACTTTCGAGCAACTCGTATACAAATTATATAATTACCTACAATAAATTGTAATTACTGCCTTGAGATACATTTGTGCAGATAAACGATATTTCGTGTAGGCTCATTTTCCTCCTCTCTCCCTCTCTCTTTCATCCAATAGCATACATTGATGCAAACGACATTGATGGCGCCTTATTTTCTGACTCAAATTGTATTGTATCTTTGTATCTTTGTGTTCGTGTGTTTTTGTTTGCGTGCCAATTGAACTTTCGCGCATAAATTTAAATGAGCAATTACCGCAAACGACAGCTTCATGCAACAACAATAAATTTGTTTAAATAATAGTGAATATGCGTGTCAATAAAAAAATATAGCTGCGCAGAGTCTCATAGATACATTGTAACGGCGCAATGACGCCTACGCCCAAACAAAGTCATTATAACTTTCCAAACAACAATTGAACTCATTTTCAATTTGCAATTATTCAACATTTTTGGTAAGAAAGTTTGTTGCCCAAAGGTCAAATACAATAAAGAGTAATATGAAAAATACTTCTTGCTATTAATTTCCCAATTAAGTGTTATTTATATGTCGAACAATTTAAGTTAATTTGGCGCCTTTAACCCTACGCTGGTGCTGTCCACTCGGGCATTTAAGCGTTTTATCTAAATATCATCGGCAGAGATTTAAGACACATTTGGCCAATTTATTATATAATAAAGTACAACGAATGTAGTCAAGATACATCAGTTGTTCAAGCAAATTTGGCAGGCCATAAATGACAAATTGATTTTCAATAAATACACAAAGCGATACAAACAGTGTGGTGGGCGGCGCATTGGCCATGCCCACACAACATGTCACAGAGGGAGACAGAAGAAGAGAAAGAGAGATGGTCATAAATAAATTATAATGAAATGCTCAAACAATGCCATGAATTGAAATGACACCAAAATGACGCCGAGGCAGAAAAATGACTGCACTAACAACTTGACCAAAGCGATTGAGGGGGCAGCGACAGCAGAGTGACTGCAAAGAGGCGCACAAGCGAAAGTATTTATTGAACTAAAAAGCAATTTCAATAAATAAATAAATTGGGTCAAATCTTCATTATTTTTCAATGGCAAATGGCCAACATTGACGATTGAACAATGAATTGAACTCAATATAGTTGAGCAGAGCAGAGCAGAGCAGCTCGGCTCAGCGAGTTACATGCGCTGAGACACTTGGCTAAGCAACTAATCAACTGCAATATTGATGAGAGCTTTGTTTTTAGCCTCGATTTAACGCCATTAACTTCAATAACATTTCTCACCATGAGCCAACATCAAACAAAGTCATATAAGCACAAAGTCATAATAATTTGGGCGCGTCTGTTCTGTAAAGCAACAGTCGTGACCAAATTAGTGCACAACGCACGCAAAAATTAGCATAAATAATTTGTACAACATTTTGTTAAACATTTTATGCGACGACGATTTGCATTTTTAATAAAAAATAAAATAAAAATTTAAAATGAAACGAAAACAGTTCGTGTGACTTAAAATCGAACTCAGACTCAGATAATTTAAATGCGCATATTTTTCGATGCAGCAAGAAAAATAGTTTAGTTTTTAATTTGCATTTTAATATTATATTTCAAACGAAACAAAAATTAAATAATAATAATAATATTTATGCGTTCGTTTAAAAAGTGGAAAGAAAAAAACATGCTTTGCAGGAAATGCGATAAGCGCGCCAAAACGTCATGAATTTATGGGCCAAAGATTAATTGAACGATGATTTGGTAAAGCGCTGCGAGGCTGTGAAGAAAAAATAACAAGTAACGGCGAGCAGACTAGACAATATAATACCCTACATGGTAGACAACGCCACGCCCCAAATCTAAGAAATATGTATTGTACATTTCACATAGTGAATTTGAATAGTTTGTAAGACGGAGTTTACACAATAAATAAAACAGTGCTGACGTAATAATAATAATGATATAGCAGTGTTCTTCTAGTTGATTAGATAAGATCATGTTTTTGAGTTAAGAACACGCCCTAAATTTAAAAGGAAATGTATATCCAACCATAAGCTTATTGTTTTAAATTTGAATTCATTAAAAATATCAGTTTGATATTTTTTGGGAGATAATAATTCGAAGTGAAGAGCATTTTCTGGATTTCAGTTTTAAGGAGTTATATTTGGTGATCCAAGATATTTATATTTTCTAGGCTCTCACCCCCTTCTTCTAGGTTTTATACACATTCAGTCTTATATACCCAAACACACTGTATTTGCAGGGTATAAAAACCCAACCAAATCCAACAAAACAAAATGCAAAAGATTTAATTTGTATATAATATACAATTCATAGACGCTTAGTTGATAATGCGACGCAAGGTGAAAATCATTAAGCGTTTTCTGTGTGGCCTTTTTTGTTTCTATGAAATACTTTTTGTTATTTTTATAAAATGACATAATTAGCATGCGAACAAGCCTTAAAATAAAAATCTCAGCTATGAATTTTTTCTGAGCTCTCAAATGAACTCATGCCATGTGACACCTATTAAACAGCACTTGGCAAATTTCAAGCGCATATTACGGGACACAAAAGTCTAGACAGTCAGCGGCAAATAACAAACAGTCGTGGCGAAAATAAAATACTGCTGACAAATGCAAATAAATCATGGGTTTTAGCAAACTTGTAATAAAAAACCGTACACAATTTTAAACTGTCAGCTAAAAAATTAAAGATACAACAATTTTTGCAAACAAAGAAAATCGATGGCAACTGAAATAGTATTATTGTTCATCGAACTGCTCGAATTTCATTTTAATTTCAATATTTATACAACGTCGAAGCCATGTGCAACACATGATAGTTGAAAGTTACTTTCATTTCCATTTGAGGCGCTGTTTTAAGTCTCATTTTGCAATCAAATATCAAATGCTGTTGATAATCGCCTTAATCACAGAAAAGTAAATAATGCTTTCTACGCAAATGTACAAGTGCAAGCGTGAGCGTGAGTACGTGCTTAGATACTTTTGTTGCGCGTGTGTCATGTAAGCGCATTTGAGCGCTTTGATTATACAACTGACATTGATTTTTTATTTATAAACTCTTAAAAGTAACATTTATGAGGCTGCTTTCATTGCCACAACAACGCCGACAACAACAACAACAACGACATTATTTACATACATATATGTATATGTATCTGCATGTGTTCTTGGTTACTTGTCGTTTTAAAGATATCCTTTTGTAAAGGCGCAAAAGCATAAATAAAATGTAACGAAAGGACCTTTTTTGTGACGCTTAAGCGCTGAGCAAACAGTAACAACAAAAACAACAATAACAACAACAACGATGAAGACAACAAACGACAAAAAAGCTACAAAAACAAGCGCATAAATAAATTATTTACTTTGACGCTGTCATACGCCTAAAAGTTAAATACATTTGACTTTTTGTCGTTGCTACTTTCAACGACGTCGACGTCGACGTTGCCTTTGCTGTTGCTGTTCTTTTGGCCGTTGTTCATAGGGGAAAAGATATTTTCTTATGCTTTTTGCAAAGTAAACAAAACTGAAATGACAAAAAAAAACAGAGAAAAATATAAACAAAAACAACAAAAAGAAAAGAAAAGGGAAAACTCGCCAAGCCAGAAGAGCAAAGGCACAAGTCGTTTGGGTGCCGGGCCAGCGACTTAAGCAGTATCTAAATAAGTATCTGAGTATCTAAAATGTTTGTACGTGTACATTATCAAAGCAAACAGCATAATGGCAGCAGCAACAACAACAACAACAACTTATATTGAAAAAGGATAAGTTATTGGTAATAGAGTAGATAAAGGCCAGGATAAAAAAAAGCAAAGGACACGCATACTGCGTATGAGAGATAAAAGCAAAAATTCTCATCACACAAATCAAAGAAGGTCTTTAAAAATGTTTGCCACTCATGCCGCTACCACTACCACTAGTTCTTCTTCTTCTTGGGACCATGCAAGCCAAAAGTCGACGTCGATGTTTTGTGATGACTCAACAACAAAGCGCACGAAGACTTTGCGAATTAAGCTAAATTACAAATGACGGCGAATAAAGCATTAAAGATACAACACAACAAAAAACAGATACTTAAGTAGCCGGCCATGAGTCATGTACACTCATATGACGGATGCTGAACGCTAAAAAGATAAGCGATTTCATTAAAACAAAAAAAAAAGTGACTACAAAAAAGATACAAAAATGTGTGTGGTCACAAAAAAATTACAAACTGAGTCAACTTGAATCAAATACTTTGGGATCAAAGTAACAAATGCAATAATAAAAGTATCTAAGCACACTTCAAACGAATTCTAAGCGACATATAACTGTAATTGCTGCCATTTTGGTTCTGCAAACAAAACTATGCATTTGACCAACAAGAAGCCGCAGCAGAAAGCAGAAAGAAACTGGCAGACGGTGCAGATACTCAACTGCCATGAGATGGCTGTGTGGAACAATGTTGCCGTTACATGTCGGCAAACGGGCTATGCGTGCGTCGTCAACGCATTGCCACGCATCTCAATGCAGCATTCAATTGAATTCAGTGGCAGGCGACCAAAAATGGGCTTGATCTTTGCCAAGTATGTCGCTGGCGCTACACAGCACGCTCAGCGATGGCAGCGTGTGCGACTTTTAGCGCCCGGCGTCAGGCAGCAAGCTCAGATGAATTTGGATGGCAAGCAAGAAGGCGTAGAACGGCAAGTGAGTTATTGTTTGGCAGCCAAAGAAAGAAGGAAAACAAAAGCAAAGCAAAGTACAACAAACTATTTGTCTAAGGCGTTGTTGGCTTGAGGTGTACGTGTGTAAACGCCATGGCCTCAAAGATACAAAGACTGAGTGATGCGCAAATAAACAGGCTCGCAGGCAGCAACAACAGAACTAAAGTAACTGTTTGCCTAAAAGCCTAAGTAAAGTTTACTTATAACGTATTTGCACACAACTAAAGCACAGGCCGAGTAAGAAAGTCAAGGCAAGTCAAGCGTTACGTTGCGAAAATCAACAAAAAAACAAAAACAAAAACAAATACAAATGTATCTGTACAAAATAGAAAAAAAAAGTGCAGCAGGCAGTCGGCTGACTAACTCGCAAATTGCTCGCATCCTGATGCTGATGCTGCTGACGTTGCCTTTTGAAGCTCTGCCTTTGACTTCGTACTTTAAGCCATGCACAATTTGTGCACGCCTTGCACCGCACCACGCCCCTCACCGAGCTCTCACCGACTGCCAGCTAGCCATTGCAAATAACTTATGTGTGTAGTGTCAGCCCAGAGCCTTAAGCGTCTTTACCGAACGGAAATATTCTCTATTTTTTGTGCCATTTTCTGTTTTAGTTTTTTTGTTTTGTGTTTTAAGCAATTTTGTTGTTGTTGTTTTTGTTTGTTGTGCTATATTTTTGCCACAAATGTAAATAAGCAACAAAACAGTAGAAGAAGCAGAAAACAAAATCAATAAGGAAGAACTTTAGTTCAATTTGTATCTCAGGCTCAATTTTGTATCTTTACAACTGTCGAACGGCACAACACACTTGGCCCGCTGCACGTATTGAACTTGTGCTAAATTCTTTACAAATATCATGAAAAAAAAAGAAAAAAATAAATACAACTTTCGCCATGCAAAGTTCTCTATTAGAAAATGCAAAGGTAAAATTGCCAAATGGGCAAAGCCGAAAAGTCATTGGCAGGCAAATGAATTAAAGGCATACAAGTTGGCCGGGAAAAGTCAAATATGCCAAGATATTTTTTTCTATTTGGCATGATATGTAAAATTAAAGTAAGCCTTTGCCATGCCCAGCAAATTAAACAAGCTATTTAGCTCAAGGAACAAAATTCCAGTGTTAGGCTGACTTATGCTGTTATGTAGAGCCATGATACAAAGGAGTTTATACTTTTCTTCTTTTTTTTTTAAATTGATTTTTAAATAATTCAAATTTCAAATTTTTTTTTTGTTAGATCTTTAAAGTATATATTTACACCATTTCTATTTTTTGGTATATGCTTTATAGAAGGCATTGCCAAACTTTTGTTAAACTGTTACAAAATGCTTTAAAGCTGGAAAGTATTTATGTAATACTGCGAGGGCAGAAGTCCATCGTAACGTAATAATCAATGAAGAGTGCTTAATCCGCATAATCGTATAAATGCCACTTTGGAATTGATATTGAAACCATTTGCAACGGAAGCGGGAAAATCTCAAGACTGAGAAAAACGGCAGCTTATGACATGACGTGATGTATCGTGTGATGTGTCGTGAAGTGACGTGACGTGATGTGATGCTGTGTTGACCACTTGAATCGATACAATCTTTAAATAAAATAATATTGTAAACTGCCAAAGAAGAAGAAG
The DNA here is from genome assembly GCA_037044515.1 of Phortica magna. Classification (NCBI taxonomy): domain Eukaryota; kingdom Metazoa; phylum Arthropoda; class Insecta; order Diptera; family Drosophilidae; genus Phortica; species Phortica magna. The sequence continues at coordinate 311,490 of JBAMBP010000415.1, forward strand.
GGCAACAATCGTCGTGTGTGTATATGTGTATGTGTGTGTGTGTGCGCTTATGCAAGGACAGGATGAAACCATTCAACTTGAAGTGAATCCCTTTTAATAAGCGACTAAGATGAAGACAATGTTCATAATAATGATAATGATGTTGATGTTCATGATGATGTTGATAATGATGATGATTTAAACTTGAACATGACAAAAAGCCTAAAGTCAAACGAAGAGTTGAAGAGGTGCGTGGCAGTAATACTGTGTCTGAGCTCATAGATTGTTGGTTGCTTGCATATGCTGACGCTAAAAGATACTCAAAGATACTCAGTACATGTGCGAGCGAGTAATTGAATGAATGAATGACAGAATGAATGAATGAAGGCAGCAGGCAATCTTTTGGTTACGTTGGTCGTTCGGCGTTCGGTTAGGGAGGCATATGTTGAACATCAAGCACGCTTAAGAATGATTGGCAGTTGCATGCAGAAATAGAGCAACTGTTGCTGGCTCAGCTACTATAGTATCTACTTGCTGCCTGACGTTATGTCTGTCTGTCTGTCTGCCTGCCTGTGTGTCAGTCTGTTTGCTTGCTTGCGGTTGCAAGTGTGTGGCACAGCAACAATTTAGCTTACGGGCAAAACGGACAACAACAGTAACAGAGGAGCTCTCAAAGATACAAAACAAAGCAACACAAACAAAAGGAAGGAAAAAAAAAAGCAGCGAAACAAGGCTAGCAAACTTTTAATTTGATGAATGATACATGCTCGACGAGTAAGTGGTGAAGCGGGCGGTGTGTAAGTTGAGCCGTGTACAAAATCAAGCGTCTTGTGCAGATTGCAGCAGTCGTTCTTGGTAATTGCTGCTCTTGATGATCATCCTCATCATCATCATCATCATCAGCAGCAGCAATGACGACCACAATTGCAAGCACAACTTGCAGCTCAAATTTGCACAGTTCTACTCTAATAAACGCGCGTACGAACAACAACAAAAACAACAACAACAATGAGCGGAACAACAACTGTTCTTGATGTGCATTTCTCAGCTGCAAAGCATTGCTCTTATTCCGCCATCACTGTCGGCTCTTGACACTGCCACTGTCGTCTGTCTGTCTGTGTGTCTGTCCGACCGACCATCATCAGTCTTCTTTTGATCTCATGTTGATCAGCATGATATATAATTTTTGTTGTTGTTGTTGTTGTTGTTGTTGTGCTTTTTTTCGCTTGAGATTTTCCTCTACGCTTAACACTGCAATTATGTGCGAATGTGCGCTGGCATGCATGTATGTGTGATCTTGCATCCAATCCAAAACTGGCTGGCGACCGGAAGCTGGTCACAGCAGCATCGACCAACAAGCATATCGCGGTTTCTTGCAGTTACGGTTATGTTGTTGGTTTACCAACTGTGCAACTTGAAAGACTCAAGTGCAACGCTCCAACAACATCAACTTCAACTCATTGCCAACGTACGACGAACATTCTTAATTATGACAATCATCTTTTGATGTGCTGTTTTTTGTTTTTATGGGATTTTTGTTGCTGCCACTGTGACTGATCCAGATCCAGATCGGTTGCAATGCAGTTTCAACAACTTCAACTTTAGTGCGAGCGATCAACGATCAGCGATCAAGCAGAATTTAATGCATTGAACCTGTTTTTTTAACCACTTTGCACATAAGTGAAGAGTAGTGAAGTGTGAAGAGTTTTGTATTGCAGACGAAAGTTGTGCTGAGGATTACTTGCGATCGACATTGTTGATATGCAAGCTGGCTGCAGATTAGTGCAGTTGAAATATAGAAGACATTAAAACAAAGATGACTGTTTGAAGATATGCACTTGTTGTTCTAGAAACTACATGAAGTTGAAAGTTGCAAGCAACTTCGTATGCATAAAGAAATCTTGGCTTGAGCGTAATAGAGATAAAACAAGATTTAAACAAAAAGATAGTTTTGAAAAAACATCGACTTCAAATCAAAACTGTAAGTAAAAATTATCAAAAGAGGCGATCCAAAAGGGAGGTTCCGACAACACAGAAGTTTCGTGAGAAATATTCAAGTTAGCTCAAAATTCTTTCGACTTGTTTTTTTAAGAGGGTCACTAGTGTTAGTTTGAAGCTTGGGCACGACATCAATTAATGGCAATTGCAAGTTTGTTGTTAATTAGAAGCTTCTCAATACCTTTTATCGCCAGAAACTTTATCGTCGAATTTAATATTAAACTGCCGTAAGTGTTAAATGTTATTTGCTGACATAGGCATGGCTAATGATTTTAATTGATTATGAAATACTCAGAACTTTTTGCTATCATTTATTATATATTTTATTGACATATCTTTATCATCATATTTGACTCAGAACTTGAAACACCCTTAGTCACTAGTGACCCTCGCATAAACTGATCTTCATTTAACACTTGTTCATTTTACAACTCAACCAACCAACACAAATTAATAATAATAACAATAACAATAATGGAGAAAAAAAGTAGGCAACCACAATCGAAATAATCAACAGTAAGTCGCGTAATTGGAGCTGCTCGACCAGCAGGCGGGCGGGCAAAGTTCAAGCAAAAGCACACAAAATCAGACAGACAACGCTGAGCAGATCAAGCGTCAAAATATATAAGTAAGTAACTTGAATCTACAAACCAGTAAAAATGAAATTCATCTTCATAAAAAATGCGCTAGAAAAGTACACACGTCAAAAATCAAACAGAAAAAAAAACAAAAAAAAAGATGTAAGAAATAGAAAGAAAACCGTAGAGTCATGCACGGTTAACGGCCGCAAAGACTTTAATCATGGGCAGTGCTGCGAGCAAATCAAATTCAAAGTCGATTTTTTTAAGCTTGAGCCGACAACAATTTGGTAAATAACAACAACAACAACAGCAACACTAAAACAGCAGCACAATTCGTTGTGCCACTTACAAGCCCGCAAATAAATGATATATAAAAAAAAGAAAAATTACTTTCAAAGGCGGTTTTTTTTTCTCAACTTTTTGATTGGAGTGTGGATCAGTCTTGACTTGGCTGGAGTTGACTTGGCGCTCAGCTCAGCTAGGCTGCTCAGTCAGCCTGTGGAGCTCATGAGTTTGCTGTTCAATTACTTTGTTGCTTTTGTTGAGAAATTACTTTTGATCAGCAGCGACGACGACGACGTCGATGAGATGATAAAGATGAAGACGACGGCGGCAAAAGTGAAAGAAAAAGAAAAAAAAAAAATATATTCTCGCAACAAGTGATGAATTATTTACTTGAGATGTGAAATTTTCAAGGCGTGAACCTGTTGAAATTTTATATCTGTGCCGCTCCACATTGCAAGCGATTTGCTTTGCTCAGCTCGGCTCTCTTTCTTTGCTTTACTGCCGCCTTCTTTCATATTTGAGGTTTCGCTTTGATATATAACAACATAATTATTACATTTGTTTTTGTGAATGTTGGTCGGAGCGACGTTGCCAAAGATTGACGGTCACTTGTCAGGCTTAGAACCTGTCGCGCGTTTTGGCCTTTAACTTGATTTTTTTTTTGTTTTGTAAGCATAATTTTGTACTTTTTTCCCCATTTTTTTTTCATAGTTTTATTGTTTATTTTTTGGTGAATTTTTGTGCTTAAGTCGCACGACCTTAATCGTGTTTGAAAGTTATTGGTTTGCTTTTGCTTATTATAATTCGCGTTCGATTTGTGGCATGTTTGAACGCGTTTCGTTTCAAGCGCTGTCAGTCAGTCATGCTTAATTGGTATATTAACCCTTGAACCGCAAAGCGTTTTGGTAAAAGTTGGCCTTGCATTAGCATGACAAGTGCTACGCAAAGTATACACAACACAAGTGAAAGTCAAGTTGCTTATGACGAAAAGTTAATTTCAAACTTAAAGTATCTAAGCTTATGTATCTTAACTATGCACATGCCATAGCTTGACACACCTAAGAAAATGCTGCATAAAGATTTTTCGCTGAGCAAAAGCATTTTTAAAATGAAAAACTTTGCAAAAGTTTATCTTTTCACATTTTTTGTTTATCTTTTGCTTACACACGCGTGCTTTGTTATTGTCAAATGAAGCGCTGCACAAAGTAACGGTGAAAAAAAGTAAATAAATAAATATAACAAAGCCGCGTAAGCAGAAGAAGGTGTCATTAAACAAGTATTTCATACTTTCAGAAGTGTTTGCTTTGCTTCGCTTTTTGTTTTTCAACATTTTTCTCCTTTGGCAGTTTGTTGAGAAGACCTTGAAAGACCAACAATGCGTTGCAACAACGGCGGCAGCGTCTTTGTGGTTGCCACAACGCCGACGGACAGACAGACAGACTGACGGATGAATGGACAAACTGACAGTTGCCTTTAAAGTTTCAACGGCTTTGTTGTACGTGTGCGTGTGTGTGTGTGTGATGATGATGAAACAACGGCTTGCAACACTTTTGCTGTCACAGCGCAACGCATTGCAACGCTTTGTGTTGCATGGCTGTTGTAACGTGCGAGATTCCACACACAAAACCCAAACACAAAAGCGTCAACAGTTGCTTGACGTCGACAGCGACGTGCCAAAAAAAAAAAAAGCATGATGAGAAAACCTCAAAATTTAAAACGTGCACGTTTTGTTGAGGTTGTCTGAATTTCATTTGAGCGCTCAAAAAACGCAACACTTTTTTAATGCACTTTAAAATATAAAGTGAAAAAAAAAAGATAGAAAAAATATTTATACAATTGTGTGGGTTGCACAGTGGATCGGCTGTCCGTTTGTCCGTCCCGCTGCGCTACTTAAATTGTCACCATTTTGCTGCAGTCAATGCGGCACTGCGCATTTTTAAACCGCCGCGTTTTTTTGACGCGTTTCATTTTTTTGTTCATCTTCGTTTCCCCAGTTATGCGATTCACCAACAAATTATGTCATTTCCCACAGACAGGGCAACAACAACGACAACAACAACAACAAGAACAAAAAAAAGGGCACACAAATTATTCAAACAATAAAAGCAAAGTGATGAAGAAGTTGCTGCGCTGGGAAATTTTATAAGCTCTTCGGCCGCGGCACAAAAACGCCCGCGCAAAAAACGCGCGAAAATTTGCGCTGCGAAATTGACCCGCGGCGCAAAATGTGCGGCGCAACAAATTGTTGTTAATTACGAGCAGCAAAATTATTCTTTGTGTATGAAAAAGTTCTCTTTTTTTGTCTTATTTTATACATAATTAGTTTTATGGCAAATTGGCTTTGTTATTTTACTGCTGAGTTTTTAAAACGATAGTTTGTTTTTTCTCAGCTTAAGTTTTGTGTGTGAAAAAAGGAAATATTCGTATGAAAAACATGTTCGAATGCAAAAAAAAGTAAGTTCGAATGCAAAATATATAAGTTCGAATGGAAAATAAGTAAGTTCGAAAAAGAAATAGTTTCAATTGATTTCGGTATTTTGCTCCTTTGTTTGTTCAAGTTTTGAGACCGAAAAATATAATATACTTTTGAGTGTTCGAATGCAAAATATGTAAGTTCGAAAGCAAAATGTGTAAGTTCGAAAGTAAAATAATCTCAATTGCTTTCGTTATTTTGCTGCTGACTGTTTTAAAATGATATTTTGTTTTCCTTTGTTTAAGTTTTGTGAGGGAAAAATATAATATTCGTATGAAAAATGTGTTCGAATGCAAAATTTCTAATATTTTCAATATTTTCAGTTAAACTCACATATGAAAAAAGTGTTGTGCTCAAAATAGTTATATAATAACATCATCACGTTTATCAAATTAAATTCTGAGCTGTAAAAATATTTGCACTTAAAACCAAAACAAATGTACTTCGAATTGCAAATATTTTTCGAAGTAAATAGAAAACAACTTATCAAGAAACTTGTTCTAATGACAAATGTCGCTGCACAACTTGTTTATTAATAATCTCTAAGAAGTTTAACCTGTTCTATGCTAAGTGACCTTTAAATAAGCTTAGAAATCACCTTCGACATAAGCGCATGCAAATCGTGTGTTCACTACTTCAACTTCACCAACAACAACAGCAACAACAACAACAACAATGTAAAGCCACAAGTGTACACAATTGTTGTCACTTGTGATTTGTCGCTTGGAATTGAACACAAATTATTTATACAATTGTAAATAAGCCACGCCCAAACCACATGCACACAACACAGACAACACAACCAAACAAACCGACAGACAGACAGACAAAGATGTGAGATACAAGATACAAAATGCTTTGACAAATACTCTATTGTTTAATTTACTTATTTAACATACTTGATTCTCAGCTGAGCATGACACAATTGATATAAAAATACGCGCAAACATAAATAAAGCGACATTAGATCCAAAAAAAAGAACAGATGAAAACAAAAAAGATACTTTAAAATACTTGAAATGCCAAAACAAGTTTTCCGCATTTGCGATCGTGTTGAATGTATTGAAGAACAACAACAGCGCGATTCTGTTGCTCTTGTTATTGTTGTTGTTATTGTTGTTATTGTTGTTGTGTTCATGCATCTACACCTGTACAAAGTCTATTTTGGTTAAATTTAAATTTATGAGATTCTTTCTGACGCATAACGAGATAAACATTTTAATCAACTGCGTTTCTTTGTATCAAATCATTTGCTGCGATCCAGGAAGCCGTGTTCATTATGCGTGATCTGTGTGATTTATACGCGTAGAATTTTCATTTTGAAATTTGAATTTGAGCATAGATTGAAAATAAGATTATGTCACATTTAGCTTATGGTTTGTATAAGAAAGAAACAAGTTGTAGATTCGTGTCATTGAAGCAAAATAGCAAACGTTGCTTTAATTGAAATCTGTTGGCAATGAGATACAACTAGCTGAAGGTCTTTGTGGCTTATCGAAGCCATAAAAAGGAAAATCCTTTAAGCACGCAAAGCACGAATGCTTAAATAAAGTCAACAAACACTTACATAACTAATGCGATTTAAATTCGAGCATTCACGGTGGCAGCAACGTCATCATCTTCAACATCATAATCATCATTTCGTTAATCTGCAAGTGAAGAGCAAACAATAAATTTAATATGAGACGCAATAAATTTAAATACATTTGCTTTAAAAATAGGCGGCAAACTAAATGTTGTAAAATGTTTTTAAGCTAAAACGCACAAAGTGTCATAAAAAAAAGATACACTTAAAGTATCTGTATCTTAAGGCGGCCAAGAAATGTTTTGGCATCTGTTTCGATTTAGTGGCGCATTTAATGAAATGAGATGCCGACGCATACATATATGTGACGAATGGCTTTCAATGGCTTTTCGTCGTTGGCGGGTGGAGTGCGGTGGGGTATGCCACATATCCGGCGTGCTAAGTAGTTTTCGCTCATAGTCAGTCGTACAGGAAGAGTTAACAGAAAAGTCTGTAATATGATCATCAACGCTCAGCTGTTTTTACTCAAAACAAAAACACAGATTGAAATAAATTAATAGCGCCGCGTGCTGTGCGCTGTGTTAGATACAAGTTTCAGATTGACGCCTCATATAAGCTTAGAAAAAAAGAAAACTTTCACTCCAATTAACAATCTGAGAAAATGTAACAAGAAACTTGTTCGCAGCTATCAAAAAAAATCAACCGCAAACAAATGACTTTTGAACTCTGCATTTGAGTGACGTCGTGTAGAGTTGGGCGCAGAGCGGGCGGTGGGAAAAGCGAGAGTCCAAAAAAATGAACGACGACGCATCATAAATAAAATCGAGCCGAAAGAATGTGTGTGTGTGTGTGTGTGTGTGCTGCTGCAACGGCAAAAGATACTTTCTGCAACTGACAGTTCGTTGTTGATGATGTTTGCCTGCCTGCATGTGTCATGCAACTTGCCGCATGCGACAGTCAAAGTCACAACAACAACAACAAGAGCAAAGAAATTCATCAGCATGCAACACGCAGCACAAGAACAGATACAGACACAGATACAGATACATTTACAGCTTCATGCAATACACAGAATTATTGTATTAATTTCGTTAAAAAGCGAAAAGCAAAAAAAGAAAATAGAAACTAAAATTTAGAATTTGTGCGTGCACGAAAGTGAAACTGATGGCGGTTAGAATGCAAGCGCAGCAGTAAAAGATACTTTTTTGATGGCGATGGCGGCGTTAAGTAGTGTGTTTTTTAGTTTTCGAATGCGAAGAACAAGAACGAAAACATTTTGACACACTTAAGTGTGTTTGAGTGCCAGCATGATGATGATCATCATCGTCATCTGGATGTATTATTATAATCAACGAATATGAGAGTCAACAGCTTCATTGCCAGTGGCGGTTTGAGGGTTGTTTGAAGAAAGTATTCTATCCAGGTCTACTCATCATGAACACTCATCAATTTATAAAACAAAATCACTATAGTCATTCAGAAAGTACCCATTTTTTTTCATCAAATGAGATCTGACTTCCTACTTATCAAATCAGACCAAAAATTCACTGTATTATTCATGATTACCCTTCTTTTTCAGTTCTATCATAATGTCCTTAGCCTTTTCGATCCTTCTTTCACTTCTTTGGCGTATTTTCTTGCGAAAAATTCCATTGCTTTGACTGAAACATGTTGAGTGAGTAAAAACTCCAGGCAATTTCGCTGACGGAGATCCCAAAACTTTGGATTTCTTACACTCAACACAGAAACTTCATACTTCTATCAAAATTTTCTTCATAAACTTCTTATCCAAAGAATGGTTATGCTATCTTCACTTAAGAACTTCTATTACTTTTTATATCTCATTCCTTAAACTCTACTTTTATATTTTCTTCATTTCCTCACTTCAAACTAACATGCTTCAATCCCCCGAGCAACTTCACTGCATCGCCTCTTCTTTTCTTCACCCATAATTCGCTCCTGTGCCGCAACGCCGCACAGTCTCAACAAGTTGTTACGGCATGACAGAACTTTGGTGTCGTTTTTTTTTGCTGCCTTGTTTCTCACATGCGCCACGACATAAATTCCCAAAAAATGATTAACATAATTCTTCATTAGTGAGCGCATCGATAATGGTTTTCGAATAGATGCATTTTAGTATTTCAATTTCATGTTCGAAGTTAGAAAAATATATAAAAATGGAAACAAATATGAACATGTGAGCGGCGCCGTCACTTTTGTATTTTATTGCAACAACAAATTTTTGTAGCATCTTCTTTTTTTTTGTTTAATAATTTGATAAAAGAAAACTCTATGAATTTAAATGTGAATTTTAAAAATGAAAAGAGAAAAAATCTGTTAATAATAAAAAGCAAAAGTTTTTATCTTTTAGGTCGCCGGCAGATGCAATCGTCAATCTGTGAGTGCATCATGTGGGTTGATGTCGCAGCGCTGCTTTGCTCTGTGGCTTTTCGAAAAAAGCTTATCTTTTGATAAATTGGCAAGCGCACAAAGCACGAAAAATACATTTTATTTTCGATGAGTCGCGTTGAGTTGAGTTGAGTGGAGTGGAGTTAAGTCGGCACGCGCATGTGGGTGTCAAAGCTATAGAAAAATCATAGATTCAAAAGAGATTTTCAGTCGAGTTGCAACGAATCGAATTGAATCGAGTTATTTCGCATTTCATAACCGCGGCTTTTTGAGGCTTTCGCTTGACTAACTCAATGACTGACTGACTGACTGACTGAATGACTCGCTGACTGACCCAGTAAAATAATTTAGCGCAAAACCACAAAAGTTGGGCGGCAAAAAGAGCAAAAATATTCGAAGAATTTCTCAAATACATATATGTATATAAAACAACAACATTGACAACGACGGTGCGCGAAAGAGGCGCAGTTGGGGGCGTGGTGACACGTTTTGGCATTAAAATTGAAATAACATGATTTTTGTGGTTCAGTGGGCAGACGGCAACGATTTGCTTTTCTTTTCAATGTTGTTTTTTTTTCTGCTATTTTTTTTTCTCCTATTTGGGCGCATTTGATGTTTAACTATTGTTTGTGGTTGAGATACATTTTTCGTGCATGTGTGTTTTGGTCAGTTCAGTTGGTTGGTCGGTCGTTGGGTCGTTCGTTTGCTTTGGTTTTGATTTGACGCTGCGTGTGTTTGTGCCTTTGTAGCTTAGGCCTCAAAAAAGTACACTGCGCGAAATTTTGTGCGTGTTAAAACATTTGTATTACTTAGATAATGAACACAAGTGCCGTGGGACAATATACAGAAAAATCTCACCAGTAGAATGGCACAGTGATGGGATCATTGAAATTCTCATGTCAAGTTCTTATTCCATTAATTTAATGATGATATATATAAAATTTCATGCAAAAAATCTTTGGATCTCTCATGCCAACTTTTCGGTACTTAAATAAACTAATTATAACAAAATTTTAAGCAAAGTTTCACGTGAGATAACGCTGGAAATCGTCAAAATGTCACCAAATCTAACCAACCGCGTATGATGAACTTTTAAAACTCAAGAAAAACGAAATCACGTAACTTATGGACGTTCTCTTACTACGTTCGCTCAATCAATCTAAGAGATACCTTTCCATATTTATGATAGAATAAGTTTATAAACAAAAAGCAATAGAAATTTTTAACAGTTACAATTACGAGAAACAATTTTTTTGTTTTTGCAGTGTCTTGTAACGCGTTGCTTTGCGGCTTTTGGGCATAAGGTCGGTCGGTCGGTCTATCGGTCGCTCGGCGCTGCGCAGTTGCCTCACGTAAGGCGCACACATGTGAAAACCGCAAGGTGCGCTCGACAACTGCCAAAACAACAACAACAACAACAACTCAATCGAGCCGAATAAATCGTTTTAAATAAAAAAACACAACAAAAACAACTCTTTTTTTGTGTATATGTTTTACCAACATTTGAAAATAGTTGGGTTTCACTTTACGACGGTCTGCATGGTGAGTGCAGGGTGAAGGGCGAGCCCATATGCCACAACTCGTGTGCCACTTTGAACAATTCGAAATCGTGCAAATAGAAATAAATTCTGCAAGTTTTTAACCCAAATATTTTGATGTCCACACTCACGTTTGAGAGCGGAAAAAATGTTATATATATTTGGCTATCACCCACCGAACAAAACCAACAATACTAACAACAACAACAACAGCTATAACATCAACAAGAACAATTACAAGCACAATTACAACAAAACAATACTAAAATAACAACAGCAACAACAACACGACTACAATATGTGAACATAACAAAAGCAGTCACACGAAAGCAACAACCACTACGACTTTTGATACTTGTAACATACATATATGTATATGTATGTTTTTACGTATGATATAATGGACTTTTACTTAAAATGGTTTTAATTTATTTTTTAGGGATTTTTATTTGAACATTTCTGTATTATTTTTATTGTTTCAGTTTTTTTCTTTGCGCCCTCTGAAACAAATGGAGTGTGGAACAAGAGGAACCTTTTCAATCATTATTGTTGTGGTTCTTGTTTGGCACAATGATGCTTCTCTCTCTCTTATTTTCGTTTTTTTGCTAATGGTTCTTAGCGCACGCCGCCCTGTTGTGGTGGGTGTGCAATGCAGACGAGGAAGGCAGAAATAGGCATGCATTGTTTGTGCACGCGCTGAGCGCACATGAGTGCGAGTTGTGCGAATTATTTGTGTGCGTTTGTGTGTGCGAATTAAGAGAGTTAAAAGCAAATGCAGTTCAATGTTGCGTAAAGTGTTGTTGCATTGTTTGGCAAAACAAAATAAATTAAAGAGAAACAAAAACGAAAATGTGCTGCATGCATGAGTGTGTCTATATGTATGCGTGAGCAGCTGGTTTTGATGCACTGCTGAGTACTGCACTTCACCCCCCTCGCTTATGCATTTCATCAGTGTTTACGATTTGCACATGCATTTCTAATTTCACAAACATTAAAATGATAATTAAACATTTTTCGTGACAAACATGACGCACACACACACGCATACATGCAAGCAAAAATATAATCATATTTATGTATGTGTGTGTGTGACTAAACGCTTATTCAGCAACATTTTAGTGCAATTTTCGTAATTTTAGCTAAAGTCGAGTAAAATGCATGCATTTTCACTTCAACTTCTCTTCATCGTTTTCGTTGTTGTTGTCGTTTATTGTCGTTTCATTATTTATTTATTATGCAAATTCATTTAATTGCATCGAGCGCATTCTATGCAAAACATAAACAACAACATTGCCATTGCAGCTGGTCATGAGCGTTTGTCCCTCGTTGAGCTTCATGAAACGCTTTGCGTTGGGGGAAAACAACAACAACAACAACAACAGGAACAACAGCACATGTGAATTTGCACGCGATTTTTTTTGTTGTTGGTTTGTATTGTATTTTTTTCGTTGTGGGAGCAGCTTTCAATGCTTACTTCGTATGCAAACAATTTGCATATTTTAGCGACTCTAATGAAATTTGCAATAATTCTGCAATTAATTGCATACGTGGCCTCGTTTATCCTTACTTGTTGTTCGCCTTGTTTTTGCTTTTGGTTCGTTACTCTGCCTCTTGCTTTTACTGACGCTAATGATGATGAGTTGAGAATGTTAAACAATTTTTTTACCGCTTCTTCAAAAACTATTCATTTTCACGTAACTCCGAAGTTGAAAAGTGCAAACATTGAGCAGTTGTTGATTTTCACTTACCGTTTTTGGAAATAAAACTAAACTTTTAAAGAAAATAGCAAATATTTGCCAAATTGTTATCATAACTGCACTAATGACACTTCAGTGGAACACACACGTTGCTAAAACTACACACTCATACGTTTGATTACGTTCGTATAACCATATGAAAGTAGTGTAGTAATTGTAGATGCGCAATAGTTTAATGTGTTGTGCGACTGCATGTAACATAAGAGTAAGCAATATTAAAGTAAAAGTGTGTTGATAAAGTGTCAACAGGAACGATGACAATTGAATAGCTCATGTTACATTACGTTGTTTCAATTCTGTCGCTGTAAAAATGATCATGTCTTGTGACTGTTACTAGTGCAGGGTTGTAAAATGTTTAAAAAATTAATATTTACTTGATAAAACTGTAATCGAAAAATAAAATGAAATAAAACAAAATGCAATTCAATTTCGCCGAAATGAATGTTTATTTTTATTTTGCATGTCAATGCCAAAAATGTTATTATTATTGTTCGACTTCATTAAAATAAACGAAACATAAACATTTCGGACGTGCACGTGCACACACACACACATGTACAGCGTCGCAGCGCGCCTCATTCATGCAATCTGCGTTTTCCACCTGCGGCATTTGTTGTTTTGTTTATTTTGAATTTCGTATTTTTAAAAATTCAAACAATATTGTTGTGTTTATTAAAATAGTTGCCAGCAATTTCGAAAACAGACAACAACAAAAAAACCATAACAAATTATGAAAATTTCGTTGAGAAATAATTGAAAAGCAATTTTCGTTAATTGTTTTTACAAAAAACAAAAAACTGTTGAAATAAATTGCCAAAAATACACGCGACGAATTTATTGTTTTGCCGATGCCTCGAACGCATTTCAACAAGTCAAAGTATCGATGAGTGAACCCACGTTTGTTGGCGGCTATCATTGTCATCGATCTATGCGCAACACGCTGCCAACTGCCAAATGCCAAATGAGTTTTAAATTCTCAAATAATTTGCTTTCAAATGTTACATGTGCCACCCTCGAATGAGAATTTAAAACAAAACGAAGAAAAAACAACAAAAATTAAATAAAAATCAGAAAGGGAGCTAATTTCGGCTTTACTGAAACTTCTATACTCTTAAAAATCCTTCTAATGGTTTGTTAAATATACGTTTCTTAAGATAAAAGCGCTTAGCCACGCCCATTTACTAATTTGTCTTGAAGAAAGTGCTGCAATCATAATAAACTACATTTCCCGATCTTCAATTTCTTCGGCTGACCGAGTAATCCCATTTTCAAGTATTTCTCGATAAGAGCGGCGCCACGCCCCAATGTGGGATGCTTATAAAACTTTTGTAAATAGTAAAGCATTAATATAAACATTTAATTGTAAAGATTCAACGGTTTGTTTTCAAGCAAAAACCATTTTTTGGAACAAAACCCTAATTTTTGACGGATCATTCCTATGGCAGCTATAAGCTATAGTGGTCCGATCAAGCTAGTTCGGAGTTATGCAATGCCTGGACATATAAAAAAAAGAGCTACATTCAAATTTTTATTGATATCTTTAAAACACTGAGAGGATTCAAAAAACAAGAATATATACATTTTATATAATCGAAGAGGTCTCCTTCACTGCATTGCAAACATCATGACATAGTGAATATACTCATTTTGCAAGCGTGTAAAAAAACGAAGTATTGCAAACGAACGTCAAGAAATTTCATTTATCTTTTATCTAACAGATATTTTGATTTTCATTTTCATTTTTATTTCTGTTTTGATGTTTTTCAATTATGTTCATTGTTGCGCTCATGAGGTCGTCTCCAAACGACAGACCGACCAATCGACCGAACGACCGACAGACTGACGGTTTTGGGTCGCGTGCGTTTGTCTGTCTGACTGCGTGGCATCTAAGTATCTCTACAACTTCCCTTGGCGTTGTATCTTTTTGTCATTGACTGTTTTTGGTCGCTGCTGTTTTCCTATTTTGTTGTTGTTGTGATTGTCTGTCTTTTGTTTAGCCATTTTCATTCTCATTGCTTTTTTTCTCTTATTTTTCTTGTTTCTGCAAATTTCATGCAATCAACATTAGAAGAAGCGAAATAAAAAAACAAACAACAACAACAAATAAAGAAGCAGCAACAGCAATAGGAAGACAACAATAGATTTCAAGAATGGTTACTTTTCTTTTCGCAGACCGCCAGCTGAGAAAATAACATCTTCGTTTTTATGTGCAATGCCAACGCCATCATCATCAGCATCAGCATCATCATTATCATCAAATACGTCTTTATATCTTTGCTACTTTAAGAATGCAATAATCATTATTGCCAAAATGTTTGAAAATTTACACAAACTAAAGCAACAACAAAAAGATACAAACAGAATGCAAACCTAAGAATGAAAGAAAGAAAGGCAAATCGAATTGCTTGAAAAGTAAAAATTTGTTTGTAATTTGATGATGATTTTTAGACATTAGACGCGCTCACAGCTTGACCAAAAGACGGAGTAGCCCAAAACACAGTGTTGAAAGTATCTCTTTGTCTTTGTTGTTCTGCCAACTATTTAATTTTTTTCCGAGACGCAAATCGATTGAGCCGCATGAGTGCGCAATGATTTGCTTAATAAACGCTGCGCGAAAAACTAATTATAGCGCACACACACACACACACGAACACATAGAAACTAAAATTATAATTTGTAGCTAGATACATATTTTGTGCGCTTCGAATCGTATAATTTGACTGTGATGATTTAAGATTTCTGAAAAAACCAAACTTTTTTGCATGATAAATGACTCGACGACGACTTGTTTCAATTCAATAGCGCAAAAGTTTTGATAGCTTTGCAAATGAGCGTGGCATAAAGTCATAATTATCATAATTTGGTAGCAAAACTTTGCTTGCGTCGTGATTTTATAACAAAAGATACTTTCATGTGTGTGTGTGTGTGTGTGTGTGTGTGAATGTATGGAAGCCAAGCACAGAAGAAGAGATTAGAGTTGGACATAAAAGGCGTTCTAGAATGCGTTACCAGACGATAAATTAGAATACCTTGATGAAGAAGCCATTACAGAATGCCTTCCCGGCACATTCTTTTAAGCGATTTTATTAGCGAAAATGGAAGCGGTAGCAGAAGGTTTTAGATGCAAGATGATACAAAATAACTTTTTTTCCGGTTTTAAATTGGTAAGAAACCAGATTATAGTTTTATAAAACAATAACAAAGAGTTTAACAAATTTCCAATGATCCCTTTAAACAACTTCGTAAGGAGAGTAAACAAGCATGCCTTCCAAAAGCCGCCAGCCATGTGTAAGAAGAAATTAGACATGTAAAATTTGAGCAAGCATCGTATTATTCCTTACGTACGCATTCTTTCTGGCGTGTGACAGATACACAGCTATATAGATACATATATGAAAGCACAAAATATTTGTCTTAAAATGAAAAACTGTGATTTTTCGCTGAAAAGATGCTTGAAAAGCGAATTTAAGTTATGAAGAAGCCAAATTCAACAAACCTCAAATGAAAAGCAGGTCAGATGTCAAGTGCAACGTATAAGAGTCAATAAAAAATATTTGATATGCTCAAGAAGAACAAGAAGAAAAAACGAAGAAGAGTAATGAAAAGAAAAAGGCAAAGAAATTGTTCAAGCATGTGAACCGTAAGACTTTTTTCTTGAAATTTCTTTTTCTCTGTTCCTTAACTGAGTTCAAGGCAACAACGCACAAGCAAAAGTTCTCACAAGCCAAATAACAAAAAAAAAAAAAAAAAATCTCAACACACACACGCAAAATCAACAAATGAATAAAAATAGATGCGAGTATGAAAAGAAAGATACAAGATAGAAATGTGGGCTGCGAATGCGTTGGGCGTGTGTCAAGTCAAAGTCAAACTTTGAAGTGCACGGAGCCGTGAACATTGAGCAATGCATAAGAAAAGCTTTAAAGCAAATAGATACAAGCCAAAGGCTAACAAAAAATACAACAACAGCAGCAACAACTACAACAAAGAGACAAAAGTCTTCAAAACTCGAATTCACAACAGTTAAAAGCAAATAACAATAACAACAAGGCACATGTTGTTGCAATTTGTTTTGTTCTTACGACAATTCAATGCCAAAACAAGAAAAAACGAACACTTCAAGACAAACTTTGTCGTTCTCTGCTTCTTCTTTCTATGTTTTGTTATTATTATTGTATCTTTTTTTGTATTTTCTTTTTTGCTGACCAAAATGTTCATTTTCTTTACAAGTTTTTCTAGCTTTCCTTGCTTGCCCTTCATGCGCTTTCCTCGCCAGACTTTTCTACACAAATGTCGCCAACGATTTTTAACAATTTTAAGAAATTCGCTTTTGTCTGTCCGTCCCGCTGTCTGTCTGTTTGGCTGAGTATCACAGCAGCAAACAGAATTTTTCACTCGTGACTGAGTCGCGCTCAACTGAGTTTGGTACGTGTTGCAAGTATCTGTGCCACTATATTGGCCAAACAATAAACCGTCAAGAACAAAAACAAAATATTTGTTAAAAAAATAAAAGAAAGAAGAAGAAGCAACAAACAAAAGCGATCGAATTTTTGCGTTGTGACAGGATATTGGTCAAGTAGCAAACTGGCACGCAGAAGCTCAAACAGCAGCGGAAGTGCCCTGTATGCGGGGGAGTGGCAGGGGCAATTCCGACGTCAGCGTTGTGCGCATTCACCGTAAAAATGTCATGTCCTCTTGCTATACGCTCCTCATCAACCTCAGCTTCCTCAGCATACGCGTCCTTGTCAGCTGCTTTGTGCTTGCAATCACCCATTTGGGCATTCGAATGACCAAAAACCGTTGGTGCTTCAATTCATACACGCTCACGCCATCACTTGTTGTATCCTTTCGTTCTTTTGAGCCCGCCTGTATTGTCCGTCCGTTCGTCCGCCGTTTTGCTTCAACTGAGAATGACTTTAAAGTGAATTAAAATGACCCTTTTTAAAAAATTGTTAAATTGCCAAAGCTGAAATTCATTTCCGACATTTTATTGCTTTCGTTCCACGTTGCTATTCAACCGTATCCGAGGCACCCATGCCGCCCGACGGCTCTGCCTCATTAATGTCGATATTACGGCAATTTAGTTGGATTTTTATGCGCCTTTGAAATGTTCTTAGTACGCACAGATTCATGCCACTTACAGTTGTATAGATACATACATATAGGTATGTACATATGTATTTGCAGTTGCGTGTGCCAGTGTTGGTGAAGTGGCAAGTGGCAAAGTGGCAGAACGCAAATGTGTTGCCCAAAGTTCAAATTGCGGTCGCTGCGCTTTCACACAACTATAAAAACGGGCGCACTATTAACATTTATCGCAAGCAGCGTCGCTTGAGGGGTGGGGCAAAACGAGAAAAAAAAGGGTCAAGATATTAAATTTATGACGATATTGAGGCAACTCGTCGAAATAGTCTGTTGGCCAACACAATTGACTTCAGCTCAAGTGAGTTGAATTAACTTGACTCACTGGAAAATGGGTCAGCGATCCTTGAGGATTTTCGCTTTAACTTTTCACTACAGATGGCGCTTTTTTCCAGCTTTTTTTTTTTGTCAAGTTAATGTATTTGGTATCTGCATTTATGAGCTCTTTGCTTGAATGTCGTTAAATGCACGCAAATACGTTGAAGAAGAAAAAAAGATACAAAAAAAAAGCATCAAGCACAAAAACCACAAGTGCACAGCGGTAGGGGGTAGAGGGCAGTGTTGGACCTTGGACAAGTGACAGGAAATTGAAATGCCGTGTGGGCAAACATAGTAAGCGAAGGCAAATTTGTGCATGGCGCATAGTTTCTGCTTTTTTATGAGTCAAGTGGGCTTACTTAAAGTTGAAATGGCGTTTTTTTTAAGGCGGCCAACATTTTTAAGGCCAATGAAGGAAACTTTTGATTAAAGCTTTCAGAGCAATTGTCGAACATTTTAGTGTTGCCGCAAAGTGAAAGTGTTTTTCACATATCTTTTTATGTTTCTCATATTAAAATACCTTCAGTCTATAAGATACTCTTCTGCAGATAAGATAATGTTTTAAGAAATCTGTAAAAAAGACTCTAGGTTAATTCAATGTAAGATTGAAGAAGGAATATAATAAATGTATAAGAGTTGGCTTGGTAATTTAGTTGGACCAAATTCGCTCAGGATCATTGTTCGGTTCACATATTCGATGCAAATTCAACTCGTCAGAAATTGTCCTAATTTCAAGATCCTAATTTTTAAAGCAACATCGCACATTGGATATGATTTCGAGCGCTCTATGTTGATTATTAGATGATGCACAACAAATTTGTAGAATTCGATATTTCCAGATGGGTGCAAAAATCTCAGTAGCATGCTCTCCCTCGCCATGCAGATCTTGAATTGCTTCTACCATAGACCATAAACAAATTTTAAACTTGTACTAAAAGTTTACAAGCAGTTCGACGCTCCGCAACACTAAAGAAACCATGTTGTTAAAAGCCGGCCAAGACAAGCCTTTGCAAACAAATCTTTTTCAAATGTTCTGTCAATAAACACAACAAAAAAATATATATTATTGCCTTTTGGCAAACACTTTGCTCTGACAGATAAACAAGAAGAACAAAAAGAAATCTGAATTTATGTTCTAATAAATTTAACCTTCATCAAAATCAAATCAACAAATAACATTTGATGACTTCGATGACAGACGGCCAGACAGACAGAAGGCTTCATGTTGTGACAGCGATGAGTCAATATGTCAGTCAGACGCTTTTGGCACTTTGGAAATGATATTGTGCAACAGCAAAAAATTTAAAACAAATATTGACAAATAAGAAAAAAACCGATTTAATTTGCTTTATAAAAAATTTTACCAGAAGCATTTCAACGAATGTAACTGCGCCGTGCTTAAATTCAAATTAGCAACAAAGCAAAAAAGAGAAGCGTGAAAAAAAGATGTCACAAAACATATATCATCGAAGCTATGGCAGCCGTAATTGTGCGCGATAATTGCGCCGTAATTGAGATTGACAGATTGATTTGGTTGCCTCAACTTAAATGGAATGCAATTATGGAAAATGCAAAGAGAGTAAGAAAATTTATAACAATTTAGTTTGAGAAAAGTGTTCATGTCTGATTTGCATACAACACACATGTGAAATGTGTTAATTTATTTATGCAATTTTTTGATAAACAAAGGAAAAAACAACAAAGCAACACAGACACAACTTTGTTTCGAAAAGATTACAAACTGTTGAGCGATAATAATGAATGCTATAAGCATTTTGTATTTGCATATAAAATCAACACAAATGACAGACAGATCGACATATCAACGACTTAACTAAAAAGCAGTCATTAAGAGCGGGAGAGAGAGAGAGCGAGAGACATGTATCTGATGGCGTATCTGTTGCCGCATTGTCATAATTAAAACTTGTTATAACTATTTTGGTCTTGTAGCGAAATATTATTTAATTGTCTTGCATTTTATGGCACAGTCGGTCTGTCGTCAGATACGACCAGATACGCAGCAACAGATACAAGATGCTAATTAACGTTGAGCGCGCGAAAATCAGGCGACAAAAATGGCAATAGTCGTGTTGATTGTGCATATGAAGCTGAAACAGCAACAACAACAACAACAACAACGATTCATACTAACGAGCAATGCGACATGGACGCACAGTGAGTTTGTAGCTTGTATCTGAGACTGAGCCTGAGCCTGAGCCATGGCCTGAGCTTACTCGCATATGCAAATTATGGCATTCCTTGTTTAATAAACTATGCACTTAACGACGATATTGTCGAGCATGTTGCATGCATGCGTGTGTCTGTATCTGTATCTGTGTGTGTGAGAGTTTTAAGAGGAAGCTATTTATGTTTATTGGCTGACACGTTAAAAACAACAACAGCAACAGCAACAACAACAACAATGACAGAATGACAACTTGAAAATGTTACAGGCAAAGTTATTCGCAATCAAGCTGAAAATTTGCACAACGACAACTTTTATTAGGTGCAAGGAGCCATTGGCGGTGTGCATGAGTCAAAACTTGACATGTTTGTGCAACTTTATGCAAAAGTCTGCATGTCTATGCATGTATTTGTGCATCTGTGTGCGCAAACAAAGTCGAATTATGCAATTTGCGTTCACTTAACAACAAAACTTGCATTATAAACTTCTCAATTATAGACTTTTTACAATATTTGATTTCAATTGCATTGTAGAAGCAAACTTTGTGCAGCTAAGACGAACACACATGTCTCTCAGTCTGTCCGTCTGCCCGTCTGTCTTGTGCGTGAAGGCAGAGTCGTTAAGTCGTTAAGGAGTTTTGGCAGATATTCACGACGTTGAGCAAATTGCCAAATAAGCAAATGAAGTGAAATTATGCAATTTGCGGTCAATAAATAAATAAAACTTTTGTTTTAAGCTTATTTGAGAAATATTTCTTTGGAATTTTTGAGATTTTATTGCTGTGGCGAAAAATCTTAAGCAAACTCAGGCAAATAGAGTGAAGACTACATGATGTGATTCGAAATTAACTAAGAAGTGAAATTTCAGCTTGATTGAACTTGAGTAAATCTTACATATAAACTAAAAGCAGAATTAAGCGAGCAATGGTTCTAGAGCTTATAAGCTTTATGATTCGTATCCGGCAAGTTATTAAAATGATAATTTAGTTATATAATGGCTCTAAATATATAATAAGAACCTGAAAGTTTCGGAAAGTTACCACGATTGGTTTTCGAAAAAAACTGTAATGTGTAAAAATTACAAAAACAAATATTACTCAGGAACAATTAGTTTATACATGGTTTTTCTTGCTTCAAACTCAAAAATGAGGCTTATTCATCATTGGCAATGCAATTTCATCAATAATGAACAAATACGTCTCTGGATCAATGAAATTCATTAGAACATTATACATGATTTGTGTTTGGAGCTGAAAATTTCAGAAATTTTAGATTTTCCTCAATACAACTTTAACATTTCATGAATAGCCTAACTTCTTCTGGCATTCTAAAACACATTTTGCTTTCAGCTTTGATTTTGCTCACAATTAACTCAAATGCATGATTCATTTTCTTACACTCAAACGTAATTGGCTGAAAAAAAAAAGAGTTGTAGACAAAATGTGAGTTAACTAGCCAAAGTTGCTTACATTTAGCAACGCTTATCGAACTTACGTACAACAAATGCAATTAAAAGTTAACGCTTTAATGTGCCTGATGACCATGCACCATAATAATAAAAAGAAGAAGGAAAAAGCAACGTTTGCTTGCCGCACGAAATGCAGATACGTGTACAATGATAGGCGACTCATACGTACTTGTACATGAAACGGTAACTGATATCTTATAGATACTTTTAGCAATAGACACACTGGTTGACTTGTATCGAATTTGTGTACGTTCGTTCGGTCGTTCGTTCAGTCATAGTCTTGTATATGTTATACGTACATGTTGTACGTGCCTAAACCTTGGATCGCATGCATGTATTGAGTGCCGTTTTTGTGTCATACAGAAGCCAATAAGCATGTGTGTGTGTGTGTGTGTGTGTGTGTGTGTGTGCAACAAGCAGCGAGTTATCAAACAAAGCAACTGCTTTGAACATGCCACTCAATTTCCGCAAAATTTTTATATGCAAAAATCGTCAAACGAAATGATGATGTTGATGACGAAGAAGAAGAAGATGATCGTGTTGCTGCTGCTGTTGTTGTTGTTGTCGCTTCAGATGATGATGATGCTGCTGCTGGCAATGCTTGACGCATCTTGTTGCAACTTGACTTGCATTTGCATTCACTCAAATGCGCGCGTCTAACATAAAAATTTGCATGCAACATAAGCGTTACATACATGTATCTGTGTGTGTGTGTACTGCAAGCTGTACCGCAACGAATCGTTCGGTATTTGCACATTTGCAACGCGTTTGTTCGTGCCACAACTTTGGCTACCTAACTGAGGCTTCTTCAAACGCTTCGCTCGCACTCCCCCCCACCTTGTGCATTGATCATCGTCAATCTATTACTCGGTTTACTTTAAGGTTGTCCAACATTTTTTCTTTTCTCGCTTTTTGTGTGCATTTGACTTTTTGATTTGTGTTGGCATTCGCATATGTATCTGAGCGATAACATTTGTATTTAAGCGTAGACACTTTGCCATTAAACCTGTTACTGTTGACTCTCATTGCTGACTTTGTTGCTTTGCGTTTGGCGTTTTTTTTTTTGCATGTTTGTTCATCTGTCTGTCTGTCTGTCCGGTTGCACGGTCTGTGGGCCTGGTCTGTTCGCCTGCCTGCCTGCCTGCCTGCCAGTATGTATTATTTTCGACGTTGACCATTTGTAGCTTATCTACAATCTTGCTCAAGCAAATTTTCTAGTACAACAAACGGATGAACGACGTTTCGAATTGTATGAACAGACAGACGTACGGACATACGGACAGACATACACCACAACCTGTCAAAATGTCAATTTTTCTGTTGTCGTTCGTTTGTTTGCGTTTTGCGTTTGCATTCTGCGTTGCATGTGTGGCATGCACAAGTCGCAGATACAAATGTAACTCAGCGCGCAAGCACATGTTGCGTAAACTAGTTTTAAATCTATCACCTGCACAAGCAAACAGACAGACAGACAAATAGCAGGCTGAAGCAGAAGGAAAAAAAAGGCATATTTGAAAAATTAAAAATAATTTTGCTTTGTGACTTTGAGTTGTTGTTGGCTTTTGTTGTTGTTGTTGTCGGCTTTGCCAAATATTTTTCACATTTTTACAACAATTTTTATTGCTTCAAAGACATTTCGCAGTTTTCAAATGCGTGTAAATTCAAAGTTAAAAAATGAACCAAAAATTAAAAAAATCATGTTTAACTTACCGTTATTTGCGGCAAAAATTAACTGTAAAGAGAAAAACATAAGAAATTAGTAACTTTATTTAAAGTATGCTTACGCAAAGTATCTGAAAAGTATCTACAAGTAGTAATAGCCACGCCCACAACACTTAAAGTTGCTGGTGTGTATCTTTTTTGGTTATGACAAGTAAATTAACTAAATAAATAACAAAATATTTGCTTAATTAACTGGCAAAAAGTTGTCTGCGCACGTCATGGGGGGGTTGAAGGACCCCAAGGACTAAAATACTTGAATATGTTTTTATTATGAAGTTTACCTAGGCAAATAACAAACACAGACACATGCACAAAAACAAACACAGACACACACACACACGTGCATGTGTATTGACACAAGTGTGCTAGTGTTGGTAAATATGAAAGGCGTCCAACACATGAAATGTAAGGAAAAGGAAAATAAGTTTTACTGCAGAACGAAAAGTTTTTCCTCATTTCTGTTAAGCACACACACACACACATACATACATGTATGTGCGACCATAAATAGTTGAATAACATGGCGTATGCGCAATTAACATTTATGGTTATTAATTATTGTTTTGTGCAGCGCCATCTGCCGTCGTTGTATGTTTGCTTACGTCACGTCACGTCACGCTATGTCATGCCATGACACGCTACGTCAAGTTCGCAAATATGTCTTCTTCTTCGTTTTATTTCCTGCCAATTTGGCAACACTAATTAAGGCACACATGTAACATTAAAGTAACTGTAAGCTATTTTTTGCCGAATTCGCAAATATTACGACTTTTACAATGAAATCAATGTGAGCGGCAACTTGTCTTTGTTGCTTAGAGATACATTAGCCAACATCATTAGCATTGACATAATCATTATTATATTATCATCATCGATTTATCTATCAGCGTATCTATTGTAATATAAGATAATTTGCGCATCTCGAAATGCTTAAACTGTTTTGCCGCCATTTGCCATTGCTTGCTGCCGCCGATTTTAGCTGCGCGTCTTAATTATAGTTAATCAACAATCATTTCATTAGTTGTGGCTTAATAGTTTGTTTCCCTCTCCCTCTCTCCTACTTCTGCTTCACCTTCTTGGTGCGATCTTCCGCTGCTTTGGCCTGTTAATTATGCCACTTGACTGCTGTCATCACGGCCACGGTCGTCGTACGCATTCAAATTCGTTTCGTTGTTGTGCCCGCCGTCCGTCTGTCCGTTCATTCATATAATATGATCTGAGGTCAACGCGTATCTTAAGGGCACTTTTATTTGTATTTTTTTTCTGCTTAGCACACGCTTGTCTATACTCGATAATTGCCACTTGAGCAACGCGCGAGGTGTCGCGATTAATTTCAATTTGCCTAATTTTTTCTATCGTCTTCTTTTTTTTGCTAATGAGAAGAAGAAACAAACGCCCTCGGCAGCTTTGTTCACTGTTGGGCGGCTTTTTTCAATTAATCCGATAGACAAGCCAAATTAAAAGCTTCCGAGTTTGAAATTTTTATGTTAATTCGCTTTAATTACAGTTGGTTTGAACATTACATAAGAGCGCTCATTGCTCATTAGTTACAGCGCTTTGCCATTAAAGAAGCGATCAAGAGTCTTAATTCTGTTATCTTGTTTATCAATGTGGTTCTTATGTTATATTACGCCATAGCGCACATGGTGCAGTTGCCTATGAACAGTTTGTTTCAAGTGTCATTTGTAACATAACATAAGATCATTCCAGCATTTTGAAACGACATAAGTGGTCAAGACTTTCGCCTGTCAATCATGCTTGTTCTTATGTTACACAGTGTCTTGGCGTACATACTCCAGTTGGATTTGGATTTCGTTTAAAGTATTAACGAAATCAATGTAAGGCTGCTGCATGTTAGGTAAGTCATAATGTAACGTAGAAGCATTTTGACTTTTTAGTTAACTTGTTTTTCATTGCCACATTTCTCATATAGAACTCGAGTCGTTTGTTTTTTTTTTTGTCACATTTTTCATTCTTTCAGCACTTTTCCTTCTCCACCGCCCCCAAAATGCCTTCTTCCTTACTCATTCTAATTTTTATATTTGTATTTTTTGTGATTCGGTGCACTTTTTTGACTCATTTTGGCATTTAAATTGCCGTGACTTTGAAACAAAACAAGATTTACTCATGATTGAAACATGTTTGTTTCGCTGTTCTCTTCCTCCCTCACGCTAATGAAATACAAAAACAAAGTTATTTGCATTGAGAATAAAAAAAAACACAAAACACAAAATAAACAGTTTATTTTTAAGCTAATGACTTCATATTTTTCACACTTGTTCGAGTAATACAAAACAAAAACAACAAATGAGCGAATGAGCGCGACTCAAGGTGAAATCGGCAGTTAATATTTAAATTTATTTCATTTACACAGTTGGTTGAGACAACAACAACAACAATAAGAGCGACAACAAAGCGAAAAAAAAGAATTACAAGAATGTCTGTCATTATGATAATTAAATGGTGAGACAAATACGAAAAGTGCTCATTAAGAAGAACTGTGCATAATTAATTAATTATTTAAGAGCTTTTTAATTTAGGCTGTATTTGATATAGCAACAACAATAACAATGCACACATTAAGACAGCTGTCATTGTATTTGTAACTGTGCAGCAGGCAATGCTGTCAAGTGGCGCTCACGCCTACCAAAGTGTTTACGGCCAAGTTGGAGTTATATGAAAGAATGAAATAACTGAGAGGGTGTGTGAGAGAGAGAGAAGTAGAAGTGGAAGGAGAAGTAAAAAATATCTGTAATTCTGTTACTTCTCCTCATGCCTAACCAACACACGCTTCGCTTGTTTGTTTGTACATGTGTCTGTGTATGAGTCTGCGTGTGTGTGTTTGGTTTTACCGCAAATCACGACCTAAAATCTGTTTTTCAATAATTAAATATTTAAATGAACTAAATTTATGAAATAAGCACTTAACGCCATTTAGTCTGCGGCGAACATTCATGATGTTGTGTCGTTTCAAATGATTTGCCTCAAAGTTGAGTTGACTTGTGTGTGTGTGTGTGTGTGTGTGTGTATTTTAAACTGTGATTAGTGGTTTTACAAAATCATCAGCCTCTACTTCTCTCAACAAGTTACTTTAATCCATCGATCAAACCCATTGCCCTTTTGCAAACAACATGCGTTGTTTATTTGTCCTATTGACACCCGCCGTTGGACTTATTGGAACTCATTCGCTTATTTGTTTGTTGTTTATTTGTCCGTTTACCCATTTGTTGTTAGCTTAATAAATACACTAACACAGATACAAGCACAGGCACAGGCAAAGGCAAATACCAACAAGCGCAACAACAAAGTCGACCTAATAATTAGTTGCAGTTAAGTACACATTAGATAAATACTCGCCATGCACACACACGCACACAGAAACGCTTATACACCAATACATGTATGTTACAATAAATCATGTAATAATATTGAACTTTTTAGTGCAAAGCAACTTCACTCATACTCCCTTTGTGCCCTACACTATCACACTTACTCACTCACCCTTTTTCACTTTCTCTCTTTCACTATCAGTCTCTCTCTGTCACACATCATCATTGACGACGACGGCATGTTTGTCTCGAAAATTGATTAAAAGTAAATATTTTGTAAAATTTTACGTTGCACATGTATGCGTGTGTGTGTGTTTGTGTTTGCATACTTATTTGATTATTGGAGATTTTTGTGGTGAAATTGTGTAAGTGAAAAGGGGTATTTTTTCCACCAAATTTTCCATGTGCCTTGCAACACCTAACAGGCTTTAACATCAGCAGTTACTCATGCTACTGGCAGGCACGCTGCTGCTGCTGCTGCTCTGTTGCTGTTGTTGTTGTTGTTTGCACAATGCAAGCAAGTAAGCACTTTGCTGCCTTGCAACACGAGGCAAGCAAGCAAGTAAGTAAGAAGCCGTTGCTGCAACTTGAAAATGAACTTTGAAGTATATATATCTCTTATATGAGTAGTATCGGTCACATGAGTGTTGTTTATTACTCACTCACACACACACACACACATTTGATTATTGATTTTCGTTGAGTGCTGCCGATTTCTTGTTGCTGTTGTTGTTGTATTTAGTATGTTTGCCTATTTGTTTATTTAATGTTTGTTTGACTCGAAAATTATTTGGGTTAAATCAACAACAACAACAACGCAAATATAATCAATGAATGAACCAAACTGACGGCGCACTGAGAAAACACAAAATAAGAAAGAAAAGCCTACGAAAAAAAAATCATTTTCAATCGATTTTTGTTTAACCAAAAGAAAATTTAATATGCGGCATGGCTTTTTAGTTGTCTTTAATGTTGTTGTTGTTGTTTTAGTCATGGTTGGTGCTCAATTTGTTTATCAACGATTGATTAAATTTAGAAATGTATGTATTTAAATACATTAGGGTGAAATTTTGGTTTCTCCAGGTGAGGAAATATATAATTGACAGGGGGAGGCATGCAAGAGTTAAAATTAACTGTTAAATGTTTACCTTTGAACAAACAAAAGGCTTGTAAGAAGTTTTAGTTTCAGCATGTTTCGCGACCACAAAGGCAAATGAAGGCGGCACTAAATTTTCTAAATTATCAACTTAATTCAATATAATTTGTGGTTTTTTCCATATACACTTCAAGCGACATTAATTATTAAGCATGCTAATTGCGTATCTCTCACAATATGACTTGAACGCCAGAAGAGCTTAACACGTCAAGGTACAAACACTGATGTTGAGTTGAATTTATGTCAGACACCTGTCAATTCGCATAAGTTCGAAGCACGGCTTTAGCATTTGAATAGAAATAAACAATTACAGTACGAATGTGCGACAAATATGAAATTAACCTCACTTTTCTGTAGCAACTCGTTTAAACTATGCGCGCAAACAAAGCAATGACAAGAACAATACTAACAACAGCAATAGGAACAGCATCACGTACGGCACACAGCATTAACATTAACATGAAACAAAGATCAAAATGAAACAAAAAATAAGGGGAAGAAAAACATTAAATATGTATGTGCTAAAAAGGTATGCAAAAAGATTTGCACACGAATTATAACGGTTGACAACTGACACACTAAGAAATCCAACAGCAACCAACCTAAATAAGAAACACAACTAGTAGAAGGAGAAGAAAACGAAGTGTACAAACGACTAACATGATGTCAATTGACGAAATTCAACTTATTTGCCTATGTTACACAGCGCTTACACAACACATAACACACTTTTATACTTAAGCTCTCTAAACACTAAATTTTCGCAAATTTTGTGTGTGCGCTGTGTTACATAGGTATACCTAATACTAAAAACGTAAATGACTAGTCAAATGTACTAAGGTGTGTTGGAAAGTGTGCAATAGCATGCAAAAAGAAATGGGTAAGCGAGTGTTTGCGTGTGAAGGGTGCGCGAGCGAGAGCGGCAAACGGCACAGTTAAGTTAAGTTGAGCTGTGTTGAGTAAAATGAAATGTTCGCGCTTCAAGTAGAAAATGCTAAAATTATTCATTTTGCAAATAAGCAAAGTAAATATTTAATTAACAACTCAACGCAGCAACACACAAACACACACGCACGCACGCATACATGCCGGTGCCTTTTGTGACCTCATGCTCGCCCGAAAAAACCCGCGATTCCCAATGTGCTGCTGTGTACGTGTTCGCTTGGCTGCGCCCTTTGCTTGCTTGCTTGCTTTCTTGCTCGCTGGCTTGACTTGACTTTTGCCTCAAGTTGCAAAGTCGTCGTCGTCGTAGTCGTCTTTATCGTCCTATGCCACCACTTGCCTTTCCTACACATCTTTCTTATCCGTTTGTGGCAGTTGTCGTAGTCGTCAGCGTCTAAGGTTTCTGCCGCGCCGTAATACAATATTTATGTTAAATGTCGCAAACATGTTACTACACTAACCGAGAGAGAAGCTCACCCGCCGCCGACCAACGTTTTTCCTTTGTCGTTTGTCTATCCAACAACAACAACAGCTCTCATTCGTATGCCCATTTACACTCCTCCTCTGCCCCCGTGCTCTATAAAAACACATTTCAAGTGAGCAGTGAAATAAGCGCGATTTTTGCGTTGACTTTTTGTATTAAGAATTGTTTTATGAGGCAAGTCTTTATTATTGTTGTTGTTGTTGTTACTCATTTGTTGTTGTTGTTGCTGTGTAATAAGTCAATGACATGTGAAGCGTGTTTCAGCAACATTTTCATACGCCATGTTGTACACATGTACTCATGTAGGGCACAAAACTGCGTCCAACTAAATGTCTGTCTATATGTCTGTCTCTGTCTGTCTGCTTGCCGTCTATTTGCCCGTCAGCCTGACTAATTAAATTATGGCAAAGTCTGCAATTCCTTATTCATTGTTGTTGTTGCTGTTGTTGCTTTAATTGCGATTCGCAATTTGAACTCTGAACGAAAAAAAAAACAAAAACAAATACAAATTATACCGCAGAAATGTCTTAATAACTTTAATGCTAGAAAATTTAATTAAAGTGTGGCAAATTGAATGACAGTTCATGCAATAGTCCGTCTGGCCGTCCGTCTGTCGATTGGCCTCATGCATAAATAACTCGTTAGGCAATTTAATAACTTTAGATTGCAAGCAATTACTTGAGTTACTTTAAATGAAGTTTCAATTAAAACAACTTCTAACATTTCCAATCTTAGCAATTTAAAAAAACTTGTCTGCGTCTAAAAGACCTTCAGTCTACAGACTTTACACATCAACAGCACAACAACATTTTGACTAATAACAGATGACGAATATTTGTATGTTATCTTCTTCTTCTTCTCTTCTGCGTCTTTGCTTAAATGTATTTTTGGACATATGTACAATATTTATTATCATGCTAATGGATCAACTTGCCATATAGACAGCAAATGTCTGAAAACATGTTAATAAATAAATTTTCAAATAAAATGTGCCAACAATAACAATGAAGCCAAAATAAACACAAACTTGTAACTTGTGTGCAGATAAGACGGATGGACAACAGAACACAAAAAAAAACGCCCACATTTCATTTTTGTGCAAAAAAAAAAATTTGTAGCAAGCTTGAGATAGAAGACGTTGTTGTATTTTTGCCGCAAATAAAAACGTATTAAAATATAAAATAGTCTGACAAACATAATGGACAACACATGCAAGCAAACGTAGCAAACCTCAACTGAAGTTGAAAATTTCTATAAAGTTCAAATTTATGAGTTTTTATTGATTCGAAGAGAAAAAAGTTAGAAAATAAGAAAACTTTATTTATATTTTCATGTTTCTGTTGGTTTTGTTATCAGTAAAAACATTTTACATGTCTCACTTCTTCTAAGCATGCTTGCAACAGAGATTTGTGCGATGAGATACTTTTTGTGGCCAATAGAAATGCCAAAAATTGTTAGATTGAAGCAAAAACAACAACAACATTAAAATAACTGCTTATGGTTTATTATTGTTGTTGTTATCCGAATTGCCACAATTAAAATTAAATGCCCAAACAATAAGTTAAGCTATAAATTTGCATTTGTGTGAAAGAGACAAGAAATTGAAATCGAACGATATAAAATTTGTTAAATTATTTGAAAAAAATTTCTTTGCTCTGTCAAAAAAACATAAACTTTACACAAAAAAGGAACTTCCACAGAAATGAGCAATTAAATATTTTGTTCACTGAGCTGTCTAACGGTACTTGGTCAAAACGGCAGGAGCGGCGCTAAGGGCACCGGCAAAAAGTCACTGAACAAATGGTAAAAATGTCTTAAGCAAATAATATAAATATTTAAAAAGCTTTCACAAAAAGTGCTGAAATTGTTTCGAGTGCCATGGCTGACGGTGTGTGGGGTACAGAGGGGGCAACGTTTGGGTCATACAACCGCAATTGGCCGGAAAAGGTCAACACGCACGTTTTAAACGCTTTGCATGCTTTAAGCGCTTAGAGAAACCAACTCAAGTCAACTCCAAGACAAGTCAAGTCAAGTGTAGTGAAGTCATGTCTTTGGGCTTAAGCCGAATCATCGTTGCACCTTAACTCGTTACACGCTGGCAACGCCCCCGCCCACTCGAGACGCCTTCTTTTATTTGGCTTCTGTTTTTCGGGCAATTTCTTTCGGGTGTTAAATAATAAATAAGTTATTTTGTCTATAAAAACACATAAAAAAGGAAGCCAACCAACCTGGCTTGGGTAGCAAAGCGATTTGCGTGACTTATGACGACATCGTCTCTACTGTAAAGCGGGGTTAGTGGGGCGGCGAGCGAGTGAGCAAAGGCACAAATGATGACATTTTAATAGCCAACGACGCAATAATATTCGTTTTTACGATATTTCTCAAGATAATAAAAGCGTTGAACCCTTTGGCCGACTGCCTGGGTTCCCGAGTGCCTGAGTGAGTGCCTGAGTGAATGCCTTAGAGCCTTACAGAAATGCCACACTTGGCTTGCTTTGGTGCACCTTTTTCTTTGAGTTTGTTTGAGTTCCTTGTGCTTTGTATCAAGCAACAACCCTTAAAAAGGGCGTTTGGCGTCATTCATCACCTTTGCTGAAATTAAAAGCAACAACGTAAAAGAAGCCGTTTTTCTTTATACCTTTTTTGCATACTATTTTCATAGACTTATAGAAAAGTCTTTAAAGGGAAGGACATCTTAAGATAAAACAAGTTTGGCATGTTTTTTTCAAAGCAACATTTGATGGGCCAGCAAAGAGCGTTGGTAAAAAAGTTTACGAACAAAATTTCAATGCTGTAGTGATGTATGTACTGTGTGGTGTGGTGTAACATAGGAGTTAAGGCTGTACTTTTGCTTAGTATTAATTTTGATTTATGGTACTTTAAGGTGTAAACTTTAAATCTTTCATGAATTTTGGTACAGTCTGAGTATGATTTTATTGAGCAGACACAAATTGATAAGTCTTTGGTAACGAACACTTCAATAAGCTGTCAGAAATTGGCAATACGCACAGCGTAGAAGTGAGAAGTATTGGTAGTGAGCAAACGTGATGAAAATAAATTGAAATTTTCGGCGCTCAAAAGTTCTTAGAACAAATTTTGGCGTTCTTTTGCTTAAACTTCTCTTCTGTCTCTCCTTCCGGCTTAGCGGCAGAAGTGCTTTGAAGTGTTTTATGTTCGGTGTGAGCGCTCATGTCGGCACTAAATTTGACATATTTCACAACTCTTTCGACAACTTGGTGAACTTCAACTCTGACACATAAAAACGTACTCAGACAGACAGACAGACACTTGATGCCAACCAAAATGTCTCAGAAACTCATACGAAATGAGCCAAGAGTCCACTCGAAGTCAAGCGGCCAAGGTTGATTCTGCGCATTTAACCAAGTTTATTTTTATTATTCTTAGTAATTATTATTATTTTCTTTTTTTTTTTTAATTTGCTGTTTCAAGCGTAATTAAATAAAATTAAAATAATATTTTTTGCCTTCTTTTTTTTTGTTATTATGAATTTTGCTGCGCGGCTATTAAGTTTGACTACGTTTTTTTCTTTTTTGCCGCAATAATAATTATTTTTTGCAATTATTTTTTATGGGATCAGAGTTTGTTTTTGTTTTGAAGTCATGTCAAGCGCTTAAAACAAACAAATCGCCAGCAAAATTCATGACGCGTCATCGAAACTCAATTAAAAGCAAAAAAAAAAAGGCAAAATGCGAAACAAGTCAAGTGAGCAATCATTTTTGTGAAAAACAAAATATGAACAAGTTTAGTTGGGTGGTATACAAGGGCGTCGCTAAGCTCGTAAAAGGGGTCATGAGGTAACTTTGTCTACCATACTAGAGTAGAAGCACACAAAATGAAATTCTCAAGCAAATTCAAATTCATATAGGAATATTATAAGCTTACTTAAACAAGTCCAGATTCAATTAGTTTTTAGATAAGAACTTTCAAGTTTTTCGATTGAAGGTTTTTACACATCATTAGTTATAATTATAAATTTCTCAGTTGTAAAGTTCTCTTAGATAAAAATTAAGGTGAATCTATGAACAAAGCAACGCCTTCAATTGCAAGTCCTGAATGATAAGATCTCTGCAAAAAGTGTTCTTTAAAATAAAGCGCCATCTCGCGTATGAATCCCCTCTTTGTCTTATGCAGACTACTACGCTCTTGGCAACGACGACATGCCTCAATAATTGTCAATAATTTTTCTTAATTATTATTCATGCGCAATGTGAGTGAAGTGTATTTTCCAACATTGATTAAGACGATTTACTAAATGTACATGACAGTCTGTCTGTCTGTCTGACTTGTCAGATGCTTTTGGCAAACGCACATGGCAAAAAAAGGAACGATAAAATTGTGAATTCATACACGTAAGGCTAATTAAAAATTTGAAATTGAAAACGCACAATGCATGATGCAGGTGCGTGTATATGTATGTACATGCACTTTTCAACAGCAACAACAACAACAACAAGTTAATCATTGCTTGCTGGCCATTGGCCAAAGGCGCAGCATGAAGAACGTGCCAAGCGGCCAAACATTTGTGTATGCAAGAAGCGTCGGCAGACTCATCATCGTTAACAACAACAACGTCATCATCATCATCATTGTGGGCGTTAAGTGTAAACTACAACACTTAATTCTACACAGTGTGCCAATGTATCTTTGTATCTGTGCATCTGTGTTATTAAGCAAGTGCGGGCGAGTCACGTTGTTTTGACTGTATGACTGACTGAGCATAGCATTGGCAAAAATAGACTCTGTGGCGACTTTTCTGACAGATTTTTGTGGCTTTCAGTTGTATTTTTTATTTATTTATTTGTTGTTGTTGTTATTTGTTGCTTTCAATTATTTGCTGCTAGTTTTTCAATTTATTTGCGGTTTTAATGGCATTTTGATGAACATTTCTGCATGTTGTCGGTTTGGTACGTTCGGTTGGTTGGTTTGGCAACACTGAAATATGCTTTGCTTTCAATTATTTTTAATTATTGACAAACGCCGACGCGAATTCGGTTTCATGCTGTGGTCAACATGGCCAAAGTGAGAGCGAGGAAAACAAAGTAATAAATATTTTAAATAAAAATAAAAACATTCAATGGTATTTTACACAATAAGTTGAGCAATGCTTTGTATTGGCAACGAAATGCGTTACACACGCTTATCTTATTGTTCATGCTGTCGCTGATAAACTTCAATCGTATGCGCGTCGTTTCACTGATAAGATACAAGATACAAATCGAACAAAAAAACAAAGCACAAAAGGTGTCTAAGCGCCCTAAAGTGACGCATTGTATGAGTAAAATATAATGTGACTATGCCTTGTATTTTTAGTGCAACAGCTATGAGTATCTATTTGGGTTAGAAGTCTTTTGTATATGTAATCGAACGACAAATCGATAAGCAAAGTGCATTTATTTGGTAGGCAGTACTATTTAGAAAGCTTTAGAACTGACATATTTTGAACAGAAATTGACAGAAATAAGTTTGTTTTAATTTTTAACGAAAGTATTCTGGCCACTCTTTTTTATAAAATGTTAAGAATACCTTGTTCCAGCCACTTTGCATTCCTATGCCATCATTCCTAACAATTGTAATTCCTTATGTTGTGTTGAACCACAATGAAACATTAGGAATAACGATTACTTAAGACGATGGCATGAGGAATGCAAAGTAGCAGCAATTTAACATGACCAGAAGAGCAGTTATTAGAGCAAAGAAAACTGTCCCGCATATGATACTCTGTACAATTCATAAAAATGTAATTATGCATGATGAAATTAAGTATTCATGTTGCCAACTTTGCATAAAAAACCATTTTCATTACTCGAACAATAAAAATTGCGCAAAAATTAAACATTTGTTTATAGTTTGACATTTTTTTCAAATAAACTTTTAAACAAAACTCATCATTTCCGCAAAAAGAGTAAACAAAAAAACATTTTAATGTATAAACAAAATTACTCATACGCTAAACAGTCAAGGCAAGTTTCTGGGAAAAAATGATAATAACAAAAATATCTTTTACGAGAAATAGAAAAAAATCTGTTTTAAAGTAAAAATACTTTAACGTTGCTGTTGAAGTTAAAGCGAGCGTATTATGTAACGAACAAAGGCGACAATTGCCGCACTCACTTTTAGCCTTAGTCAAGTGTAGAAGTAAAGTGAAGTGAAGTGAAGTTGTTGCCGACAAAGCAAAGAATGCCAACAACAACATGAGCCACAATAACAGTAACAACATGAGCGCCATTAACATCTTCAACATCATCATCATCATCATGGTTATAATTACAGCTACTTTGCATTAAAGTTGCTTATGTTAATGACGCCAAGTGTTGGCGTCTTGGTTTAGAATTTTGTTGCATGCAACGGCAAACGGCCAACGTCATCATCATCATTATAATCAACATAGCAGCTTAGCTGAACATCATAATCGTCATTAATGTCAACGTTGCCATCGTCAAAGTAATTCAACGTTAACAGCAACAACAAAAGCCGCTGACGTAGTCGAAGTCATTGCTGCTGCAACAACAATAGAAACAGCATAACCTCAACACATTTTCTATAGCGTTCCTTTTCCACATCGTCTCATCATCTCATCACACTTTGCTCTCTTTGCCTTTTGGTCTTACTGACTTTTGTCTCATGTGTCTTCTTTGCTTTCGCTTCTCTGTTTCTGTTTCACTTTAAGTTGTTCGCTGCTTGACTTTGATGTTGCTCTTGTTGTTGTTGTTATTTTGCTACAACAATTTTTCGGCGACGTCGCTGTTGTTGTTTTAATTGCCGACCGGCACTTAGCTAATGTAATTTATATTACATCTCATGCTCTAAAAGCTTTAAGTAGCTAAAAGCAACAAAAAAGAACTCGAAAACAAAAACAACAACAAAAACACACTGTTTATATTTACCTTACATTGTACTTGAAAAGATATTTTCGTTTTTTGGGTAACTTTTGTTTTTTTTTCTACCTCAACTGCTCTTCTTTCTGCAACAGTCAACAAATAACAAAAAAGTATATTTTGCTGGCTTCAACTTTACGTCATTGCCAGTGTTGTTGTTGTTTTGTATGTATTTGTTTATCTAATGGCTAAAAATATTTAAGCTGTAAAATGGCTAAAAGCGTCATTCACTGCCGCCCCTTACCCCTCACCCGCAAAAGCACCTGTGCCTGAGACGGCGCTAAGTTACCTAAGCGCCAATAAATTTGTTGTCTAAGCGAGGTAAAGAAGAAGAAAGACTGAAAAAAAAGTTTCTTGTTTTTATTTACAAAAGTCATAAATACTTTTTATTCTTGTTGTTGTTGTTGTTGCTTTTTTGGGCATTTAAAAGGTTAAGGCAACTTGAGATGCTTTGATGCTTCTGGTCGGTCGTTCGGTCGTCTGTCATTCCTCGTTGATAAACTTGGCGCACATAAACTTATTTTATTACATCTTTTTTTTGCAGCTACAAGAGATAATGTTGCTGCTAATGATGTTGTTGTTGTTGTTGTTGCGGATGATGATGATACATGAAATTTATGTAAATGATTTCCCGTTGTTGTTGTATTTCAACTTAAGTGTAATTAAAAAGTTTCTGTCGCACATTATCCAACTTGCATTTGCATTAGATAATGTATCTACAAGGTTGTTGTGGGTTTTTCTATTTTTTTGGTGCTTTAAAGTGACAAAAGATAAGCACATGGGATGTTTGCTTAAAGTTAAACATGCGATAAAGCAACAAATAACCTTGAAAAGTATCTTTTTGTAGTACATGTAATGGCAAAGTTTGTAAAAGCGCAGAAGAAGGAAAAGTCAACAAAACCAATGCTTTAAAACATGTGCAAACATTAGTTTTTTTTTGTAAAAGTTGTCATATAAAGAATGCAAATACTTTTTTTGCTTAGCAGATACTTTGTTTTTTTCTTTGTCACAGCAACAATTTCACATTTCAACCCCACTTTAAACAAAAACAACAAAAAAATCACTTTTAGCTACTCATGTTATGCTTAATGAAAAGTATCTACAAACGCAAACAACTTAAAGCGCAAGCAAAAGTCAATTCAACAACTATGTAGCTGTATCTGTAACTCCAAACAACCCTCAGCAACAAGCAACGCAACTGTCATGTTGAATCGAATCTAACGGCATTAAAATGTATGAAAGAAAACGCAAGTGAAAAGTTATAAATTACATTTGAGTCACTAAAGTAAATAAGAAAACTTCTGCTACTTTGCTTCTTTAGATACAAAGATACAAATACACAAAGATACAATACACATAGATACATGTATTTAAAGTTACGCGAGGAGCGTCAAAAACTTGTTATTAATAAAGCTTAATGCAGACTTAATTATAACTTACAGCGCTGTGCATTAATCCTGGTCTCAAAAAAGTATCTGTATCTGGAGCTCGTACACTTGACGCGCGTTAGATTTTCGTATCTTTTTTTGTGGGATTTTTTTTGTTCAATTTTATGCGAAAACTTTTTTTATATTTTTGATTATATTTTTTGTTGTTGTTTTTATTTGCTTCAATGATATGTTAATGAGCGACGAAAACCGGCATTAAAGCAGAAGCAGAAAAATAAAAGGCAAAACACGAAATAAAAAAATAAAAAAACTGAAGAAATTTCAAATGAAAGATACTTTTTGTTTATAAATTTTAAGTTGTTGTTGTGGTTGTCGGCATGCAATTATTTTGCTTTGTTGCATATAATTTATTCAAACGCACGCAATTATTACTTTCAGCGTAGATACTTTTTTGCACTTCAACGCAATTTTCTATTTTATTGGCACTAAAAATGACAACATTTAATTTGCTATAAGTTTGTCCGTCCGACCGACCGTCCGTCCGTTCAATCAATCGTCGACCAATCGCCGAAAAACAAGTTCTGTGCCGCAAACAAACACTCATGCAGAAGAGGAAGCAGCAGCGTTAGTCGTTTGAAAAAACTATTAAATTCGCAACACGCGCGCGAGCAACGAAACGTATTTTGTACACTCGACCGCGACGTCGTTCGTCGTAATTGTATCTGTATAACTCGTAGTTGTGCTACACGTCCATACACGTTCACGTACTCGGCTCAACTGAGAGAGCGAGTCGGCACGACGCCGCACGAACGAGATACAGCGATGCGTTGCCCAAAAACGAAGCTGACAACAAACGAACACGCGTAGATAAATCACGCGAGTGTGAGCACAAAAAGTATCTAATGGTAACAGAGCGCATATAAGAATGCAAATTGTTGCTTTTGCGCGCTACCACGCTCATATGAGTGTGTGAGAGCGTAGATAAAAATGGTTCGGAACTTGACTAAAAGTATCTGCGTGTTGCATTTCATGAGTTTTATGAAGTGAATGATTGTTTTTTTAAATGTTTTTGAGGCATTTTTTTCTTACAGTAAAACAGACATTGGTTTTTGGCAACAAATTCGAATTTTATGAAGTTATAAGTGATAAGACAAGCGCGTTGCGTTGCTTATAAGGTTAACAGGCAAGTGTAGTTATGACAAAACAAGTGCTTAACGTGAGATGTATTAAATCTAATTAGAACATATTTGGTATAAGTGTTATAATTGGCAGAATATGCAAAAGCAAGTTTCAAGATTCATCTAGACATGCTCAAAGAAAGTTTCAAGATTCATCCTGACATGCTCAAGTCTTATCAGCAACAATTTGCGGGAGCGGCCTACAATATTATATTGCCAAAAGCAACAACAACAAAGCACAACAGTTAAGACCGTACCAACAACAATAACAAATGCAAATCAAATGCAACAAAACGCAAACAGAGAGCGGCAAATCAATTGCACAAAACAGACAAGCACCAACGACGAATGCTTGAGAGCGCAAAGTCCACGCTCTCTCACACACACTCGCACAAAATCGAAGAGCGCAAGCAGTCGTGAGAGCAGATAATTTTGGAGCGTAGTTTTTGTGGCGTTTACTCTCGCGTGCTCAGCAAAATGAGAGTGACAGATAACTTGCAATTTTCTCGCATATTTTCTGCCACTCTTTCTTATTCTCTCTCACATTTTCTTGGTGCAATCAAACATACACGTGCTTCAGCTAGTTCACATAGACGTGCACTAGGTGGCGCCACTTGTACATGCATATTGAGATAAGAAAATTGGCGTTTTCCAAATTGTTTACAAACAGTGTCGTGCAGTTGGCAGTACTGCAACGCATCATAATGCGGAAATTAATGCGAATTTGCTGACATTGAAGACAAGACAATGAAAATTCTTTGCATGCGTCGTATGTTACCATATATTGTTGAAACACATAGGGCATGTCACTGTTGGAAATTCGTTCTGTAATTTTTTATTATTAATATAAAGTCCTCGTCAAGTAACCTACGCTATGATTGCAGTTTATTGAATGTTTAGGAAGGTAAGCCTAAGAAAATTCATGTTAATTTTGAATTCATGCAATTTTTCAGTTCAATTAACAAAAGTGCTGTAAAACACAACGTGTTTTACTACCCTTGTGTATTGCGGCTTATGCCTTTGCAGCGCTGCTTAGCTTAGGCAAAGCCAAAACACAAACACACAGAAAAGTTGGCAACAAACAAAGACGAGTTGCCAACAAAAAAAGAAACCAAAGGCATTGGCAACAAAAAATGTTAATAATAACGCCAAAAAAATGCAAACACATAAAAGAAAAGTGAGCGCAGCAAGTGTTGCAGACAAAGTAACCGTCCAACTCACTCGCACTTTCGTCACGCTGCACCACTCCAAAGCCCAACTTTTTGAGGAATGCAAAAAAACGTGGCGTATCGCTGCATAATCACTTTCGCTCAACGCACGCTGCACTTGAAAGCAACAACAGCAACAACAATGCAGCATAATCAGCGGATATGCCATGCAACAAAAGCGTACGACATGCAACAACACAACACATATGCTGCTGGTAGACAGACAACATGTCATGTCACGACACAACCCCCAATGTAAGTATCTCAAAGCTTGCAATTTTCTAACCCCCAAAAAAAATAATGTATTGAAATGAAAAGCATGCAAAAACAGCATGCAGTAAGTCAGACCCCTTGGCACCCCACCCCCCACTGATTGGTTGAGTAACTGCCGGTCTGCTTGCCGCCAGCCGCGCGGCTTCTGTGCTGTTGCTTGTAAGCACACACATTATGCATTAAAGTATCTCCACCACCAACCAAATGAATTTCAACTTCGACTTGAACGACTTTCCTTTTGTGCACATGTGTGAATTTGTGTGCTTTCGTGCTTAGAACAGCGCTGTGTACAATATACTTTAAGTATGGCACAGCGCTCATTTATTTTAACCCCCTTTTTTTTTTTTGGAATTCGGTATTTTTTTGTCATGAAGGTCTCCGATTAATCATGTTCATGTTGAAGCCCGTTCTATGACCATTAGATACGAATTAAGACATAATTGAGGCGACTTGAAGACTTCAAGTGCGAGTCCTGTAGCACTTGATGACTCGCTTGCTTATGCATGTGCGACGCTCATGAATGTATAAATGAGTGCTTGCATGATTGGTGTGAGTGAGTGAGTGAATGAATGCACGAATGAACGAATCAAGTAATGAAGGCGACTTTATTATGCAACGACACAAAAAATTTCACGACTCAAAAGCCTTCTTGGAACTCCGCATACA
This sequence comes from Phortica magna, assembly GCA_037044515.1. Classification (NCBI taxonomy): domain Eukaryota; kingdom Metazoa; phylum Arthropoda; class Insecta; order Diptera; family Drosophilidae; genus Phortica; species Phortica magna. The sequence goes on from JBAMBP010000415.1 coordinate 352,389, forward strand.
AATCAAGTGTCCTTTGTTTTAAATTTTAAATGTTCGCTGTACTCAAAGAAAGTGAGAGTGAGTAAAGCAACTCACGCCAGAAACCAACGCCTTGAGCAAACATACATTTGACAAATTAATAAAAATATATGCTGGCGGCAAAACCCTTTGCAATGCTGCTCAAACTGTAAGCACTTTGTCGTCGTTGAGTTGTGAAGAAGAGGCCGGCCCGAAGTAACAACGAAATAAATCAATTTAATTGCTTGCCACATATGAAGAATATTTTGAAGTCTTTTTTCTTGGGTATTTTTTAAAGAAAATAGAAATTATTATAATAACTTCACTGTTATTTGAGATGTTGCACACTTTTTGTGTTGTTGTTTTTGTTATTGTTTGTCTGTGACATCGCAAAGATATTTTCTTATGACACAAACTGAGGGCGGCACATGTTGAAGTGTAAAACATTTAAGATGCATTTTTTTGTTACTTCTCATTTTCGTTTTTTTTTCTTTTGTTAACTCATTAACAGAAGTTTATGACAGTTTTTTTTTTTTCTATTTTTCTTAATTTTTATTTTTTGTTAATGACATACATTTAAAATTTTATCACCTCTAAGCCAGAAACGCAACAAAATAGTAAACATGAATGAGAACATGTGTAAAATATAAAACTAAAACCACAGAAAACCCAATATACATAAAAGATACACGGTGTTGGTCTTTCAGCACGGTTGACTTTGACTTTTGATCTTTTGAATTTATTTTCAGTGCGTAATTAATTTTTTAAGATTTTGGCACGTTTTTTTTAATATGCTTGAATATTGAAGAAAATTAACGGAGACCACATAAAATATAAAGTTATATGCTTAGGCCTGAATCGGGAATCTTGAAATATTAAAAGTCTTTTCAAGAAAAAGCAGTTTCTTTGCTATATATAAACCTTAGATTAAACTAGATCAGACATTTACCAGGAGTAACATCATGACTTACGTAAGCTTAAAAAGTTTTTTATTGTTGTGTCTTCTAGTAATATAATATAAAGAGATATGATAATTGATTGGAAGATTAGAAATGCTTTTTTAAGCATAGTTACAATTTGAAAATAACTTCACGCATAAAATAGCAATTTCTGAAAATAAATGAAGTTTAAGTTGGTAGTGGCATAAAGAGATGGTGTAAGGTCGGTTTTGAAGTCAATTTTTTCAATATCTCCGTCTGCTCTAGCAGACATGGCCCGTTCTAGATTTGTTATGTTAGTTTAAAACTATCTTTTTATATAAATTAATAACTTTAGACAACCATTGATTTAAACAAAACGCCTTTTAAGTTATAGGCGATTTCAAAACAGTCTAACATAGATTTTTGACAAATTGTAATTGTGTTGCATTTGCGCCGAAATCGCTTTTAAGTCAAATTAAATTCTGCAATCAATTGATAACAGGAAAAATTTAGTGAAGTATAATTAATTTAAAAAAAATGTAGAGTTTTAAGGTTCTAAAACTTTTTATTAAACAATAATTGTAATTAATAATGGAAAAAAAAACGGATTTAAACAATGAAGTTGTAAAATAAATAAATTCAATTGAATTCAACAACAAGTTGCATTCAAAATTGTTTAAACAATACAACGAACAAAAACAAATCTATTAGAACTTTTCAAAAGAATGCAAGGCATGTCTTTGTTGTATTTGACAAAAGAAAAGGCACAACAACAATTAGCATGTAAATGTTTTATTTACACAAAAAAACAGACAATAAATAAAAATGCACGAAAAAATGCACACCTGCTAAATCAAATTGAAACAACACAAAAACCAACAACAAATCGTTAGACAATGAAAAAGCACTCATGGCGCACATTCAAGTCTTGTCTAACGGCCAAAATAAAAAGAGGCTAAGACACTTACACACAACAGCAACAACAGCAACGCAACAATCAAGCAGCGCCTCAGCACAAAAGAAAACCAATTTAATAACAACAAATTCATAATTTTTATGCATATCACTTTGGAAAAAAATATGAAAAGAAAAAAAAAATCGAGGCAAATAATAAAGTCTCAGCATGTCGTTTGACGCCAATCGAAATTGTTGTCTTTTATTGTATTTATGCGCATATGAACATGTGTTTAAGTATTTCCAGCTTACAGACAGACATACAGTAAGACTGGCAGACTGGCAGAGAGACAAACAGGCAGACAGACTGTCATATGAAGAATAAGAAGTATAAATAAAAATGAAAAAAAAATCGAACTTTGCCTTTTTGGTTTAACGCACCTTCTCCTCCCTCACCGCAATCTGAGAGTGTCACCTGCACGGCTGTCATGGCAATAGACATGCTACAAAGTCTTTGCCACTTATGTTAATTTGATTTTGGTGTCAAATGTTTATAGTGCACTTTACATACTTACAAAACACACATCTCGCTCACTCACACCTCAAATACTTGGCAACTCTGGTACTTCGGTACACTTGCATAAAACAATTGTTTTCGGCAAATGTTGTTCATGAAGATTTCACTCTGTACAAATTTGTCTTATTGTATATGCAAGTGTTGCTGGTTGTTGTTGTTGTTATTGTTATTTTGATAGGTCATTGAAATTCATGTCTTTATTGACAACTATAATAATAAAGCGTATAAATTATTTATTACATTATGACGTTAAACAATTTGTAAATGGAATTTTGTTGATGTCAAATTACAAGTAAATGTTCATAAAATATATGTTTTACATTTGCTTATAGAGGTTTATACTTAATGTGATACAAGACAAGTTAGTTTTCAAAATAGTTATGGAATAACAAAAATAAAAATTAAAAAGTATTAAAAAGAAAACTTTCTTTTCGAATATGCTAAGCAATTTAATAATTTCAAATCTATTCATTCAATTTAGACAAATATTTCTAGAAAAAGGAGCAATACAGTTGAAGAGGTAACTTTATTACAAAAGCCATAATCATTTTTTCAGATTACAAGACTCATTCACCCAAGCTGCCTATCCGTTCCGAAAACCGCTAGGCTAAGGAGAACACTCTACATGTAGAAAACCTAGACTGAGTGCTGCGAAGAGGCCTTGGAGACCCATGGTTATTATTATTATTCAAAACATTATACAAATTGAATTAAAGAAATACTTGTTGATAGACAGTTGAACAAATATATCTAGAACGTTTTTATTGAATGATGGGCTAAGGAATTCGATGATATATGGGTCATATATTTGGGATCCTGAGTTAGAAATTAAATTCTTTATGCTCTTTGAAATTTTTGAATGAGATAATAAATATCATCTATGAAGATTCTTTGAAAACGCTCTGGTTTTCGACAACAGATTGTTCTGCTGCCTTAATAATATGAAAAATTTTGAAAAAACATATCAAAATGAAGTATATGAAAGTCACGATTCTTGTACAAATGGAAAAGGGCGTAAAATAGACGAGTTGCTCTTCAAAAAGCATTTAAATTCAAACACTTGATGAATCTTTAAAGATGACAAGTTCATGAACCCATTTGTTTTTCGAGACAAACTCAATGCTGTGCCAAATCAACGTGGCTTGTTTTGTTGCAAATGCGGACATTCAAATTCGCACGTCAGACGACAACGACAACGACGACGATGACGATGACGACGACGACTTATGAGAATTTTGAATAACTCAAATAAAAATAGCAATTTTCCATATTTTATCATGTTGTTGCTGCCATTGCGGAAAACGTGAGCGAAATGCTGCGTAGACAACAACACCGACACAGCAATGTCACGAGGGAGGGGGGGCCGGTGCAGCTGCGGCAACCGCCAAGTGGGCACACACACAAACACACAAACACGAATGGCATGAAAAAGATACATTTTCGAATGAAATATTAGTTTACTTTTTGGCACACAACTGCGTCAAACTGTTGACAGGCTGGCTGGCAACTCTGGCAACTCTGGCACAGTGAACGGCAAAGAAATGTCGCCGGCGTGCATATTTGTCATTTCTTTTGAGGATTTCTACGTTTCAGCTCACGATTCCCGGACATGCGAGTTGAGATTGGCGAGCAAATAAAAATAAGTCGCTTGAGAACATTAAGGACCAAAAACAAAAAAAAAAAAAAACAACGGTAAGAGCAAAGAAAGTTGCTGTATTTGCAGAAGGCGAAGAAGCAGGACGTGAAGTGAAGTGTAGCGAAGCCTGAGCCAGTGAGATGATGCCACTTTTGTTTAAGTGCCGCAATAAACAAATTTGAAAAGCAAGAAAGGCACAAAAAAAGAAGAACAACAAAATGGAAACCAACAAGAAAGCTTTAACAACGCATTTGACTTGCTACGTGCGCCAAACCAACTTGAAAAAAAACCATATACGCGCTAGATGCGTTTTGATTTCTTTTTTCTTTGTCGAATTTTATTTTGGTCTCTTAAAATTTGACTATTTCCGACACCACTGGCAAACAAATGATACCTCATAAAAAGTGAGCGAAATCCTCAGGTAAGTTGCAGAAACATTCAACGTTGCTCTGCTAAGTGCTCGTCAAGGCGTATGTTGCGCCAAACTAACCATGTTATGTGCGCACATCAGTTTACGACACGTTCGGCTTAGCTTAGCGCATCAACTCACCTCACACACACCACTTTAGCCCTTTAGACGTTCAGCTTGAGTGGGCAGGCAGGAGGTAGGGCAACGAGTGTGGCATGCGGCAACATTAAATTTTACAACTCAACTAAAAGTGCGTCAAAATGTTGCAAGAAAAATACGAAAAAGTTACTTTTCTCTTTCATTTATGAAAATTAAGCAATTTTCGCATATTTCATTTGAGATCTTTATCTAAATGTGCATAACCGTAAAGGGTTGTAATTGCGGCGCTCTAAATGCATGTCACATATGCTACGTTGACACTCAATGACGACCGCAACAACTTGCAACAACAACAACTTGCTGCAAGCAACAAAGCGTGACCACACGGCAAACAATACAAACGCCTTGTTAGATTTCAACCGAACGATAATGATAAGCGGTGCATTTACGCCCGCCTCGCGCGGTTTTCATTTTATTACTCAAATGCCAACACACACACACACACACATACACATTGAAGTAGCGCCAACAATTCCACCTACACATTCATGCATGTGTGCATATGCCACTCTAAGCCGGATTTTGTCCTTATTTGTTGACATCAATAAATATTCGCGCTGTCCGGATATATATCGAGATATATTACATTCGGTTGGTGCTCCGCGCCTCATAATGCGGCCACTTTCGAGGCCGCCTGACTTGCCTGTCTTCTTTATGCCTCGTCCGACTGACAAAAGCCATAAACGATATAATAAAATTCTGCAATGCCATATGTTCCCCAGCGGGCTTTATTTTATATGTGCGGGGGCGGGCGGTTTTCAAAGTTGGGCGCGCGCTTGGCTTTAATGCCGCAACCAAAAAAAAGTACAAACAAACAAATAAAAACGTCCGACTCACTCACTCACTCACTCACTGACTGACTGACTGACAGCGCCTCATTGCGGCCAAACCGCCATTTTTTAGGCCATAAACTAAAAAGACTTTTAGAATAAATTTAACGTATTGTCCCCGCTTTTGTTGTCGCTCACTTTTTGTTATATTGAAATGCATAAAATGGCATCAAATGGCGGCGGCATTAAGTAATGGTTTGCTAAATAAAATTTAATTTTTCAAATGACGAAATAAAATTTGTTCATTTGAAAGTTTTTTCGCCAATAAAATTAAATTGCCAATGAAAGTACGGCAAATCATGCTCTTCTCTTCGCTTGGCATGTGTTAACTGTGCTAGTTAATTTGCTCATTAAAACCCGAAACACAAATTTTTTATTCGATTTCTGGCCAATCAGTAATAAGATAAAATAATACTTTGGTCATTAAACGGGAAATGGAAAATAAAGAACATTTTTCTACACAGCAGTAATTATTTCTTCACCTAAGTAAGAATTACAAATTGTAAAGGCGTGTTTTAAGCATAGGTTTTGTAGGTAGGTAGGTAGGTTTTGTTAAAATGAAAGAGACCATCCTAAACACCTAAAATTCCTTAAGAAAAGAAGAAGGCTTTCCAGCGAATATAATACTTACTTACATCGGATACAAGTGTCCCTCAAGCACCACCTTTAATTTGACAGGCAAACAAGAAAGAAATTACTCATTAAATTTCCATTTCAAAGTTCTCATCAAAGCTCACTGACATTCTCCCAATATAAAATAAATGGCTCAATGAGGCAATGAGTCTTGCTGAAGGCAACGATCATCTTACCACCGCCAACCAAACCAAGTCTAATCGAATGCCACCAGAACGACCATTCTAAATTCAAGTTTTAAGCACTTTTTCTAAAGGAATTTTAATTGCTCCACAGACCACAAGCAACTCAGCTAACACAAGACATGCCACAATCGAATGTTATAGCAGAATATATAATTTCGAGTTCAATTACTTTTTCTAGACATTACTTTTTCTTAATTTCACAGATCATTTAAGAGCGTCTAAGCTAACCTGACGACGTTAAATAATAAAATTTCCACGCGACCAGCAATAAATTTAATATGTTTTTAATAAAAAATAAATAATAAAAATTGAACCGTAAAAATAAAACTAAAACAGAAAAATAAAACTGAAAAAGGGAAACGTCAAGTTTATAAACAAAAAGTGCAACTCACTGCGAACTTTATAGACAGGAAGTGCAGTGCATATACAAAAAGAGAAATCAACAAAATAGGGCTATAAAAAGCGCATGAATAACATAAAGGCGTGTAAAACAGAGTCGAACAAAATACCGCTTTGAAGTGTATATTTTCAAATTATTTTTGCCAATTTAAAAAAAATCGCCTTTTAAGCCATTCTCTACACTTTTTATACCCTTCAGTCAAAGAGCAAAAGGCTTATTGGGTGTGGACAAGTATGGGTGACAAAGGATAGGTTAAGTTGGCATAATTGATGAAGTATAATATCATTACGAGCCGAGTCAAATAGAGTCAAGTCAGTGAATTTGTACCTCAAATGTTAAGGAGATAATACTCCTTAGCTTGAAAGACCAAAGTGTCAGTGGCATAATCAGACAATCAAGTAATTTTGTGACTGGTATAAATTTACAAAAAAGATCTACAATATATAGAAAAGGTAATACAATATATAAAAGAGGTAAGACAAATGTATGGACCGTTTTTGATGACTGTAGACTTGCAAATTTCAGGCAAAGAAGTTTATACTACGCCAATCGATCAATTGTCCATAGACTTGACCGAACTTTGTACTCCTTAATAATTGAGATTTCAAGATCTCTCCAAACGTGGATATTTAGATGTTTGGAGAGATCTTAAAATCCCAACGATAAATTCAGAAGGGCTTGACTTGAAAATGCAGTAAAATTAATTGAGCTGCCGAGCTATTGAAACCCATATGTCCAATATGGTTTGATACAGCTGAAGGAAACTTAGCTCTTGGCCAAATTGAAGGGTATTTTTAAATCATGTAATAGCAGCTTTGTATTTTTTTGAATTTATTTTTTTTTCATATGCTATTTCGCGTTTTTGGAGCGAATGCGTTAGGAAATTTGTTTTTATTTTTTTTTAGTCGCAGTTACTAATCTAAGCCAAAGTGAGGGAACGCCAAAGGCTATGAGAAAGTATTTGGGATGGCGATAATAGCAACTCCAAAGAGTTGTGGATGAACTTCACAAAAGAAGTGTGGGAGACGGAAAAAATGCCAACAAACCGAGCAAACAAGTGAACCAACTGAGCGTCCAACCGCAGCCGCAGTCGGAAGTAAAAGCGACCACGCCCACACTGCCATATAACTTTTAGCGCTTTTCATAGCGTTTTTAATTTCACTTTTGTAAAGAAAAAAAAAACTTATATATAAAACATTTATATATATATTTTATATATATAGTAATATATTTATTTAAAAAAAAGGGCATAGCATAAACAAAAGGCAAACGGCGCGGGGTGATTTTTTGTTGGTCTTTATTTTGCAGCAGAAAAACACACATTCGCATTTTGTTTTATGCCAACTTGGCAGGCATTTTATTATTTGCCATAATAAACCTACTAAATTCTATTTAATTTTTATGCTGGGCCCAAAACAAGAACCAAAAAAACAACAACAACAACAGCAGCAACAACAAAAGCCAAGCAGAGCAAAACAAGCCGAGCGGGCAAAGCATGAAAAATTCTATGAAATATTATGAAAATGTGCGCACCACCAGAAGAAAATTGTATAGAAAGAAAACAGGCTAAAAAAAAATACAAAAAAAAAAAAAAATATACTAGAAGAAGCTGAAGAAGAAGAAGCAGCAGCAGCATAGTGTGGCAAACGTGTAGAAATCCTTTTGATATCAAAGTTTTTAATCAAATTATGTGTGCAGTTGAATGTGAATTTTTCACTTGGCGACTTGTGTGGAAAATATATAAAATCCAAACAAAAAAAAAAAAATGATTTTTATGCGCAAAAATTTCTGCTAAATTATTTCCAACAGGCAAATTAGGTTTGACAAACGGGAAAAAAAGAATGAAATGCTGCAGCCATGTGTGCATGGCCATGTGTGTGTGTGCGTGTGTGTGTTGGCAAATCGGACTTAATTCGTTGCCTCGAGTAAATTTGTTGCACGCAAACCGCTTACACAAGCCACACTCAATTCAACACATGCCGTCCTCTCTCACGCTCACTCTCACTCACACTGACACACGCTTCAACCGCCTTTAGGTCTTTTAGCATTTGGCGTTGGAGTCACTTTCATTAATTTCTGAAATGTCACAACTAATCTTCCAATTTGTTACTTTCTTCTGTTCTTTTTCTTGCTTTCCAGCATTCTTGCAACTTTTTGTCGCTTCTCTTCGCTGCTATGCCACACCACACTCCCCTGTTTGCTTGCTCTTGCCGCAGTCACATGCTTAGCTGCCAAATTGCTTGTACCAAATCCTGTTTACTTTGTCAACATGTGTTAATGCCGTTTGTAATCCTGCGAAAATCGAACAGCGACCAGCTGATATCGAGCAGCAACTCTCCACTGCTCTGCACTGGCCAGGCCAGGCCATTAGCTATTTTCTTGTCTTGTACTTTTTTCTCTACGCTTTTCAACAATTTGACATACGAATTCGTATGCTGCGATTAACATGTCACTCGAATATCAAAGATAATTGATCAGCATCAGCACCAGCACCAGCAGACCCAGGCGCGAGGGCGGCGGCAGCGACGACGGCAGCAAAGTGCAGCTTGAATAATTAGTGTTGAATTGTGTCGAGCTGAGAACAAGCAAATCTTACATAATTGGTATAAACAAAAAAAAAAAAAAAAAACAGGAAAAAGCAAAAGAGAAATAAAAGAAAATACCAAAAAAAAAAATTAGATAAATCGGCCGGAGAAATAAGGCAATGAAGAAGGCCATGTACGTGATTGACATGGCCTAAGCTGCACTCAAATCCAATATGTGTGTGTATTAGAAAATGAGTGAGAGAGATTAAATTGGTCTCAGGTAAAATCACGGAAAATGGAAGACAGGGGGAAATGCTCAAGCCATGATTTAAGCGACTTTAATAATTAGTATTATTTGGTTTCTAATTTCAAGAAGCTCCCAATTAATAAAGTAACAAATCTTTCTATTAATTATGAAAGGGTACTTTTTTATACATTTACCTTCGCATTCAGAAAAAATAAGATAAATTTCATAAAAACATAAGCTTCTTCTTGGAGGTTTCCTCTAGAAAGCAATTGTCGAAATGAAATATGCTAAAAATTGCCAACATATTAAAATTCTGTTAGCATTTAATAGACTGTTAATGTTAATATGGCTTAAAAGCTTAGTGAGAATGTCTTTTTTAATTAAAGGGACATTAATTTATTAAGTATGATAATTTTTGTCAATTTTTGGCCCCCTCCACCCCCATTGAAGAGAAATAATATTAAGCTTAATAGAAAAATAAGGCGAAAATAAGACATGGTCGACTTCCTTTCCCATCAATCGTCTTAAAATATAAATGCATGGCCTATAAGGTACGAAAAAAATCGTTTTAGTTCTGAATTCGTTCTAAAGCGGTTCAAATGTATATATTATAATAACCTTCATTTCACATTTGCCATTTGGTAACTTTCAAAAATATGTTTTTGCAACGCAGTTGGCAGATAACAAAACATTTATTTACTTTATGACTTTATGATTCATTTTTAGCAACTTTACCGACGAATTCTCTTCATTGTTTTCATCAACAAAACAGAAGTCATTGAACTCAACTGACTTGACGCTAACCCTAAACACTTTTGCTCTATGCGCGCAATGTCTGAAACAGAAAACCCATCAAATACACTCCAGCGCACACACAAGCACACACACACACATGCACATAGACTCACGCTTACCAAAACTTTCGAAAAGTCATTAAAAGTGCATGAATATAATTTTCGTTTGATTTATACGAGTCCATTTATTGCCAGTAGGACGAACACACACACACACTAGGCTGGCATATGGCATGGCCAGCACAGTCAGTGTGGAGGACATGCATACTAATAATAATTTTCATATATTATCTGTAATTTTGGACAAAGATCAGGCACAGAATCAATTCCATTAGGATTATGAGTGCAAGCGTCACCAACGTCCTGTGTGTGTTCTTAACGCAGCACAGCAGATGAGCTAAGCTGAGCTCAGGCATGAGTAAATGTGCAAACATTTAACGCGCTGCTACCAAAGAGGGTTCTCCCAATCACCCAGCGATGGCAAAGGCCAAGTAATAATGATAATGCATGCACAAAAGAAGCTGCAACAACACTCCCCTTTGTGTGGCAGTGGCAACCGCAAGACATGAGCTAAGACAAAAATAATCGCTGTCGAAAAATTATTATTGAAGAAGACAACGTGGAAAATTCGAAGTTTTAGCGCTATGAAAATAATTGTGCATAAATCCGCCCCCGGTAAAAGCGTGTCCTTTTACGTCCAACCTGACGTCTGTCATATTTCATTGGGCGTCATTAGCAAAGTACAGCGATAATTGTGCAGCAACAGGGGCGCGAGCGCTTGTCCATGTCGTTGGACCGCTGAGCGAATTCGGCTTAGTTGCAGCTGAGTCCTCTACTTAACTTTTTGACTTGGGGTGCGTTAGCATTAAGGATGACTGAAACTGAAGCTGAAGTTGAGAATCTTTCGTAAGCAAATCCAAAACGCGTGTCGGTATTTAGATTGTGCAGCCTGGAAGCTTCCGTTTAGGCATGCATTTAATGCGTCACATGATGCCACACGCTCGCACACACACATACACACCTAACGGACGTCTGTACATCTCCGCCGCACATCCTTCACAATCCCTGCCTCCTCTGCCAACACTCTTACGCTTAGTTTGAATTTCATTGTTGAATTTGTGCTTTTATTCTTATTTGGGGTATGTTTTGACTTTGCTGTTGTTGTTGTTGTTGAATGTTTGGAGCGTCGGCATTATTATTAAAAACCCAAAGGCGGCGCTTGAATAATGATGTCGGTTGGTGTGACAACAGCTGTGCATATGTGCGCGCCTGTAAATCTCTCCCCGTCTCTATTCGAAAAAAAATTTACATAAAAAATAATATTTTTCAAAAACTTGCGACATGCGTTCTACAATTTTTCAAATGTGTTTATGTGCGGCTTAGAAGTTAAATTGATATGAAAAACTGACGCAATTTTCAGCAACACTTGAAAAATGAGTCGGTGGGGAGTTAGCATAGACAAGCCATATAGTTGAAGTGTAAAGTCATCTTGAAGTATGGCTGAAGATTAAAGGAGTTTCAGATGATGTGAAGTGTCCTGAAGTGTTGATGGAATCGAGGTTAGAAGTAGTATAATGAAAAGACTGCTGGTTGGTTTGAAACGTTTATGTTGTTCGCAGAGCAGCTTAAAACCGAACCTGAGACGAAACTTAAGGGATTGCAAGGGTATTTTAAATCAAATTTTTAATAACTTAGAAATTGGACGAAGGAAAGAAAATTTGTGTTTTTCGACACATTTTGAATTTTCAATATTAATTGCGCTATACAAAATAAGACATCCTTCGTGGAAGTTCTTGTCGATAATATATGGAAGATGTATAAAAAATTTCATCAAGATCTGTTCAGCAGTTTTCGAGAAGTTCATAAATTTTTACGCCAATAGACTTAAAAATGTTGGACAATATTCTAGACATGTTGTAGAATTTAATAAGAATTTTAGAAACTCTTAAGCCCATGGTTCAAAGTCCTTTTGTAAGCTTAACTGCCAGTTACAGTATCATTCCACCTGAGCTAATCAATTGACCAAAGGAAACAAACCTCTGTCAGAGTTAATTGGGTTTGTCTGTTAAACAAATACATTCGAGCATTTGGTTTGAAGCTCAGCCCAAAACGATAATAATTAAAATAATTAAACAAAAACCTGTTGACGAGCTGAGCAAGAGGGTTGTTGATAGGGTTGGCAATACTGCTTTGACCGGCCGAAACCCCAACACACCCCAAACAAATCTCGCGCAATGCACGCTTTCGCTTGATTTGCTTAATAGAAAACCGCTTAAAAAGATGTAACGAGCACCTTTTTTTCCAATGAAAACTTTGCTTTCTTTTTACAAAATGAAAATATACGGCGACGCGTGCAATTTCAACAATGCTGCCAATAAACAAACAACAGACGTCTTACGCCAACCCAACCCAAGCCAAGTAGCAAGCCACCAACTGTGATCCACGTATCAACTCCCCAGTTACAGTTACAAGACAACGCTCAATGGCAAACCACCTGGCGATGTCGCCACGTGTCAGCAAGCATTACTCAAAAGCAAACACGCTTCTCTCATTGCTCGACTGTTGTTGTTATTTTAAAATTTAAACACCCATGAAATAAAATCCTCATATACGCACGCCCACGCCAGCAACAACAACAACAGCAGCAGCAACTACTACATGGCACTCGAGTATTGAATTTAATAGAAAAATGTTATTTCAATGCGGCAGACGCATGTCGTGCGCGTCAACGTCGTCGTTTGCTGGCTGCGTGGCAGGCGACTTCAGACAATCTTCCGCTCCTTTGCCCACAAATCGATGGCAGCAACATTGAGTAAAAAGAGCAAAGCGTGTAAATTGGATCAAGGTCTATCTTCAGACTACAAACCGACACCCACACATGGACAGACAGACAGGCAGACAAACAGACGAGGGCACACACGTCGCGCTTCTAAGGCCAACAAAGAGTTATCGCGCAAATTGATATTGTTATGCGTGGCATGAAGCTCAGTGCAACAATAAGCGCCAAAGTGCATCAATACTATTTTTCAGTTCACTTAGCAAATGCGCATATCGAAATGGTGCAGCAATAACAGCAACAACAACAACCTAAGTGGCACTTTCGCTGAGGATAAAGCAACGCAGCTGTTTTGTGTGTTAAATGATCGATGACAGTTTAAAATTAGATTCATATATGAAATGATTTGAGAAAAGTGTTGCGCAAAGATAATAAGCTGGAACAGTTGCAACAGACATGCCACACAAACAACAACAAGAAGCGATGAGTTCAAAGTGTTAATTAACATGCCCAAGAGAGCTTCCTTTGTGCAATGTCAAATGTGTCTTGGAGTTTTATTTGCCATGCTTAGCACAGAAAACTATTTTGAGTTCATGTCTTTCAGCAAAATAAAAAAAAAGAAACAAAATGTTGTTTGCCACAAAAGCGTATGGCATAATTTCCTTTTAATTTTGGGATTTTCTAATTAGAATGAATGTCCTTGGTGGCGACGGCAGCCGCTAAACCAACTAACAAAGACAATGTCAATAATTTTCGTTCAAAATATGCAAAAAAACAAAGTCGAGCCGGAAAACAAGACAAAAGTCAAATGAAATACCATTTTGGGTCTATCAACAGCATTCAAACTAACCAGCAAACAAAGCAACAACAACAACAAGGAGCAAAAATGATGCGACCAAACGAGCTCGAATCCCAAGCCAAATAGACAAACCCATAAGCTCGCAGCAGCTCAGGGCAGAGCAGAGAACAGAGCGCCCAAAATTCAAACCTAAACTACAACAAACCAAACAACATATCAATGAACTTTTTAGGCGCACTGTTGTTGTTGTTGTTGTTGGTGTCGCCGCCTTTGCTGCAGGAAGAACACAAAACATGCAACAACAAAATCCAACTAACTCAGCCACTCAACAGCAACACACGGATTTGGTGGCACAAAGGCGGCTTGACTCCGGCCTGGGCAAGCGGCGCGGGTCATTAGCAGCAACCCGCAACCAAATGTGCTTAGGCCTGGCTGAATGAATGAATGAAGGAATGAATGAATGAATGAATAGTTGGATGAATGGATCAACGAGCGACATGCGAAATACGAACAGCAACCGCCGCACATCAACGTCAGTTTTGAAAAGTTTTGTAGGCGGCCATTCAATGCTGCTGCTCCTACTACTGGTGTTGCTGCTGCTATTGCGCCTCAATGTCATTCACTTGCGGTTTTGTGCCAAACGCTCCACATGGATTTCGCAATAACCAAAGGTCCAAATAGCGCAAAGGGGCATTCACACCAAAAATATATTATACATATATATTTGAAGGAATGAAAATATCACACGAGCAGCACAGAGCGCAATGAAGAGCTACGAATGTCATTTCAATTGATGGCAGTAGCAGCTAAGGCGGAAGCATGAGGGGCCGAGGAAGTTGTTGGTTGTTGGATTTTGACAGTAGTGGTGGGATTTTGGTCATGTGTATGTGCAATAACAAAATGCCTTGGTGACAATTGAAAATCCAATAAAGGTCTCCAGAGCTATTTTAATTTAAGCGCTTGTTCTAATCACAAAGCCAGCCAAAACACATATGTATATCTGAAGGGTTTGTAGAATTTGGATTAGTTATACACAGACACAAACACACACACTTGCATAACATACACAAACAAAAAGCACACTTAAATTCAAATCTTTGTGTGCTTTTGTTTGTGTGCTCCTGTCCAAATATTGAAGTAATGAACTGTACTCTCTTTCACTCATTCGGCTTTGTGGCCAAAAAAGGTCTATCAAAAGCCAAGCTACTCTTTTACTCTACTTAATGGCACATAAATTTCTTTTGTGCCATAATTTTTGATTGCTTGCTGCCTTTACTATAGCATGCTTTCGCACTACACTGCTTGGGTCGACCGGTTGTGGTCGTGGTCTGGCCTGGTCGGGTCTGGTCTGGTTCGGGGTATGAGACGTTTGTGGTATTCTGGCATATTACAACGAAAGGTATTTAAGATTTATGTTTGCGTATAGTTTGGCATAGTTTTAGTTGCTACTGCTGTTGCTGTTGCTGCTGATGATGTTGCTTTTATGCACGATTTAAGAGCTTTGCCAAATTAGTGCGAAGACGAAAATGAAATTCTAATTGGTTAAAGGTTGAATATGACGAGGGTCGCGCCAGAAGTATTGAACAATGTACGGTTAGCAACAATTTGTTCTTAATCAATTTGCCTCCAAATGTCTTCAAAAACTTACTAGTTTATATTAGAGTGTTTAGAGTCATCTATTGATAAGGACTGTCTCCAAAATTTGTCCGAATTCGAAATTATTATTGAACATTGTATAACAAGTTAAATTTCATTTTTTTCGGTCTTCATAAAACACTTGAGTTCTTGAGTTTCCTCGATTGATATTCTTACAAACTTTTAGTTTGATATATAAGAACTTTATTTCATGCCAATATTGTCAAATGATTTTAACAAATCTTATGCACAGAATTTTCGACAAATATAATCATACCTTTAATCAACGAATATAAATAATAATATTACATATAAGAACTAATTTAACACCCCTCTTAAGTTAAACTTATGTGCAATGTTGGGTAAGCCAACTAACTCTTGTTTCAGGAATTTGAACTAAAACATCCACAAAAATTTCTATGTTCAACGAACACAATTAACGTCATCATTATTAAAGTCAAGGCAAGACATAAATAATGCGTTTTTAGTATGACAAAAACTTCATAGCTAACAAAGAACTTTCAACTACAGACAACCATAAAACACAAATCGGTAAATTTTGCTCAACTCACACATAGTTACACACAATGAAAGACCGAATTTTGAGTTAACATTATTGGTCTGTGGAGAAAGCAAATCGGCAGCTTTCAAAACCGATGCTAAAGGCTCAAAAAGTGTAAAACAATAAGCAAAACGTAGCAAACATTGAAAGTAACGCAGTCAAGCGATTAGGCTGGCAGACGACAGAGGACGGACAGTGAGGCGCTCATTCGAGCAATGCTTGACACAAGTGTCAAAAAAGCTAAGGCAAGAGTGAAGCCAAACCAAACCAGACCAGACCAAAAAGTGCACGCATGCAAAGTACGTTTTGGGATGCTGATGTCAACTGCAGCAGGAAATCAAGTAGACCGAAAGTGGAAGTAGGCAAATCAGCTTACTTATAGACCAACACACACACACACACACACATACAGTTGTATATTCACACTTATGGCTGAATGATTTTTCGATTATCATTTGCACGCCTTGGGTGACAAAAACTCCGGCTGAATGAACCAACGTGCGAACGAACGAACGAACGAACAAATGAACTCTCAAATGAAAATTGAGCTGTGTACAAATTTGGTAATATTTCTGTTTTCGGTTTTTGCATTTGCCGCTTGTCACTCAGGTGGCAAGGGATTAGTCCAAGATGCTATCAAGCGTAGTTTACAGGTGCTTATAATCAGTGGCACACACACACAGACACACAATGGGCATATACATCAATGGCTTGGCAAGGCAATACAAGGCATTTGATGACATGAGAAATTACTGATTGACAGACCGAAAGACATTTGGTCAATTGGTGTGGATAATCAGAGAAACATGACCAATGCATGCAGGCACACACACACGCACACACATATATACAAAGATACTTGCACATGCATGAATGCACACAGGGACACAGGGCCTCGGGTGGGACGTGTGCGTGTGACTGCACTCAGCTGATCTGAGTTGATGTTGCTTGCAAGAACCAAACTGTACTAAACTGAAATGTCAATGCAATGCAGTTAAATAGCCGCTAGAACGGTAGCACCGTGTATAGTCTCAAGTCAATAATTATGATACACACGGCGTATGTGTAATAATATTAATGTAAAGTAAATACAATTTACAATAGCATGCATGAATGCATTATAGAGTTTTGCATGTATTTTAATTACGTCTACTGTTGCGTAAATCTGTATATTATTACAGACGATAACGGTATGAATATGTTAATTGTTCACACACACACCCATGCATAGCATGAAAATACTTGAAATGCATGTATACACTGGCGAGCAAAATTACGCACCTTCTAACATTTTGCTCAATTGTACGAAAACAAATCGATAGAAAAATCTGAAATAATTAGCCAAGCTTCCTGTTACTATAAGCTTCAAATTCGTCAAAGCAAGCACAGTGCTAAAATGCATAGGAAATTTATGAAAAATAAAAATATAAAACAACCAAAAATTTTTCAAATTTCTCCTATGCATTTTATTGCTGTGCTTGATTTGGCGACTTTGGAGCTAGGAATACCAGAAATCTTGTACAATTATTTCAGATTTTTCTATCGATTTGTTTTCGTGCAACTGAGCAAAATGTAAGAAAGTGTTGAAATTTTGCTCGCCAGTGTATATGCAAAGCCATTTTATATGCAATCGAACACAGACACAGAGACTGAGGCAGAGAAAGAGTTAAGCAGTACGGCATAATGGACGAATCTGATGAATTTTGTTGATCGTTCAATTGACAAATTAAATTGCTTCTTGATGAATGTAAATTTATACTTGTATGCATTTCTATATGTATTAATATACATACATGTGTGTATGAGTGTCAAACGTTGCTGCATTCTTGTTGCTCAGCATGGTTGCGCGTCTATAATGAAATAAGTGCATAATGGAAAATTTCCAAGAGCCAATTTAATAATATTTTAAATTGAATATTTATGTTATGCTATTCTGCATAACTATGAATCAATGATTATGTCTATCACTCCGTTATGCCTCTCTCACTCACTCTGTGTCTATGCAATGAAGCTCATATGACAATCACACTATATGTAAAATATTTGTCTCGAGGCATTTCATGCTCATAAACTATGCGAAAATGAACTTCATGCTTTTGTGCTGACGCATTTGTATGCTTGTGACTCTAATTGTATAAAAGTATATGTGTGTGTGTGTGTATGTGTTTCTAAATGCTTGGCAACTTCGTCTGTCATAACATGATGAAATTATCCTTTTGTTTATATTGTATTAAGCTTATGTAAATATATACACACACACAAACACACATGCACATTCTTAGCCAAATTTAATGTCATTCTATTCATGCTATATTGTTTAGTGTGTTTGTTGTTGTTGTCGTGCTTAGTTTTGTATACATAAATAGCTATGCTAATGCTCAAAAATTGATTTGCTATTTTCGCTTTGCTTAGCTTTTGAAAATACATTTCAACTAAAATAAACTTCATTCAAAAAGCAGCCACGGGGGCTTATAATATAGCATGTTATTCCAAATGTGTATCTTTGCTTTTACAGTATCAATCTGTATGGGTGTGTATTTGTATGAATGACCAAACGTTTGATTAAACTTAATACAATGAAAAATTAAATTCGAGTATTGGCTATTAATTCTTTGAAAGTGATTTTTGGCTTTTCCCAAATAAAAAGGCACTTAATTCATTTTAATGGCCAAAAGTGAAATAGTAAGAGATAATAAATTTTATTTTATTTCGCTATTTTCCTTTATCAAAATGGTTTTTCACATTTATTAACCTCACTTACGCTTCTTATCATTAAATTAATATTCGAATTTGAAGTGAATTTTTCACTCTTATAAAAGGAAACTTTTTAATGAACAACTTAACAAGACCCAAACAGCATTAAACATGAGATTGGCAAAGTGAACTCGGATGTTGCTTACCTACTCATTTATCAAATTAGGTAAGTTCTATTTGAGGGTCTTTAAAGGATGATTTTTGAATTCTTCAGTGAACGTTTAGTTGAGTAGCATCAACTTCAACGAATTTGTTTTAAACAGGTTGCAATCATGAAAAGTTTTCTTCATTATTTCTAGCATGATATACTAATATAATGAAAAAAATTCAAGAACGAAATTTAAATGCTAGACTATTGTATGTTCCATGTGATGTCATGTAACATAGAGACATTGAAAAAAAAACACATCTCCCATTTGTATAAGTCATGTGATACTTGTTACCATTTTACTTATTGCGCAGTATTGAAGATTTCGGTTTACCGTTAAAAGTCTTCAATAAAACGGAGATTGAACTTCACTTTAATGCGTGCAAGCCAACCAACGCGAATAAATATCGCTGCTGTGTCGTTCATGAGCCTATTAAAAATTCTGGGCAATTTCCTTATCTGCTTATATTAATCCTGGCCGCAAGTCAAAATATTTCTTCGATACAATAATTATTAGCATACCGTTTGGTCCGAGTTGAGTCAACAGCCGCGTCCTTTGACCGACGACCTTTATCTTCTGCTCCACTTCAACTGCTCCTCTTTTTTTTTGCTGTGCAAATTTATCATTTTGGCGTAAATGCGGTTTGGAAAATTCATAAAGTTTCGAGCTGAACAAAGCCGAGCTGAGCTGAGCTGCCAATGCCAATGCCAACGTTGCTTTATGAAAATCGCTTCAATGCTCGCACATAAAATTTGCCACGTCTGCTGCGACTCATCATCATCATCATTATTATCTTCGATGTTGTTGTCTGCCTGTCTGTCTGTCTGTCTGCGTATTAGGCCGCTGGCAGCATTTGCTTTGCTGTTGTTGCTGCTGATGCTGCCGGCTGGTTTTGTTTGTTTGTGTATTTGTTTTTGTATTTTGGCAATTGTTGAGCTGTAAGCAATCAAAAATGCTGATAAAATAATTTAAAATTCCATTTATATCCTTAAGGACAATTTGGCATTCACCGTTCGAACGAACCTCCAAACGAACGAATGAACAAACTAATAATATTATCAATAGCAACAACAACAACGACAACGATGAGCCAAAGTTGACAACGTACGGGCAGCGCTGCTTAAAAAGATGACGACGTCGGCAGCAGCGACGCTTGGTTTCAGCGGCGCATTTCCTCAGGCGCGCTTTTCTTCATGCTTTTGTGGCGCTCTCTTTATCACACCGACAAACAATGCATGATGATGTTGTACTGTTTCTTGCCGTTTCGTTTCGTTTCGAACGCCCGCTCGCTGTCTGCCTGTCGTTTCCTCTCACTCGTTCCTTCGTTCGTTTGGTTAACGTATTCACAATTTGTCAGCAATTGAAATTCACCAAACATTTTTGAGTTTGTTTGCACGCCGCCGTCGTCGTCACTATCGCCTTTTCCCTCTCACCCTCTCTCTCATCAACGGCTGCTGCTGCGGTGCGCTGCTCCAATGTTCCTCTTCCTCGTTGACTGCTGCTGGTTTTGCTTCTGCTTCTTCTGGTTTTCCGTTTGTTGCCCAGCAGGCATTCATTCAGCATTTGTAGACTCATCCTAATCGATTTCATTTGCCGTTGTTGTTGTTGGTTTTGTTGTTGTTGTTCTAGCCGACTGCAGCGCATCAACGCTCAAATGCTTGCAAATGCCATCAGGCTTGTCTTTGGTATGCGCTGCGCTTAGCTCCTGCGACTATGCCTCTGTGTCTCAGACTGTTTGCATCTTCTTCTTCTGCTTCATCTGCCACTGTTTTGATTTTTATCCTCCTCAGCGTGAATATGCAAATTTTCATTTTCAGTTTGGCTCATACCATGTGCCCGTCGCTCTCGGCATCATCATCTTCATCATCATCATCATCATCATCATCATTGAGAGCCATACAAGCCAATGCAGAGACTTGTGAGCTTCTAAAAAGCTTTTAGCATAGCAAATATCTTTTCCGGCTGTATTATTTCGATTCAGTCACTCATACACACATACATATATACGCTGCCTCCCACCACAAAACCGTTGCTTGTGCTATGCAAATACCCTACAGTTATTTTATTGGATTTTAGTAAAATAAATAATAATTGCAAATCTTATGTAAAGTAGCAGGAGCAGCATTGTGCGAGCAGCGCGTGAGCGTTTCTGAAATATTAATTTTACTTATTGTACAAACAACAAACTTGAAATCAAAAGTCAAATGGCATTTATAAGGAATTTGACTTTATTTGAGTTTATTTCACACACACACACACACACATGAGACTTGAGCCTGCCATGCCTTGACTTAACTTGCCTCAACACGATGCACGAAGCCGATCGACATTCGTTTGCCACTGTACAAATTTCAATTGCATATTCAAGTTTTTTTGCACTTGAAATTCAGATACGTATCTTCATATGAATACCAAGAAGCAAAGAGCTGCAACAAGCTGAAAAACCCAAAAGCAAAACTGAAAACTGAAAACTCAAAACCAAAGCACAAACATTTTATTGCAACCGCAGAGAAAAACAAATGAAGAACAACAGGGTGTCGAACAATGTCGTGTTGTCGACAAAAGTCTTTTCGCTGCCGCCGCACATGCACCGACAGATAAATCTTTGTACAAATGTTTGCGCATATTTGCATCTTTTTTTTGCCTTTTCTCGTTCGTTGCCACAACTAACAATGGGAAAAAATCGCAGACAGACAACAAAGTTGCAAAAACGCGCATTGCATGCATAATTAGAAAATGCAATAACGGCGCTTTGCTTAAGCGTTCTTAAGGACAACAAAGTGCATGCGCTCAAGAAGCGAATTCAATTGCAAAAGAGCACAAGAGCAAAGTCAAAAGTACAGTGATCGGCAAAAGTAATCGTACTATAATACATGATAATAATATTATAATGAGTGAGGTTTTCACGAATTTCACGAATTCAGTTTTCTGAAAGAAATCTGATCAACTTTCAGGATTGCTTTGCAATTATTATTGCTTAAATGTAATATTCTTTTTTAATAATCTATGGTTGTATGACTTACTACGTTTAGTTCTCTCAAGAATTCTATTTTAATATCGGCATTACTTTTGATAACCGATTGATTGATCTTATTTGCCGACTTTTCTTTGAACAAGATAGAAAGACTGTAAAACTGATGAAGGATAATAATTTAATAGCCTTTACTTAAGTTTGATAATGTTTAAGACCACAGAAAACTCTGAGAAAGTTACCTCTGCCAGCACACATTAAAAAGAAACCTTAAAATTACTTCTCTGTAATAAAAATATTTTTTTTCAATTCTAATATTTTCAGGAACACATGATTATAATTTTGTCATGTATTAAAATTTAATTTCTGGACATTATCATAACACTTTTTTGTCAAAATACTTATGCCTGCCACTGTACAGTCGCCTTGGCTCATGTGTGTGTGGCAAGCTGTTAATGAAATCCTTTGTGGCATGTGGCAATATTGACGTGATTTACGTTAAATATTGTTGTTGTTGTTGTTGCTTTAAAGTGCATAAATACAATGCAATAAATAAAACTTAATTGCAACGAACGAAATGTTGATGAAATTTCTTTTGCTGCCAATTACAGTTGCGAGTTGCGAGAAAAACACCAAAAAGCAATAACAAAAAACAATATATAAAAATAAATGAAAATCGAAGGCAAATATGAGAAAAATAATCAACTCTTTGTCGACGACAAAGGCTGCATATGAATATATATGAATGCAGATACAAATATACTTTCATACGCTTACGAAGTATACACATATGCATGTGTCCTTTGAGTTGTCTTGTCGTCGCTTAACTCGTTCGTCGTCGTCCTTTGCATGGCAAAACGAGCTGTTAA
Organism: Phortica magna; assembly: GCA_037044515.1. Classification (NCBI taxonomy): domain Eukaryota; kingdom Metazoa; phylum Arthropoda; class Insecta; order Diptera; family Drosophilidae; genus Phortica; species Phortica magna. The sequence goes on from JBAMBP010000415.1 coordinate 375,110, forward strand.
TGTTGGCCACACATGAAGCAAATGTGCGCCTTCACTCAACACAACTCAAGTCGAGTCGAGTCGACTCGTCGTTAAATTTCGATCAAAGTGAGTCACAAAATTGGCATAAAATGTACTCCATATCCTGTTATGTCCTTGTAGTCCTTATCATCATCATCATCATCGTTGTTGTTGTTTGTTGTTGGCATCCTTGCGTATATTGTTGATGTCATCATCAGTGCCTTTGAGCAGCCTTCAAACCATTTGTTTGCCTGACTCGCCTCTGGTCATTTCTGTACCATGTTCTGTTTACAGCATGTACAGTAAGACTGTGTTGACCAACACACACACACACACACACACACACACATGTGCCACCCACTTTTGGCCACTTTGTCACAGATGCAACTAATTGATTTTTTATGAATGTTAAAACATATTTTATGTCCCAAGCAAAAAGCAAAGCAACAACAACAACAACAAAAAAGGGTAGAGTCCTTTGGCATACATACATCATGCTATAAGTTAATACATTTCATTTTTAAATATGCATTGAAAATGTGTGAAAAAAGGGAAAAAAACTGCTCTGAAAAATAATCCCACTTAAGCGTCTCTATTAAATGCAAATCATAAAATGGAAAAAAATGTGTAAATTGTCCGTGAATTTATCAAATTTCATCGTTTGACACGCACGAAAAATGATAAATGCAATCGATACTCGAGACGTGTGTAATTAAAACACTCGAAGCATTCACCTAAATAAATATAAATAGAAACATACACTAAACTGCAGAGTATTGCAGCTTTGGGGCTGTAGAATATGTGATTTAAGTAATGAGAATCCTACAATTCGGATTTGGGCAGAAGTACCAAAGTATAGCAGGTTGAACTGTGCCTTTTTTTCGGGAGCTCAAAGTCGCTTGAAGTTGGAAGAGATTTATATTTAAGAACTAATGGCAATTTTCGACCAAATTGAAAAAGAATTAAATCATGAGTGGTTTACAATAATCAGCTTATCCCGAAATTGGGAAATTACCTCTTTGAAACTTTGAAGAACATTTACCGGCAAACTAAAGACTATGCCAGAGTTTATGCTTCAGCACTATTACAAGAAATAATAGAAAAATTTCCAAGAAGAAAATCTTATTCATCCTTATTGGCGTGCTTGTTTAAATTTCTTATAAACAAACTTCTATTTTCGAGAATGAAATGTACTTATTAAAATTTTTAAATACAAATAATAAATTATTTTTGGACATGTCAATTCACTTCGAGTCAATCTGGAATATCTGTTTATAAAATCAAAATTTGTTGACTGGTGAATATTTGTATTTATTGTTTTTGTTTGTATTTTTTTCACAAATGCAAAGCAAATGCAACAATCACAAACAAAAAATACACTGCCAGCGATACTTTTATTCAAGTGCTATTAAAAAACATAAAATATTAAACATAATCCGCAGTCGAGTAGATTTTAAGCTCAATTATCGTTAGCAGAGCACATGAAATATCATAAGTGCATTGAGGCAGGCGCGCATACAAAATGCTGGGTGAGCGGGTGAGCGACGTAAGCACAAGTAGACAGACAGACAAACAAAGAATCTATACATCAGAGCATTGGACAGATAGAAATATACAGTGCTAGTGCTACTGTGCGCTGATTAGAGCAGGCAAGGCTAGTCCAGACAGCTGGCAGACTCACTGACAGGCAGGCAGGCAGACAAACGGACAGACGGACTGAATGAGACGCGTTAAAGCAGAAATTATTGCCCAAACAGTTGTTTTCGAGTTGATGCTTAACACACACTATCACACACACACACACACATACACACAAAGAGCAATAAATAGATACATGTGTTAATGTTTATAGATACTAGACAAGTCAGCATAATTCTTGAACAATTTTTTTTCTATTTTTTCGTCTGTTTAAATAACAAACAACAACAATAATAACTACACAGAATATACATACATGCACACTCACTCACATATGTAAGCAGCAAAGTGTGTGTTGTGCGCATTTAGTGTAGATGCAAAGATAAGCAGATACAAAGTGCTGTAGATTTATGTCCGTAGTAGACATATACGAGTATGTGTGTGCGCTTCAGCCTAAGCACAGTCAAGGATTAGTGTCAAGTAATTTTAAAATACGGTCAGATTTATATTTTTTTTTACCCCAACAGCTTCAGCCACGGCTGAGTTATAGCTGTAAAAGCTGTAAAAGAACGCTCAGCGATTTGCGTTGCTAACCGAGGCCAGGCACTTGCGTCAAGTAGCAGTAGAGCCTGCTTATGCCGGCTGAATAAGTAAGACACTTGTTGCACGTGCTGTAAAAAAATCAGTAAGAACGGCCTTGTCAAAGATTAAATACTCTACACGCCTTTTCTTTGTGCCACGCCCAGTTTTTTGAGGGAATCGTATGCCCTTTTGAAATAACCGACTTACAAAATTGGCTGATTTGGTATATGGTTATTATTGATTTTGGGCTGAAGTGGGCGATATAAGAATATATATACTTTATTTGGTTGGGCACGCCTCCTTTTGGTTGTGACAAACGTCAAGACAATGTTATATTACTATATTCACTGCCTGAAGGGTATAAAAATTATGCATGCATTTTGTGTAAATGAAAGAATTCAAGCTGAGAAAAGATACACATTGAAGAAGCACAACATAACTGCTTATGCACAATATCTTTGCTGCTTTTTATTCTGCTGCTTGGGTGTCGGTTTGTTGGCCACTCAAAATGCTGTCATAAATTGTGCAGTAAACTATTTTAAAAACTATTTGTGCAAAACCTCAACGAGCTATGAAAAAGCTTCAGAAAATTGTTATCATAAGGCAAAAGAGTAATGCTTAAGCACACACACATACACACCCTTAGATACGCACTTGAAATGTTCACACATACGAGTAAAACATTCCTTAAGCGGTCACTGTAGACGTCCTTTTTTTGTGAACCCCTGAGATACATCAATGTGAAACTTCAACACGCACGCATTTCTTTGCATCAATCCAACTCACCGAACTCGCTTTGTAAAGCAAACATTTTCCATGCTTGCATACCATTTTACATATGTAAATGAAAATTTTTGAGCATTTATGTTGTCCACACACACACACACACACACACACACACACACACACACACACACACACACATTCAAAGATACACGCGTAAAAAACAAGTTGGATTTAAAACACGACGCAAATGGCATGTACAATGAACAAGGCTTAAAAGGATTTCTCAGCGCCATTTATGTTGTGTTGTTGTTTTTGCTGTTGCCACTGTAGTTTTTGTTTTTGATCTCCTTTCTACTGACAAATTTATTATTTAGAGATTTTTGTTTGCCCGTCGAGCTTTTTGTTGCTCCGTTCTTTTGCACTGATATGTAAACTATGCGAGCGCATTAGACTGAAATGCAAACAACAATGGCAATGGGAAAAGCAATAACAACAACACTCTCTTCTTTTTGGCAATGCTGAAGCAATCATTGTGAAAATAAAAGGAGCAAAAGAACTATCAAAATCGAGATACTGCTGCACTATCAGAGCATACAAACCATGAACAAAATACTACAACTAAGCAATAAAACATTCAAAGGATTAAATACTTTGTAGAACCGCTTAAAAAACATTCTGAAAATAGTTTTATCTCTTTTACACAGTTTGTGTATGTTATACATGCATGCGCGTGGGCATGAGGAGGTAAGCATTTGGTTGCTGATACGCTCGGCATGAGTGTAGGGTATATGACATGCATTTTGTTGTACTGCTTTGGGAGAGTGACAAGATGATGATGACTTCTTGTTAAGGTTATAACTCATTTGGCTGCTGATTTGAAGTATTTTGTTTTGCGGTCAACATATTTAAGCGCTTAAAATTTTTCACAAATCATTTTATGCAGAATAATCCTTCAATCCAACACATTTCAAAGTTCTCACAAGTAATATTGTGTAATGATATAAAAGCTATAAAAAATTATAATTTAAATAATTACCGCAAAAGTGTCTTCTAAAAATATTATTTTCCATATTAAGGAAAAATACGGAATGATCTAATTTTTCACTCAATCAGTATCCCCTCCCTCTCACCAAATTGGGGTTTCAAAAAATTTAATCTCGATGGAATATGAATCAAAATGCTTAATTGGATTACTCTCCCACGCATTGGATTACTCTCATGCCAAATAGTAATGAGCTCAAAGTCATATATAAAACTTTTTAATATAAAAGTATCGTAAATCGTAGGCTAACTATAGTAAACATACGACAATGATAGACAAGATTCCATGTTTTGATAGTAAATACTTTACTTTCCTTTTTTGTACAATGTTGTTCTTTGGAACCATGATAGATTATGTTATGGGAAGCACTATCCAATCTCTCTAAATAGAAACATGTGTTGAGAACTATTTCTATTATGTAATCCAAAATAAATTTTTAATTTGAAAAGACGGGGAACTCTTAAAATAATCACTTTCGTTTTAAATTAAAACTAATAATATATAATTATTGATTGAAAAACGTTAAAATAAAGTGGAAAAGAAGTGCTGTTTGATTCGAAAAAGTTCTCACGGTGTAATTTGTAAGAGAACGCCCATGTTTTTATTTTCCAACACAAAAATAAATTAATGACGAATGTATATGAAAATTACACTTATTTGTAAATATTTATGAAAAAGTTTTAATATTTCTGTATTTACTTACGAAGCAGTAAAGAAATAATTATAGTTTTCAAGGCTTGGGTAATTGTTGAGCTCCTTAGTTAGGTTATTAATTTATAAATAATATATTGTTTTTTTGTGAAACTTTAGGAACTCTTCATTGTAGCGACGATTAGAGTCCTTGCAACCAAACATTTCCCACTTCATAAACGGCTTTGTGTCAGCATTTATTAGATTCTTTCGCTTGCTGCTGCAGCAAACAAGCAAAAACACGAATAACAACAGCCCACAATATGCCACACCCACTGCCAACACCAGGCGTCGCTTTCTGTGTGCACTTTCGAGCGTGTCTGCAAATGCAATTTCATTTCGAATTGGCGAGCAAATTTTGAACGCTTTTTTTCGGCAAAAAACTAAAAAATTACTAAAAGAAAAATCAACAACAATGAAACTAAAAATGCCGAGCAAAGCTTGAATAACAAATCAAGGAGGCATGCAACATCAAAAGCTGAGCTCAGCTGAGTGCAATTCAATGCAAGCGCAAATGAAAGCCATGCATTATGCATGAGTGATACGCAGCAGAAAACAACGCGATTTTAAGGTGATTTCTACGAGAAACACCTGCAATAAAAAACAAATAAGTAAGCAACATAAAAATGGCATGACAGAGGACATGTCTCTGGCATTCGATATAAAGAAATATGACGGACAAATGTGAACTTTTACATGCTATTAGCAAATTTATCATATTTATGAAAAGCAATTAACAGACGATGGCAAGCGGTGAGCGGTCTTCGCCATTTGGTCATTTGGCATGCGTCTGCGAGCCGGCAAAGGACAACGCTTGGCCACGACTGCCGCCACACAGATGGAACACCTTTGATAAGCGCGTGACTAATGGCACATTTGAATCGGAACTGAAGCCGAGCATTCGGGCGCCCCCAGAGCTTCATATTGTGGGCATATTGGTTCGTGTTGGTGGTGAAAAGGACGAACCCTTGAGCGCGTTCGAGTGTAGCGCACATTAAAACAAAAGAAGAAAAAGTATATTGCATAAAATTTCATTAAAAACGCAACACTAATAAGTAAGTCAAGACGAATTCGCTGTTGCCACCACATGTGCCACAGAACACGCATATTATGTAAGCTATAATTCATTAATGATTACACACACAGTCACACACACAGACACACACAGCTACAAACATAGCAATAGACATGAACGCATAGTGAACGAACGTGTCAGAATCGAATTCACGCAAATGTCCTGTAGTATGTTGAAGCAACGCCAAGCGCGTCAAGGATGCTTGATTAGTGTGAAAATTTGCCTTACATTATTGTGTTAATTTGGTAATGCATATATACACAAACACACCCACACATACACACACACACGAGCAGACGGCACATTAAAATAGCCACGTTGAAGTTTGTCCGCCAGCCGTGGCACTTATCATGACCGTTTCGGCCACAACACAGCACAGGACAGCACAGGACAGCGCCATGTGTAAGGTAACAAAAACATGAACGTGTAAGCGTAAATAATTTAACATGCATCAAATTAAAGCGCCAATTACTTGAGTTGTGTTAAAGCTTTGTGAAAGATTTATAGATTTTAGTAACGTTTCATCGCTCACAAGAGTTGCGTAAATTTATGCTTGAGGGTCGTCTCAAGCGCTCAGTTGACGTATTTAAGGCTGGATAGGGACAGAAGAGACCATAGAATGTTTAACAAGTTTTCGGAAATTGTGCAAGAAATAATTGCTTTGTATAAAATATGGTAAAAAGTCACAGAACGAATAATGGCCTAAAGATAGGCAGAGGAAACGATTGGGTGAATGAAATATGGAGAGCGGTTGAAATTGTTTAGATTTACTTAATGGAGATAATTGCATGATAAACTCCTTTTAAAAATAAGTCCTATTAAGCTATTTCAAAGCAGTCAGCATATCGACGCATAGAATTTAAATGAAAAAAAAAAACTAAAGAACAAAGTTCGAATGTTAAACTGACGTATGTGCCATGTGGCCTTTTGTAACATAGGAGTATAATAGTTCAATTTTCTCATATTATAAAAATATTTGCCATCTGCGCAATATCTCTAATAGATATAAATATTTGAATAAATAACTCACACTGTCGTATCAATCAGCCACTGATTGAAGCAGAAATCTATAAGAGCTTTTCAAATATATATAAAGTCTTTTTCATGAACACCTTCTTGCGTCTCAGCCATAAAAATTGCATACCTGTAAGTTGAATGCAAAGATTGATTAATAATTTACATAAGTGCTGTAGGAAACAACCCTCGCCGTCTGTTCGAGCAGACGAAAAAAAACCCCAAAAAACATTACTGAAAGAAAACCATACACAAAAAAATAATAACATCAACATTATTTACTTCCAGACAATCAACATTGACGACTTCTTCTTCGAATTACTTAAGCATTACAAGACGCACTCGATTTGAATGCCAAAAGAGGAAATCACTTTGGGGCAGTTGAAAGTTGAGTTGCAGCAATGTATGGAGATGTTGTTCTTGTTGTTGTTGATGTTGTTGATGATGATGATGATGATGTCGTTGGTGGTTGCTTTTAATACCTTTTTTTTCTCTGCCATTTTTTAAGCTTTGCGCCCGCTCCCATCGCCGCACGCTCTACAAAAGTATGCGACATGCATAACAATGAGTGCGACTATGCCCGGGCGTGAGTCTATGGGGTCTTCAATCTTGACATAAATCGGAAGCACATAAATTATTAAAAGTATAATAATAAGCAAAAGATGTACGCTAATGAAACTGAAGCTGTCAAGAAATAATTGTCAAAAAAAGGAAAAAGTTGGTCCCTTTTTTTTGGGATAACTTTTTTCACTTGACGCTGGTTGCTCTCACTGCATGTCAAGTAGCAATTGAGACTTGCATTGTATGGCGGCACAAAAACCACAAGGAGGCGGGGTACACGAAAACTTGTCAACTATAAAAGCTCATGTATCGCAAGACATGACATCGACATCGGCATCAACAACTTTGCACATATAAAGTCATATGACATCTGACTGCCACTTGTCAGAAAATATTTGCTTTAAAGACACAAGAAGTAGGGGGTGAAAAACACCTACGCCTTTCCGCACGAGTTGCAATCAGAAAATGTTTGAAAACATTTCCATTTACTTTTGTTTCCGTCTTGATAGCTTCGACATGAGTCGACGACGACTACATGTACATACAGACATACATATATCGTTAAATTGATAGAATAAATGAGCATAAATTGAAAAGCAGCAATATCAATACTAAAAGAAATCAACCCTCAACCCTCTATTATAGCAACAAAATATAAGAAAAGGGGGTGTCGTCTGGTGCTGTTGTTGCAGCTCCCACACTTCAACGCACATATGGGCAATTATTTAGTGCTTTGGTACAGCTGAGACTCAACACACACACAGCGAGTATTCCCAAACCACCTTAGCAGCATGCCCAAACCGCTATTACTATCGATTTGAGGGTGCATTACCAAAACCCCAACCCATCTTTTGGCATAGACTTAAGTCTGCGCTCGACAAACTTTTTGGACAGCAAGCAAGCAAAGCAAGTAACTCTAAATGAATGAATGAATGAGTTGTCCTATGTACAAGTGCGTGTGTGTGTGTGTGTGTGTTTGAATTGCATGCAATCAGTTCGAAAAATTTCTTTATGCTTTGCCTTACAACACATGGAAAACTGCCAGGAAACGCCGGCAGTGGCAATGGCAGTGGCAGCGCTTTTAGTCATTCATACGCCGAAGAGAATAAAGTAATTTAAAGAACCCATAATTCTATCCCTCAGGAATGTACACAAGTCTCTGGCGCTTATTATTTTGCTGCTTATTTTTTTTATTTTTTTTCTGTTCGGTTCGGTTCAGTTTGATTTCGGCAAACTGCCAGTCAAGTCATTCAAGTCAGCCAGGACATGCCCACTCTTTGGTTAGTTTCCTTTCATTGCGCTTGTGTTTGGTGTATGTCGCACATCGCGTGTTGCCAATTTGTCGACATTCATTCGCAAAAGCAAAGAAAAAAGAAGAAATAATATGCGCAACTAGCATGATGAATGGCAATGGCAACGAGGTACGTGGGAAGGGCGCAAAAGCGCTCTTTGTTTGGCACTGCACTCGCGGCTGTCGACGCTGTTTGTTCTTAAACCAAATTTAGACGTAATTAAATATGAATTGTTTATTTAAGGCGCACGTTCGAGTCATTCACTCATTCAAGCAGCAAAGCAAGCAAACCAAGCCAAGCCAAGCCGGCGAGTGTTAGGCACCCATCAGCCATCGCCCATCAGCCAACTCATTCAGCCATTCAGTGCGCTCGCTTGCCATGAGCCTTGCTGAGTTCAATCAAGCGTTGACTTGTTATTATTCTAGTTGCGGCTCCTGCCACGCTTTGTTGCACAAAACTGTTTCAATGCGCTGGGCACGGGCACGGGCACCGGCGTCCAAAAGTTTTCGACTTGCGTCGCATGGCGTTTTGTTTGTGTTGCAGCAAGTTATTCTTGCGGGTGTTGGCCTAATACAAACGCAACGTACACCCTTGCCTCGCCTGCCAAGCACACACAAGAGTAGTCGTGTCGTGTCGTGTGCCAAGTTTAGGCGGTGCAACGATTATTGCCGCCGGCAAGTTTTAAATTAAAACAGGTGTGTCAAATATAAACTCGGAGGATTCCAATGTGTGGCAGCTTGGCATGTATGGCTAAAGAGGGTTGCAAGTGGCGCTGTTGGTGGCGGCTTATGTAAACAAGTCATAGTTTGATTGGTTTCAAGTTGACTTTGCTGAGGTTATGTCGTTTTTAAAGTCCTTAAAAAGCCAAGGCAACTTTAAGTTTATGCAAAAGAAACGAGTTGCCTCATGGCGCACACAGCTGAGAAGTTTAAATGAGATACTTGGTGTATGTTGTCTAAAATGATTGATTATGTGTAAGAGAGCCTTGTTCTGTTCTATTTGATTACAGATGCAAAGCTATAAATGTTTTTAACTAACTTATCCAACAAGTATAGAGCACAGATGAGTTCATTCCTCCTGCCCTTTGAATTTACTGCTTGCATCATAATTAAATTGTCATTTCAAAACTTAATGCAAGTTTATGTTTTTAAATGTAAATAAATTCCGAATAAATCATAATAATATATATCGTGTTATTTCTTTATTATAAAAGCTTAATTATGAGCATAATATAATTAAATTGTTTAATAGTTCGTTTCCGGCAAATGAACTTTTCTTATGAAACAATAACAATACAAAATAAAAAGCAAAATCTTAGAGAGAGAAGAAAGTAGTGCTGGACAACTGCTAGAAGCATCCATAGTTAGATGGTTTTTTCACTACTTCTTCTTTTTAAGGTAGACGAAATATAGTGAAAGTTTCAAGATTCTAGATAAGACTGCTTGGTAGAGAATTTGATCTTAGGTTATTTTTTGGATTCCCTTTCTCTTTAGCACCAATTCAAAAGATCCCAATATCAGATGTACAACTTGGAGCCTTAAAGATTTCAGAAGACCAAATGAAACTATTTTAGACTAACCCATGCTTTTTCTTGAAAAGTTTCTATGAAACTTGCAAACCAAATATTTCCAACAAGTAATAGCAAAGTATATTCACGTCATTTCCAATTTTCAAAACGACATTCATGGCTCATCCTTTTCTTTCTTGCAAGCCAATCAATAAAACTCTTTTACGATTATTCCTTCTTTCCTGCTTCCTTCTTTCAACCCTCATACAGCCAGCAAGCAAGGATTGTCAGAGCTTTTAGAACAACATTGTAAGTATTTAAGAGCTGAAATGTCATCGTTTCCCGCTGGCTTGAAGCGCATAGCAAATGTAAGACATGGCCAAATGTACGCATTGATTTATGATTGCTCGGACACAACCTTAATATATCAAACAATTAGCGACAAAAGCATAAACATGTGCGTCAAGTTATGCAATCGTAAATGACGCATAAATTCATGTAAGTACAACACTTAATACGTAAAGTAAATTGAGGCAAGAGCCATGGCGACTTCAGTTGACCATAAATGCAATGGCGAATTCAGCGACAATTTGTTGTTGTCCAGCAGTCTAGCAGTTCGTGCAACAGCAACTACAATGCACATGCAGCAACATTAAAACTTTGTTTATTGAAGTGCGAACATTAGCAACGCTCAGCCAAGGCTTACCAAGCAGCACGGAATGGCGCTATGAGGTCTGAACCACCACCCTGCCGGCCACTAACAAATTACAACAATACCATGGTATGTGTGTGTGTGCTACAGTAGCAGCCCCTTTGGTTGGAATAAAGTGCAATTTTTTTTGTTGCTTGCAACAAAAGCAACACAACATGACACGCACTAAACAAACAACAAATTGTTGCGAACAACAAACGAAAAATGCAAGTCAATGGTGTGAATAACGAAGTAAAAATCCAATAAGCATAACAAGCGCAACCAATGAGGCGCTGAGACAATACAAAAAGGAGAACAGGACACTCAACATGGTGACAGTGAAGTAGAAGTGAAATCAGGCGTGCACTTGTCTTAATGAGCACATTTTTTCACTTGTTTGCGTTGCCTTCTTGTAATATTGCAAAAAGAGTATATTACCCATGTCATGAAGTTTGCAACGCAGAGAAGGAGACATCGCCGACTATATAAAGTATTCTACAAATAATCTTAATCAGCACGACGAGACAAGTTGACAGAGCCCTCCCAATCTGCTCTAAAGTTTTAAAGATATCAGACATAAGTCCTGGAATTGTATGTTCCGGAACTATCTTAATCGGACCACTGCATGATAGAAATGATTGGTCTATGAGGTTTTTGTAAAAACAATTTTTTGTTCTTGAACATAAACAGACAAAATTTATTAATCCTTAACTATATTCCAAATATATATAATAATCCTCCATATAGAAAAAACTTAAAAGTGGGACTTATCCACATGCAGAGCTAGAAATATTATATAAGAAAATCCATATAGAGAAAACTTAAAAGTGGGACTTATCTACAAGCAAACCTAGAAATCAGAAAATGAATTTATATGACTAATGGAAACACTTTAAGAACGACTTTCCAAGAAGAATAATTGGGAAAAATGTTTGCAAGCGTATATAAGTTTCGACAAAGCCTAAAAAAAACTCCATGATTTTTTTTTATGGCAAAAATCTTTGGTCATTTTTAAAAGTTTTTAACATTTTTTTCCTTAAGAAACATTTACTCACACAGACTGTGTGTCTCACACAAAGCCACGCTGAGTGGTTGCCTTGTGGCAACATGTGATTTTGCACACATTTCCCCCCACATTTTTATACAATTACCTTTCGACATGGTCGCATTAGCAGCGAAAGCAGCAGCGCGGTCGACGTTGACGACGTCGGCGGATTCGAAAAATCAACTGCAAATTTGTTGCGGTGCATTAGTTTCAGTCACTTTTGCTCATGCTTTTATATGCTCCGCCTTGAGCGCACATAAAGACACTTCCGCTTCACACGTGCTGCCAGACAGGATATTGCTTTATCATCGAAGCAAGCACGAGCGAACAAAAGACAAAGGACAAAGGCCGTCTCCGCATTGATATCAATACACGCTCGACTGCAACTGCGACTGATATGAGCGGCGAGCGTCGTTCGCATTTATCGTTAAAACGATCGCACAGGCGTCGGTCGTCGCTCGTCGTTCGTCGTCGCAACTTCTTTCATTATTACTGCAGTGCACAAATTAATTTTCTTCTTTGCAGAAATTCATTAAAAATATTAGAGGCAAAAGCGCACATAAATTTCCGCTAATTTGCGCGGGTGAGCCAGACGTGCAACGACGATAAGCGAGAAAGGGGGCGCACAGTTTCATTGTGAATGTTATTACATTTAATTGCATTAGCGGCACCTTGCGGTGCTAGATATTTTAGCGTAGATATTGTATCTAACTAAAGCCCATACTGACGTACTACACATAATTTATCAAAATCAGCAACGCTAAGGCGAAATCAGAGCGCAGTGTGAGACAAACGAAAATGCAGACAGGCCACTTTCATCAGTGGCAAATGTTGAGCGACACGACACGTCAGTGCAACAGGGGCAGAGAGCAGAGTACACTGTAAAGATGCTTTTTCGGGAACACAAGTCAAATCTATTAACTATGAAATTATAGAGAAAAGTCTAAGATGGAAGTTGTTCTTAAAAGAAAGTGGGAAAATGTAAACATACCTTTTAATAAAAAATATAAAATAGTAACCAGAAAAGTAACGATTCGACAGATCTGCAACTCTATGTTGGATCACAAAGTAGAAAGTTTAAAATTCTTACAACAGCAAATCATTCTTCACTAAATACAATGCAGGCATGAGCAGTTCTTGAAAAGACTTAAATCAGTTCGGTTCTATAAGTCTCCGATGAAGTTTAACAAGACCATCTTTATCTTTTCTTTCTTTATTATACTTGAAAAGGCTTATTTTGCATAGAGTATTGAGAGAAGATCTTAATACGCTCCCCCTATCGATACTTATTGCTACCCTAGCTGTACAGCTTCTTACACACCCATGCCATTCTCACGGTGTATACAAATACAAAGTGAAAAATGATTTCAAATGGCTTACAATATGCTTTTAACGAAAATCTATTTGAAACACACAACACACACAAAACACAGAAAACATGCAAACAGCATAAATGCAAACCATAATATTTCCATCCACGATGGTTGCCGCCGTTCCCACCCACCGTTAAGTTGCGCTAAGAATGAAAGTAAGCATATTTTCTGCACAATCACTTACATCATTAAAATGACGCGTAAATGAAAATTCGCTGTGCGCAAATATGACGAAACAACAACAACAACAACGACAGCAGCAGTAGCAACAATGCATGGAAGAAGCGAACCATCATTCATCAAGGATTTAGTTAAACGCGCTAAAGCGATGACAACGACAAGGACGTAGCAGTCTAAAAGCATCATGACTCTGTGGCAACACCAGCTGAGCTGAGTACGCCGGTGCCTTGGTCATAGTCGGGGGCAGCAGCCAGCGACGCTTGTCTAGACGAGCACAAATGAAAGACGAAAGCGTTGAAACCTACAAAACGACCATTCATCATCATGTGTCATGGATTACGTTTTTTATACCCTGCACTTTCATATATGCACAAGGCTACATTAGATCTAAGAACACGGAGGTAATGTGGCACGGAAAAACATGACTATTTACAAAGAAATAGGATATTCATGCCTACAGTCAACTTATTTTGGCGAATTCAAGTCTTTGATTAAGAAAACCACGCTGTCAGTCATATTTTCTTTATTACTTGAGTAATAATTGATAGTTGAGTTTAACAATATGACATATGATGAAGTTTACTTAATAACCGCAAGTGATTTACTTCTGACTTAATTATGATTACCATAAAACAAATGTATTGTTTAATTGATTTCATAAATTATACTCGAAGAGAGTAATTGAAAAGTAACAGCAAGCTGGTTTCTCAAAGTGATATATTCAGTTTAAAGAATTGAGATCCGATTAAAAAGCTTTGAGGAAGATAGCAAAATATACAACTAGGGACATTTTCATATGGATAGTTCATAATATTTAGATAAAAGTCAAAGGAACGACTCCTTATAAAGTATCGTGATAACTAGCAAAATCTGGACCTCTCTCGTTTGAAAGAATATCAGCTCTTAACCCAATTTAGTCTAATTGTTTTTAACAGGGATTGTTCTTAACAGCTCAGCTACTTAGAACCGAAAGAATGATATATATCCAATAGAAATACTTCAGAGGTATTTATCACGCCCGTTTAATGTCTCTGAGAATTAATTAAAGACAATTCTGAGTATAAGGAAAGAACCGATTCGACATACTGAAGTTGTTTCCTACAATAAGCTGTCATAAGAATTTATATCACTGTCATTCAGTTTGGGCGATATTTTATAACTCAGGTTCAAGATTGAAAAGATGCGTGACTACAAAATAATCAATAATATTTTCTCGCCATTGTTGCATGAGACAAAGAGTGTTCAAATGTCGCACAAATTCGTTTCGAAAATTAGCTAAACATGCGATTTATGTCAACGTTGTTAGGCGAAGTCGCAGCAGCAGCAGCAGCAGAAAATGAAGCAGCCGTAGACCATTGACTGACTGTCCAAGTCCGACATTGGCTGGTATTTGTGCACAGTTGCTCAAAGTTGATTGTGGCATGTTTTTGTGGCATGATCTCCGGTTGCACAAACTGCCGAACGTTGCAAGTGCATTCTCTGGACTGCCTTGTCAGCGTTCGGTACGGACGTACGCAGCTGCAGAGCCTTGCTCACTGAGCAGAGAAGCTGATTTTCGTATTTGCATTGTATTTGCTGACTCGACATTGCTGGCAGCGCACAGTGATGAGTGTGGGAGAGCTCAACGTATGTGTTTGTGTGTTTGTGGTGTATGCACAAGCAAACTGAGCATAAATCAATCATATTTAGTGTTGTCGTCGTTCGAATTTGTGAGACTGTTGACATATTTTCGATGCAAATTTCGGGCGTTGGTTTATTGCTTGACTGATTGCTTGATCGCTTGCGCGCTTGACTGCTGCAATTTATAATATTTTTTGTTGTTCTAGAGTATATAATTTATAAACAAAAAATCATCTTTAAAGATTTCCGACTTCAAACATGTGCCAAATGTTAATTTTTCTTTGCCATTTTATTAAAATTAAAGTCGCATTTATTTGTAAATAATTTGTGCACGAATCGTACAACAACAACAGCAGCAACATGACATGCAACAATGCTGAAGTCATGCCAATCAATAGCAGAGCGCTTAGACAGTTTGACAATTGGCTAACATGAGTTTGCAGTTTAGCCAAAGCCGAAGCCGAAACGGGCAACTGATTCAACGACACCGTCAAACATGCCTGCCTGCCTTCTGAAATTGACGAAACAAACAATGTCAAATGACATGAAAGTCAGGCCAAAACCGATGCTATGCGAGTACGAGTCAAAAACACACACACACACACACAGTCAATTGGCTAGTTTTTCTTTACACCACCACTGCACCACTCCGCCCACCCGACTACGCTAGTCTAACGCTCGCACACTTGGCATTTTCAAATTGACAATTTCGTACAATTTAGACAACATGTTAAACATGCATGAACATGTTCATTCGTTCCTGACATTGACTATAATGTCTGTATTTGTTACGAAAAACTTCTTCTTGCGCTTTTCGTATTAAATTTTTAATAAAATTGGCATTTCCGTTGCAGAAATCATAAAAAATGAAGTTATTATGAAGAAAAATATGGCAAAAACAAGTTGATAAAGAATTGCTTATTAAATTAACACTTGCGTGCAGCAGAGTTGTCATCTCACACACACACACACACGATGAGTGTACCAACAATTATCGTAACAATAATTTTGCCGCTGAGCACAAATTATGTTATGGCACACAACTTTTTTAAGTGCGACTCAATGACGCGACTGCATGAGTTGCCTGCATTGACTCATGACTGCCCAGCGGTGCTTTAAGGCATGCCCTGACCAAGCAAGTGCATGTGAACGTCATGCAAATGAAGCTTGCATGACGTTTGTCACTAGAGTGCAATAAGGTCAGTTGCCGTCGTCAAAAACACGAAGTCGTTCGTAGCATGTGACATGCTTCTGTTAGCGAAAGTGCCTGAGACTGTTCCGAACAGTCGCTGTTATTTGCATTGAGCATGCTCAGCGCCTTCTTCTTTTATGTAACAGAGATCTAACATTGAGTGGCGAATTATCCCGCCAGCAGCGCTAAAATTTCCAACTGGGCGTTCGGTTTGTCTTGCTCGTTGTCGTTGTCTCTCTGACAGACAATAACATCTTTTTGAATTTACTACATAAATTTGTTTGCTGCTAATTATCGATTGCGTAAAATATTCAACCGCCATAAGCGACACCAACATGGGTTTCACAGCGTTCGATACTTTTGTGCGTTACTTTAATTTATTTCAGGCAAAGTGGCTTAAATGGTTTCTGCGAAAACGATGCGCTACTTCAACTTGTGTCCAACCAAGTGATTTTGAGCTGAAAAATTTTGTCAAAATATACGACAATTGAACGAGAAATGCGCTTAAATATGTCAAGACGATTATACGCACTTTGTTTATGCGCTGACAGACTTATTGAAAAGATAATTTTTGTACACTTCACTTCAATCAGAGAAAACTTACTTTGTGCGTTGAAGTCAACATGAGTCATCAAAAAATACCAAAAGTATAGAATTCGTTTTAGCAAAGATACGTTATTGTTTTGGTTTTGTGGTTTGGCAAAAGATTTCTTTTCCCATACATGTGTTAATTGCGTTATAAGTTGGCTTGATTGATTGATTCATACATTTGCGACTTAAGGTAGCAAAGTGTCATCATCATCTTTTGTAAGCACATGAAGTTGTTAATCAAGTGAAATATGTGCAAACGGAAGTCGCTTTGAAGTGAATGCCAAAAAAGTTAAGTAATTTAAATGATAAAAGCTGAGCGGCAAATCAATTACTTACAATTCAGCAGAGCAGCAGCTGTGCTCGACTCAACATGCCACTTGCCAAACAAAGTGGCCAAAATGAACAGCAGCAGCGGCAGCAACAAGAAACTGATTATAACCGCAGCATGCCGGCTTCATAATGTCCACTAAATTTTTCTGCCTCACTGAATAACTCGTTAAATATTTAAAATCAAGTGCGCTTAAATAATTCAAAGCAGAAATTATGCGACAACCAAACCAACGACAAAAACTCAGCCAAACATCAACTGAAAAGTCAAATGAAAAACCTGAAAAGCGACATAAAAGCAGCACTTAGAGACGCATGAGTGAAAAAAATGTGAAATGCGTAGCAGTACGGGTCGGACTCGGCTCGGGCTCTATAACGAGCCCATAAAGCACTTAACCCTTTTATTTTTTTTTTGCCTCTTCCTTTTTGAGTCAAAGTCAGCAAACTGAAAATGAGAATCAAAAAATGGAAATAAAACGAAACGAAACAACCAAAAAAAGACACTTCAAGTTGCCAGCAAAACAAACTGAAATAAAAACGCTCATAATTATTTGCGTTGCGTAAGTTACCTAAACTTGAAAAGTGAAGCAGACGCAAAACATTTTTTTAATTAAAAAAAGTAAAAAAAAAAAAGGTAAAACGTCGCAAAGATGTAGCGCAGCAGACGCAGTACTGCGGTCAAGGTGGCGGCATTAAAAAAACTTGTCAATATTTAAGCAAAACCAGCGAAGCAACCAAGAAGAAGAAGCAACAAAAAATCAAGTAAACAAAAACAATATCAAATGCCTTGAAATGCAGAACAATGTTGGTCAGACCGAATGGTATACTCTTTTTCAAACAACCAAAGACAAAAAGCGCCTCAAGCCAAACTTGACTCTTCGTCATCAACATCGACAACCAACTCAACTCAACACGACTCATCAAGAACATCTTTGCAAACTTCATCATCTTCATTATTATTATCATCATCAACGAGATCTTTGAAATATTATAATTGTGCAACCAAATGAAAATAAGTCTTGGCATTTTAAGTGGCAGTCAATTCTCAAGTTCCACAAAGCGTTTGTCCTCCGCGCAGTTTGGCAAGGAAGGGGCAGAAAAAAACGTTGCCAAAGCGTGCTGCACATTAAATAATATTCTGAGCATAAATAATGTTCATAAAAAATGCAACAGGCCGGAAATATTTTCGTAGCAAATGTACAAGAAAAACTTTTTGTATCTCTTCTTTTTTATTATTTACTTATGTATAAGCGGTCATTTTTCAAAACGCTGCGGCAGTGAAGTATTCGCTTGAAGCATTCAGCGTTGCAATACAGAGATCAACCACAAAATCAAGCTCAAGAAGTGTGATGGTAGAGCATTGTTTCTTTTTGGCGTTTCAAATGTTGTTATTCATTATTGGAGTTTTCTTCCACTTGGTTGACATTCAAATTCGGTATGAGTATATAGTTTGCACTTGCTACACTTTGGCCAACTGCAGGACAGTTAAAAATAGCGTAGAATATTTATGAAATTAATTTTATTTAATGAAAAATTTTAAGGAAAGCTAAAAAGATTCTCAGAATAATGTCCATTTGCCTATAGAAACAGAACTATGAAAAGTGTCCTCATATACATGAAATATTTGAATTAAAGGTCTTATCTGCAATAATGATATCTTAAGGCAGAAAAAAATTAAGCTTGTATGCGAAAAATTCAATGTTTTAAAAAAATAAATATAAAATGTCATCTTATACTCCTATGCAACATAGAGCAACACGGCACATACGACATTCTATCACTCGAATTATTCACAAATCCATATCGAATTTAGAAAAAGTTTATTGGTGGAGAAAACTTGTCCGAATCGACTTCAACTTGAAACTTTAATCAAATTTTATTTCAAGCAACGAACATGAGTCACTCACGCGGCGCGACTTCTAGACATGATATTTATATGTCTTTGAATTGAATACTCAATTTTTATTTTCTATCAACAACCCTGGCAACACTTTCACAATAAACAACAAACAAACTTCGTCTAGTTTTTCTTTTACTCATGCTTTTGGCAATTTCCGCTTTTAATAGCAGCATTGAAATTGCATTTTCTTGTTGTTATCTCACTTTTTAAATCTGACTTTGAATGTGATGAGCTGCTCCAACTAAAAAGCACAGTAGAAGACACTAACACCAGCAACAACTACAACAACAACAGCAATGTATTATGATGATGTTGTAGCACAAATTGATGTGCTGAGATGAGCGAACGAACGAACAGTCAAAGTCAAGTTCTTATTGCTCTTCTGTTGTGCTATAAAAATACGAGCGAATCCTCTGTGAATTTCTACGATGCCGATGACACACACACAAACACACACGCACACACACTACAAAGGATAATGCCAAGCCAATTAAATTGTTTTTCCCATAAAAATGCGCAAATTGGAAAAAAGCAAAAACAAAGCAAGCCAAGCCAAGCCAAGCCAAGACTGCAAGCAACACGATTTCAACGCTCAGATAAAGCGAAAAATGCCGACAACATGCGATTTATTTATACACTATTTTTATTTTTTTGTCGTTCTGCTATTTTCACAGTGTAGAGGGGCACCCTTAAATAGTGGCAGCAGAAGCACAAAGAAAGGCATTTAAGTGAAGTTTGGCACGTTGGAGTGACGGCGCACGTTTCACGCATTCGTCTCGATTGCAGTTTAGTGCAATCAAAGAGGATTCATCAGGACACAATGTCCAGCGAAGCGTACTAATACCGCCACCAGTCATGCCGACCGAACGACCGACCGACCAAAAGGACGAGACCAGTAAGTCTGTTGCTTGTGCTTTAAACCAAAGAAATTAGTGTTTAACTAAAATCCGATTTGGGCAAAACAATGTGATAAAAATGCAAGTAAGCGCGCGCATACAAATATGATGATGAGCTGCTGATACAAGCGTACAAGCGCACAAGCACCAGCACAAAAGACAAAAGATACACGGGGTTGGTTTGCTTGATCGCTGAGTGCTCTGCTATTTTTTTTTGTCTTTTGCCATTGTATGACAAGTCCTGTGGGAAAAGCATTACGCTCAGCTCAGCTCAACTCAACGCAACTGAACTATCACAGCGCTCGGAGGGTGTCATCATCATGCCGCTACTAGTAATCCGACTTGACTGCAACGTTTGCTGATTACGCTTGCCGCATGATATGCTCTACTGTGCTTCTTCGTTTTTTATCAATTGTTTGCCATCAGCAATTGTATGGCCAGACTTTTATGACTTTCCAACAGTTTCGGCTTGATCTCTCTCTGTCTCTCTCTGGAAACCGCATTTATTCGATTAAATTAGAAAAGCTGTAAAGCGCATGGGTAAAGAAAAACTGCGCATATGCACGAGCAGCGCGTTCTATCAAATTAGTTTCTTACGCTTGGATTTGCACACGACAACAGACAAACACTCGATAAGAGTACTCAAGGGTTGCTTAATTCGATTATAAAGGATTAAAGCTGGCAAAAAAATTAGTGAGAATAAAAATATAAACTTAACTGGTAACAACAAATAGCAACAGCAGACGAAGTGCTCTGCCAGTGAAGCGTATTTGATGTATCTGTGTGCGTGTGTGAGTGTGTGTGTGTGTGTGTGATTGTCCGCTTGGTTGATTTGTGGTTTTAGTTGCATGACTGATGTATCGCGTTGAGTGGCAATTCAGAATGAAGAACTTAATAGGGACTGCGATTTAGCTTGGCTTTGGCTCAAAGGCACATAAACTTGAAGATTTGCTTAAGCAAGATCTACAAAAAGTTATTATGACTATGGGAATAGTTAAATTAATCAAAAACAAAATAAAATATAATTAAATTTTCACACAGCATGTCCTAAACGACCTTGATGTTAATGATAGCTCTGTTAAGATTAGAATAGTAATTGGCATGTACTCTTGATGTTCAGATATTGAACTAAACGTCCTTCGTCATTTAAATATTGAGACCGCCTATGTTAACTAGCGCACACACAACACATACAACCATATCATTTAAATGCAATATAAGCACCAGAGTATTCAAAACCAAAGCAAACAGCAATGGTTTGGAGCATGAGAAAAATTGCCTCATTGTCCAAAGAAATTTATTCGAAATCATTGAATAAATAAATAAGTATTATATTTTGTTATAAAACAATTTTATTATAAGCAAAAAAAGATCAATTGTTGCCTTCTTCTGAGCGTGCTTCATTACGTTGCAATTCCATAAAGTAAGATAGCACCACGAGATTCATATATGCATTCACACCTGTAATAAATTTTATTTACGACTTATGTATCTCAATTTTTTGGCTCTTTATGTTCACTTACAGAAACAGACGAGAGATATAACAATATCAGGCGCATAGTAATAAACCACTAAGAGCACCAAATGCACAATATGACTCAGAACTTGACCGATCAAATAAACCATGACTGCTGTCATACTTTCCTAAGCAATAAACAGTTTTTATTAAAGAATATATAATAATAAAGATTTTGTAGAAGACGGAAGATGATGTATGATATATTCGGTCTTATAGACTGTGCAGCGTAAAAATTGGGTTTGATTAGACAATAAAGAGTTCGGAACAAAAGTTCTGATGAGATCTCTTATAATAAGTATACAAAAACGAGAGTTTCTCTTCAGTTTAAGCAATTTGATAAGAGATTTTCAAATTTGAATTCAAAAAGAACTTAAAAGCCATCAAAAGATACTCACCAGACAGACGCCAAAAATAAGTATTGAATCGAAAATGAATATTGTCACATTGCTGTAGAAAACATAAAAAAACGTGTCATCTGTAAATAAAGGAAGAAAAATAACAAACTTTAATAATTTATTTACTTATTTGTTACTATAAAAATTGTTGTATAAAATTTAATAAATTTCGAATTTGCAAAACATGTCTAAGCTTTGAGTATTATTTCCATAGATAAAATATTTATTTATAAATTATCATTTGTTGTTTCGTTACCGTGTATGTGAATGGTGAAGGTAATGACAGCTTGTACAAGGATATCAATAACGACCGAGAACACGGCGCCAACGCGTAGTTTGAAATACCAACAAAACTTATTCAATATGCACATGCTTATTTCAACTTTAGACAGATAATGAAGTGCTAACTTAACAAATTCGTACTGATTGAGGCCTTAGAAAAAAATTTATTGGCGTGACAGATCTTCTATAGGGGCTAGATGACTCAAGAACACTTTTGCGAAGCAAACCGAAAAGAAGAAAGTTTAGCCAAAGGTGCTAGTTAAAGCGGTAATAGATGAACTTAAGCCAAAATCGGTCCAAGCACAAGCACTCTAATTGGCATGGAAGATATAATAAGAAGCGCTCAATGGAAAGGTGAGTTAGGCACAGTCATAGAGAAGAGTATACATATTTCTAATCTTAGTACTTTGCACACTTATTACTTCTCACTGATTATTAATTTGTGCGCCGCAGAAAACATCATATTAATGTCATACTTCAACCAAATAACAACCCAAAACTGTCAAAGCAAAGTTCAAATAACGGATTGATTTGAACAGAAACTGGTAAACGATACCGTGAAGAATCGCCAGAGAGCCGAGTCGAGCCGGCAAGCAAGAAATGTGTTTTTCACATAAGGTGGCAGCGTATATAATTAAGCTGTCAGATTATTTTGACATGCCACACCAGAAAAAAGAAAAAAAAAAAAAAAGGAAACCAAAATGAATAAAAGTACATTTGCGGAAAAGGAGTAAATTAAACTTGCCACAAGGAGTGGGGAGTGCAGAACAAATTGAAAAGTCGGCGTTAAAGGGACACAGGATACAACGACAGACAGACGGGCAGACATGCTGCCAGCAATTGTGTTGGTGTTGGTGTTGTTGTTGTTGTTGTTTGTGCTGTTACCGCTATTAGTATGTGCTAAATTATAATGTCGCAGTGCAAAAATATCTTAATGGCGGCATGAGTAGAAATACGAATCGAAGGGGCGTCAAACGACAACATGGTATTTGGCACCCCATTTCTGTATTAATAACAGTCATTTTTGATTTCAAATAATACACACACACACACACACGCACATTGAAGACCTCTTTCACTGCCTCAATGAATTGTATGAAATGTATGAATCGCACAATTACACGACATGAGATACACACACACGTTACTTTTATTGCACGCACTTCGCGTACGCAAAAGGGTTGGTTGCTCTGCATTCTGCCCGACATTTTTCGCAATTTATTGCAGATTAAAATTCAAAGCTACTGGCAAACTATGCCAAAATGCAGCCAAAGCCGCAGAAGGCCACGCGAAATGACTTGGCATTCTTTTGCGCATTTGTCAGATTGTACATTGTTTGAATGTTCTGCGATTTGATTTTTGGTTTAGTGTACATTTACGCTTATTTCGTTTGTTCGCCCTTTGGGGGTTGCTCGTAAATTGTCGACACATAAGTATAAAAAAAAAAAAACATACCATAGTATGAAAAAGTTCTAGCGAAAATTTTAGATTTTGTATTTAACCAACTTCTATAACAAAACACACACAAACAAAGTAGAATAATAATAAAAAAAAAACAAATACATAAAAAATCGTGCAAATAAAAACGCACTCACGCGAATTTGGCTGGCTTTGTTGATTGCGTGAATTTCAAGTTGGGTGGCATTTTCCTTCCACGCGACAAAAGCTTCACCCTTTCCGCCCCGCTGCGTGCTTAAACGAAATATGTTCCCTGGTCTTGATAGTTGCCTCCCTGCCTGATTGCCTGCTGGTGGCACCGGTAGCTCGTGGTTGTTGGCTATTAGTGGGGCGCATATTAAGCGCTCAAGTGCACTCCGTTGGCATGGAGTACTTAATATTATACGCTGTTCGATAGCGGAAATGTAACAAGGATATTGGCATGTGTGTTTTAAAATCCACAAAGTTGCACAGTTTCTGACAAAGGCACGAAACATTTCTGTTCACTTGACTTTTTCGCAAATCTTTAATAACTTTAAATATCTTTTGTCCGTAAGGACTTCAAATAATACTCGACTTTTAATCACTCAATACCCATACAAAGGGCTTTTTTTATTGTGAAAAAAAATAAATATATTGAAAAGCTTGCCAATAAGCTAACCCTTGTGCGAAATTTCTAAAGAGCAGATGTCCTTTGCCTTGTAGTCAATCTAATTACCAACATTTGAATCATGCCAATCGACAGAACAGACTCCTGGCTTCTGGAGACAAGATTGACATGCCATACTATGGAGTCTCAACTGGCAAGTGCTTTAAAGCCAATTGGTGATAGATACAAATAAAAGTGCTTTCAAAGACATTCCTTCATTGAGTGTGCCTGAGCTTCATTACAAACGCAAAATACAATTCGAACATAGAGCAAAGAGCATAATGGATAGCAAAGAAATGCCCAATTAAAGAGCCAGATCCTATTTACATACATGAGGCTCAAAGTAGAGTAGCGAAATGCCAACGTTTTAATTTTCCATTGGAAAACGCTAAAGAACAAAAAACGCCAAAGAAAGAAAATAAAGTAAAAGCAGAATTGTTAGAAAGAAGGAGAAGATGAAAGCCTGAACTATGTGGAGAAGACAAGAGACAACAGACAGAGAAAGAAGCTAAACCGGCAGCGATTTGTTTGCCAGCGCTGTGGTTTTACAACACTGGCAGCGTACTAAACTGTGAGTTAGTGCAGAAAGGACGATGAATGCATGTGTATGTGTGTTGGTGAGTAGGTGAGGGTGCAATTTTCAAAAGCAGCGCGTAGGGAACAAAAGAAATTGAAAGCCTTAAAGGCATTTTTTAGCCAACGAGACTACAACAGAAGAAAAGGCAGCAGAAATACAACAAGAGCGAAAAAAAAGATGCGAAACTTGTTAGAAATAATATAGCAAACATAAAAAGGAAGCAAGGAAGGCGACTTGTGGCAGGCATGCAACATGGGAATAAAAAAAATAATACATTTAAGAAAAACATCATCAAATGTATTTGCCTGAAACCACAAATTACTTACAACAGCCTTGTAATGGGCGTGAGTGTGAATTGCAAAGCGCATGAAGAGCGCGAATGAAAGTACATGAGACAAAGCGAGCATGGGCGTCTGTTATATACGCAAAGGGACAGCAGTCCGGCCGTACTGCCGGCATTTGGCATATGTGCGCCGCAGCTGAGAAACAAGTGTTGGTGGTGAAATGCTAAACAAATTGTTCATGGCGAAATGAAAAACGACCAAATGAAATACTTACAAGAAAATATGCTCTAGAAAACAGTTGCTAGAAAAGGGATGCCGTTTAACCAATTTGGAAAGTACAAAAAATTGCTTATAATTTGTTTGCCAACATTTAATTTCCTGTCTATTTGTTAGAAAAGACATTTACATACATAAGATTATAAAAGGGGTAAACGAAAAGGAAAAGGAAAAAGAAAATGAAAACTTTCCTTTTGTAGTTTTCAATAATGTGCAACATCAAAGGAACATTATGATAATTGAATATTCAATCATATTGAATGCCATTTGTCGCACACATACACAGACACACACATACACAAACTATAAAACAGCAGCAACCATGATTACCTGCTTAAAAGATTAGTTAGCAAGCAATATTCCAATGTTACATAAGGCAACACAAGACATACGTTAGTCTAGCACTTATCTTATACTGACCAACGTATGCAACAAAGCATTATTTTATGCATACTTTCACAAAGCAACACTGGACATACGTGAGTTTAGCACCACTTGCCTTATAATAACAAGTGCTAATGCTAGACTATCGCATGTTGCATGTTACGCTATGTAACATAGGAGTCTAAAATCATCAAAAGCTGCAAAGCGCAGCGCTTATTTTGAAAATCAAGTATTTTAGAAAATTTATTGCTTTTTTTGATTGTGCAGTTTTGCTTGTGTTACTTTAATGATGAGTCAAGTGCAGAAAGCAAGTCTTTCAAGTGCAAATTCCCATTATCACAAAATTGGTGGAAAAAATAAACTACGTTTTGCAATTAACAAATGCGCAAAGTAAATGACCTCTGAGGCAACGCAACGAGAAAACTTTCCTGCCGGTTTTGTCAGTTTTCAGCGATTTTAATGAACCAACGCCTGCACAATTTCCCATAGACGAGGCTAAGCGACACTTGACCCTTGGCGCAAAATGACATAAGCAGTGGACGGACGAACGCATACGTTGACTAACGATGAATGAAACTATGTCCTAAACCGAAAGGTTTTTCAGCGTTGAAACCGAAAAAGAAAATGTGCATTGGGAAATGTTGCGGGAAAAAACGCATTTGCCACAGAATTACAAAACTGTACACACATGCACAAATGAAGGTAATTCCGCTGATGATGTTGTCGTTTGAACGTCACTCGTCATTCGCCACTCACCGCCCCACCGACCCAATGCCAACAACAGCCTTAGCGTATATACATGAAGCAACGCTGTATGTCATTAAAGTGTTAATTGCTTGCATTTCATGTACGCTACAAATATGAATACTGTCACACTCCCACACACACGCATGTACTTTAGTAAGCCACCACTGATAATGTTTGTCGTTTGAGGCGTCTGCTGTGGCAACAACAGCAACAGCGGCAGCAACAAAAAAGGATGCCACAAAAGTCACGGCGCAATAAATGAGCAACGCACATAAAGTCTCAGACTGCTTTGCTATACGATAATGTGCATCTATGTATGTATGTGTATGAGTATGAGTGTATGTGTGAAGGCAGTGCGAATCTGACACTTATCAGCGACATCATTATCATCTCGTCTCTGTGAAACTAGCGCAGCGGAAGTTCGCAATTAAGTTGTTAATTGTTGTAAATTTTTTTAAAAACAACAATTACAAGACGCACTACAACAACAACAAGTCGTTTGCAATTCAAAAACAAAAGACACAAGTTGAGTCATTTACTTATTAAGAACTTTTTGTAACTCAAAGATGCAATAAAAATAAGCTACAAAGATACAAATAAAATGCGCTTTAATCATACAAATTATACAAATATTATATTTCAGGCAAACGAAACTTTCTCATAACCCAACAGAAGTAAGAAGAACAAGATCGAAATCTTTGCACGCACACAAATTACAGATCAGCCAAGCCGAAGACATGAAATGCACAGACAAATCTTCGCTTCTTCGATGTTAATCAATATAATGATGGCTAATAAAATCAAAGTGAACTGCCAATCAAGCAACCTTCAGATTTTGATGGCCAACAACAACAACAACAACATTATATTGTTGCTCTGCTTGTTATTGTTTTGACTTGATTTTTGTTATAATGCAATTAAAATAACTTCAACATCTTCTTTACAGCAATGGACAATTAAATAGCGCACTCGAGCGAGCAATTCTTGTTTACTAACATTGAAATATTATTTGCTTTTCATTAGAAAATATATTTCAAATATAAATAGCCAGAAAACCAAAGTCTTCATTTAAAAAAGTATAATTTTAATAAAAAGTTGGGAAAATTTTGAAAAATTCAAAAATAATAATCTTTTTTTTAAAGGATAATACCCAAAATACCTGTAAATGTCTTGGTTCAAACGGAATTATGCTTAAAATGGAGAAAGCAAGATTGTTGCCGACGTAAAAACAATAATCCTTATGAAAAAAAGTTAGGATCTGAAAGAGTATGCTTGACTGCTGAAGTCTCACCGACCAATAAATAAATAATGTGAAAAATTATATGAATAGTTAAAGTTTTAGTGTATGAGGATGCCTGAATATCTGTGAGAGTATCCATAAGTATAAATACATGAAATTCTCGAAAATTACTCGTTGTAAATACTAAACGATTGTTCATAAGAAGGCCTTTTATTAGAATGTGTTCATTAGAAGAGCGAATCAGAAAAAGCATTTTATCATTTTTATCATTCCAGAGTAAGTCTGTGCTATTTCTTTGACCACAGCTGTATATCTGTGTTTCTACAATTTCAACTTTAATGCGTTAATAGGCCACAAAATCGGAGCAAAGTTGCTCTTTTGCCACAATTCCTGGAATGTTTGCGCAAATTATGCTTTAATAGTTTCGATTTTCTGTGTCTGCCTCACTGATTTTATTAAAGTGATTTTGTCTGGCTCTTGAAATAGTCCAGACTAAGCCAAATTATGCCTGGTTTGCCAAAACTCGTTGAAGCCCAAAAAACTTAACTAACTAAACACACACACACACACACACACACACACACACACGCACTCGCATACTAATAAACTTATCTTTGTCTCCATATTAACATGACCATTCATCGATGTTGGCTATAAAAAAAAAAGACTTGCTCCACCGCTCCTGCCCCCTTTTTAGCCAACAATACGCCATACAAAGAGAAAAGCACCAAAAAAAATAAAAGCCAGAAGAAGCAGCAGCAGTGGCGACGTGCGGGGTGTGGCAGCGAACAAAGAGGCATTCTTAATGTGAATCCATCAATCTGTGTCCGTGTTCGTCTGTCAAACACGCCGACCATCAATCGCATTAAAACCATAAAAGGATTGTTCATATGTATGTATGTAAGTAAGTAGACGACGAGCAGTCACTGTGCCACGCCCCGCCCGACTCGGCTAACGTCCATCGCGTATCACGCTTGCTACTGCTACACTAGCGTTGATCTCTTCTGCTACTTCTGCCGTCCGTCCATACAAGCTTTTTCGGTTAACGTTACGCTTTGTGACTTCACTCAGCTCCACTCCGCTCCATTCTGTTATTGTTGTTGTTCTTTTGAATGCACGCGAATGTGAATTTAACTGATGAAAAAGAATTTTTAAGCCCATTGTGTCTCAACAACAGCTCACAAAATAAGAAAAAAAAAAAAGTAATGCAAAGGCAAAAATCTTTCACAATACAACAACAAAAATAAAGCCAAAAAAACAGAGGCCATAAAGCAAAGGCAAACAGTTGAGTGAAAAAGGACAAAATGTCAGCAAAGCGTGACGATGTGTCGTAAAGTTTTCATCACTGATTCTTTGACTCAGTCACCCCCCCCCCAAGCCACCTCACTTCACTTCGCCCACCAGCACGACTTTTGACTGCGTTTGTCTTATTTGAAAGCGGACGCGACTTTTATGAGTTTCTTAGCCTGTTTTTCCTTCAACGCCTTATTGTTGTTTGTGTTGTTGGTGTTGTTGCTCTGGCAGGCCTTCCATTCTTTAGCAAAAGTGCAGCTTAATCAGTTCGGTTTGTTTGCCAATGTCGATGACGCCGAATCGCCTTCAAAAGCTTTGTTCGCTTCAATGCTGTTTTATGTATTTAACGGCGACATTTCCACAGCACTTTGCTTACTTGCAAAATCCAAGTTTTCGAATGTCAACTTGATTTCATCATCATCTTTGTGTCGGTTCGTAAGAAGTCATTAGCTAATGAACATAACCTCAAACTTAACTGTACTTAAGAGATCTTTTTCATTTGAGTTTAAAGAAAACACTTCATATATGCCGAAACTCATAATTTTTTGTTATCCCGAAACCTAGGAATTTATCTGACCGGATATTTTCGAGAGTGTCACAGATTTGGCAATTTGTTATCCTTTAGGCCTTGAAAATGGCCTAGTCAAATAAATAATGAACCAAGACAACAAACCTTCCAAAAAGTTACTGATGAAAATAGATAGGAGCATGGATTCCCCAGAGCCAGTACAAAATGAATCGGGGCGTGGTAAATAGTATAAGACAGGAAATGAGTCTTCTTGAAAATAGTGGACCTCGTGGATATCACTTAGAGTTAGCATATAAATACTTATTATCTAGGAATAGTCTCGGGATTCGGGGATAACGCATCAAGAATCCCTCAATCCCAGGATTGAAAAATAAATTCGGGATTGTATTCTTTATTAGTGTTCCACAAAAGTAGAATTATCGTTCTAGACACTCTTTAATCAGGCATAGCGCAATCAGCAGTCGTTGTAGATGATCGACACAATTTTGTTGGCATTTTTTCGGTTTGCAACATTTTGAGGCTTTCAAAAGTGACAAGAGTCTTGCGGAAACTTCAAAACAAGACTTAAGCGCTCATAAAAGCGATTGTAAAACCTTTTCTTAACTATATTGGCGTCTTTTATTTATCACTTGATTTTCAAAATGTTCAATTAGTCATTTTCAACGCGACTTAAGTCGGATCACTAAGCAATACAATGACTTCGACTTGGTAGTCCTTTCTTCTATTCTGCTTCCATGCGGTTTCCTACATATCGTTTTAAGCTATAAAGCATTAATAGCGCGCAGTTAAATGTTGTCTAAGGCACGTTATCAAAACTCTTTTTGTTGCCTTTTTTTTTGTAGAGCAAAATTCTTTTACAAATTACTAATTGCTCGAAATGCAACGCCATCGCAAAGCCAGGCATCTGCTAAGAGGCCTGAGACCGGCATGCCCGACATTAGTAAACTTCATGACACAAACGAGATACGTTTTGTTGCTGCGCTGGCTGGCAAGTCCAATGTGAAGCCAACAATTTAGCAAAGCAAATGCTGTGGCAAATCGTGGCTGAACACAAAAAGCTGAAAAATGTTACCAAATTATATATATTTGCACAATTTACAATTAACGTATCAAATCTGCGCCGCTCAGCTCAGCTCTGCTCTACTCGGCGCAGTGGGCTAAACTAAATCTAATTACTAACGAGCTGCAAAAAGCAACAAAAACATACAAATACAATGCAATGGCAAAATAAAGCAAACTGAAGTCGCTCACATTCACATTCGCATTCAGCATAAAGACAAATGGCCAACGTTTGGCTTAAACCGCGTCGAGTCGACTCGAGTTGAGTCGAGTCGAGCGATTGAAGCTTAAAAAGCGAGCATTCACATGCCGCACGCTGTGGCAAGCGACAAAAACCAAACCGAACCAAACCAAAGCAAACTAAAGCAAACGAAATGAAATGCAATGAAAAGAAAAAAGAGTGTGGCAAGAAAAACAGAAAACTAGAAAAATACCGCAGCCGCAACACGAAAAATGTATTTAGTTAAGAAGCAATCGCAGTTGTAGGAAAAAGAAAAAAAAATTCCGGAAAAGTTAAACTTAACCATGGCGAAGTTGTGGAGCTCTTCATGCAACAGTCATTGAACACATATGAAGTAAAGATCATATATAGTTCTTCTATGAAAGATGGTCTATTAAGTCTATTAGGCAACATTTGCAGATCTCGCTCTGCTCTCTCTGACACAAAAAAAGCCAAGCACTTAATAAAAAAAATTCCAGGAAATATAAAGTAATTCTTATAGAGCGAAGAATGATTTCAAGAACCTACTTTCTAGGAATTACAACTTTAAGTTTCTTCTAGAGTTTCCAACGTGGGATTCTAAGAAAGGTTTATCGTATACTAAAATAAGACCTTGCTAATGATTTGTATACCTTTTTATCTCCAAAAAAAAACCATGCAAAATCTGGAATTCTCTGTTTAATCTTTAAAAACCATGAAAATAATTCTGGGAGCAGTCAAGTGATCTAGAGACTAAGACTCTATCTTATTAATAGTTTCACGCCATATCTCCTATACTTTGTAACAAACTTCAAGTTTTACTACCGCGAGAGCCCAGAGCGGCCATGGGGGCTAACCAACACCGCCAACTGAGGCAGTGACAGTGGCAGCAGCAACGGCAGCCTACTTCCGACAGCTGCTGCTGTTGCTGCTTGGGGCGATGCTGCAACAAACTCCCATGCTGATGGTGTTGATGACGAGGAGGACCATTCCACTGTCGGCCCCCCAGTCCGCTCTCTCCCTCTCTCTCTATCTCACTCAACTAAGCTCGAGCGTCTGTCGCCGTGTCCATTTGTCAGTGCAACCACATAATAGTTGAACTCACCTCCCTAGCTCTCTCCGTCTTTCTCACCCGTTCACTCGCTCACTTGCGCGCTTGTCGTTTTTTGTTTGACGCGCTAATAAGCGCACAAGAGGCAGCGAATTGCAACAGCAACAAAAAACAAGAGGCATGAATGTTAAAAAAAAACTGTGAGAAACTGTGCTGCTGCCTTTGACTCAAGTTCGCATTCGTTCGTTTCATTCTTATTTCTAGAGCAGCTTTTCGCGTGGAAAATAAATACAGATCTACATAAAAGTGGAAACCGAATAAAACAAGCAGAACCGGCAAACAAAATACAAAATACAAAAACACAAAAAAAGAAGGGTGAAAAAGACTAAGACTTGATGCAAAAGAAAAACCTGCTTGATTGCAAGAAATAGAAAAAATAAACAAACTTTTTTGTTGTTATTTTCTGCTAAAGTAAAAAAAGAAGACGTTGGAAAAAAGTTCACGCGAAAGAAGTGCAAGCGGAAGCAGCATACCAGTTGCAAGTTGTGGTTACAATTTAACTGAGTGGCAGCCACAATGCTTGACTGGCTGACTGACTGACTGACTGACGACGACTGACTGCCAGTCGCGGCAGCAGAGGAAATTGATCGAAATAATAGGTTGCAGAGTAGCATGAAAATACAGACACTTCAACTAAAATGTTGTTCTAAATGCACAACGAAAAAATGCGCTTCAAAATGGCAAGACAAAAACAAAATGTATTTTTTAATGGTTTACTTGACGTGTTAAGTTAAAAAAACAAATAAAAACCGTGCTCTGCTTTAAACTATATGTGCGCTCTTCTTATGTTACACAGAGCCACATGAGACATAAGGCAGTCCAGCATCTCAACTTGGTGTATAAGTTTAAAATTAGATTGCCGTATGTTTTGTTTGGCGCTGTATAACATAGGTAGCAAAAATTAGCTGTGTGTTGTGCTCTTGCTAAATTACATGGCACTTAAGGCAGTCTAAGGCATTTCAGCTTTTTTGTTTTTGTTAAATATTAGATTGTCCTAAGTGTTGTATGGCGCCATAGCGTATGAAGATGCGAACTCACAGATGAGTTTTGTCTCCTCGTTGCATGTTAGTTTGCCGTATGTGTCGTATGACATAATGTAACATAGAATGTAAGAATGTAGTTTTAACTATTTCTTGTTTGGAATCATAAAATTATACACTTTATGTTCCCACACCAAAGCGGCATCAATTATTCTAATCAATTTTAACGCTTGACTAACACGAAAGTCTCTCAACGATTAAACAAATTCCTCTTGTTGAAGAAAAACTTATTGTTTTACAAAAATAAAAATAGCGCAAAAAAGTATTCCTAAGAAATGACAAGAAAAGATACAAACTAATCCGGCATAACAAACTTGAAATAATACAAAGGAATTTTTATTGAAATAATAGCGGCGGCAACAACAACAATGCCACAAATATCGGCAAAGGCATGAGCAACCTGTGGCACAAACAGGCAGTCAGTCAGTCAGGCGTTGCAACAAAGCGCTCAGTGTCGCTCATAGCGCGGCAACTGACATCAAAGGCGCTTGTTGACTCAGTTATTTTATCATTTATTTATTTTTTTTTACTATTTCGCGCTTTATCAGCTTGTCGACCGCCTTCTTTACACCAACAACAACAACAGCAGCAACAACAACAACTAATTGAAATGTTCCGCGCAATATTTCGCTTTGCCACCTGCTCTGCTCTGCTACATTTTGCTCGGTCTCTGTCTTTGTCTCAGTCTCGGTCACAGCGCCCAACTATCATGCACAAGCGCTTGAAATCATACGAATCGACATATTTTCCTTTTCTTCACAACTAAGCGCAAAAACTTGGCAAGCAATGAAAAAAATACATATAAAAATAGTTCACAGGCAACTGAGGGTCTCTCTGAGTGAGCGCAAGAATGCAAGCATGAAAAAGTGCACGGCAGCAAATTGCAATGAGCGTCGTCCGTCCGTCCGTCCGTCCGCCGCAGCGCCTTTGTCAGCGAGCCAAGCCGCACTCAAACTTTGTCAGTTCAGTTCAACGCCAACATTATCATCAGCAGACCACGTCATCCTCATCATCGAGTTGAGCATTTAATGATGATAATAATTGCTGCTTTATGAGCAAAAAAAAAAAAAAATACAAAAGTACATTCGACGCGTTTATTTTTCAGCACTTTGGTTGCTCCTTAGTTTTTTCTACTTCTTCTTCTTCATGCATTACAGTCTTGTTTGTTTTTAAATTTTCAGCATATTTTCTTTTAAAAGTTGTTGTTTTTTTTTTGTTTTGAAATGTGTTACTTTTCTAGGAAATGATTTTCAACAGTTTTTCCACAGCGTTCCCCAAGCGTGTCTGTCGCAGTGCGAGCGTTGTCATCATTGCGCTGACCATGACTGGTGTTGTTGCTGCTGGCTGTCAGTGCAGTGTCACACCTGTCACTGCACTGGCTGCTGATCAGCGTCAATGCCGCCGCCGCCGCCCTCAGCAGAGTGCAGTCCTTCGCTAGCTTGGCCAGCGCGTTGGTTCGCCCTGTCTCTGCCTGACGGACTGACTGACTGGTTGATTGTTTCAATAGTCAACAAGGTGTGAACCACAAATAGTCGCGCCAAAGTGAAGCAAATATAAAGAGTGTGACGAGCGTGAAAGGTGGGCGGGGTGAGTGAGTGTGAGATCCGCTCGCACGCTTTGTGTAAATTTGCTTACGTCAGTCGCTGACAATTTGTGGTATTTGTTTTTCGTAAGAAAATTTGCTTAGCTTATCGTCTTCGGCTTTGTTTTTCCTCTCCTTGCCTGCCATCATCATCATCATCATCATCATGATGAACAAAGAGCGTGCGTGAAAAGTGTGAATTTTCACTGGAAAATGTCATTTCGCTTGTTTTGTTGTCTGTCAGGCAACATTGTCTAACACAAGACTGCATGCATAATTATTTTATTGAAAGGTTAGTCTTGTCACTCAAACCCAACTTGCCACACTTCGTTGACAAGTAGCGCATCAGTAGTTTTCTGCCACACACCCTCAATAGCAAAATATCTTTGTACATATCGCTTTTTTGCCCAACTGCATGAATGAATATTTAAACAAAAGAGCAACGAAAGTTTTCCAACAAGCAAGACGTTCCACGCATTGCCCCGCACCACACCGGCCCCACCACACCCAACACAAACAAGCTATGTTGCTCGAGCGTGCCGCAAGCGATTTACATTTTCTGCATTTTGCAGCTTGTTGCTCACGCTTGCTGCTTTCGCTCGTCTAGACGCTTTTTCGCAAAACTTTTGTCTTTTGGCATTTATGGCTGCGCTGCTGCCAGGCGAGGGAGAGCCGCCTACAACTTGGCAAAATTCCCGTGCAAACTCAGCAAAGACCAACGCCATAATGAAGTTTTCGTCTTCGTCTTCGTTGCTGTTGTTGTTGTTGCTGCTTTAGGCAATTTTCAATTAGCATTATTATTATTTTTAATTAACAATTTTATAACATAATCTTTTTCGGTTGCCCAGGCAATGCACCTTTCGAGGCTTTCTTCTTTCATTCACCCTCAATTACTCACTTTGATTTATTTGCTCAATGTATGATAATCTAATTGAAATGATGTATGTTTGTCTTTGGGATTGGATTGTGTGGCGTGTTGGAAGGCTGGCAAGGCAGCCAGACAGTTTTCTTTAGCTGGTAATCAAATTATGTGGAAAATGTGTAATCAAGCAACAAAAAATGTTCGAAAATTATATTAAACAAATGCCTTGTGGCTAAATCTAAGTATGTTGGAGCTAAAATAGCAAAATGCCAATGAAAATCAAATGGCCAATACAAAGTAGCAAAATAATCATCGAAGAGAGATTGGTTCTACCGAATCTTTCTACAGACACTCCAAAGATGGTGCAGAACATGAAGAAGCTCTAACTCGCAGAGCAGTGTTTTATAGAAGTAATCGTCAAAAGGTATTGATGGTACTCTCATCTGAGAGAATGTGTACTTGAAAATATTCTAGAATCAATTGAATACTAATCTTTCTCGAAATACATAGCATGTCATCGCAATGACAGGTGTCACTTTTTAACTCAGGGTTTTTTCTTGAAATTTAGTACCCTCCCCCTC
Organism: Phortica magna; assembly: GCA_037044515.1. Lineage (NCBI taxonomy): Eukaryota > Metazoa > Arthropoda > Insecta > Diptera > Drosophilidae > Phortica > Phortica magna. The sequence goes on from JBAMBP010000415.1 coordinate 411,098, forward strand.
TTGATAAGTTTTGTAAAGAATTTTACAAACACCTTCCGCCATATCTCACGAGCGGTTTTGCTTAAAACTATGAAATACATAATAAGTAATTTAATGGAGAACAAATTCACAAGACTTTCTCAATGACCGTACACCTCTTTGATTGAGATTTAGCTGGACCCCCTAATTTTATAACACTTAATTCAAGAACTTCACCTGAGAGGTATTTCTATAAAGAAGCAAAAACATACCCAACGATCGCCTAGTAGAACAGGTCTATAAGACATCTAAAAGGTATCCAACCGTATTCTATAAGCAGATCATATTCCTTCAATAGAGACAAACAAGTTGGGTTGAATCTAACTTTCTATAAATAACATGCATTTGCGACTAACACATCATCAGCCGTTTTTCAAGTCATAAAGAAATGCTCGTCAACATTATGTTAACTGTGGTCAGACTAGCAACATTAAAAGTAGTGCAGTCAAAACAGAGTCATGTGCTCATTAAAGTTGAAAAATAAAATAAAAACAGAAAAACATACTTGAGCACATTTATTTAATAGTGGGGATGTCCTTCGACGAGCACACATATAAAGAAGACTACTAAAATGTCTACAGCGTTGATGAGACAACGCAAAGTGCAGAGTCATTGAAGCACGAAATATAATCCAATTATAATAGCGCAACAAACAACAACCACAACAACAAGGAGGAACAGTTGCTGCTGTTGCACCTGCAATGAATGCTTGTTGAACACATGAGCGTAGCAGAGAGATGAAGACGCGCGAATGCAAAATGCTTTGGAACAACAAAATGACTTTTAATGTCGCAGAAGACGAACCATAAACTTGAAGTGCAAAAATGAAGTGCATGCGCTTGTGTGATATTGTTGACGTTTATACGCACGTTGTTGCATGCTGCACGTTGCACGTTGATGCTGACACTGCTGCCGCTGCGACTGCTCATGATGTTGTTGATGTTATTGCGAGCTGATGAAAACTTCCATAAACGTTTTGCGCTGCTTGGCGAAAATTGATTGCGTGCGTGCCAAGAAGAACAACTTCGCATAAAGACGCATCAATTTTTTTTTTGGGGCTAGTAAACTGAAAATTGCCATTGTTGTTGTTGACTTTTAATAGAAAAGCGTCTTTCTGCGTTGGACAGTTGCGCCATTAAAGGCGACGGTTGGTACGAGCCATGTTCTGTTTGCTTGACAAAATTTATGAAGTGCACAACAATCAACAACACAAAATGCCGAATGACAAAAACAACCACAACAACAACAATAACAATAGCAAAGCAACCAAGGAGCGTTAAAATTGTTAACGCTTTAAATTCCAACATTGCAAGTCAGTCAGTCAGTCAATACCAAATTGGTTCAGCACTCTCGCTGCGCACGCACAGAAACCCTTCATCTCCGCCGCCGCCACCGCCATCATCCTCACAGCAGTGCAAATGGCGTTGCATATTAAGTAGGCAGGCAGTCACACGCTGTGTGCAGCAGGCCAATGGCAATGCCAAAGACAAGTCAACCCAACCCAAGTCGACTCGACTCAACTCAACTCAACTCAAGACAAGTCGGTTTGGTTTGCTTAACTTTGGTTTTGGCTTAGTTCACTTCATAATGCTGACAGCAAACGGCGGGCGTCGAAAAAGAGTATTGATTGATCCTTCGTCTTTTGTGGCAGACAATCGTTCGGTCGGACAGACAGACAGACGGCAGCAGCGACATTGACAACGTCATTGGTCGCCTGAGACACACGCAGCCTTATTGCAGGCGTGCAATTGCTTGCGTCGCTTAAAAATAACTTCAACGCGCATTAAAACAATTTAAAATTCCAAAAAGACAAAAAAAGAAACGCGCCGAGTAGGAAGAAACAGTCAAGTTCAACTAGTTTGAGTCCGGAGTACGTGACAGCGGTCCAGACGAAGCCAGCCAGCCAACTCAACTCAAGCCAAGCCAAGCTGAACCAAACGAGTGCCAAAAACTCACTCACTCACTCAAGTTGGTCTTGTTGTTATTGTTGTTGTTATTGTTGTCGTTGCAAGTGTTGCTCTAAAATGCATTAAATTGTCAAAGCGATTTTTATGCTAAAGGGCATGTTCAAGCTACTGCAAGTTCTTTGGCACAGAACAAAATTTCAACATCAAATTGCACAAGTCTGTAAACTTTATACATTTTTGTAAACAACAACAACAACAACAAGCACAACGTTGACAAAAATCATAAAAAAAAAATAAAAAAAAAATAAAAAAAACAACACACAACAACATGATAAAATATATGGTCAAACATGTTTGTCCATGCCGCTTAAACCAAATCGAATGATGAATTGCCTGTCACTTGCAATTTTACGCAGACAGAACATTCTCTCCGACAACCAGCAACCAGCAACCAACAACAACAGCAATGACAATTTTGATGTTCTCATTTCTTGCCTCCAACCAACGAGCCAACCGCCAACCAACCAACCAGTGTGAAATACCAAACTGCATGAAGCATTCAAGTCAGCGTACAATACTAAAAATGTTTGCTTGTTAAACAAAAATATACTTTTTTATTTCACTTTTATTCCAATGTTGGTTTTTCCTTTTTATTGCCGCCAAAATTCAAAACGACATTTTGCCATTTCAACGCACAACAAACTATTTGCGACATACAAACAGTTATGATGTTCGCCCCAAAATGATGTATTGCATTCCTTATTTTGCGCAAGGATTATTTATTTTGTGCATTGGAATTGCAAAAACATGAGGGCATATAATAATGTTACTCTGCAGTCTTAAGCAACTCAAAGGCAACCAAAACTTGGTTTTCTGTTAGTGATTTGGTCGATCAATCGTGCTAGCTTAACCTTAAGTAAGAATGGTGACGAATTCAAACTTATGAGCTGCTTCATTCAAGATCTAAAATGTGAACTTCAAGTAGATACAAGTAGTTCCAATCATTAGAGAGAAGATTGTTTAAACAATTGAAACATGTTGTTTGTGAGAAATTTTACTTATTAATGCATTTCACATGAAAATCACATGATTAGTTAGATTAGTTGATTGTTTATAATTTTTCAAAAACAATGGGTCCTTAAAACATGTTCTCAAAGAATCATGTTAATTGAGAAAGAACTCTAGAAAGTAGAACCTTAAGCTTAAGAATTAATCCGAAATTAAAAACTTTATTGCGTTTGAAATATGCTTTTTTTATGTCGGAGAACATAGTTCCCGAATTTCAAGGGCTTGTTCAAACAAGGTCTTCTTTGAGCAAGATTGAATGAAAACTTGTAGGATCCTTCAATTTATTATATTATTCGGAACACAGAAAACTATTTTTTCTATACACTCAAGTGTGTATGTGTATCTCTGCTCTCTATGAGTCGCTGAATTATAGACTAACCTTGATTTTTTAATTAAATTGAAATTATCTTCATTTATAATTTGAATTTACATATAAGAAAAAAATCAGCCTTACAAAATTACTCTGCTCTTTTATTCAAGTAGTTTTAATTTTATATTGTCAACTATCCCAGAATAAATACGCATGAGATCTCAGACTTACAAAGTAACATAGATAACTTTTTTATATAAGCTATATAGAACTTTTTAGCATAACCCATAGTCCTGAAATTAACTAATTTTATGGCAAATTTCATTAGATGGAAGATTCTTACGGAAAGTTCCTCTGCTGAACCATTGCAAAACCCCTAAAATAAATAATCCTGCTTATTCCACGCACAGCCAACTAATCTGCGGTGTCCTTTTCATGCTAATGATGCATTATGAATAATCGAATTGCCTTTTGGCCTAAGTCGACAGTAATTAACAACAAATGTCCAATAAATATTGTATAAATTATATTTTATTGAAATATAATTTAATCCGAAAGTTTCACTCTTTCGCCGCCTTGTTAACGATCACATAATGTGCAGCTAAGCATAACCAAACATAATACTTGCAAAAGGACACAAGCACAAAGAAAAAATACATAATCTCCGTGCGCTAATCCAACGAATCGACCGCAGCTTAAAAACCGACACCAAAAAATTACCAAAAAAAAGAAGATATGAAATGCAAACAAAAAAAGAAAAAAAGAGCAACTCAAACCAAAAAGTGTCTGCACGCAAAACCACTTTCAACTCGTTTAGTTTATTTATGGCCATAATTTGTTAAACAAAAGGTCAACGCGAATGCGACAAACAAGGCTTGCCAAGGGGGCTATTAAAGAGCGAGACAACATGTGTGTGTGTATGCAAGGAAAAATGACACAGAGCGGGTTAAGGTGGGCAAACGAAGGTGCACAAACGATGCATAATTAAGATAATAAAATATTAATTAAAATTAAGTTCATGCATATGCATGTGCAAACACAACTAACTAAGCAAACACACAACCAGCAAACAAGCGCAAGAGCGAGAGCGAGAGGGCGTGAGTAAATGAGTCGTTGCATGCATGAATGAGTGAGTGAGAAAGCGTTGGAAAAGCGGGAAATTCAACGAAGCAAGGAGCCAAAACCAACGACGACGACGGCAGCCAACTTGTACAAATATTTGCATTGATTAAAAAACGAAGAACGAAGAATAAAAAAAAAAGTTTCTTTGTTTTTGGGATAATTTCATTATGACGCGACTAAATGTTGGCAACTTGGTCTGTTGGTTGGTTGGTTTGCTGCTTGGTTGGTTAGCGACTATGACAATGACAATGACAATGATGATGACGTTGCTGTTGCTGTTGTTGCTGCTGTTGATAGGCCAACAAAGAGAGCGACTAAAAATTCACTTGTACAAATTAATTAATTAATTAAAAATTCGAAAAGAGAACCAAGAACCGACAACCGAGCACACAAAAGTGGCATGTGAAAAAATATGCAAATTTTTAATGTCTAAATTGCGTACAGGAAACTAGGAAGGCAGGAAATGAGTTATGTTAGCTGAGTGACATTTGCACACCTGCGGCTTAGAAAGAGCGACAACAGTCTGAAAAAATAAAGGGTTAGCAACTGACAAACATCAATTTTTGGGCTAAATGTCGGCAACATGTTTGCAAAGTGTCAATCAACGGCTTTTTTGGCCACCAACACCGCTCAGGGGGATTGATTAGCGCACAACGCTTAGCCTAATGGGAATTTGCTGTTGTTATTTATCTACTTTATTTTTTTTCATTTCTCTAACTTTGTTGTATAATTTGAACTCTCAGTCAAATGCGTTGCGACAAGACACGACACATCACTCATGTGTCGCTTACATTTGCTTAATTACACAGGCCAACATAAAAAAATAACCTTTGCTGAACACTTTGTCAATGATTGTAACTAATTTCAATATTTAGTAAAAGTCTAATCTGGAGATTTTTCAAACCGTTGTACAAGTTATCTCAAGAACTGTTTGATCAAACTTATTGATAGAGATATCTTGAGCAGCAATCTTTCGAAAATGGCATGGGAGGTAAAATTATACAAAAAAAAAAAAAAAATTATATATTAGTTCTTGAAAGCTTTATAAATGATGTGGGATGGGAGGTAAAATTATAAAAAAAAGAATTATATAATAGTTCTTGAAACTTCGAGTTGAAAAATGTTATAACATTCCAAAGGAGACTCATTTAAAAAACCCTATTCTGTGCCTAAAAATTTACTATTTAAATTTCAAGATGATCCGTCAAGTAAAGTAGCTCTTGAGATAATTTATACAACAGTTTGAGAAATCTGGAAATATATTTTTTATTAAATATTGAAATGTGAGAAATTGTTGGCTGATACGACTTTCCAAATTGTTTTTTCCGAATCATGATTTAGTTACAATCATTGAAAGAACTGTATCTTGTTGGCCTGTGCTATTGAAATTTATTTTTTGCGTGCCTCACTCAACGCTAAGCACACACAAATTGTCAGCTAAGCTCAGCCAGGTTGTCATGTGTGTACTATAATCATTCTTATTCGTTAGTATTCGAACAATAAGCGAAAGAAAGCGAAAGGTTCGCAGGTTATTCGACCAACCGATGGAGACTTCTACATGATCTGTAGGCAAACGCTCGCCAAACGCGATGATTGATGATGACCAGCGTCATTTGATGGCGCGTCGCGCGAGTTTTGATTTTCATTATTATTACTTTTTTCAGTCCCTTCATTTGAGCAGCGAAATTTGCTGCTTTCATTTGTTGTTGTTCGTTCATTCGTTGGCGTTCTGCATTAATTATCTAATTTGGATTTGTGCCGCAAACAAATGTGTTGGAATTTTTTCTCACTCAAAAATATAATTTATGCATGTTTGTTTGCTTTGTGCGCTTGGGTTTAGACATGGGCATGGCTTGGTTGTTTGGTTGACTGGCTGGCTTTTGTTATTTGTTGTTGTTGGTTTGCTGCGAGCGTCGTTATTTTGGCAGCAGCAATTATTTATTTTAATTTGTGCCCTCTGTTGCAGCTTTCACTTGCCACAGCCAAAACCCTCGTGCCTTTACCCACAGCAGCACACACATGCATATATCATTTTCATAATTTCAGATTTACTTTCAATCTAATTTAGTGGGCGTGCCATTTTAAACATTTGCCTTTGATGCATTTTGACAGCTGAAATCACAAATTTTTGACCAATTGTCTTTCGGCTTTGATGCATCACGACAACAACAACGACAATAACAACAACATGTCATGCATTTGCATTTAGCAATATTATTTTGTATCTAAACGCGCCAGCAGCATTTCATTATACATACATATATGATAATCATAATAGAAAATATTTGTACTTCAAACATTGAATAAGTAAACTTAAATTCGACGTTTGGCACGTACACATAATCGTTAATGATGATGAATGGTATGTTGCCCAAAAGCGGAAAGTTCTTTAGAGGTGAAAGTAGTTTACGATTTATTTTGGTACATCCCACTTTTGATTTTGAAGAGTTTCTTATCAGAAAAATATTTGCTTTATTTTTTTTTTTAAAGATATTTTGAATTGAGTTTTATGTTATTAGTAAAGATGAGTAAAACAAATATTGAGACAGGTTTTTTTTTATATTTATAAGTCGAGAAGAATAACAATTTTGCTGGAGACGGTTACCTGAAACTCGTAAACTGGAACAGCTGATTAAATGTTCTCTTTGCTTCGGGAAGAGTAAAGAGAAACTAAGACTTTAGTCGGGTGAGTAAGAAGACTGAGGAAGGTTTTTACATATGTTCTCGAAGTTTAGTCTTACATGCATATCCTTTTTTTTTTTGAAGATTTTCCGGAATCTCTCTGTAAGAGTGTTGATTTACTACTCAAACTTGAGAGACAAACTTATGCTCTGACCAAGAAACAACTATTTTGAATATATTTAATCTTCGTATCATACTCAAACAACCGGAAATGTTTCGTTCCATCAACCTTTGCAGTGTTGCTCAACTTTGAAAAGTACAGCAAAAAATACATGTGACTCCAAGAAGTTCAGATCCGTTCCGAAGGTCATATACATTTTTATCTATCACCTTATTTTCTTTTTCTTCTTGAGAGAACGGTCGTTACTTTAGATGACTTGTAACTAAATTTACACATCGCCAATAAATCTATCGCTGTTATGCAAATATTCAAACAACATCCCATTTACATTTGCATAAAAGCAATATGAATTGTGCTTCAAGCACTCAAGATAGAAATTTAACTTCGAACAATCAATATCCGAATCGATTTAAAAGTTTTATTACTTCAAGCACTTTTCAACACTCGCAAAAGGCAATGCACACTTCTGCACGCACTTTCCAACACTTATATTTTTCATAAAACATTAATGGACAAAACTGAAAGACATTTTTCATATAATTTCTGAAATATGTTTTTACATGTGTATAAAAAATTGTTGAAAACAAACACATGTGTATGTGTGTGTTTGTGGTTTTTATACTTATATGTTTGTGTATAAACAATAGCAACAACAAGAATAACGTAAAAATGATATATAAGCATAAATATTATTATAAGTTGAAAGTAATTTATTACAAATTAAAATAAATCAAAAATTTTACGCCACAAACGAACAAACAAACGTACAGAAAGACAGAAGGACAGACACAAGCAGAATGTAGAGTAAAGTTAAGTCACTGAATTGCCTTTTCCAACACTATAAATCTAACTGTAACAACAACAGCAACGACCTATGCGCCGTATGGTAATCGTAATAACGAAAAATTTACATTAAAAGTTCATAAATTTGTTCACGACGAAAATGTCGTACAGCGCACACACACAGACACACACCTCTGTATATATAAATATATACAAATGAAATGAAATGCGGAAAATGATAAACTTTTGATTTCGAAATGCATATTTCTATACTATTGAATGTATAATAGTTAAAATACGGCAAAAGTTGTTGTCGATTTGTCAAACGCTTTGACAGCAATGAAATTGATACGCGCCTCATGGCGGAAGTAAAGTGTTGCACTCTGAATGAGAGCAGTTGGGATGAGCTGTGCTGTGGCATAGTGAAACGAGCTGAGATGAGAGTGAATTTATGTGCCCTAATTGAATTATTTGAATAATTTTTCGGATAAGATAATTTTGATTAAAAGGCTTTTAGGCTTGGTTTGCGTTGGTAAAGTCATTTAATAGACCAAATGATTTGAATAATTTGTTTGTTTTAAATATGGTTTTGTTGTTCGTTGCGTTCGAAAGATGAAATGAGACAAACAGGCATGAATTTGATTAAATATAAGTAATACAATAGATATAAATAAAGTCAGTTTGAGATCCAAATGGTATAATAATAAAAATATTTAAACTTTCATCTAAAAAAACCTCAAAACCTGAAATAACACTCAGGAATGCTGCTCCGATCTTAAATAGAATTCTATGTGTTCGGCCAAAACAAACCGTACTCTTCTATTCTTTGAATAAGGTCTCCAGAATAGGTCCGAAATTGTTGTGTACCCTTGGAAATAGGATGACCGCCTAAGGAAAACTTTATAGTTCTTCAACCGGAAAAGAAGAACTCTCATCAAGCCTTCACCATAATTTCTAAGTTTCCATAACACTGAAAGTAGTTTACTTTCATAGCAGTCGGCGTCATGAATTCAAAGAAGCATCTTGAACATTATAAGACTCTATATATGTATAACCTATGAAACACTTTTTAATTTCTTAATTCTTTCAGCATGACAATACTTCATAGCAATGAAAACCGAACAAATATGAAAGACCTTCGACAATTTAGACAATTAGAAGCTGGGCAGTGTTAAATTTAATTCCAGAGATTACTGGACTCTTTTTGCTTAAATTACTAGAACGTTCGGATTATCAATCAGCCGGCTTACCACAAATCTACCGTATTGAACATTGTTTGATATTTTTGAACAAATGTTCTTGACATTGAGAAAAGTCATTGACAGAATTCAACATGAGTTTCTTTTCTTTTAAAGTCAAGTTAATTGCTTTCGCACCAACAGAGAACATCACCAACTGAAGAAAGCATTCTTTTTAAGTACTACACTTTCTTTTTTGTTGTGCTTGTTGGTATTTTTTTTTCACCCACAATATGGAATTTCTTACTTTAGTACTTTGAAATGACTCACTTTTATTAAAACCAATAAATTTTTATACTTTTATGAAAATAAGTACCTAAACAACACTCATACAGACACGAAATTTAATATAAAAAAAACAAACAAAAAGAAAAAAGTAAAGAAAAACTTTATACACAAAAAAATTTTTATGATTTAAGACAAATAACTGAGAACATAAACAATTTCAGTGCAACGCACACACACAGACACACATATACACGGACAAGCTGCATTTATGATGTGAGTATTTCTTCAAGAGTAATCAAAGAGATGGGAAAAGCTTTTAACAAACAGTGCGGCACGGCGCATCACGGCACGAGATGAAGTGAACTCATGCACGGAAAGTTGCACAAAGCGACACTGCAATAAAAAGCAAAAATTGAAATTTAAGAGTGCACTCACAGCAGGCAACCTACAACAACAACAACAACAACAACAACAACAACGACAACAGCAGAACACAACAGAACATCACAACACATAAACCAAGCGAACGTACAAAAATCAAATCAATTCGTTGCTGAAATTGTTTCACATTCAAAGTCAATGAAAGCCAAGTTGGACATGCATTCAAAAAGAATAAACTCGTTTGCATTTTTATGTGTCGGTCGATCGAAGGGAAAAAAATTAAAATGAACAAACTGAAATAAAAGTTAAAAATCATAAAAAAAAAAACGATAACAAACATGTGTAACTGATATAAATGATGGACAAAAACATAATAAAATTTCAACACTACAAAACAATCAAACCTCATATGCGGCACGATGCACAACAGTAACTCAGATAGTATAGAAATGTAGCAAAGTGCTTTCATTTGACAGCGCAGCGCTTCATTAATTATGCGCATCAAATAAGAGACAATTGCATGCACAGATACATGCATGTGGATTCAGATACAGATACAGATACATATGCATGCAGTTACTTGCAGCTTCTGGCAACGGTAACTGTTTCCGCATTGAATTTGATTTGGTACTGTCATATATATGGTATATTGCCGCGTTATCGTTAATCAAATATACAGATGCGCAAATCATGGGAATTCTATTTTGAGCTGAGTCACAATTGTAATCGTATACGCTATGTTGGCATAAGCAAATATACAGCAGCGCACAAGATACTAGCACTGAGCTTTATTGGGACACAAACTCTCCTTTTCTTTAGGTAAAAATTATTATTAAAAAAAAATTATCCAAAAAAACACTGTTCTATTCAAATCATATGAGTCTTTCATTTAATCTGAAAATTTTAAAGTAACTAAAGCCAAAATGAGTCAAATTAAATAGTAAACTCACAAATTAGGCTTGTTTTCCGCACTTTCTTTAAAGAAGATTTTGTTGTGATTTATGGAACTCAAATCCACTCATCCGAAATCCCTGTTTTCTTGACATACTAGTCCGTTGAAATATCGAATTGTATGACAGTTCTATTAGCACTAAAAGATTTACATTGAATTTAAAGATCTATCAATCTATAGGGAAGAATGCCTTATAAGAAAAACGCCACCGTAATTCATATATTGCTGCTAGTTGATCTCTGAAATACTATCCTAACCCTATTTCATTAAACAGTAGGTTACCAATCTTATAAGACTAAAAAATATTACATCATTTTGCTGCTACCAACTTTGTGTTCCAATAAAGCTCACTCCTATTATTTTGCACGCAACTGTACATGTAATATAACTTGAATTAAACCAACAAAAAAAGTGAAAAAAAAAAACCCCAAAAAAACAAAACAAACACACATGGTTTGCCCATAATAAATCACATTATAATAGATGCAAACAAGCGATATGAAGAATTCTACACTTGCGGCGGTTTTTGCTTAACTGATTTCAGATTTGTGCCGGCAACTTGCTGGTGATGCCGGGCGGTGGGGTTGTGCTTTTATTGATAGCGCGTTTGCGTATTTTTCAAAAAAAAATGTCAAGTGATTTAAATACCGTTTTGTTTTTGGTTTTGCTGTCGATACATGCATGAGATGAGTGCCGTTGGCGTGGCTGCTGATGATGACGATGCTGTTGTTGTTGTTGAGGTTGTTCCCTGGAGCGTTTTGACCGCATAACAAATACGAAAAACTCAAATTTGTCAAAAAAAAGAAAGCAATAACAACAAGAACAGCTGCAAGAAGAAGAACACGCTTTTGATGCATGCATTTTTTTAAATTCATCAAATAAGTTACTTCAATATGCCAAATCGTTCAACATCAAACAACATTATTATCATCATCATAATAATCATCATCATTACATGCAATCAGTTGCCAATGCCTGCAACTATTAAAACCGTAAATCGTTTAAGTAACACTACACCAGCACACACACACACACTAACACCCTCACACAGATACACCACACCCGACGTCGCACAAAAAAACACGACGGTCAAACAACTACAACAACAACAACTTTCAGCAAATCCGCAACAACAACCGCAGACTAATTAAATTAATTGAGGTGATTTTTGTCGCAGATACTCACATGCGCCTTTATCGCCTTCTCTCCTCCACACTCCTCTACTCCTGACTCGTTTGCTATGTCTGCCATGGCTTATACGTTCTTTTTTTCGGCCCTTTTTGTGCATTTTTAACTGATTTCATTTCGTTGTCGTGTTTATTTTTAACACGAACGGCAACAACGAGAACAATGACGACGGCTTCAACTCGAAGGCAACGCAAAAATGAATTCCTGGCATCTGGTAATCCATCGTTATTAATGGTTCGCATATTTTTTTATGTCACTAACAAAAAACACAAAATACAAAAACGCAAAACGCAAATTTACAACAAAAAGAGTATAAAGATACTAAAGTATAAAATCGCTTTTATACTTGATTGAATGGTTATTCATTCAGTCATTCATATAGATGAGAATTTTATAATTTTTTTCTGTTTTAAAAAAGTTCTGTGAGAGGCCGCAGATAAATAACGAGTAGCATCAACATTATTGCTTCAATCCGTTTCAGAAATTGGTTTGTGGCCAAGGCTGTCAAAGACAGACAGAACACTCTATGACAATTAATAAATTGAAATGAATACAATTGAATCTCAAAAACAAGAATCTCAGGATCAATTAGTGGTTCTTCTTATATGTTTATATAAGCGAAATTTCACTGACTGACTGTCTAAGTCAAGATCTCCGAAACTATGGATCCCATTGAGTTGATGTACATAAAGAAGATACTCACTACGAATGGGATTTCAGTAAAAACAGATGGGTATCTCTTATGACATAAAACTTTCATTCTCAAGCCTCGTTTCTTTCGATAATCTAATCAACTTACTAATTGATTTGGATAATCATCCTAGTTTCGAGAACTAAAAGTATTTTCAATCTTGTTCTTGTTATCAATTCACTTCAGATAACTTCCTACTTTTCACTCAAGTGGCCTGTTGAGATCTACACATCTAGTAGCCCTACAGAAGTCGAGTCTACAAACCGAATTTCAGATATAGAATGAAATGCACATGTCTACATCGAATTAGTTTTTATCTAGATCATTTCTATAATCTTATGACTTCCTTTGGTTAAATATAATAAGTATTTGCACAAACTTTTAAAATTCGTAACACGAACCATAAAAATGGAAAATTTATTCTCTCTTTTCGCATATTTCGATATTATTTATAGTGCCATATAAGAAAACGACTTGAGTTAGAACACTTCATAGCAGAAAGTAAAATGTTTTGATTCAAACGGTGTTCTGTCAAAGCACTTGGCTTGGATTTATTATAGAAATGTACTAAATATCACATCAACTGAAACACAGGTTATTTATGCAATGCAATGATATATTAAATGAGCTGATCTAATAAAATTCCAACTAATAAAAACGCATAAATGACTTTTAGTCTTTTTCTTTTTGCCAAAACAATAAAACTAAAATAAGAACAAACAATAAGTTAACATTATTAAGTGTTTATTATAAAACTGAAAATGAAATGCCATAAAAAAAAAATGAAGAGCACAAAAGAAAATTCAGATTATGTTTAAAAATGCATAACGGCATGTGTCAAACACAGAAAAAATTAATAAATAATGTAATTTAATTGATTGTGTCGCATTAACAACAACAACAACAATAACATGATCTATAAACAACAAAGAAATATTGCCAAAAGGCCAAACAACGCGAACAGCACAGGACGACATGTCAAAATGCAACACGAACAACAACAACAACGAGATGCGCACCGGTGAAAGCGCACAACCGTGAAATGCAATTGAACATGTTCGACCACCAACAATAATAACAACAACAAGAACAGCGCCAGCGGCAAAGCAGCGGCAGCGACAGGGACAGCAAAATCAACAGCGGCGGAAACATATTTTCCAGATGACCAACGGAAAATGTTTAGAATTGCAGCGGCATTGCACCGCAGGTGGCCAATTGAGAATAGCCGGCCTGCATGGCCAGCCCGATAACAAGCCGAGCCGCCATGCAAGGATGTGCATAATTATAATGATGATCATTGTGATAATGATCAACATCATCGCCATCAACATGATAACAACAATAATGTTAATGACAATGAATTCAGTTGCGCTCAATGCAATCCTTGTGCGCTTGTCATTTGCCATTGACATGTTGTTAGCTAAACAACAAAGTGTGCTTACAAAAGGACAAAACATGAACGGTACGAAAATGTCACATGACAAACACATGCACAAATGACACGCTGCAAAACCAAGATGTGTAAGCAGAGCGCGAGCTGCATTTAATTGCCGAGTGGACATGCTCGAATGAATGCATGAGCGAATGAATTATTGGATTTGCATTTCGATGGGTGAGAAAGAACAAGGCAAAGGTTTTGAAATCGAGCTTGATAGGACATTTTCTTCTTTTACCGAATTGTTGGTTTTACAAAAGTCTGAAGAATTTTTTATAGTCAGAACTTTTAAACAAAATTCCCACTCAAATACTCTTTCATAAAAATAATAATAGCTCACAAACTATGAAAGATAATAATTTCAAACTTTATATTTATGCTCTTCGAAATTGTATACCACAAAGGAACCCAAAGAATTTTATTTAGTGTTGAGTTCTTACGATTTTTTGTTGGGAAAAATCGATTAATTGGACGATTAATCGAAGGACAAACTTCGTTTTCATTGAATCGTTAATTTAATGAAAATAGTCGATTTCTTCGTTTAACCATGCCATCATCACCCAAACCCTTCTTACTTTTACAGAACAAAGATCTTCATATTGGAATTCTTACTGAATTTCACATTTCTGGAACGTTATCTAGAATTTTTAATTATTACTAAAGTGGAAAATATCAATAGTTTCATAACTTTTAGATTTTAGCTTTGAAATCGCCTTTTTTTTTGTGCAGTATATTATATTATAAAATATACTCTTACTCACTACTTGTTTTTGAAAGAGTTCTCTTTTTTCTGAAGTATAATTATTCATTTATGTACTTGTAGTATCGCTTACTCATCAATTGACCCTCATTCAACCAACAGCAACTTTGAGATAATTCAAATGAAGTGTGTTTCTTTTTTCAACTTATTTTACCCCCAAAAGCAACTTGATTTTGTATTCATTTTTTGTCCGAAATTGTGTATTTTCGCAGCATCATTAGAAGCACTTGAAGCGCATCTAAGTTGCTGAATAACGCTCGAAAAATTTGCCAAAAATTTGAGCGCCAAGAAGAAGAACAAACAATAACAAAAAAGGCAACGTGGATTGAACTTGCGTTGACCTTTTTTTTAATTAGAAAAGCAACGACGAACAACAATGCGAAGTACTTGTACAGTGAAGCCAACAACGGCGTCAGCATGTTTATTTGTTTAATGCCAACAACAAACGATACGAACTAAAGTCATGAGCTTTGCCACGTTCGACTATAAACATGGCCAAAATGCAACAGCAAAAGGAACAACAACAATAAAAACATTGAGAAATCGCAAAACCAAAGGAAAAGGATTTCGTGCTGTTGGCGAGCAATGAACAATTGTTATCAAATGTTGGTCGACACTGAGGCAGGAAACAAAGTGTGAGAAAAACGAGTTCTCTTGTTGTTGTTGTTGTTGTTGCTGCCAACAGCATGGGGTAGTGGGGGAAACAAGTCACTTGAAGCACAGACCCACAGCAGCGGCCACGCAGAGTCATGAGAAGCCATGGCAGCAACACTGAATTAGTAGCTTGACCGACTAGCGTGCAATTGAGCGAGCGAACGAGCGAGTGAACTTTGCTCAGAGAGTGTTAATAAATTAAAGTGTTTCATCCGCATAGAGTTCAACACAACAACAACAACTACAACAACAACGAGTCGTTGCAAACGTGGCCAAAATTAAGTTACGTCTAATTTCACACTGAAGTCGACACTGAAGTCACAAGCTTGGCTCGCACTTTGGTCCGTTCATTCGTTCGCTCGCTCGCCTCTTTCGTTGACTCGTTTTACAAATAAATTTGTTTAATTCTCGGACGCTTTGAAATATTTTATTCGCACTCGTTTCCTACTTTTGTTTTTCGATTTTTTACTCGTTTTTGTTTTGCTACAAAGAGGAGTTCGTGTTTAAAACTTTGCCGCCATACAAAATGTCTGGCTATTGCGGTTGGGTGGCATGGGCCTCACTGTCTCCAAGCCCACACCAAAACGTGCTGGGAGCGTCCGGTGAAAGGCGTTGCAAGCGTTAAACAGACAGCGTATCGCGTTAGCGTCGGCATTACTTTAAATCTACCAAGCATCGAGATTGAGTCTCCAAACTCAGACAGACAGACAGCGAGACTTTTCGTTTGGCAACACCATCAACATAGCGATAGTGTTGTCTGTACCCTGCACATACAGTGTGTCGGGGTATATGAGGTTTGTTTGAGAGAAAGAAGGACAAGAGAAATATTCAAAAATTATAATCTTGATCAAGCTGACAAGAGAAATCGATCGAAAGTCCTGTCCGTACGAACTCAGCATTGGTTTTCGGCAACTATAAAAGCAAGATTAATGAAATTTGGTAGACTTTAGAGGTACAGAGGCAACTCAAGTTTGAATTGTTTTGTGCCACGCCCCCAAAAGTTCATCAAACTCAATTTTTTTTTATAAATTTCCTAGTTTTTGACCAATTTTTCTTGTTATTTTGAAAAACATTTAAATTACCGATGCCTGACACATGAGATTTAGGGCATGGCACCGCATACCGTGTATGCAGGGCATAATATTGTCGAGTATTTGGTATTGTCTTGTGAAATTAAACTTGCAACGAGGACAAACCGTAAGATACAACACACAAGGCACAACACCATCAACAAAGACTAATTAGGCAACATAGCAAACGATTTGCTTGCGAAAAATATATGCTACGTTGTCTCTTTGGCCAACAGATAAGCGCCTAAAGTAGCTTGGACCAAAAAAAAAATACAAACGACAAATTAACTCAAAAAAAAAAGAAGACTCAACGAATGAAAAGAAATTCGTGGAATTACTTAAGCGACAAAAAACAATAAAAAGTAACTTTTCAAGAAATACAAAATTAGGCATAAGAAAAAACCTACGAGTGTGTTCAATTACTTTTTTTTTTCCACACAAACGCCAAAAAGGAGTCTGCCAAGGCAAGAGTCAAGCAAAGACAAATGTGCGACAAGGCCGTTGATGTGTTTAGTTTCGGTTTGTGGGCGCTACAAAAGCAACAACACAACCAACGACGATCACGTTGATGATGACGATGAGCATGACGATGACAACACAAACAACAATCAAAGTGTTGCTCAGTGAGTCGCCAAAGCAGCGACCGCAACTTCCTAACAGCCTTCATTCCTGCCCGCCTGCCGCCTTCCTTCGAGCAAATCATCGTTGCCAGCCGACATCGTCACCGTAGTCAGTCTCGTTTATCTTGCTTCATTATCGCTTCATTAATTGCTAATTAACCATGTTTGCCGCACAAGGCAGTGAGTAAGTGAGTGAGTGAGTGAAAGAAAGAGAGCGAGCGTCTGGCAAGCAAGACTGTTAGCGACAGCTGAAAGGAGTTGGCAGAGCAAACGCAGCATCAGTTTTTTTTTCTTCATCCTTCTTTCTTTCGTCTTTCTGCTTTGTGTTTGTTTTATGTTTTTTTTTTCGTTGTTGTGTTTTCTTAGTGCTTTTGTTGTTTTGCTATGGCGGCTGCCGCGGCTGAGCAAATAAGGCGAAATGTTGTGCCTCTTTCACTCACACGCTGCATTGCATTCACATGTACATGTATTAAGCAAACTGCCGTGAGAGTTTATCGTGAACAAATCTAATGCAATTTGTAAGTGGCAAGTGTAACGAACATGTACATGTCTGTGTGTGTGTGTGTGTGTATCTTGAAGGCATGGGTCACTCTCAAGGCAGTGCTGCGACGACGAATGCTGTCATAATAAATTATTTTATGTTTACAAGTTCATTTATTTATTTTTGCCGCTTTGTAAGCTCTGCTCTTCCTCTTCGCCTTTCTGTACGTTTTTGCAAACAAATGATTTCTGTTTTTTTCTTTATTTTTTATTTTTCTATTTACTTTGATAATATTTCAGTTGAGTTGTGCATGTTTTTGTTGCCTTGCGGCCATCAATTAATTAATTTAAAAATTAAAGCAAACACGATACAAAACCGAAAGCGAAATGTAAAATGTAAAAGATTTCAATGCGCATTCGAAATTCAAAGTGAACTCAACACGCCATTTTGTTTAGCTTACAGTGCCACTTTATAATGATGATGACGATGATGATGATGCTAATGATGTTGAACCAAGAGCACAGCAGGACTTTTATGCAAATTTTGCCATGGTTTTTCTTAGATTTTTGTTTGTTGTTGGCCTAGAAGACAAAATTAGGCGCGCGTTTTAGTCTCAAGTGAACGCACACACACAAACACACACACACACACTTTCATACTTGGTATGTATAAACATACAATCAAATGCACACGCATATGAGCGCCTGAAAGCACGCAATGACTTCTTGGCCTGAGTTAATCTAAGCATGCTACATGTGTGTGTGCGTCCGTGTGTGTGTGTGTGTGGCGAACATGCAAAAGATTTTCCACATGAAAAGTGCGAAGACGCTGTATTTGTTTTTGTTGTTGTTGCCTTCTTTGTTGGGCGCATTTACGCTTCGCTGATTTGCTCATGTTTTGCTTACGTTTGTCGCCAAAAGTCAAACCGCAAAAGCGCAAAGCAATTTTTTAGCATGGCTGAAAATTAACAAAAAAGCTAACAAAGACAACCACAACAACAACAGCAACAACAACAACAATAAAGCAAACACAAGTCAAGTCAAGCAAGACAAGTTAAAAAGGAGTCAAGGCGCACAACAACATGGCACATAAAAGGTGCCGCAATGCAAATGAGCGACAGAAGAGCACAGTCCGATTGACAGACAGACATGAACATAGGCATGCCTTAAGAACAGCATGTGGGCGTGGCAAACATGACTTCCTTGATTCGCTTCTTTTTTTTTCAATTTTTATGTTAATTCAGCGAAGGACATCAAACATTCGCGTGCAACAACAACAACAACAAAAGCTACTGTGCTCAAGTGTATACAAAATACGCAATACGCTTGTCAAGGACATCATGCTCTAAGCGACTTCAAAGTGGCTAAGGACTCAACCTCCTTCTGCCGATTGTTTGTTCGCGCAAAATTTCTATTTATTGCGATTAATTAAATCAGAAACTTAATTAATGCTAACGAATTCATAAACGGGGTCAGGTCGAAAAATGCGCCCCCCCCCCCCAACATCAGCAGTCAAGTCAACACAAGTCCTTATGCTTCATGTTATCCTCAGCTCAGCTCGCCTCCTCAACCGCCGCCTTTGTTTACTGTTTGTTTTACTTTGTATAATTATGTAATATTTTGTAAAATTACACTACACGGCCCGACTGGCCTTGTAGTCAACTAGAACATACAACACATTATATCATGGCTGACTCTGACTCTGAGTGACTGACTGACTGAAAGTGTAGCGAACTGTGTATATTCTCTGTGGCTTAAGCTCAATGCAATTACATCAATGCCGCGGCGCGTTGAGCATGCTTAGTCCAACCTCTTTGTACAATTAAATATACATTTTTCAGTATTTACACAAAACAGAAACTGTAAATGACAGTAGTCATTTGTGCCACTGCTGCTGCTGTTGATGACCTTGACTGATGACTTTTTGTTGCAGGGGCCGGAAAAAATCAAGTTGATTTATTACGGATTTAATTACAGTAACAAAAATCAAACAAAATGACAAATTCAGCAAAACAAACAGATTTAACAAATGACTGTAAGTGCGGGAATTCACTGGTTGTTGGAAGTGTAAGCATTAAGGAGGTTCTGTACCAGAATTTCGATAAAATATCCAAATTTATATAAATATTTTTAAAGTCCAAATCTGTAAGAATATGTTTCCGAATTCGGAGTATTTTCTGTCTGTTTTAGTGTGGTAAAATTCTATTATAATAACTAAAATTTTGACAAACCAATTTTCTTAAAGTTTTGGGAGATTGCTTTTTGTATATTTCTCTATGGCAACACCTATGGATTTCAAAAAATATTTTTTAACTATATTTAAAAAAATCGTGTAGGTCCAAAAAAGAGTTTCAACGTTTTTACATATTAATACTTTTTTTTTATTTATTTTTCCGGACACTGCAACGATTGGAATAATTTTGAGACCCCACACCATAACTCCATGATTTTTATATTTTTAAGATTATTTTGGATCACTAAAATGTCAATAAACATGTTATTAACAAAGGTTTGGTAAATAATATATTTCTTTTTTAAAGAAATTCCCGAAATTTAGGCTTCTTGACCAGAATACCTCCTTAATCCAAAGTTGGCTTCATGATTTTTAACAGTATTTATATCCTTTATTTGTGGCAAACGCAATTACTTTCTCACACACGCACACGGACACTTCATTGCACATAAATTTCCTGCAACATCCTTGGCATATGTTGGCTGACAACAAGAAAGACAAATAAATTTTGTAAATGCCATTAACAAAAATAGAAAAATGAGCGTTTTGAAGAACACTAAGAAGCCGAAAATCTTTTGAAAAAGTATACATTGTACAATAATAAAATACTTGACCAAAAAGCTTAATTTAGGATTAGGAAAATGTCAACCAAAAGACGCACCAAACATGGCAAAGCAAACTACCAAAAGGAGAAAAAAATAACCTCAATTCACAAAATGACTTTATGTGCGTCAATAAATTTACACCTCGTAATCGCGATAAAGCGACAAAAAAGTGGCAAAGAAGGCAGCAAAATGTATGGCAAAAGGAAAGGAGCAAAACACACTCATGACATAAAGCCAAATGGGATTTTAGAATGTATCTAAGCGCGCCACTTTCGCTCCTACCAAAGACAACCGTTGTGGGACAGCAATGTAGAACAGATGTTACGCCACTAAATTCGCAAAGATTAGTTCTTGAGAAACGCACAGACAGTTAGTCGAGTCGGTGCAGCTTAAGACCCTCAACAAACTCAAGTTTTTTATGAGCCATCATCATTTGTTGTTGTCGCTTTGCCACACACTTCCTTCACTAAGGAGGGGTTAAACTCAACGAGCCATTTCGAAGAAGAAACCGAAAAATCTTAGATGTTTTTATTATAAAATACATTTTGGTCAACAAATGCCATATGCGTGTAGATTGCTCGAGTTGAGTAGAACCCGTCTTCAATTAAAAAGAGCGTAAACGATAAGAGTCATCAATAAAATAATCGAAAAATTAATTCGAATATTTTGAAAAGACCGGCATAAAAATTCCACATAGGATACATTTAAGATTAAAGACAACAACAGCAACGATGTACTTTTTAACAACCGTTTTGCATTACAATTAAATGTTAATATTTTTTTTTTAAGTTTTTCTTCTAGGTTAATAAAAAGTCTATCGAATTTCTAAGCAAGTACGATACGGAAGAGAGAGAAATTTAAGCCTACAACAACTGAAAAGGCTCGTTTTGGTTAATAAATAAATAAAAAATAAATTAATTATAAATAAATAATAAAATAAATAAATAAATGTCTATATTAGATCTTTTTTTCGGATATTATAACAGAATACTATAATAACAATTCTATTAAGCAACATCGTTTGAAATCTTTGTGTCTTGTTTATCTTAGGAGCTTTTTTCCATATGTGATATAAACTTGATTTTACTGTTAAGTCATTTATTTCTTAATTTTTTTTTTTATATGCATGTTGTTTAATTTAATGATTTTTTTTTTCCTTTTTCAAGTATATTAAAATTTGTAAACAAATTTGTATTTGACTTGTCTTTAATTTTTTCCTGGTTCAATTGTTCTTGTATCTTTGTGATTATTCAATGCATGTTGAATTCAAGTTATTGACTTTACGATTGTGCCTCGTGGTCTTGCCGGCATTTAACTTCAATCTTGTCTGTTACGCAAATGAGGATGTTGTAACGTTTGTTCAGGAAGCAACAGCGCAGAGCAAACAAAAGATGGCACAAAAATACAAGAAAATCCAGAAAATAATAGCAAAGGAAACACGTTCATCAAACAACAATAACAACAACAACAACGAGCCAACATTGAGCAACGGCGCCCTTGCAACACGAAGCAAGTCAAACCAGCACCTCAGCTCAGCTCAACTTACAACACTGATTTGCATTTCAGTTTTTTTCTTTCTTTGCTGGTTTCTGTTGTTGTTGTGTGTTTGCTGCTTCTGACACTTTTTGATGAACATTTTCAAGTCGCCTGGCCTGTGTGCTGCCGACGCGTCGCCGGGGCATGTGTTGCCACAGCGCCTCTTGGTTGCATGCTGCTGTTGCTGCTGATCATAGTGTCGACTACTGCCGCCGCCATCGCCACACACGGAAAACATAACAGACAAGCAGAAGCAGCAACAGCAACAGCAAAAAAAAACAACAACCATGCAAGCAAAAACATGTTCTCCGTCCCCCGCCGGCCCACTGTTGCTTTGCCTGTTATTATTTGCTTTCAGGGCATTGCAAGTCAAGCAAAACCTTGGCAAATGCTTGGCATCTTAATGGTTAATGCAACATAAATGCCTCATTGCTTGCCTCACCCCTCCTGCTTATGTCTGTCTGTGTGTGCAATGATCTTGCGCGCCTGCGCTCAAGTTGCAACAAGACAGTTGCCAATGTACCCTCATCACTAAGCAGTGCGATGCGACGCTTGAACGATTGCATACACAGTGTTGTATCCGTGACTTAAAATGCAAATGAAAATGCAATCATTGTTTAATCTTGCACAGAACAACAACAGCCAACAACAACAACAACGACAACAACAACAACAATACCATCAAACAGAGCATAACAACTATGCAAACTTTTAAATATCTAAGAATGTTGTCTGTGTCGCTGTTGTTGGGTGTTTTGTTGTTGTTGTTGTTGTTGTTGTGACGTTTACATTTCCCCACAAACCATCATGTTGTCAGTTGTTTTTTTTTTTTGTATTTTTTATTGTAGAATTTAGGAAGCTGCGCTTTTTTTGAGATACACTATTTTTGATAATGCGCGACAGTGGGAACATGTTCAAATGTGAGCGACAAGATGAGACACAACAAGACAAGCCGCATCGCATCGCATCGCAAAGTATTTCATAGAATGTTTTTAATGCAACATTTTAAACGATAACATTTTTTATTCAACGAACTTTGGGTGTACGTGTGTGTTTTGACTATGGATCTGCGCTTCTGTGTGTACGCTTGAGAGATTCTAAGGTATTCAAAATGTTTGAGAATTGAATCTTGAAAAGGTCTGAACACTGACAGATTTATAATAATTATGATGTGATCCGAAGAAAAAGTCATGAATTCAAGTAAGTTCTTTCATTTTTTGTAGAAAACTTCATAAATTGAACATAGAATAATCAATTTACTTAAAGCTATAAAGTCAGGATTAGATTAGGACAAGACAAAGTATAGATGAGTACAGATCATGTTTCTAAATAACTGGTAGATATGTATATCATATATAATATTCATAGAAGCTTCGGATCTTTGGACGATCGGATCGGATAACCTTTCATGCTTTGAAAATGTTTGTTGCAGTCAAGCCTTGACAAACCTTGGCCGGAATGAATTCAGGCTCGAATTGGGTGTATAGGAACGATTGTCGTGTGATTTGCATAATCTATAACTGCTCAAGTAGACTAATGTAATCACCAACAAAAATCAAAATAAGAACCTTATGAAATAATCTGTTGCGCAACTTTAATTAAATATATCTAAAAATAAATCTAAAACATTTCAATCCAAAAGTTGACCAAAAACTAAAACTGTTAACTAAAAAACTTTATCCCTTTTTGGCTGTCTCTCAACAGCTTTTCAACACATCATTTGCTGTCTTGCAAAATAAGCAATAAGAAGAAGTAAGACAGTCTATTTTTATGCCAACTAGTATGATAATTATAGGTTCAGCACTGTGAGAGACCTAGACGACCCATACGTCGGTTCTTCGTCAACGACGTCATCATCGTTCGTCTGCAATGTGGTTGCCCTTGTTGTTGTGAGGTTGGTGCTGTTTCCTTTTGGTGTCGTTAATCAACAACAAACAATAGTGCAGCAACAACAACACATTCATGTTGCAAATAAGTATGTATAACCCATGGCGCTACACAACAACTCGATGAAAGGGCATATGAGCATGTATTAATTTTTACACAATGTCTGTCTTGTCTCGGCTGTCAGTCCGTCTGTCTGTCTGTCTTGTAACGCCCACAAGATTGGCGTCGGCGTCGGTGGTTGTCGCGGCTTCGGAAGTTTAGGCCAAGAAAGTGCCGAACTGAGTTGTGTAATTTAAACGGCATTGTGAGGCGATAAGGCCACGTAGATTATTGTTGCTGTTGTTGATGCCAGAGGGCAAGGGTTAATAGTCTCATACACTTGAAGGAGGTGCAAATGAAAATATTGCGCAATTTTCTATGTTGTGCTCAACTCCAAAAAGTGTGAGTGTGAACTAATGGTAACAACAATATTTGCTTATACAACAACGGCAAATGTTTTCCATATAAATTGGTTCAATCGACAGGAAGAGAAAGTCTCAAATATTTTATGGTTCAATTGAAGGAAGTAAAAGCAAGAAATAACTTTACACAAAGAATTAGTCACGTACCAATCATAATACATGGCCTGCCATGTTTACATACTAACTACTATCGCCTTTGTCTAAAGTTATGAGCTTTAAATTCAAGCCTCTTACACTTAAGACAATCTCCTTCATTTAAAATAGTCTCAAAATTACGATTATTACAAAATTCAACTTTCAAACAATCACTTTATCATATTGTTAATTGAAAAAAAAAATTTAATAAGACAACGACAGTATAAAATACTTCTATAAAATAAAGTTTGGGATCACTCATGCAATAGAAGCATTGTCATTATTCAGCAAGCATAATCTAAGATCCTGAAAATTATGAACCATTTTCATTTAAAGATCATAGCTTCATATTAAAACAATATATAAGCTCCCTAAATAAAATTCGTATTGAATATTTCATATCATCTTTAGCACTTTCTAAGCAAACACAATTTTATAATTTAAGGTATTACTAGATTAGGAACATTTCATCTTCAGATTAATAGATTTCAAGTCATTTTGTTTAACTTGAACATTATTTTAATATTAGAATGAAAACTATAGCAAGACTGTTTGAATTTATATAACTTTGCCTTCGTCCATCGCTCACTTATTTTAACCAGCAGACAATAAACATGAGCAGCACTAAGGATGGTTATATGAAACACAATTTGGGTAACATAATAATCGATGAAAAACTGTTATGCTTCGAGTCAAAAACTTTAAATAAATTTCAGTATTTTAATGAAAATGTTTTTCATGTTCAGCCAAAATTTTGAAAGACCCAAAAATTTAAACAAAAACAATGTGCTTGCTTTTTTGTTTAGAATTCGGGCATTCTTTGTGCGCCAACAGGCAACATTCAACATGAAGAATTTCCGATGACGGAAAAACTATGTCTAAGCCACAGAGAACAGATTTTGTTCGGCTGCCAAAGACAGCCACCTTCGGTCCAAATATCCATCAACGTAGCAACAACACGTAAGCAACCGAGCATGCCACAACAAAAAGCTGTCATTACCACAAGAATCTCCGTCGTCGTCGTCGTCGTCGCACAGTACAACCCCTACCAGTCGCATGTCCAAAGCACAGACTTTCCTTTCATGCACCTTTCTTTCTTGCTTTTTTGTGCACGGCCATTTAGGCAATGCGCAATTTAAATGACTAATGAAATTTGCCTAAAATCATTGCTTCTATTTGCTTTAAAGCGCATAAAAGAACCAAAAAAAAAAAAAAAAAACGAAATGTAATAAATAAAATGAGAATTCATTGAAGTGCGAAATTACGCATTTTCATGTGACCTGTTTTTTTTCCCCCCAACTTCTCTTCTTACAGGACTAATTTGAGAAATAAAAGAAAGTCAAGCTAATGAATTTAAATGAGCATTGAAATGCGCAATGCTTACCTAAGTAGTTCAGCAGCAGCACAAGTTTTAAAACGGTGAGGAACGAAAAAAAAACATATAGAATTATTTAATAGCTTAAAGAAGCTTTTCATTGAGATTAAGTGCATTGGCATTAATTACAAAGTACAACAACACTTTAGCAAACCGGAAAGCTCTTGTAGTACAGGACATCATTAAAACTTAGTAGAACAAAGTAAAGCAAAAAATGATGTCAAGGAATCATAACAGCTGCGTGCGTAACAAATGATCCCCGGGGGGTCTGGCAGGAGCAGCATGTGTTGAGGGCTGCAAACGCGCTCGAAAAACTCGCTTTTTTATGCAACTTACGCAACTTCAATGTGGTGCGTGTGTATGTGTGTGTGCTTATCTTTTAGCTTGAGAAATTAAGATATAACATTTTGAAGGGCCGTGCATGAGGGTTGCAACAACAACCCTCGCATCCGTATTGTGCAACTGTGCACTAATGAAGCCATAAGCGCACGTAACATGTCGCTCACTGATTGAAGGACTTTGCTTGTTTGCAACACTTTACAACGTTGGCGTTTTCATAATTGAAAAGTGACCAAATGCTGGTAATCGAATAGGTCAAAATCGCTTTCAACGAGACCTTCGGCCTTTGAAGTATGTCAAGCATTTTTGCAAATATTTGTGCACAGAAGAAAACTAAAATGTTGTACCTTTTTTTATAAAAGTTGTTGTGCTTTTTAACAAGAAAATAATACAAATATTTAAGTTCTTGTTTTTTATGTCTAAAACTACAAAAATTTTAAAAAGTTCAAAAGGGATTTTTTTTTTCTTTGGAACCTTTAAATTTGTACGCTACAAAGTAATCATTAATACAAACACAATTTAGACAAACGGGCAGTCAATCAGTTAAGGCGGGCTAGGGCGCAACGACCGACCGCAGCACATGCTAACAACATGCACACACATCAGATAAGTTTTATTGATGCGGGTCGAATGAACGTCCTTTTTTTATGCTCAACCCAGAACTCTGCCAATTTAATACTTATGGCAATTTTATTTTTTCTACTGTTGACTTGCTGAGCGCTTACGACAAACTAATGAAAGACAAATGTGGAAAAAAGTGTACAAAATTAAATGAAATTCATAAATGCATCCTGGCGAGCTTTGTTGTTGGTTCACATAAGCAAGAAGCAGGACCTTTTACAAGCACTGATTCAATCGAACGAGCGACAACAACAACAACAGGAACGAGCGACAACAATAATAATGTTAACGAGCGCGATTACAATCAGTGACATAAGGCGCTGCAGGCATTGCATTAAACTGCTGGCAGAAAAAAAAACAACAACACACAAATACAAATAAATTGGCTTGAACGCTAGTTTGAAGTACTGCGGCTGCGGCTGCTGATACTGCCACTGTCGATGCTGTTCCCGTTGATGTTGATGCTGTTACTGCTGCTGTTCATCAGCGTCGCGGTCAGATTTAATCGTTCCTTCGTTCTGCTGCCCAAACCAATGCTCATCGATGTGAATGCGCGCCTCGCTTGGTTAATTGGAATACGTGCATTTGCAGCTGTTGTGCGGATTCATGCACAGATTTATCGTCCACTCACAAATACACTCGAGCATTGAGCATGAGCATGCATTGTGGGTGTATAAGCCGCTTTCGGCCAGATGTCGATAACTCGGCCGGGGCAGACGGCTAACGGCTGACGGCTAAAAGGGTTTTCAATTTTGCTAAAATTGATGATTGCCACAGTTTGTGTCAATGAGATGATCAAGCTTTCAACAATAAGCTCGACTTGGCCTACTCTCCACTACACATGCATATAATTACTCGTAAATCGTTCTAAGCAAGCCGTGCTGAGTGCTTGCGGTAACCAAAGGAGCGACTATGAATTCCTGAGCCGCCAACGTGCATCAAGAGTAAGTAGTAAAGCCGTTGTGAAAGGAAATCGTCTTTTTAAAGTAATTTCTTTGAAAATTTATGCCGTAAAAATGAAAAAGTTCAGTTTGGCGTCATGCAGGAGGAATTTAATAAGCATCTTCTCATTGCTATAGTAATGACTGATTGGACAATCTCTTTAAGATATGTCAGTGCAAGTTGAAGTATTTTAAAATTCAGACGAATTCATAAACTTTGAACAATGTTAAAGAAGAAGTATAAAATATCAAAGTACAGTGGTTCTTGTTATAAACATACTCCGTATAAAAAAAATATTCAGACATATTTCTTTGTAAAGTTTTCCATACAAGAGAGGTTCCATAATTTGAAAAAGAAAATCAGGAGCCTAAAACCTTTAGTACTCAAACTGACATTCGGCGTTTTTCCCACTTTCCTTTGGGACATCCATATTTCATGTCGGAATAGATTAGATTATAACTCAATTGAATTGAATTGAATTGATAATGTTTTAAAAGTTCCTTAATGGCAAATTGTTTATTTTTTGTTGATAAGAGAACCGTTCTAAAAAACCTTTAAATAACAAACCGTTAACTCAAAAGCCTCAACGGAGCAAATTTGAGTGTGTTGAAGATCTTGGCATCAAAACCAAACACAAGAACTTTTATAGCATTCAAACTTGGTCTTCGAATTGAATGATAGGGGCCTTATGAGTAGTTTGGCATTTCTTTTTGGTTTCAGTTTTAAAACCCCTTAACTTTTCTTTGATTGGCAGACCGTTTGTCTCATGACATTCCGCGACTTTGAATTCACCCTTAACACTTGTAAATGTTTCATTGTTAGCGTGATTTTGATAGCCTAGAGCCATGAATATTACCTTCAATTTCATTATGATTTATTATGCCTCGCTTGTAGCTCAGTTGATTATCATCAGTTACCTTCAAACGCATGTCCTTGACAACCAACCAAGCCTTTTAGTAATCGGAAACCCAGGAGTGTAGCGTACATTACTTGTGACTGTCAATTACATGCAACACTTTCATTTATTTCAACTGAAAACAATTAGTGAAGGTGTAAAATATCAGAGCTTCAGCTATTTAAAGTGCTCAAAGGTTAAATTTCAAAAGATTGCCAATCACGACAAATCTATGCAGAAATTTTTGGGCATGGTGAAGAGTGTAATTATCTGATTACACACGTAATAAAACAATGAGGTTTCACAACAACAACATCAAGTCAAATTGGAATGCAAAAAAAAAAAAAAAAATCCCACAACAAACAATGAAATGAATAAACAAGCAACATGAACAAGTGCTATCAAGCACGACAGACAAGGACAAAAAATGCTGGCCAGTGGACAGAGCTGTCGAGTTGCCGGCCGGATTGCACTTGTCAGCCATGAAAATTGATGCAAACACTAGACGAGTCTAGACCGGTCTGGCCAAACATGCCACAGAGGCGGCGTGCGTTCGTTCGGTCGGTCGGTCAGTCCTTTTGGTAATCCGGCCACTCAGACGCACAAAGACCAAATGAGGTTTGAAGTTGAAAACATTTGGGAGTTGGCAGTCATGGCTTACTGTGTGTGTGTGCGTGTGTGTTGCAGCAACAAATAAATTTTAAAACATGAATTTCAATATGCAATGAAAATTAACACAAGCCAAAGGACAAATGTTTCCCTCTCACTCCTCCGCCGCCGCTTGCTTGTCTGTGTGTGATATGCGCCTGCTGTGCTACGCTTTGCTGCACATGCTGCTGCTATTTTGTAAGCCAAGAGAGATTTTGGGCATGAAAACCTGTCTTTACCGTTTAAAATACACTCGCAAGTTTGTTGTCTCTGTGCGTATGATGAAGTATGTGTGTGTTGTATCAGATTTCAATGCCGCACAAAACAACATAATATAACAGCTGTGGCAGCAACCCAAACCAAACCCGACCAATGCTGCATGCCATTGTTTGTCGTGCAACACGCTGCAACTAACTGACTGCTACTGACTGACGCACGTTCGTTATCCGACAATGTGTAAGTTGATGATGTTGCTGCTGATGATGATGTTGATTATTTTACCAGTCGTTGAATACATGATAGGCGCGCCAAAGCGGCAATCGAAGTCTTTTGCTTTGAGCATTGTTAGCTGGTTTGGATTTTATATACTGCCATAAGGCATAACAAGTTTATCATGTCATATGCAAGCTATTGAATTCGATTTATGGATTGAATTTGGCATATGAATAATTATTGAATAACCTTTATAGAGCGATGCTGGAGTATCAAAACATTTCAGTTACAGTTAAAGTTAAAGAACACTTTTCCGGACGTCGTCAAAAGCGCCACCTAACGTGCCGAATTGTAGCTGAGAAACATACAATGGGCACATCTCAGCTATAATTAGGAACAAAAGGTAGCGCTGCACAGAACACCCCACCAGCCAATTAAATCAATTTATTTACTTATTAAAACTGATTATTAGAGACTGAAAATTTCACATGTTAAATGCCAAATGGCTTGGTAAAGAATTATATCAAAATTATATATACAAGCGTATCAAAGTTTCGACATTGCCAAACATAATATTCTTCAGACATATTTTTCTGATATCATTTATAAGTATTTTTTTTTTATTTTTGTTTGCAGAAACCAACGTTTGGCAACTGTCAGTTGCACGTAAGTAAATCTTCACGTGCTGCAGAGTCCCTGCGGTTTAAGGCAAACAGCGTGTGCGGTTTTTCGTTAGACATTGAACTCCTCTCCTGACGACTACAATCGACTCGACTCGACTCGTTTCGATGCGATTGAAAACGATACGACACGAGTTAACTTTGTCTTTTGGCAAGCAGGAAGCGATAGATGCGCGTGTATGTATCTGTGTGTATTTGTATATCTTTCTTTTATTGCTATGCATGCAATTGACTTCTGTCTCGGCTCGTGGCATGGCAGGGCATGACATCAATTGTTTTTGCGGTTGTGTGCCTTGCTGTGGCAAAGAAGATATGATGTATTGGCTTATTACAATATGATCATATGGCTACTGGTCGCCAATTGTTTGCTTGAATAGCGAGCGACACTGCTGCGGGCTGACAAAATCAGATGCCATTGACACGCCCGGCATTGTGATGCCTCATGGTGGCACACTCAACACTTGTACAGGTTAGCAGACCACATAGCAACAACATCAATTAACAGCGTCTTGTCAAATGTTATGTTCTGTAGATTTAATCGAGCTGGACTGTTCAATTTCCTGCCCCTGCTCACTCCTACTGACTTTTCCTAACTCAATCGCTTTTTTCAAACTCATCAAAATTAATGATGCAATGAAAACCGTTTTCCGAGCTTCAAATGCACGTGCAACATTGAGGTTCAAACAGTTATTGGCTCAGCGTGACACTAAAGGTTTGTGGCATTACACATGTCGTGGCACAGTGGCAATAAATGCAATCACAACAACAACAATAAAGTAGTGCACTTCAAATGAGTTAGCAACAAATAACAAAAGAAATATGTACAACTGGAAATCAATTTCACTCATGTCCAACGAAGCAAACAACATTCAAGCATGGCACAATGCGTACGTAAGTACATACATACATATGTACATGCATTATGACAACGGACAAACACATTTGGATTTGTTACGCCAACAAATTAGTTACGCCAAAATGCAGCTGCGTCGCGCATGCGCAACAAGCGACGCGTCGCCTTCATACAGCAGCGTAGGCACCTGAGCTGAGCCTCAGTTGACTTGAGTTGAGTTCAGTTGCGTTGAATCGCACAAACGGCCGTTGAGCTCAGCTGCAAGAGTGGAATTGCGTTGAGCACGCATGCAAAGCGTTGACCCAACTGCCTAACCATAGCTCCTTATGCGTCTATAAAGAAAACAAAACAAAAACAACAACACAAAAACAACTAACAACAAACTAAAGAAATACTTTGTTTTTATGCTCTTGGAAAATAATTATAATTATTTTGTAAAGCGGAGTAGGAAATATATCCAACTATATAAAATATATATCGAAAAAATTTTAACGCAGAAAGTCTTTGTATAAGTCCAGACATTGTTTATCTCAGAGATATCTTGTTCGGATCACTATAGGAAGTAGATTCCATAGCAAATATAGCTAAAAAATAAAGTTTTTATTAGAAAAATTATTTTTGTTCTTGAAAATAAATCGTTAAAACTTTGCAATTATTTGTTTTCATTGAACGAGCGGTCGTAAAGAAAGCTTTTGTTAGACAAATTATTTTTGTTCTTGAAAATAAATCGACAGAACTTTGGAATTATTTAATTTTATTGATGCCTGACTGACTATATTTCAAAGTTATATGAGAATGGGACATGGAAAAACCTTTAGGGGTTTCTTTATAAGACGAGATAGAGGATTGTTACATGAAGTGCTTTCTTTAAAATAATCTGGACAATTTGAATAAAATGTATAGTTTGTCTTTTAGATATTATATTCAAAACTATAAAAAATTGTCCAATAAGAATAATTGTAAAAATGCCTGCCAGTGTATATAAGTTTCGGCCAGACCGAAAATAGCTCCCTTTCAGGTTCGTTTCTGTTTGACACGATAGCACGACATTGCATAAAGTTGTTATTGTTGTTGTTGTCATTGTTAGTGCAGCAACAAAGTTGCGTAGGCGTTTTATAGTTGCTTTTCTTTGCCTTCGCTTTCTTTAGTTTTTGTTTTGCTTAATGTATTTGTTGTTGTTGTTGTTGTTGTTGTTGTCGTCTACGCGTTTATGGGTCACTAAGCCGCGTCGTTGTTGGCTTTTGTTCCTCTTTTTTTCACTCACTCACTTACACCACTTTCAAGCGCTGTCCGCAATAAGCATGGGCAAAGCCGAAGCCAAAGTGCCACGACGTGCTCGCCATGGCAACAAGTGCATTCGAGTGCATTCTACAGCGTTGTTAACTTTATTTACTTAGCGCGTTCGACAGCATGGCGTAAAGCATAAACCCCATGATTGACATGCAACACGCGCTGCAATGTTGCACAGACTTACTCAACTGGTATGGTATAAAAGTATCTGAAGCTGCGCGCTGTTGAGCAACTGAATATCTCAATGAACATTCGCGCGCTTCATTGTTGTTGCTGTGTCATTGTTATTGTTGTTGTCGATGTTGTTGTTGTTGTATTTTTTTATGTTTTATTCACATGGCATTTTTTCTCACTTTGGCATTTCAAACTGTGCCTGCGCCATGTGTAATTGAAATTACGTGACACTTTGCATATGCATGGGCTTAAAACCCACAACAACAAGTGCGAAGAAAACAGAAACAACAACAGTTTTCCCAACTAGTCTGTCCGTCCGTCCGTTTGGCCATACAACGAGTTTAGAGACTAAAGCTTTTTGAGTGGCATTGATGTTCGTGCCCATTGTCTTGTGGCATTGTTGTTGCTCCTCACTTGTTTTTGGCATGTGCTCGTAGTTTCAAACGCAATTTTGGCTCCGAAATAATATTTGTCTCTCTCTGTATGTGTGTGGGTAGGCATAAACAACGACTTAACTAGGCGTTTGTGGGCGTGTCAATTGCTTGCTTGTGCCATAGCATGCCGCGACGCACGTGTCGTGTGCCAGTGTGTGTGTTTGTGCATGTTTGAAGCGCACGCGTAGAGTCTATTTTTAAACTAATTAGTGTAAATCGTGCTGAGCATAGGCAATGTTCAAATGGAAAAGTATAATCAAGCGGAAGAGGAAATTCAAATCGCATTAAGACACGCAATTTATAGTTTTGTAAATTTTGAAAGCCGCTTAGAAATATTTCACCGATTCTAATAGAAACAACAACAACAACACCGGGAAAAACTTCCACCCACTCAAAGTGCAATCGAAAGAAAATAAGTTGACATCATCGCTTGAGGCTTAATTATACATGTACAACTACTTTCAAGATTCATTTATGCGTAATGGAAATACTTTCGTTCTCAGTGTAATTTAAGCACCAGACTTGACAATCGAATAGTATTCACACACTTAATAGAACTCAGTAGAACATGTTGACATTTGGCAACAACTTTTGAACTCACGACGTTTTTATACTCAAAACACGAGTAAGGGTAAACTATTCCATGGGAGAGATCTTTTTATAACTCAATAAAAGTATAAGGAAATTATGTGGAACCGAAATCAAATCATTTTCAGGATTTAGAATTCATTAAAAATTTCTATATGCGTTGGAAAAGGATCGATGACGAGAGATGTCAGTATTCGGAATAGTTAAAGGATAGTGGAATGGACTTCAGATAATAAAATCTGTCAGACCCTTGGAATCGATTTGCTAATAGAAATTTCACTGTAAGCTCAAGTTGTCTGGCAGAAATTTCAGAAAGTTTGTTAACTCGAGTCTTATATTTTCCGAAATCTCCCAAAGATACCACTAAACAGATCCCCCTTCCGATTCTAATCAAGACTACAAATACTCTTTTGTGAATTCAGTTAAAACCTCTCATGTGTTACATGTAATGTTTAATCTTCCCTCGAAGGCTTTCAAAAAATAAATAGAACAATGAAAATATATGCACAAAAGATACATGACTCGGCTGTTAAAAGTTACTGAACTTTAAAGACAGCTGACCGACCACCTTGTTTGTATAATGCAGTGTTATTCTTATACTTTATGCCACTTTACTGTAACAAAGCAACCTTCTTAAGTTAAGACAAGCTAAGCAAGGAAATACCAATGATGACGAGCGTAATTATCCACTCAGTGAGTCCAACAACAAAGAAAATCAACAGCCAAGACGCACCTTGTTGCACCAAGTTATGTTATTCAGACAAGCGGACAGACAGACAGACAGACGGGCAAGCAAGCAACCAAGCAAGCAAGAAGGAAAAACAACGTAAATGACAGTCAAGTGTTTACCAACAACTCGGCAGGGAATGCGTTAAACAGGCATTCGCTTAATGAGTTCAGGCTTTTGCACTTGATGATGGCACGCAGGCGACAACAACAACAAAATCTTAACGAGAGGAAGAGCACGATAACAAGGCTAAGACCAACTTAACGGCACAGACCCGAGAGCTGAGCTGAGCTGCCTCGTTATCCTTGTCACATTATCGCCAATGCGTTCGCATAAGCCAAGCCAGCCAAGCAAGTCAAGCCAAATAACGCACTCGACAAGCGGCGGAGACGGCGGCAAGCAAGTAAGCACATTGTTACATCGAGCTTATGGCTGCAACAACATGCACTCACCTCACTTGGCTGCATGCACTCAAAGAGACACAGTTCGTTTGCGAATGTGTGGCATGGCGAGTGGCCAAGTCAGTCGCTGCTTGTGCACGTGCCTTTGTCATAGACACTGCTTTTGCTACGTCTCGGTACTTGAGTGTTGTTGCAAAGGACAATGCCTTAGACAAAAGTAGGCAAAGTGCGCGTAAATGAGGCGATTCAAATAGCAACAACAACTATTGACGTTGTCGGCAACGTTGTATGTGCACAAGTATCACAAGCCTAGGGCAAATGCACATGCCACAGTCAAATCATGCAACAACAACAGCACACATTTCCAGCTATTTTACCTTCACTCAACACTTTGGCTAAGAAAAGCAAAGTCGCAAAATGCAACTGCAACTACTTTTTGGCACACATCCAATTCCGTTGCCACCATCGCTATTTAAGGCCAAGCCAGACCGCAGTTCGCAGCACAAACAGACGCCGCCGTCGCCGCCAACTGACTGTCGTTCACTGCTGATCATTGCACAGTGGGGTGTTAGGCTGAAACATGTGGCAAAAAGCTCATGCTTTCAAGAACCACTGGAGTGCACAATGTCATTGATAAAAGACTATTAAGAAAATATAAGCGTTTCTAAATTTGGCGAATACTTATTGAAGACTGCAAAACTGTCATTCGGAAAATGTAAGCGCGGTTCATAAAATTTTGACATATAGTTAAATTTTGATAGAATATCAAAGACTATCATCGAAGAATTATCCAAAAAATCGGGTAATAAGGTTTCAGCTGCATGAACACATGCAAAATATCATGATTAAGGCTAAACAAGAATCTTTTTCAACATTTCTGCAATTTTTACAGGTCTTATTCCATTCTTTTTACATGTGAAATCTTAAAAAAATTCTCATGTGGTTATTCCTTAAGTTTTGTTAGATATTTCTATCAATAAAGATAAATTAATACAAAACTTAAGAATCTTTTGTTTAAATGAGATAAGAAGAAAAAGTCAGCAGGCCCCACTGTGCGTCACAGCCTTCATTATTGCTCGCATTTCTGTCTCGTGTACGTCTTTGCTGATCTAGCGCACGTTACTGCTTTGTTGTTGCGGCTGTTGCTGTTGCTGCCACATGTGCATGTTGCAACGTGCAACACAGCAAACGCTGCAGGTGTGCTTCACACGCCTTGTCAATTGGACTTTTTGCTTGAATTTCGTCGCTTGCCAAGAAAGCAAATAAACTATTAAGCAGAAAAAAAATAAATTGTGCAAAAAAAAAAAACCGAAATAAATTTACTTAAATATTTTTATAGTTTTTCTGTCTGTGCAAAATTTACGAAGAATTAATAATTGAGCTCTGGCGAATTTTTATAGAGTTTTAGTTGCTTTTTTGCTGCCTTTGCTGTTGTTTGCTGAGCTGATGGTTTTATTTTTGTAATGGCGTTTTTGCGAAAATGCCAAGGTTAAAACTGCACAGCAGCACAAAAGTTTTTAAAGTATTTCTTCTGCCACTGTGACCATGCTTGTTGCATATTTATGAGTGTTTTAATATTTGAGTGGCAATTTTATTGAGTGGCTTGCATGGGCACACTTTGAAGGAGGCGTAAATAAATTGGTGACGGATTTGCAGGCAAATGTCAAAATCGAGAAATTGCCTTCGACAGTTAAGTAAGAATTCAGCAAAACAAAGAAAAAATTGGCAAGGCTTAATATTTAAACAGCCTTGGTTGATTTCTGTCATGTGGTTTTAAAAAATCTGTAAAGGAACATGCTCCATCGGAGCTTCTTTTGCATATTATTTGAACTGAGAATTCAACAAAATGTTACCTTTCAAGCTTATAATCTCATAGAAGACAATTAAAGCTAATGTCTGAAAAGATATGAAAATTGAAAGACTTCTTATATGATATGTATGATATCTTAAAACCCGAACAGATGTCTTATAAAGTTTTAGTCACCTTCCTTCTTCCACATTTAAGAAATTACTTGGCGCAGTGATCCAATTAAAACAAAAGGTCTATGCAAATTTTCAAGATTGTCTTTTGTACTGAGAAAGTATTATAGATTGTTTTTATTTTTAGGCAGAAACAAAACCAAACAGATTGATGGTCAAAAATCTTCGATAGCCTAAAAGTTAACAAACTTCTCTTTATTAAAACAACTTTATTAAAAAATAAATGTATATAATTATTGTCAATTTACTAAAATTTATCTCTTCTAGCAAATCATCATTCAGCATAACATTTGTTTTTTTGACAAACAATACATGAAAACCATTTTTGAGGAATTCGGTAACTCATTAAAATGCCTAATCAAAAATTCTGCAAAGCAGACACAAATCACATACACACACACATGCAATCGGAAAGCATTAAAAAAGTCAAGAAATCAAAGAATGATACACGCAATCAAAGAATTCCAGGAAATTAGGGTGACGAAATGCCAAAGCAAAACCTTCAATTTGAGGGAAGAGAAACCAACAAATCAAATGGCAAGAAAGAAAGAACCTTTTATACTTTTTGCATGTCTGAGCATATTCATCATACAAAATGGCATAACCTTTTGACAGCCGAAGCTGGAATGCCATGTCAAGTACTTGTCATGATGTTGTCGTCTGTGTTTTTATATCTTAAGTACATCTATGGTGGGATTGATTACAATGAAGGTATGAGTAAAAACAAATTATTACACTTGAGCAGAAAGGCAAAAAAGAAATGAAAATATGCTCGTCGTCACTTATCACTATATAATCAACACAAATTCCTGACACACATGAGTGCTTTTGTACGTCGACGGCGGCGACGATTCTGAAGACTATTAAGAAATATGTGTGGCAGGTCGAAATTAAAGCAATGCCGGCGACGCCGACGCCGCCGCCTTGGCATCTGATGAATGACAACTGCTTGTTTTTGGAGTCAGGTAGGCCGGCGACGACGCCGACAAACAATCAACGGAGCAAAACTATCGACAGTCGTATAAATGTGCGACTCTGTGAAGTTTTCGATCAAGAAATTCACTCACTTGCGAGCAAAAATCGAAAGGAAACACAAGCGGCAGCAACAACAACAGCAACGCTGTCACTTTGTGGGGTCCCACATTGCAGATTTCGCGGTCGTCAGCGAACTATGTGCACCTCAAACACAACTCCACGCCACTGGAGTTCTATGCATGCCATGCCATGCCATGCCATACCAACTAGACAAGAGTCGATAGCGTCGCGCTACTTTTGCTGGATCGTTGATTTCATCAACATCATCATCATCCTCATCATCGTCATCAACGTAGTCTTCATCTTCAACTTCAGCGCCTATTTTGCTAGCACAGCGCTCCTACTTAGTTGACTGCCTGCCTGCCTGCTTGGTTGCCTTTGAATATCTTGGCGTTCATTCACTCAGTTGAGTCTTGTTTCGTTTCGTTTCTTTTCGTTCACTGTCAAATGTTGGCTTAATGATGGCATTGATGGATGGATCACACGTAAGCGGTAGTCATTTAGTAATTTATCTCAGACATTTCAAATTAATAGACTGTTGGCAGACCAAGTCAAACTCAAGTCAAAGTCACTCAAAGAGCATCGGAATCGGTGCAGCAACTTCACGTACACCAAAGCACAAACCGAAGTGCAGAATTAAAAGTTACAACAAACGAAAAAAAAAAATAATAATAAAAATAAGTTTAAGCGAATTAAAGTCATTGCACTTTCAACGATAAAGAACAACAACGTTGGCATAGAAAAAAAAAAATAAAATAAAATAATGAGAGAACAAAGCGCGGCTACTTTAGTTAATAAGCCAAGCCATTAGTTTAGTTAGTTGCCTCTAGAAATTATGTGCAATTTTTGTCAAATTATGAAAATTTATGGCATGTGACCGTTGCAACTTCAAAGTCAAAGTCAACTCAAGTCAATCGTCAGTCGAGCATGCGCAGATACTATTTATGTATGTGCGCTGCGCTAATTAGCTTTGACTGGCGAGCAAACCTGTAATATATATAAATTTCAAGCACTATTAACTTTTAATGGATTAATCTGCTCAACTTTAGTTTAGTTAATTGACCAATGCGCTGCAACCAACACCTGTGCTATGTGTGTGTGAAAAATCGTGCGAGTTTCAACATGTGTAAAAAGTTCGGGCGCGTTAAGCAAAACAAAAAACCTTCACAATCTTTTGTTGTGCAACTTCTTTTAGGGCAGAAATTTCTTGACTTCAAATTTAGCTTAAAAGTCTATTAAAAACTTTGCAACTTCCTTACTTCATTGCTTTGCTTATGAAAGGCAACAATTTCTACCTAACCATGCCAACTTTGTTAACTTCTTTACTGCTTGAGAGCAACCTAACTCACCTCACTCATGCTTGCCACCACTTGCATCAGCTAAAAATTTATCTTTCACTTAAATTTATAGACATTCAAATTGAAAATAAAAGCAGCAAAAGTGTACAAAAAACTCCCGACAAGTTTAACGAATCGAAAATAATCTTCAAAAAGTTGTAAAATATGCTTGAAACATTTTCAGGCGTTTTTCTATACTTTTTTTCAACAATTTTTCATACATGTATGTCTGGGTGTGGTTTGGAAAAATCGAATGTCATCATATATACGTTTATGCGCATATCCGTAGTTGTGTAAAAGTTTTGGCAGCACATATGAAAAGTGCTGTCGAAAAGTTCGAAAAATATGCAAGCCATGACTGCTGTTCTTGCTGCTCTGGCTGCCTGCCTTTGGGGACATGTGACTTGAGCTGAGCAGAGCATTATGACAGCGACGCTGAGCGTGATTCTCGAGAAGTTTGAAATGTAAAGCAAGTGAGCCCGCAAGTCCAAGCAAAGCACATAATGAAAGGGTAAAGACAACTGAGACAAAGTTGTTGCTGAAGACTTTTTGGTGTGTGAGGCAGAAACTTTGATTTTTAGTCTGCTGTGTGTGTTTGGCCAATGCAATTGCGCACAACTAAACGACATCATTTTTACAACACCGAAAAGCAAAAAAAAAAACAAAAAGGAATACTCTAAAAAATGAAAAAGGAAAGGTCTTTTGGAAAAACTTTCAAAATGAGTGCAACAGCAAACAAATGAGCAATAAAACCAAAGGAAACCAAGCCAAATCGAATACGAAACGAAAACTAAAACAGCTTCAAGCTGCAACAGTCGTTGTTTCTTGTTGTTTTTGTTGTTGTTATTGTTTTTATATTGCTTTTTGTTGTTGGCAAGAATTTCGCATAATTTAGTTTCAATACCATTAAATGGAGCACAAGTGTAACTAATCTCAAGCGTCGCTTGCCTGCCATGAGCTCACTTGCAGTCGACAGCTTTGCCACTCTGTCGGTCTGTCAGTCTGTCTGTTTGACTGCCAGGCCAGCCTGTATGCCTTTCACAAAATATAAACGGCGGTATAAAAAAAAAAAAAATCAAAACAAAACTTAGCGCGTTGTAAACCTGTAAACGGAGAATAGCACAAAACTACAATTCGTTTGTTGAGCGCATTCTTCTGGCGACGCTTTTCTAGGTTACAGAAATAGAAACAGAAACACAAAAATCAACAACAACAACGAACAGTAAGGACGGTAGAGTCGAGTATGCTCGAAAATACAATACACTACACACATGGTAGGCGGTGCCATGCCCTAAATCTACAAAAATCAAGAAAAATCAGTAAGAAAATGTGGAATTTATAAACAATTTTAGTTTGATGGTCTTCGAGGGGAAAAAAGTTTGGGGGGGAGGGGTACTTTGTGGTATAGACTTTTGAAGCGCTATATTTACTGAAGCTGCATACGAAGTTTCAAGTTAGTACCTTTTATTGTTTAGGAGTTATAACAATTTTAAAAACACTACTATTTAAGAGGAGCGTGGGGCAAAAGTCGTGGTACTTCATTTTGTAGATCGACAATATTTTTATTAAGGTTTGTGTTCAAGTTACATTACTTTAAATAGGTTTGTCAGAAAGGGGTGGGCGTGGCACAAAATCATATAAACTTGATCTACTGTCGAACCTCACGAATCTACCCACCAAACTTCAAGTCTCTAGATTTTATAGTTTCGGAAACACATTGGTGAATAAGGACGAACATATCTCCAACGATTTCTCTTGTTGCTCTGGACCAAAAGATTATATATATATTTTATAGGCTCTCAAGCAAACTTAATAAACCCCGATACATTGTATGTGCAGGGTATAA
This sequence comes from Phortica magna, assembly GCA_037044515.1. Taxonomy (NCBI): domain Eukaryota; kingdom Metazoa; phylum Arthropoda; class Insecta; order Diptera; family Drosophilidae; genus Phortica; species Phortica magna. The sequence goes on from JBAMBP010000415.1 coordinate 452,260, forward strand.
AACTACAAAAATCAGCTGCAAGACATTTACGACGTCTGTCTGGTGCAAAGCGAACTAAGCCGTGTTGCAAGTTCGCTTGCTTGGCACTTGATTTTGGCCAAAAAGTAACACAACTTTATACAAATGTGTGTGTGTGTGTGTATGAGTGTGAGACAGACAGACAAAGCGTTGCACCTGCGGCGGCAACTTTTTATTTGTCTGTATCTGTGAGATACTTTGGATTGTACATGTCTGTTGACATTTTATACGTTTTGTTGTTGTTGTTCTTATACATTAGGTCAGCAGTCAACAGTTGTGTGTGTTTGTGTTTTGGCTCATTTCTAGTAAGCACTCAAGTCAGACAAGACTTTATTTTTTTTTGTATGAAAAAATGTTACATTTTGAGCTATTTTTTTTGTAACATGAGCTAATTGTTTTGCACTTATGGAATTTACTTGCATATACATATAAATTATTGTATTAAAAATATACGCACACAAATGCGTACATGTATGCAAGAAAGCTTAGATATTGTAGAAATATTATAAACAACTAAGCCAAAGTTTGTTCAGCATAGGTGAGGTGCGTGCGGATTGAGGGAAGTAACCTAAATTAGAACCGCATGCTGGTCAAGTTTTAAATGGCCTGCCAAAAAGTTTCACACACACGCTCGAGAGAAAGGCATCCATTTAAATTTCTTATAAACAAATCTTTTCCATTATCTGTTACATATAAACACACACGAACACATACCAATGCATACTCAATTACAAAGTTACCCACTGGCGAAGACTAACAGGTCAGGGCTGTTGTACAATTTGTGGTTCGAATTGCAGCACCGACATCATCATCATCTGGAGCTGTTGCTGTTGCTGAAGCATGTGCAGCAGCAGCGACGTTGTGGCATGCTGCACAAAGGCATGGCTAAACACAAAAGGTGGTGCTCAGTTTGAAGTTTGAAAAAAAAAATAAAAAGAAAGTAAAAAAAACCAACGAAAAAGAAAACAAAGTTTTACTTGCAAAACTATTAAAAACTTTGACCCAAATATATTAAAACATAAAATTTACTTAACTTTTTTGAAGCAATGTTCAAGCAACATTCATGCAACGTGTGCAGTTAAGGGGTTACATGGGTTTATATGGGTGAAGAAATTGCATATTGTTGAGCATTTTTTTGTTTTTATAAAAATTATTCAATTCAAGAAGCGATCATCTTTAATAGAAATTCCTCTTTTAGTTAATAACTCAAATCAGAAATTCTACAAAAGAAAAACGAATGAAATATTAATTTGAATTTTTGACATCATCTTTAACAATCAAAAAATCCATTCTGCATTTGTTCATATTTTTATTTTTTTTTAAATAGTTGCGCCACAAAAACAATAAAAATCTTTCGTTCAAATTCTTGTCAATAGTATCCTGAAGATGTATACAAAATTTCATTAAGATCTGTTCGGCAGTTTTCGAGAAATCTTGAAAACTGACTTAGAAATCAATGTTTTGAAGAAAAGGTGTTTTAAGTTTGATTCCAAGGCTCTGTAGCTTTAACATTTACTCAAATCAACTTGATCGATTTGGATATTATTCTAGACATATTGTACAATTTAACAAGAATAACTCCTTGACATAATGGAGCTTCTTTTGAATGAAGAAGCGACAATCCTTCCAAGTTACAAGCTTATTGATTTTGCATTTTAATTTACTAGGGTTTAAAAGTCCAATATCGGTGCGAGATATATGAAATGTCTGATTCCTCATACTTGATAAAATTTGTTGCCGCCTTGCGATACATTTTCAACATTTGCAACACTTGAAATTTTAAATATTTTCCATGCACTTGCAGTACATGCCACACACGCACACAGACGACACTTGGAAAAATTACAATCATTCAGACATTTTGGCATCGAGTATTTTTGCCATGTGAAAACCTCAGAAAAAAATTTTTTAATTAAATTGGCAACGTAAGCTGAGATTATTGTTAATTAATGTTTATTGATAATCAGAAATGCTTTACTTATTTTTCAGCTTTTTTTGTGGTCCTGTGTGTGTGGGTGTAATACGCATGTTTGTATCTGTGAATGTGCTTGGCAGCGCGTTGACAACATTGTCAGTCGTAAGTGTGTGTGCGTCTGTGTGAAGCATAATTAAAATTGTTTAATAGTTTTCGGTTGCAAGTGGCGGTGAAATACTTTAAATAAAAGAAGCAAATTTCATTTAATTGGTTTCACTTATTTTTCGCAATTTTTCGCTCATACAATCAATTTTTAAGCTTTCATAAATGCTTTTAAATATTAAATAATTATTAAAAGTGTGCGGCATGGAAAAAATAGCATGCCTCAACTTTAATGCTGATGAATTGCGCACAAAAATACAGTTTAACTTTGACTATAAAACAATTAATCAGCGCCCAAAAATGCCAACTGCAATTAATTATGCACACTAAAAATATCATTCAAAAAAAAAACAACAACAAAAAAATACAAATTATTATCAGAAAAATATTGCGTTTGAGCATTTTGTCATTTCAACTTTTGTGCGTTATCGCAAAAAATGTATCTAGAATGTTGTCGCTTTGTTGAAATTAATTTGCGCAGCCTTGCACAATACAACAATAAGGGCAACAAAAACAGCATAACAAATATGAAAAAATGATAACCCGACAACAACAATAAGAACAAAACAGTAAGGGAGGTATCGGCCTCTTCGAAAATTTAATACTCTTTTGTTGGTATCCCTTTTCATTATATCGGCACAAGCTTATATAGTAAGTTTTATCGTTGTATCCCCAGAAATGGAGGAATTTGCCTTTCCAGAGTTATGTAAATACCTCATATCGATCTTAAGTGGGCGGTGCCATGCCCATTTTTTAATCAAAATAGTACGCTCACATCACTAAGAACAAAAGTGTGAAGTTTAAAGTCAATTGATTAAGAAACAATAAAGGCTTTCATACAAGGACTTAAAAATTTTCAAGATCTCGAGATGGGAGATATGAGATTATATGAGACAATGTATTTATTGTAAAACATCAAACATGTGTGAAGAGAACGCATATCCACAGACAGGCGGGCATATCCCTACCGACTTGGCTCGCCCCTTAGGCCCGATTGGGAATATACACACTTAATTTGATTGCAAAAGTCTCCTTATATGTGTATGACAAACTTCATCACAAAATTACAATACTACACATATGGCATGTAGAGCACAGCAAATTGATTAATGACAACGTATTAAACAATAATCGTGATAAGCACTCGAACGAGTCCTTGGCACACAAAAAGGGCACAGGACAAAAGATACACAAAAACAAAGCCCAAACAAAAAATTATAACAAACAAGAATGCCAATGATAATTTTTTTGTTTTGTTTTGTTGTTTTGCTGTTTCAACCGCAATTGCGTTTTTTTTTTATTTTGCTTGCATAAAGCAAAACAATACAAAAACCGCCATAAAAGTGACAAAAACAGAAACCGAAACAAGAAAAAAGGTGCTCTTGAGCATTTTTCATGTTTCAACGCTGTCTGATTAATAACCGCCAATTAATATTGAGTTAAACATTGTGTACAAAATTAATTACAATTAGGTCCGATCCACTTTGGCTGCAGCAAATTTATTTATTTGTTTTCTCTCGCTCGTGAAAGTGGTAAACATTTTGGGATGAAACAAAAACTGTCAACAATTTTCATAATTACAACATGTCGTTTGTTCATTCGCTCGCTCAGATATTTGCGTAAATTTCGAAAAAAGGAAAAACAGCAAAGTTAACTTTGTCTGAAAACCGAAAACTATTTCATTTTATGCGCAATAAAACTTACATAAACTATCGTAAAAACCACAGTGCTGCTGGAAGTTCAGTTCTTCCACCTCATGTCTCATGCCAACAACAACACGAAGCTCAGCACAATTCAACTTCATTCAAGTTGGCTCGTTGCGTTGCAAAGCAAGTTAAACTGCTCCAGTGACCCAACAATCAACAAAAACAACAACAACGTTGAACGATGAACGACGTATGGCAACGACAGCGGCAGCGGCAGAGACGTCAACGTCGACGTTGCGCGCTTTGCTGTGTGCTATGCTGCTTTGCTCTCAGGCAGGAGCGTTAAATGTAATAGCTTTCATGTTTGCTTAGTAACCCACATCAATTCTAATCGCTTAAAAACATGTCCACAATGGTTTGCAATAGCCAAACCTACTCCTACTACAACAACAGCATGGCTTACTGTATACCATATAGATAAAGTGCTTGTGTAAATGTATCTGCATCTGTATGTGTTTGCTTGCGTCTATACAAAGTTATCCTCCCTCATATATGCAACGATTTATGGCTTGCATAAAATACTTTCATAAAACTTTCACCTGGGGAATAGCACAGAATTCCACACACACATACACATAGAGGCATACCCACACAAATGCACGCACATGATGGAAGTATGCGAATTTGACTCTTTACCGTTTCGAATTTGATGTAATATTTTAACATGCAAATTACTTTGAAACTCTTTACTTGTTAAGCATTTTAAGTCATGAATGTAATAAGGCTAAAATAGTTTCAATAATATGTATTTACTATTTTATAATAGTTTGCATCGAACCGTTAAATTTGAGAACACTGAATTACTTTTCGAAACTAAACTTCTATTTAAGAAAACAATTTCTATGGCCAAGTGATGTCTGACCCCACACAATGCGCTTAAGATTCGACACTTCTTACGTGCATTTTCTTTTGCTAAGCCCATTTTTGTATTGGGTTTGAATTTCGCTCCAACACAAAGCATACCAATTTTCATTTTCGTTGGTCATTTGTTACCAACGATACAAATATTCTTGATTGATTGGCTATAATGGGTTAGGAAAGCCACCTTATCGAAGGGCTTGAGACTATATTGTATCCGTTTAGAGAGACAGACAGAATGACAAGTCCAAATCGATAAGCCTTGACAATGTCATTAAGAATATATAGCATTTGGGAAGGAATTTTTTTTTTTTTTTTTACAATATATAAGGTTAATTTAAATTACGGTTGAATACTCACGGTTATTTCTTAATATGAAGTCGTGCAATGTGTTGTGAGACTTCTGAACACAACTGTCGTAGACAATATAAGGAAAATTCTGAAAAGAAATAGAATAAACTTATCCAAATTAGTATGTCTCGAAATATATTATTACCTCTCATGAAGTTTTCAGTAAATTATAAAATTTTTTTTTACGAATATCTCGAAATTTTATCAGAAGTAAACATTTTTTAAATATGTACGCATAGTACTATATTGCTCTCTATATAAGGCGCTTACTTGTTGGCTTTTAAGGTTCATTTCATGCAATTTCTTTCTTTATGCATTTTTACAATTTGCAATTTATAATTAACTTTTATGATACAGTAATAAAATGAGGCTTTGCGTAATGCGTTTCGTTGTAATTGAAGCTGATTAAACACAATATAAAAACGCACTCAGAAAATAAAAAAGGGTGTGGTCGATGCTAAATGATTTAACAGGAAAAAAAAAAACAACAAAAAAAAAGGTCAACACAACAACCAAAAGAGAAGTATTTAATAAAAAAATTATGCACAAAAAAATCTTATTAAGTGCAATGAAAGCCTGTAATAACTATTTGTAAAGCGTTATTATTATTTTTATGATATAAAAGGACGTCGACGTTGACGAAGTATGAATAAATTGCTTGCAAAATTTTCATTGCAGCCTTTTGTGCGCCATAATTAAATAATTTTAATGCGTTGTTAAAGCCAAAGGCATATACGCGGGTGCTTAACTGCCTGATGGGCAGAGAACGAGTGGGTGAACATGAGACAAAGCAAGTGCGGTTGGGCGTGAGTGAACATGAATACGTGTGCATTTGGCACACACGCATTTGGTTTGGTTGAATGTACGAACGCATGTGTGCAAGTGAGACAAAATATAAATGCGTGTGATTGAGTGCCATGACATGCACTATCAATTTGTTCGAACGGATTAATTGATAATCTTCGACTATTATTTAATGATACACAAGCGAAACACAAATACACACACACACGCACTCATACACACACACACACGCACTCATACACACACACACATAGACATACGGACATATACAATTTCATGCTGCTACGCTTCGGCAACGGCTTTTGTTTACTGGAATTTGATTTTATATGCTAAGCTTTACATTGTCTTCATGACCATGGCATGAAGGCTTTTGTTCGTGCATGCCCTGCAAAGCGTTTAATTTTCTGTGTGTATGTTGAGTTGATTGAATTTGTTGTTGTTATTTGCTGTCATTGTAGGCAAGTATAATATAAGTAAATAAAAGAAAGGCTTCACAAACAAAACAAAGCAAAACACGCTTTTGACATATTATTATTAATTTCGCTTTTGATGCAACTTTTTGGCTCTTCTAATCCACTTTAACAAACTCTGCAATGTTGCCAACAAATATTTGCACAAAATCAAAGTCCTTACGACAAAGTTTTCTTCGCTCGCTGCTGCTGCCGCTGCTGCTATAAGCAAGGTAAGCACGTAGTCAACTCCAACGGTCGTTGGTCTTCGTCGCCTTTGCGTGCAATAAATCAAAACTCAGGCTAATTACGCAAAGCCAAACGCATGTAGGCAAGCGGGGTTGCGACGGCGGCGCCTTGGCTCAAACTAAGCAACAGCGTGAATTGAATTTCCTGAATGCTAATTAAAAGCAAAGCTTTGACAATTTTTTTACGCCAGCAACCTTCTTCTTTTTTTTTTTTGGTATTAATTCAACGCTTGACCGAACGCAACAAGAGTGAAAATCAGTTTTGCTATTAACATTAATAATAACGCCCCCAAATGTATTTTGCTGTATTTGCAAAAATTTATGTTGCTGCTGCTTCTTCGCGCGGGTATTCTGTCACACTCAGCGCAGCAGAGACTTGGCCACTTTTGTGTTACGTAATTAATTCGATTATATTTCATTGATTTGTGCACGAAATAAAATTTAATTGAAATGCCTGCGAAATGGCATCAACAGCAGCAGCAGCACCTTTCAATACAAGCACAAGCACATGGCCAATATTCGCACGCCCGCACTTGACGCACATTCGTGGACACAAATTGGCTGCGACGAACGATAACCGACCGAACGACGGACGGACGGCCGGCAGGACTGAAAGACCGACAAACAAAAGCGTAAATCAAGGCAACTGAAATACGCCAAGCCAATTCATTGAATTGTCTGGCAGGCACACTGGGCACTTGTCGCCGTCGCCGCCACTTGTATCCTGTGCCCGAGTCGAGTTTGACGTTCGCTTTTGTCGAGAAATAATGGTAAACAGAGAAATCAACGTGACAGGAAAGAAAATTAGCAAAGTTCGCTGCTTGGTTTGATTGTCTCGACGCAACGCAAGTGAAAAGTGGCTTTTGAAAAGCTTTGCCCACTCGCTCGCATGCTCATTGCACGTTGGCCCCAAACAAGTTGCTGATAAGCAAAAATAAAGCAGCTGCCTCAGACTCACATAGCGTTGCATGTGGCAGGTGGCAATGCCGAGACATATAAAACACAAAAAATGTCCTTTCGCCTAAGCTGCTTTTACGTTAGCAGCAACAACAAGTCATTGCCTTTTAGCTTTGGCTGGCCCCAAGGGGCAGGCAGACTCATGCCTAATGCTGTCGCCTCATAGCCACCAAGCCAATGTCAAAGGCATGAAAAAATGTTGGACATTGATTAATAATGTTTTTATATTTCGCTTCTACTTGGCTCATCTAATTTTTGTTCTTATTTTTTTATTTATTTTCGTTTACACATTTTAAGTTGTTATTTTCATTTGGTTTTTTAATGATTTGCACAAGCAAAAATGTCAACTTATACAGAAATAAAAACTTCAGCCAAGAAACGCACACACACACACCCACACAGACATACATTTTAATTGTATTTTCTGCATTGTTGACACAAATAATGAAAAATCGTTTTTGTGGCAGTTTAATTTGACGCCAAAGCAATGAGCAGCACTCAAAGCTTGCGCAAATCAGCAAATCCAACACAGCTCAGTGACTTCATCAACAGTAATCACTAATTAAAATAGTCACAATAAAAGACAAGTACGTGTGTGTGTGCGTGTGTGTGTGTGTGCCTTGACCGACTACATCAATTACAAGCCAATACACGCAACATCTGTCAACTTGGCCATCATATTGAAGTTGTGCCCGTTGTGTCATTGAATCATTGCCTCATGCCTATCGCTGACTAAACTTGCCACTCTTGCTACTTGTGGCACATGCATGCGCATCTAATTAATAGGGAAATAGCAAACGCAAATTGTCCTAATAATATGGCATGCACAAGTGAGCTAAATTGTGTAAATCGCTTCGTTTCGCTACCAAAATTTTGATTCACTTTGTCGTTCATTCATGTTCATGTCCACACTTGTCTGCATAGCCGTTTTAGTTTTAGAGCCAACATCATTTGCATTTAACGTCATTTGCTACAAAACGTTAACGGGCTGAGACCAGACCAACGTTAGGCCATTCGGCAGAGGCGTGGTCACGTTGCCTACACAAATTTGCTTTGATTACAAATTTGCATTGCCTAATAACAACGTTTGCTCGTTCGTTCATCAGTCTTGTCGTAAAGCATGTAATGCGATATGAATACGTTGGCATGAGCCATGTACATATTATTGGCTAATTAAATGCTAATGTCGATTGAAGTAGGCGGGCACATCGTATTAAAAAGCAATTAATGGACAGGAGAGATGAGTCAATTTTATAAAACGAACTTCGCCTAGAAAACTTTTTTTATAATAAAGTTTTTTTCAACGCCTTCTGCCACACTAATCAAATAAGACCACCACCATCAACAGGAAAGTTTACCATAAAAACTAAGGGCTGAGACGTTCAGTGAAAAGTCAGACTTGAAGGCAAGACATAAGAACTTACATTACACTTTTAACTTCCTACTTATTCTGACATTACAGCAAAGTCTTACGAACACTTCCGGATCGGTATCGAAAAATAGATCTTTGAGAAAACTTTAGGTTTAGGTTTGGAATATGAAAGTCTTAATTTTTAAGAAGCACGAAGTCTCCAAAAATGGAAGTCTCAAATTTTGAGCAAACTATGGGATCAAAAAATGAAAGTCTTAATTTTAAAGAATACTTTGGGAACGAAGAATGGAAGTCTGAAATTTTGAGTTAGTCTCGGGTTAAAAAAATGGCACTCCAAATTTTTGAGGAAATTTCAGGATCCGAGAATGCAAAGAATTTACATTTTTTTATAAGGAAATTAAATTAATTAATCGGATTTCTTCAAATCGGATTCATAAGAAAGCAAGTTACATCTGTTTTTGATTTCTCAAGATTTGTTTGTCATTAACTCATAACTAACTTTATAAATACAACTTAAATTCCTTGAGTCTATGAAAAGAAGTTTTATCGTATTTACTTTATTTTTCAGTTGCTCGATAATAAACACCACTTAAGTAATTTAAAAAATATCACTTAAATAGCTTCTTACAATAAAATTAAAATCAAACTCTAACAAAACAAAACAACTGCATTTTTTATAGAGGCATCAAGTTGATGCTGCTTTGTGCCTCAAATCGCCGTTCGAATCAATTATTATGACACCAAGAGCATTAAAAAGTAATGAGCTATGATTACAAAAAAACAAATGCCTGCCCCAAGTCAAGGAAAATAATAAAAAAAAAAAACACATTCACAAAACAAAAAAGGGGCAAAGAAGAAGTATTCTTGATTGAACACTAAAAATGCTAAATGACAAAACATTTTTTCCAAAGGTCGTTGAATGGCAGCGAAAGAATTGTCAACGTTGCGTATCATCATGAGCAACACGCATTGCAGTCATTATCAACATCATCATCATGGTTAATAACATCATAATTATCATGTGTTGCTGCTGCCGATTTAGACTGAGAAATAACAAATTTTGATAGATCTATTTGTAGTCATACGTGCAACATGTTCGGTGTTGTTTTTGTCTTGTTGAACGCGACAACTTAAAATCCCATTTAATGCACTCTTTATTTATGCTTTATGCTTTTTACACAACCAACACTACGGCACACCCTTCGATCACTCCATAAGCTATACAAAAACAAAAAACAAATAATAAAAATGAAGAGCATATTCAATCCCATGGCAGCAGCAGCAGCCGTTGTTGTTGTTGTTGTTGTGTGCTGCAGACAAAATGTTGAAGTTTTGGTATGGAAAAAATGTTGTACCATTAATGGAGCGAATGCTTCCTTTTATGGCGCATATAAAATGTAAACTACTTAAGCGTTGAACATGTGCAATGTGCGTATGTGTTGTTGTTGCTGTTGTTGCTGTTGCCACCGATGATGATGATGTTCATGATGATACATGCAACTTTGACAAAGATTTCATAGTCGTGCGGGCGTCTTTGTTTCTGTCGCCTCTGTCTGTCTGTCCGTATGTCTGTTCGTATGTCTAGTTGAGCGTGTATCGCCATGTTGCACTTAGTCAAGGCTGCCTCAGGGCTGCATGTCTCATTATGCCGCGCTTGTGACACTGTTAATGATTATGCTCCTCTACTCTGCTCCACTCTACTCTGAACTGTTCTGTTCCGTTTCTATTATTTTGTGCCATACTTGTTTGTATTCTATTATTTTGTTGCACGCTTATGTTGCTCATGTCAACGCGTCATATCGCCTTCTGTCTTCTGCCGTCGGCGTTGTTACTTTTATTCCCTCCACACGCAAGTGTCGCCTTGCCTTTGGGGGCCAAACAGGCGTCAGCCATGCCACAACTATTTTCGACAACTTTCAACCATTGTATGAATATTACTCCGAAATGTCATTTGCCTTCGGTCGCTGCCGACATTGAAAATCTTGCAACAAATGTTCTGGTTCCCACTTGAAAATCACACCATGCCATTTCTAATACGCTTCGGCCGCCCCTCACTCACAACTCACATTCTTTGCTACGACGAACGCCCCTTTTTGGTGGCGTCTTTATAAATACATAAAAATCTTTAACGAAATGGCATTTCATTCTATTTGTTGGCATTTATTGTCAACGTACGTTGTTGCATTGTCGTCCGTCGTCATTGTTTGTCTCTGATTTGCTTGCAACAAGACATTCTGCCCTTGCGTTTTTACTTCTGCTTGCATGTGTTTTAATATAAAACATGATAATCTTTAAGTAAACCGAAAATAAAGTTTGTTTTCATGTTTATTATAAGAAACTATTTCGTTAAGTAATTTCCAGCACGCTCAGTCCCGAGGCTGAGTGCACCCTCATACCTGACGTTGTCTGCCCGTAGCTTACATGGTTTTTTTTTAGTTTCATGCCATTAGTAGACGACTTTGATTTGATTACCCGTTGTTTTTCTCGCTGATAGCGGTAATTTTTTAACTAATTGTCGGTTAGAAACTTTTTCCTCTGTTTTCAACTTTTATCGCTCCAGACGCCTACAAAAAATATCCAACTCAGCCAACAACAAGTAACCTAACCAGTCATGTCTTGGCAATCACGATTGGTTTTTAATTAGGGCGCCTGACTTGTTGTTCTTCTTGCTGTTGTTGTTGTTGGTTCTCTTGTGATTTAGTGTTGTTGTTAACATTATATTTATTTTTTTTTCAGTTTTATGATGAAAACTTCTTTTATTTTGTCTACAAAGTTGAGATCTGATTGACAACTTCGCCGTTATTGTAACACATTTAAGCTTGAGTCAAGCTTCGTCTAAGTTGGAACACAAATCTTGATACATATATAAACAGTTTAATGCACAGTTTGTTGGCCCATTAAATATACAAGTAAATTTAATTTAATTTAATTTTAAATGGAAAGATTTTATATGCTGAAACTCTTAGCATAAATTGAAGCTGTAATTTGTGGCTCAGTCACCATGAACACTCACATTTGATACATTGAGACGTTGATATTCTACATCGATATGTCTAGACAGATCAGAACCTTTTCTCTGCGGGTTCTATCTTAAAATATAGCGTAGCTTTATGTTTGAAACAAAGCGTGTAAAATTTCGGCTCGAAACAGTTCGGTTGCTATGATCCACAGATTTTAAGAGCTGATAGATAGACTTCGATTAACCTTCAGTAAAGTCCCTAAGCAAATATCTTCAATACTACCAGAACTCTGATTAATAGGCATTTCAAGCCAATGCATCTTGAGGATCTCGGTCGTTTTTTGATCACGAAAATCCAAAGACTGTGCTGGGTCAAGATTTTCGGTATAGCCATAAAATGTCCTTGTAAAAAAGATAACGAACCAAGGCAACCAACCTACCAATCCCCAATTAACACTAAAGCAAAAGTTACAGATGGAACTTGATAGGAGCTTGGAATTCTGAGATCTTGAAGTACAGTTTGAAAAATATGCTCGGGATTGTATTCTCTAGCTGTACCTTATATAATATATTCCATTTTATTGTGTCTATATTTTTAAAATTTCATCATTTCCTCATCTTTATAAAATTTCCTCATTGGATTCGTAGATATAATACATCATATTTGCAAGCCAAACTCATATGTGATTTCTAATCGGTGTACTGAATATCTGTCCAGCCAATTTGGATTTGCAGCCTGCCCAAACGACTAATCGAAATAATTATATGTTAAATTGGTCATACTCAAGCATAGAGCAATAAATCATAAAGTGAAAACACGAATGACCGCAAGCAAAATAAGCGTATTGCGTTTGCTTTACGCAAAAGGTTAAATAAATAAACGATAAATAAATACACTAATAAACATTAAGTTGTGCCGCGTATGCAAATAAAATACTGCGAATTGCGGATTTATATAGCAAGCAAGCGATGACATATGATGACAAGAATCAACAGGACGAAGTGATTCATTAGCAGCAAACGATGCGCGTTGATTACAGCGGAAAAAACACACAAAAGGGCAAACTTGTTCAGACACAGACTGAAGTGGAAACAGAGAAGTTCAATAAATAAATAAATAAAAGCAGAAAGAGAGCTTGTAATTCAATACCTGTGCCAGTGTACATTTTCAGATGCAAAGTACTTACTTGATTGCCGGCGTTGGCTGAAGATGACATCGTTGGTGGCGTTGGCGATGGTGATGGCGATGGCAGCGACGATGAATGCGATCGATGCTGTGCCACTTGAAACATTTGCTCAATGCGCGAAATCATTAAATGTTTAAATTTCTTCTTGCTTTTTTACACTTTGCTATGAGCATGAAGGTGTGCGACAAATACGAAAGCAAAAGTATCTCAAAGATTGCCTGCCAGCACAGCAGCGGCACTAGCGCCAGCAGCAGTTAAGTCAGGCTTACAGGCAGGTGGCAAAGTAACGGGCACATTGTCATCTGACACCAATAAATCGCTTCAATTGCTCTTTGACTGGCATTGACTTGAACCAACTGAGCGTACATTTAGGACGGCGGAAGAGAGGGGTGAGCAAACCGTGCTCGAAGCGTTGTCGGAGCACGCAAAATGTCAGGCAACGTAAAAAAATAACAGCTTTGATTCGCAGACAAAAGTAGAAGGGGCGAACGTGGCACGAAAAACATATCAAAATGTATCTGTGTGTTTGTGTGTGTGTGTGCGTGTTGCGTAGGTGTTACTTGAGCTTAACGGTGTACGCGTCATTGAGGCGTAAGTAATACATAATGATTTAAAATTTTTGCGAAACAGATGAGTGGTGAGTAATTGACTCTATTCTACTTTAAATAAGCGTAAAATTATTGTTGGTTTTTTTTTCGTATTTTTTTTTTAGTCTCTTTCAAACAAATTACCGATTTTATCAAAAGCAACGAAACGCAAAGGCAAATGAGTTGAAGTATGTGTGTGTTTTAATGTAATTGAGTGTTACATATGAGTATGTGTGTGTGTGTTTTAATGAGCATGTGTGTTTGTGTGTAAAGTGGCTCTGAGCGTGTCAAACTGATTGCAATTTATGGCCTCCAACTAACGAAATGTTTGAGCAAGCGAGCAATACCAGAAAAAGGAGCTGTGATCGGCTTTAGTGAAATTTATATGCGCTTATTGGAATGTCATTATTAAACATTTTCCAATTAGAATTATATAAGTTTTAAAAATAAAGAGGCGTAGCCATGCCCATTTTATCATTTTTATTCAAAATAGCAATTGCTCTCTTTTCTGTTACGATCTTCTACCTTGTGTGCTCGTAGAGAAAACCCAATTTTAATTTTTTCTATATATGGGCGGTGCCACACCCTTAAGTCTGTTGCTTATAGAACTTTAGAATATAGACAAGTATTAAAAAAACACGTAAATGAAAAATGTTGTCTGTTTAATTTCAAGAACAAAAAATGTTTTCGAACAAAAACCTTATTTTTGACCGATCCTTCCTATGGCAGCTATAAACTAGAGTGGTCCGATCATAATAATGCCAAAATATACAACGCCTGGCCATATACAATGCATTTGTGCATTTAAATATTTTCCCATTGCTCTAAAATTCTAGAACAGACAGACATGGCTATAAGAACACGTCTCATGGTGCTGATCTAGAAAACATTATTTTATAAAGTCGGAGATGTTTCCTTCCCTGCATTGCAAACTTCATGTCAAAATGAATACACCATTTTAGCAAGCGCATAAAAAGCCAAACCGTACGCCAGCTGACTGAAACCACAGGCTGTTATAACTGCCGTACTGCGCTGTGCTATGCGTGGCTGTACTGCGCTTTTTCGTTGACATTTTTTTTTTTGGCTTTTAGGCTGTCGGTTTTTTTGCTCCTCTCAGATTCGCCTGAAGGCAATGCCAAAAGGATGCTTCTCGGCAGCTGTTGCGCCATGCGTTGCTCAAGGCTTGTCACCTGACAACATGTTTTGTTGGTGCTTCTTCTCTTTTTTACTGTTGCTGTTGCTGTTAAAGCAAAACAAACAGCAGCTGTTGACCATGTGTCGTCGCAGTCGTCATCGTTAGTCTTAAATGCGCCCTCCTTCACTCACCGCCCGTCGCCGCAGCCACTTACTCAACAACTTATGCCGCAAGTTAAATGTATTCAAAGTGAAGCTGTACATTTATCAAGGCGAACCCAACATTAAAACCGACAAAAAAAGGAGAAAAAATGAAATAAAATAACAGCACTAATTCAAGTTAAGTACTTGCAACAGCAACAGCAACAGTGGCAGCGGCAGCAAGTCGGCTAAAATGCTTTATGTAAGCTGTTGTGCGAATGCGTTTTGTATAAATTGGCTCATTATGTTGCTCATCCATAATCTATGAACGTCGAGCATGCCATAAACAAAACCCACACGAGAGCGTAAGCTAACTTGGCCACTTCGTCTTAGCGCCGACAAAAAAAGAAGGAAACGAAAAGCAAACAAAACGCATGTCAGTTATTTATTTGCAAAAAGAAAAAAGGCTGCTACTTCGATTGCGGCAAACATACTTTTTCATTGAGGTTTACACACACCACACACACACAAGCAGCCAACTGGCAATGCGCACAAATGTATGCTATATGAATTACTTACTTACACACATGAAATGAAAGTCGAAAAAGACCACCAAGTCGCGCATATTCTTCATGCGAGCGTAACATGCATTTCGCAAAGGATGTGCACAAAAAAAAGAAATATCTGAGTAACCCATTTGTGACACGTGCTTAACTCGTTTTTCAAATGCCGCCCAAGTCAAGCCCGGCCGTGCGTCTGGCCCGCCCACTTGGGCAAATGACCGTTTTCTAGTTTCATAAAACAATTCACTTTATGCGCACGAATTTAGCCATTTGCAATCATCATCATCATCATTGCCTTCGTCATTGCGAAAGCATGAACCAGACACAAGCGAGCTTAGCTTAGTCCTTTAGCCAATGCGTCGGACATCGACATGTAGCGGAGCGTTAAGCGCCGCAGCCTCAACAGGATGCGCAAGTAAATGTATTGGCGTTTTGCTGACTTCGATGAGTCTTATGTTGGTTGCCGTCCGTCTTTTATTCATGGTACTTTGCGCAATATAAAGACGAAGAAGAAGTAGTAGAAGGAAAAGAAAAAAACGGATATAAACAATATATCTAACTGCTAATGTTATGCCAGACGCATTTATAAATTTTAAACAGCCGCCCTCCTGGCCGATCAGCTCGCAGATAATCAGACGGAAACGCACTCTAAGTGATTGTGGGCGTGGCTTTCGCTTGGTACGTGTGCGTTTTGGGTTTAAGCAGCTGCTTTTGCTTGATTTGATATTCGATTTATGCACATGTGTTAGTATTTGTGACTTGTGCGCAGCGAAAGTGTGCATTACATATGAATTTCAATGAAAGTTTAGCCAAGTGTTAAAGCGCAAAACAAAGAAATGCTTAAAAATCAATGCGTCGTATATGAAAATCAACTGTCAATCAGTCAGAACCAAACCAAGGCAACATTTATATATGACTGGAAATTTGCGCTGTCAATCAAAAAATAGATAAACTAGAAAAAATTTAAGAGTTTTATATAGTACTGCCTATGTAACACAAGGTCACAGAGCACATAAGGCAATCTAGCATTAGCACATTATAGTTGAGGCTTGGTTTGTGCTGTTTAAGTGAGAGCGCCGTATGTAACGTTGAGTAGAATGAAACATAGAACTATATGATATTGTCTTTTAATAATCTTACAAAAAGAGTATATTAATATTGCCATGAAGTTTGGTACGCCGAGAAGTAGACATCTACGAGTATATTAAGTATTTTATTGATCTGTAATTGTCTATATACCAAAGTTTTATTAGCATCGGACATGAGGACGTAGCACACTCATATATAAAAAAAAAAACTTACAAATTAGAACATGGTTCCATTATCTTAGGTATATGTTTCCTATTTAAAAAGCTATAAAAGAATTTTCCAATAAGAATAACTCGAAAAATGCTTTAAGTTTCGGCAAATTCCAAAATATTTCCCTTTCTGGTTTTATTTTTTTTTTCAAACTTATAACTTTCGTGCTGCTTATTAACTTAGACATGATTTGTATTTGGTTTTCGCATCATTCAAATACAAATCTTACATATTTTTTGGCACACCCTTAATACATAAATCATCCAAGAAAGCAAACTGAAATATGTCCATCAACATTTCAGAAAATGCCACACCTCATTGCAAAAGTCCAACATATTTACGTGTGTTGGAGCGTGCAGCAACAACTTTTGTACAATTATTTTGCTGCAAGCAATTTGCACTTCATGCTTGACATGCCACAAGACAAAAATAACAACAATTTTTGATACAAAATATGTTAATACAATTTGTTGTTGGTTGTTGTTTGTTGTTTTAAGGTTTCTATTTTTCGTAGCAAAAACAAAAAAAAATACAAAAAAAAAACCTCACCAATTTGTGCATTGTCGACATATTCTTCTGAATAAAATGTTTTCACACACACACACACACACACACACACACACACATACACAAAGCAAATAGTTTTGATGCGCAACAAAACTTTTTGACATGCCAAACAAGCAGAAACAACAACAGCAACAAAGCGATAGATATAATAGAATTAGAAGACCTAAAATAAGCTAAAAGCCAACAACAATGATAAACAAAAACCACAAAACAAGTGTCCAACAACAACAATAACAACAATGACCTCACCAACAAACTAAACACAATTTAAAAACATAAAAAAGGTTTGAGTTAAATTTGTGTTTTAAGTTCTTTTGTAAGATGTGCGTTGAGAAACGCTTTTAAAAACTCAAATAATAATAAAATAGATTTTATGCAAATTTGATTTAAACATTATTATTCCATGTAAGTTGCAATGAGTTACAAAAAAAAAATACAAAAAAAAAAAATAACTCAATCTGAGCAGAAGGTTATTTGTATGGCAGGAAAAGCATACTTTTTAAACTAATAATTGCACAAGTTATAGATACATCTCGTTTGCTTTTAGCAACACAAGTCAATAGGCAGCAAACTTTCATCTACACTCGGTGTGAGAGTTGCCTCAAGGTGCTCTGTGGGTATGTGGCGAAGAGGTGTTTTTCTTGGTAGCAAGTAAGTCGACCGGATGTCTGTCCGTATGTCTGGTTTGAGTTTTCTTAAAGGCAAAGGTAGCGCAGCAAAAGGTGCCAAAGATAGCAACAAAGTTTTTCATGAGCAGCGTAGAAGTGGAAGAAGAAGAAGCAGGAGCAGCACTAAAAAATGCGTAACCTGAGAATATTATTATTATTATCTCTTGTAAAATTTACGAGATCAAAAATTAAAATGCCTTTAAGCAAAAAACTGCCAGCATACCACCAACCAACGTTGTAACAGCAATGAACTTTAAAAGCTCAAGAAGAAGCTGAAGATGCCGCAACAACAACAACAACACCCAAAAGTGGTAACGAAATATAAAAGAAACTGTTGCAAAAATAATTTTATAGCTTAGTTATCTGACTTTTGGTTTTCGGTTCTAGATACTTGGTACTTGAGCATGGTTTAATGTTTGACTGGCATTTTTCGCATGGCACTTTTTGGCACAGTTTATACAACAATAGCATTTGCTTGAGCTTCAGCATCAGCTTCTGTTTACCTTACCTTGCAACCGCACTTAACTAGTATGTGTGCCAAAAGTAATCTATAAGTATTATAGAGTCAACGCCCTAACACACCTTCACACAAACACACACACACATACACACAGGCAGGCATACATGCCAACGTCAAGCGCCCTCAAGCAATATACATTTTAACAAGCAATTTCAATATAAATGTACACAGAAAATGCTCTTACTACTGCTCTTAGAGCCTTAATAGCATGTGTGTGCCTTACTTGTGTATGTGCGTGTGTGTGAGTGTGTCTTGCACACCCACAAGTTCTTGGGCCCTTAAGAAACTACAACTACTAGAAGTACACTAAGCAAAAAAATTCAAATAACCTTCAGTTTTGTTCGTTCCATAATCAAGTTCTCGTATTTCCAAAAAATACAAATTGTGCTTTGAATAATGAACCTGTTGACAAAACAAGCTCTTCTGCTCATAGATTTAGCATGGTCATTAAGTAAATATAAACGCACAGTGATAAAATTGAGAGCTTGTTCTTGAACAGGTAATTTTGTGGCAAATTAAGACGATTTGAGACTATTTTGGAGACTTAATTTGTAATTTCAAATGTTAAATTTTTTAATTAAAAAAAATATATCATAAATTAGGTGTTCTTAAAACAGGTATTTTTGTGACGAATTAAGACAATATGAGACTATTTTTTAGATTTAATTTGTAATTTCAAATGTTAAATTATTTAAATTAAAAAATATATCATAAAATAGTTACATTTGTTCTTCATATACGAAGAGTATTCATTAAATTGAGAGGTTGTTTTTAAAATATGCAAGTTTATCACATATTAAGACGATTTTAAGACTAATTTTGTGACTTTATTTAAAATTTCGAATAATATATACTTTGTGTTGAATCAATGGAAGATACTAGCCTCAAAAACTATTTCATTTGGGCAAAAATCTAGCAGACGTTGACTGCTGGTTTCAAATTCACGAATTAAGTTAGGCTTAAGATTAATACTACTTTCTTCAATGAATGTTGTTAATTTCGCTAATGTTTGCACAATTTTTCTCTGAGTGCATGTAACTGTATGGCGTGAGTGCATGGCATAGCCACCCAAATTGTCCATTTATTATGCGGAAACGCCTTTTTCACTTTTGCCATAAAATACACACAATGAAGTGGGCCAACTTTGGTAAGTCGTCTTTGCTCTTCAATCGCACCAAAAATGCATGAGCAATAGCAAGTGCAACTATCACTTTGTCGGTGGTGTGTGGTTGTAAGCAAGGCTCAAACAGCAGCAGTAGCAGCAGCAGCGGAAGTTGCGCAATTAGGAGCAAAAGTTTATAAAGGAATTTCAGCTTAGCTAAACTGTTGTTTGCGCGCTTGGCTGATTTTCGACTCAGGCTTTACATGCAAGCCATTTTTGTATTAGTGTGTGAGTAAGTCCGTCCGTCCGACCATTAGTGTGGAAAGCAACGTTGTTGTGGTCGAGCGAAGCACGCCACTTGCGCGTCTATAACTTTGACAGTTACTCATACGCAACGTGGTACGCCTCTGCTGCTTTGTGAACTTTATTAAAAGCAAAAAATATTAAATATATTAAAAAATAAAATAAAGTAACGTTTGTTGTGCATGCGCTGCAAGCTGTCTCAGTCAATTTACGTTTAGCCGTCCATGGTTTTTTGTTTCGAAACACATCTTTTTCGTTTTTTGGCAAATTACTCAAGCATGACATGCCAGCCAGCCAAAGCAGCTTCAGCAGCCATGCCAAATATCAAACGCCTGTCAATATCAATAAAGCAAACATTTTGCACCGTCCAACGCTGCAAGTAAAGACAGCCCATCACTTAGCCAAGCCAACGGCTCAGGCTAACCACCTGCCTGCCAGCCCGCCTGCTGTCCACCCACCTAAGCTTGCTTAGCATCGCATCCTTTCGCTGCCTTTGTTGGTCGTGCATTGCAAGGATTTGCTTGAAAAATTAATAATTCGTGGTCAGCTGCTTTGCATAAGCACGAATTAGTTTTTTCCTACTTTCTTTTTAGTTGCCTTTCTTTCATGCTTTTCCAAGGTTTTCTGTACGATAATATTTATCTTGCCTGTGCATATCAGATGAAATGCAACGTGATGGTTCGGTTTGGTTTGGCTTGGCTTGGCATGGTTTTCTTAGCGGTTTGCTTTTCTTTGCAGTGTCTTTTTTTTTTGGTTTTTTTTTTTTTTTTTTTTTTGGGCATTTTTATGATGAAAACCAAACGCTTTCAAATGTGCTCAAATATGCAGTTCAGCAGTATAGCTGCAAATGGATTCGTTGAAAATTTGTTTTTTGAATATTATAAATTTAAATATTCAAGTCTGCACAAAAGAATAAACCGAATGAAAAAAGATGCTTAAAAATAAGTTAGTACAGTACAGTTGAGAGTGCTTGACTAGTACTCTAGAGCGAAGAATGCTAATTCTGCTTTTGAACATAATTGAACGCAAAGAACAAGCCATGCTTAAAATAGTATTTTTATCATTATTTGCTTGACTGATTAAAATAGATTAGATTACGATTTGAGAAAATCTAATAGTTTTATAGATCTTCGATGCACCAAGATTGATCGGAACTCTTTAAATTTTTGTACATAAAAAACTCTTATATATGTAAAGAGATAAAACTTTTCAAGTTCAAGAACCGAATTGCTAGACTTAGTTTGTGAAAAAACCTCATGTACCTTTCTTTCAAAAAATAACATTTATTTTCTTTGAAATACATTGAGGGTTATCAGAATTACAATTATTTTACAGTCAAGATCAATTTATGAAAAAATATGCAAAGTTATGAAAAACCAGTCGTAAGAAAAGTCTATAAACACTAGTATCTAGGCTCTTAAGGCATGAACAACACACTAACACATATGTAGTCGAAGGAATATTAATATAACCCACATTGGAGTGCAAGAATATCACCAGAAAATCGTAATTTTTTAATGTTTTCTTGAAACGATAAGAACTTTTGAAGAAAATGAAATTAGACAAGCATTATGACAAATCGCTTCCTTAATTATACTAAAGAACTTTTGCCCTCTCGAACGAAAAAATTTCATAAACAAACGCCTGACTTTTCATGCGAGCATGTTTCTACTGTAGCACAAACATATTTTCTTCAATTGCTTTTAACCTATTGACTTTTCAAGAAAACGAAAACGACAACAAAAAGAACAAGAATCCGGAAGAAATGCCTACAAAAGTATTAGAATAATTAAATAAAAAACTTGCTTAAATACATGGGCAACTTTTTCACTTAAGCCAACTGGCAGCGCGTGCAGCAGCAAACCCGACCCTACCCCGACGCTACCCCTATGACAACATTTCCCTTAAGCGTGAGCTTAACGCAAGCAAGCATCAAAGTCAACCAAAAACAACAGCAAAAAAAAAAAAAAAGGAAGAAAGAAAAAAATTATTTCGAGTCAAATTAAACGAACGAAAACGCACAAAAACAGGAAGAAACAAAAAAAAAAAATGTTATAAAAATGTAATAATAAAAGCCGAAAACGACAAAAGCACAAAAAATATTGCATGCGATTTTTTGTTGTTTTGAGCAAAACTCTTGTGCAAATTAAATGAAAAGTATGCACAAAGTGTGATTAAAAGTTTTACTTGCTTGACGCCGTGTTGGGTATTTGCCAATTTTTGTCAAATGCACATGTATTGGTGCGTGTGCGTGTGTGTATTGCGTAATCCCAAGCCTTGTAATTGCATGTGAGTTCGAGCTCGACGAGCGTGCGTACATTTGCTTGACTCGACATAATGCCTTAATAACCATCATCATTTTCAACGCAATCATCATGTAATGCAAGGCAAAGAAAAATATTAAACAATGTCGAGCGGCCAACAACAACAACAACAAAAACCGATACAATAAAAACATAACGCAAGCAAGCATTGCCGGCAGCCGAATTTCCCAACCAACACCCACGCCGCTTTGCTACAACAATGGCTGCGGGGCAAGGTGCAAAAGGCGGCATAAGCGAAGCCAAAGAAAAAAGGGTGCGAATGTTGTCACCATTTTACCATTGCTTTTATTTTTGTATTTTGTATATTTTCTTTTTTTTTTTTATAGAGTCTCAATTCTCGATTTAAGCAAACATTGCCGCACCTTGCGCGCATTCTCATGCCATTGCTGCTGGCACCCTCACCACTCTGCCCACCACTGCCACAATCAATGTAGTAGTCGGCGTCGTTGCATGCCGCTTGCCATTTCGTTGCTGTCGTTGGCGGGGATTACAAAGGATTAACAGACGACAAAAGGCAGGCAGGCAGACGTGATGGCAGTCAACAACAGCTCGGCACAACACAACAGCATTTGAATACTGCGTGACTCTTAATGCATGCCACGGACGCGGACGCAACGCGACACACGCACAATTGGGAATTGTTTCAAGCGATTGAATAACAAAAGTTGCCAACCAACCAACCAACCAACCGATCGACCGACCGACCGAATAAGCAAAGCCACCCCCCGTTTTGCAAAGGCAGCGGCGACGGGTTGAGCTGCGCTAGAGAGGTGAGGCGTTTGTCGGCTGTCGTTTTCTCATCAAACGTAATTCTATTTGTCATTTTGATTATGACATTGTAATGCTTTAATTGATGCTATACAGATACAGATACAGCTACACAGCTACAGATACATAGATACATTACGCGCGAGTTAAAATGACTGACGGTTGTTTAGTGCGTCTAACTGTAGAGTGCTGAGCAGGGGGACTTACTCAACTCATTGTTGTCAAAAAGGCGTCAAGGAATGAGCGAGCAACGATATTGAAGCTGCTTGAGGCAAACGCTGATTTTAGGGTGACAATTTAAACGCAAACAATGTCACTGATAGACAGACAGCGGGACAGACGAGTGACACTTTTAAATGAAATCTCACAACTTTTGCATTAGTTGCGCATTTTCATTTCTCTTTGTTTTTGTTGCTGTTGTTGTTTTGTTTTTAAGTGTCAGAACTTTAATACGTCGAGGCATGTTATGCCAAGAAAAATGCGCTTGAGGCTTTCCAATTTGCCATGTTATTTCGAACGCTCCGAACTGCGCTGCGGTCTGCAATTGCTGTTGCCGCCGCTGGTAAATGATATGCTCTTTTTGCCTCTGTGTGTGTGTGAGTTTTGTGAACTTCAATGAATTTTAAATTAAAACCGAAAACACTCTATTTTCGCTGAGCCGCCGCCATCATCATTTGCCCTAAGGACGAACGCACATGTGCCCGCAAAATAATCGAAAAAAAAAAAAAAAAATACGCAACACAAAACAAAGTTGAGTGAAAGAAATTATTTGGCAGGCAAGCATTTCAATGAAGGAGAAAAAAAAACAGAAAGGGAGATATTTTAGGTTCTGCCGAAACTTTTATACCCAATTATTCTCATTATAGTTTTGTCCAATAAGAATTTGTCTAAAAGAGAGTCATATAATAATATTACAATAGATCATCTAAGTCTTCTACTTATAGGTATATCCCATTTTTAAAATTCTTTTCTATATGAGCGATGCCACGCCTTTATGTACGTTACTTATAAAGCTTTGGAATGTAGTCAATCATCTATAAAACCATGTTTTTTCAAAGTTAGGTCTGTTTTTTTTTTTCAAGAACAAAAAATTTATGCTAACAAAAACCTTATTTTGGACTCATCGTTCCCATGGATGTCTTATGTTGTAGTGATCCAAACAAGATAACCAATAGTTATACACTGCCTGAACATATCTGAAGAATTTCTTCTATATCTTTAAAATTCTAGTCTATATAAACTCATATCATCGCGCTGATCAAGAAGATAATTTTTATAGTCAAAAATGTTACCTTCGCCGCGTTGCAAACTTTATGCAAAAATTAATATACTCTTTTTGCAAAAGTATAAAAATTCTGCCAAAAAAATATACAGTCAAATTCATTTCGCGTGACCAGGATGCGAACACAACAACAACAACAAAAAGCCACGTAATGTGTTAGAAGCTGAACGCAATATAATGAAAGCAAGTGTGGTGTGTTGAGTGGCGAGAGGCACAAGGTGAGTCATGAGGTAAATTCAGCATTGATAGTTAACAAACAATTATGGTTTGACAATGCACGCAAAGCCACAACAACAAAGAGACGAGACGAGTCGTTGGCAATGACGACGCTGACGACAATTGCCACATGTCCTTGCGCTAGGATATTGCAGCAGCAGCAAAGGCGAGCGTGCACACAATTTGCAAAATAATCTTACACACAGCGAGGAATGCAAACGAAGGCGAACAAGCGACCAACCGACCGACCGACCGACGGACCGACCAACCAAGCGAGCGAGCAAACTAATCGAGGCAAAAAAAAACGCATGAACAAATGCAGCAAAGCGTGTGGCTGAGCGAGCGTGAATGTTGCTGCAAGTATGGTAGAACAGCATAGCAGAGCAGAGCAGCGCACAAAACGGACAGACGGACGGACGGACAGATGATGTTCCACCTGAGTGCACAGCTAAATTATATGCACGCAAAGGTAAGAACAACAACAACAACAACAACAGCAGCAGCTTTGGGGGGTTAGCTAGTTTGCGTGCTCATGCTCGTGCCGTTGCAACAACAATAACAACTAGAACAACAACAATATGCTGGCCATTTACGACAAGTTGCCGTAAAGTAGTCAACATGCTATGGCCGGCCCTGGCAGCTGTCGAACGGAACGTCGCATTCTAATGCGCGACTTGGTTTGTTTTGCCGCTTTGTGCTCGTTTAATACACGCACGCACGCACGCAGTGTGACACGCACGACGGCAACGGCATCGGCAACGATGATGATGACGACACAGCAAAACATAATTCGCTCCCTTGCCTCAAACAAACATGCTCCTTTCCTTGTTGCTTTACTCAACTCACCAAGGCACACACACCCTTTCTCTTTGTATTATGCCCCATTGGCAGCACCCATGAAATATCGTTGACAGGTGAAATACTCATTCATCGTTATAGTCAACATCATCATGATCATTGTTGTTGCATACGTTAATGACATTTAGCCATGTAAGTTCCAAATCAAGCGACCTCAACACCCCATCAGCAAATCAAGCGCATTGCTGGCGAAAGTATTTGTGGCATGTCAATTTCAAATTTGAAACGATTTTTGTGTGAAAAAGAGAAATAACAAAAAACCCTTTAAGACATTCTTTTGCCCAATTAAAAGTCGTAGACACGCAACGAAACGAAAGTGTTTGCCGAAGTCTATATCATTATTATGTATTTTTTGGCTGCAAATAAAAACTTTCAAACTTCAACGCACTTCAATAGCAACCGACCAAACATGTACGCATGAGATCAATAGTCGTTTAATAAAAATAATAATATGACTTTCACATAAGCAACAAAAACCAAATAACTATTTTCGCTTTATTTTTTTTTATACTCATAGAAGAGCATATTCATTTTGTTACTTTGTTTGCACATGGTATTGGAAACGTATTGTTTATATATTATATTAGAGGGTTGATACATATTACATTTAATCTTCATTACTTGACTCTGGCTTATCCACATTTGATCCCAAGTTTTATAGAAGATTCAAACGAAAATCATTGAAACTATTTTTTATTTGTGTATATAAACAGACAAACTTTCAAATCATGTGTTTTCACTAAAGCTTCACATTATTGCTAAGTTTTATAGGAACTGGGCATTGGATCCATAAATAATATAGCATCTAAATGACATATCTCTGTAAGCAGAAGTGAGAAAAGACTGTAAAATGGTACTTGCACTTTAAGAGCTTAGACAAGTTGAAAAATAGGCGTGGCTACGCAACTTTTTTTCTCTAAAATATTATAAAAAACTTATTGAAAAAAATGTCTCATAATTATATACTTTATAAATTTCAACCAAGCCGAAAATAACTTCCTTTTTTGTTGTTTCTCCCTTTCTCTCTCTTACTCTAGCTTATTGCCTTGGTTGTGTCTGCTTTGAAATTACCATCATGCAACGCATGCAACAAAATTGCGCTTTTCACGCCACGCATACCTTCTTTTTTTACGAGCGTTTTTTCGCATTTGCGTTTTACAATTTTCTTTAGCAATTTCCTACATATTTTTTTTTTTTTTTTGTTATTTTGTTAACATATTTATTGTTGTTTTTGGCATATACAAAATATATGCAATTGTTTACAGAATTTGTTGTTTGTTTGCATGTATGGCAAAACAACACGCGCGTCCTTCGCTACGTTGTCCTGGGTTGCCTTGTTGTTGTTGTGCGTTGCCAACGAATGACGACGACTTGAGCTAATGTTGAGGAAAATTGAATTTCTCAGCCTTCTTCAGTGCCCTTCGCCTTTGAGTTGCACATTTCTTGCAAGGGACAACAACAAACAGCCACCAAAGCGCTGTGCACTGTGGCACGTTGCATTGCGGCCGGCAGCTGTTCTTTCGTATAATTATTTTATATGTGCATGACAAGGGACAGGAGGCACAAGTGTGGCAGCGGCAAGGGCAACGGCAAAGGCAGAAATGAGCAGCGGGACAAACATAAAACGTTGCGACGTGCATGGTTTGCGCAATGCTGTGCACAAAGCAAGTGAAAGCGTGGCAGGGAGAGTGAGAAAGCATGAGCATGTTGCAATTTTGCATTTCTTGTGTGTCCTGCATTTGTATAAAAGTGTATTATACAAAAAAATAGAAATAGAAAAACGACAAACGCAAAACGCGCCACTTGAGGCAACAACAATAATAACAATTTCATTATTTATGCGCCAAACAGTCTGAAAAAAAAATATGAATTTATAAAAAATAAAAGAAATTATAATAAAAAATAAAATTAATAAAAAAATAATACAAAACAAAACAAGCAAAAACATCTTTGACAAAATTAAATAAACTGTTTATTCAAACGTTTGAAATTGCTTTTCAAAGCAAACACAAACCGTAGAAGATTAAGAAGAAGAATTTAAGAGAAAAATTTTGAAATGGAAAATACAAAAAAAAAAAAAGAAAAACGATAATAAATGAAATCACAAATATCATTTGCCAAGTAAGCCTTTTGTGCCAAAAAAGATTTTTGTCATCTTTGCAAACTTTTGTCTGATTTTGCTGTCATGCTTCCTCAACGTTGGAGACATGATTGCCACATCACTTGACGACAAAGACGACAAGCCTTTCTTGCTTTGTCCGTCACTATTGTGTGTCTGTGTGTGTGTGTGTGTGTGTGTGGATTCCTGTGGCTTGCAAATTTATAAATCTTTGTATTTATTTGTATTTATATATCTGAAAAGTGAATCATGTCAAGCGCATAAAGGAAAAATCATCTTGGATTACAATACCATAAGGACAAGCTTAAGGATTTTGCTCCATTACAAAGCACAGGCATGGCAAGAAAAAAGGGATAAGCTTCACTAGCAGAGGATCGCACGCTCGCTCACTCGCTTGTCTAATTTCTTGGCTCCAGCACATTATACAACTGCATTCATTTTTCATACATACGACATATCCTGTAAGGCCATAAAGTGGCATGGTTTTTGTTGCCCTGTGGCGCATAAAAGTATGCAAAGTTTTTGTGCCAAAGCACAAAGTTGGTTCGCAGACAAAATTTCAAATATCTACAGACTGATTTTTACCGCAAACTCATGCCAAGACAAAAAACTACAAC
Source organism: Phortica magna (assembly GCA_037044515.1). Lineage (NCBI taxonomy): Eukaryota > Metazoa > Arthropoda > Insecta > Diptera > Drosophilidae > Phortica > Phortica magna. The sequence goes on from JBAMBP010000415.1 coordinate 480,314, forward strand.
TCTGATAAAAAAAATATAGAAGAGCATACACGACAATATAATACCTTACTTCAAAATTTAAAAGAAAAATCAGACAAAATATGAGTAATTTATCAAAACTTACAGTTTGATTGTCGTTGAGGGGCAACTATGAGGGGCAGGTGTTTTTTGTGGTATGCAGTCTTAGAGTTGCATATTTACTGAGTATGCATACGAAATTTCAGCTTCATAACTTTCATAGTTTTGGAATTGTAGCTCTTTTAAGAAAACCTTTTTATGTGGGGGAAATGTGGGGTTGGGACGAAATTTGTGGTACCTCATTTTGTAGCCTCATAGTTATGTTACTGAGTCTAACAATTTACTATAGCTTCTGGTATTGGATATATAGCTTTTATAAAAGGGGCTGGTGTAGGTTGGGGTGCCCCCCATGCCTTGCTCGCAAACAAACCTAATATAACCTGTCTGCAATATAGCGCCTACAGCGTATAAAAAGGAGCCATGCGTTGGCAAATCAACTAAATCAACGCGCATAAAAAGGACATAGCAAATAGTTAAGCATCGTCGTCGTCGTCGCCACTGAATGCTTCAACTCGCCTGCCTACCAACAAGCCAAGCCAACCCAAGCCAACTCGATCCAATCAACAACAACAACAAATGCCGCACGTACGCATACATAACATTGTTGTTTGTCCTTGTCATGACGGTTTTTTGTGCCGCTGCCAAGCAAAGTCACATCTTGATGGTCAAAGCCAAAGTGCGTTGTCCGTGATGACTTTGCGGTCGTCACAAGACAAAATTGTGCCAAACTTCTATGACCATGCCAAAAAACAAAAAGAGTACACAACATTTTAGACAAATTTTAGTTTTGGTTTGAGACAAAAAGCAATTTATGGCATTTTTAGTCGACATTTTTCTATTGACTTTGAAATGCCGGAAAAATCATAGCTAAAGACGTTGTCGATGTTGGTGCCAAGGCTGAGGCTGAGGCTAAAGCTGACCATGAACGACCATGAATATAACTTAAATGACCAGCAAAGGCAACACATTTCTGGTTTGCAAATCATGGCCAACCCATTGTTGGTCTTGACCGTTACGAGCCAAAAGACAACTTCTCAACTTCGCCATTTTGCTTAGTTTTTGTTTTAGCTTTTCTTTTTGTCTCTTTCGCACTTTTTAGCATTCTGCTGGCCAAGAGTAAAATCATGCAATCAATCATGTGGTTTAAATTAGGGTATTTGCTTAAGACAGAACATTTTGTGGCAATTTTGCTGATAAGGATATACGCCAAGCATCCTAAGTATCACACATATGTGTGTGTTTGTATTTGTATTTTTGTAAATTTGATTCATTTGTTTGCTTAAAAGTTTACACTTTTGCTACGGCAAAGCAAACGCTGTCAGTCAAGGTGTTGAAGCGTAGCACAGCTCAAAAGCATTTTGGCCAAGAGCAGCAAAACTTCAAAATCAAACAGAGGTCTCCAATCTCCAAAGCAAACCAAAGGCAAATCAAATCAAGCAAACATTACTGTTGTTGCTTCCTTCGACATTTACTTTGGTCAAAGGTATCAGTCATTTTTCCTGTGTGTGTGTGTGTGTGCCATGCCATGTCAAATTGCTTTCAACTTTAACCTGTTTGGCATTTAAATCTGATATGTTGTAGGTGGCAAACAAACTGTCAGTTCGTCAGTCAGCCAGTCATTCAGTCAGTTGGCATGTCAGCCAATACTCATGCTTTAAGGGTTGTTCACGCAAAAGGGTTGTCAGCCAAGGCAGAAAACTTTTTGTCGACAAAGTTTTCCATTTTCTTTGCTTTTAATTTAAAACTTTATACGCTGGTAGCATTTAGTTTTCCCGTACATTAATGCCTGTCCCACACAGGCAGGCAGTCACTCGAGTGAGTGAGTCGAGGCAAGCCGTTTAATTTACTCATATTCAAGTATTAATCATTCGCTGTCACCTACTATAAATACTAGCAAAGAGCGTGAGAGGGCGAGAGAAGTACGCTAATACAAAGTTTGAGCATTGAGCATGTATGAAGCCTCCGTCGAACTCAGTCACAATGAGGATGATGATGATGTGAATGATGATGACATTTGCCATAATGAACTGAGGCAAGAAAAGTTTTATACAAAACGCCGAAAAAGGGATTTTCTTTTGACATTTAATGAGCCTTGTATATGAGCACATTAGAGCATGTCTTGGCTCCTGGCGGCCTGCCTGAGTGAATGAGTGACTGCCATTGTCATCTTGTTTTTTTTTTCTTCTTTCTTGTTGGACTTAAAACTGCAAAATGGTTTAGTTTGTTGTTCTTGTTGCTGTGCTATACGCCGTTATCGAGCGTAAAATGCGTAAATTATATTATGTTGATATCATTAGGTTCAAAGTAATTTGATGACTCGTTTCATCAAGAAAACAAAACAAGAACCAAACAAAATGTAAAGACAACAAAATGAAAAAAGTTATATATTTATATTATGATATTATCAACAACAACAACAACAACGACAACAACGACAATAAATTGTTAGCCTGCGTCACGCGATAGTGTCAAAAGTCATGCCAAAGGCAGGCAAAGTAAAGTTTTTGCATTTTGATTTTCAAGTTTATGCAAAACTTTTATAATTGACAAAATTTAATTACATTTCAATCAAATATTTGTGCACTAATGAGCTTTAAAACTAACTTTGAAACTATTTTCATGTTCTTATTAATGTTACTTTTTATGGTTAATGATGTTATTGATGATAATGATAATGATGATGATGTGCCGTCAAATGTTGTTGCTTGCCATTGAATTGACTTCTAATGTCAGTGTTAATGGCTCCCAACAGTTTAATCGCATTAAGGTAAGTATTCTTTTTGCCAAAATGTGCAAAATTATGAAAACGATGCTGACGACTGGCCACAAGTGTGTTGTAAGAATTATTGTTATTAGCATATACAAGATACGCAAAACAAACCAACTCAACTGAACTAAAATAAATATACAGCTATGGTCAAAGTAATAGCACACTTGCCATTAAATAACAACAAAAATATGGCGAATATTTTAAAATGTCAACTTAGCCTTGATGAAGAATTCTGGGATCTCAATAATAATCTTTACATAATCTCAAAATGTTTCTGTCACAAAAGGAGTTTGATATTTAATAGTCGTATCTGAAAGATTAATGTTCCTATTCTGGCAACTCTATTAAAAATAAATATTAATAGTGTTTCAATAGTTTCTTTAAGAGAAAAAAAAATCGGTTAAATGTAGACAACTGTGCATTCTAATTGTTTCTTTCCCACCTATGGTAGTTTCAAATGTTTTATTGAAAAAATATAATTTGCAACCCATTTAATAGATTTTTCTATTAACAGTGCCTAAAAGAGTTGCCAGAATACTGGGATACGACAGTTAAATTAGAAGCTCGACTCACAGACAATAAGCCAAGTGAAAAAGGGTAATATCTGAAAGAAACTGCTTTACTTTTCTAATAGAAAAAAAAATTAATAGTGAAAATGGCTTGAATGGATCAGGTAATGATGTTCGAAGTTGCCTAAGTGAAAGTGAGTCTTAGATAAAAATAAATGAAATACACAAATTGTGTATATGTAACACAAAGCTAACAACAAAAATATTTCTAATCGTTGATTTCCTTTTATAAGTACACCATTTATGCATTGCAAGAATACTCAGGAAATCAGAATAATGTTACTATTTCTTTGACCAAGGCTGTTTATGTCAGTGAATTTTGGCCGAAAACTGAAACGACGCCATTTTGCACGCATGTGGCAAATGTTGTTAAATTTAATGTTGTGTTAAATTGAAATTTTGTATAAAATATTATTGTTTGTTCTTACTTTGACCAAACTTTCATTATAGAAGGAGTTTATTTGAGAGCAAAGCCATGAGCGAACGGCCACGTGCGCACAATTTTACATGACCTTCGGAAATGCGCCTGTTTGGCAACTTGCGTAAACTCTTCTGTATTTGTAACTCGATACAGTTGTGTGCTTCGAGACGCACTACTTTAAAAAGTAGTTACTATGCTATTTGTAGTTAATAGATACAACGCAACATCAGCTTAAATATTTAACAATTTTGCTGCTCAGCTCATCTTTGACTTTTGCCAACCTCGAAGCAGAAGAAGTAGAAGTGTTGCCAAGTTTGATTTGAAGGTTAACAACTTTGCAGTGAACTTTGACTACAACAATGGCAAACCGACTCTAAGATACTACAAACGGTGTATACTTGAGGCAACGGCAATTCTACTCTCCCTTTCACGCTTTCTCTTACACACTTTTACACTTGCATGCGCGTAACTATTCAAGTATAGAATTTGATTGCAGTTCGAAATGACTTTGGTATAGATTTTTTTTCTTTTTCTCTGCGTTGACTTTGCTTTCTTGCGCAGCAGCGAGTTTTAAGTGCTTTTGGCCCCTCGCAGTTTAGTTGATCGTTTTACCAATTGTCTTTTATGGCTTGGAAAATAAACTTGACTGCCGGCAGTCAGTCAATGCCTGTAACTGCACTTGAGCGCAAATGTTTGCAAGTTCTTAAGCCAATGTCAGCTATTGTTCTACTTCTTTAAGCCAACTTTCATAACTTACAAATCGAATCGAATCGAATCGTATCGAAACGAAATGTATTGATTCGAATATTTAAAGTCAAACTATGCGTAAAGTCAACTTACACGAACTTCACGCACTTAGTACAACCCTAAAGGCGCTTTCAATATCTTTAAATCACATTAGAGCAACACAAACAAGTAAAAGCGAAGTTTTGCTTATTTGCACTTGTTTTTGTTTTTTTTGTTGTTGTTTTTTATTTGTGTGCCTTTGCTCATTTGAAACAATTTGCTGAGTCACAAAAATGTGTGCTTTATTTTTTGTTTTTTTTTTTTTTTTTTGATAGCTTTGCCCCCCAAGCAAAGCATGCTGACGATGGGGACACAAATTTGGCGTATGTTGGGTCACCCCCTGAAGCTGCCTTCTGGTTCCCGTGTGGATTAGTTTCATATACGCAGGTCGATTTCGCCCCTTTTTGTGCTGTGTGTGACCCACATTTACACGCTCGAATTGATTTTCATGCTCGTAATCAACAGCAACAGCAGCAACAACAACAACAACAACAACAACAACAGCAGCAGGGCAATTTTGGCATTGTGTCACATGCCGCGTATACGTAATATTTGTGCTCATTGATCCCACACGACGGCACGCACCCGGCAGCGTTTGCTTTCGTGCTTTTTCTGCTGCGTGGGCAGTTTTCATAGCCTGATTGGCGCAGGAAACGCAGACGACGACGACAGGCAACCTTTGATAATTTAATGCCGCTTTGAGTTAAGGCATCTTTTATCACACGCTCGCTCGGTCTCTCCCTCTCACTCTTTGGTTTGAATTTATATACGTTACGTATACGTAATCTTATCTACATAATAAAGTATTTAATTGCGAGACCATAGTTTTGGTTGCTCTTACTTTCTTTTTCACACTTACTCTCTCTCTCTCTCTCTCTCTTTCGCACACTTCAACTTGCTTAGCACGTCGTCATCGTTGTATGCATGAAGTAACTTTGTGCATATTTAATGCAATTATCAAAGGTATTCGAAAAAGGTCTTCTCGAAATAAAAAAAAAAAAAAAATAAAACTAATAAAATTGTTTGAGTAAAAAATTGTGGTCTTGCGTTACGCATATATTTATTTAGTAGTTTTTACTCTACTATTAAATCATTTAATCTTCTTCTCTCTACACTTCAACAACTTAAATTGCAAAAAAATAGGACACTCAAAGGTAAGAATTTGTTGTTTTTGTTAGAATTATGACAAACAAACTTAGTGAAAAGTAATTTTAAAAATGCGCTTATCATAACTTTCTGTACAACAACAATAACAACAACAACAATTATTGCTCTAAACAAATACGCACTTTTCTATTTGCACAAATGAGTTTTTTATACAAATACTAAAACAGAACTCAAACGTCACTTAGAGATACGCACACAAAACAATCTCAGCGCATGAAAAAAAACCAACAACAACTTTTCGCTTTAGTGCGAAAACTTTTGCCACTTAACTTGCGCGTATGCAACACAAATACACAAATACAAACATAAGCACAAACAAACAAACAAACACGCACATAGTCAGAGCAAGGCAGACAACTTAACGGACGGACAGAAAATTTGCTGCATACGAAATATATGCGCCATGCGCCAACAAGTAACGCCAAAGCAATTAAAATTATTGCGCTGGCAAAGTAATATTTTTCAAGTGCTAAACAAACACACTATAAAGCCAAAAAGTCAATAACAGCAGCAACCCTAAAATAGGGGGCACCAACAAGGGGTAACCATAATACACATAAGCGTTTCATGTTGCACGAACCGAGGCAACAGCGGCGAAACAGTTAATACGCTCAGCCATTGCCTCATAATGAAAGCGTTTAAGTGCCACTCGCGCAACTCATCAATGGCAGCAAGAAGCATGGAAGCGTTGATTGTCGGCGGTTTCAAGTCAGAGCAACAACCATCATATTAAACATGCAAAGAAGATGCTCATACACACACACAAGCAATCATGCTGTCAGTTACCGAAAATAACAAAAACAAAATAACAAATAAGGATGAAAAAAAAAGTAACAACAATTCAAAATACAAATAAAAGCGCATTCATGCCGCTGACGAGCCTCATTGCTCATTCCTTCACACATTTCCCCTTTGCCATTCTTACTCCTTCAATCGCTCATTCACTCACTCATTCGCTCAGTCACCCATTCGCACTCAAAGTTTTCGCTCAAAGTTGATTTGATGTTTTCAAGTGTATTTACCATTCAAACAAGCAAACTCAACTTGAAGAAAAACAAAAGTACGTGAAAAGCGAAAATGCAAAAAAAATAAACCAAGAAGCTCAAGCCCAAGCCCAAGCCGAAGAAACCAAGAAAAATCGCTCAAAAACTGAACGCATGCTTTGCAAATAACCGAAAAAAATACAAATTACTTCGGTCTTACGGAAGATTTCATACGCTTTACATAATTTTTCAAGTGCCACGCCTATTTTTTTGGACCTTAAAGGTAAAAGAAGTTTGAGTCCGGATAGATATTTAAATGAATCTTGTGGATTTGTTGATAATTATTGAACAAGAAGATCCTGAATTGATCTATAGGTAGTATCCCTTCTAGAAGTGGGATCTTGATGATTTTCCTATATATTTAGTCTTAATGTGAAAAACGACTATCCCAACTTGTAAACCAAAATGAATGTTTCCATGATTTCAAGAAATTCAATTATTTAATGTCTTTCTTTTTTCCTGGGGTCGAACAAATGATTTGATCGCCTAATTAAATAAGACAGTCGGATCTCTATCTAGAAATGTCATTATCAACTCATCAGACGGATTCAATAAGATTTGTGTATAGTATACCTTTTATGGTCGGCTATGACTCCTTCCGTGTGTTACAAACTGCATGGCGAAGTAATAAGACTTATTCAACGTGTGAAGAGCAGAAAAAAAAGTGTTGCTTTTAGTGCTCGAAAGCAAACGCAGCACAAGTTTGACGCGCTCTCATGCTGAGAGCATTGCTACTTGTGCTGCCGCTTCTACTGCTTCTTTCACTACTTCTTACAATAAGTAGCAAAGTTTGCGCCTCAAGTAGTTTCGGCAGCCAATGCTCAAAAATGCGACACAAACCAAAGGATATGCCCAGAGTCAAAGCAAGCAGCAAGGAAAGCAATCAGGCAATTATGCTAATACAAAAGTTCTTAGCACAAAACTAAAGTCAAAAGTTTAGCAGGTCAATTTCGATGTGCATGTGTTTGTATCTTTTAGTAAATTGATGAAGATCGTTTAATAAATCTTTTTTGTTTGGCAATAAATTAAATAAATTATTTTGTTGTTTTGCCAACAACGAAAACAATAACAAGACTTTTATCACGATCAAGCGAAAAATTCGGTCTGCAATTGCGGTCAAAGAATTAAAGCAAACAGCAAACGGCAAACAAGAAGTCATTTCATGTAACGATACAAAAATGTCATTTATGGTTATGTTAAATGTTTGTAAAAATGTACAAATTCAATGCAACGCGAACGAACGAACGAACGACATCAAATGATAAGATCACGATCATTGTTGCATGTTTCGTATGTCGTATGTCGCATCACAATAACAACAACAGCAACAACAAGTTGCAAGTAAACACACCGAAAGCGAATGAAAGTTTGTGCGCTCCCGTTGTGTTGCGATGCGATGCACTGCGCTACCGATACGTATTGGATTGATGAACACAGGTTGAACAGTAGAGAACAAAAGACTTGGAAAATTTAATTGCAACCCACGTTGTTGCAGCAATCGTGCTACCAAATGTTGCACAGATTATTGACCGATATATATATGTATGTATGTATCTCATGCTTCTGTGCCTGCAGCACAGATTTGCGCCGATAAGCAGCCGCACAACAACAAACTGCAAAACAGCGACAATCGATCGTTATTGCAAATCCAAACTTGATCTGACCCAAGTCAACGCAAGAAAAAGCAAAAGAAATATGGCCCTTGGTTGCAAACAAACAAAGTTGAAGCAGCAAACAACAAAAAAAAAATAAAAAAGTAGCTACAAAAGTATCTGTGCAAAGTAATTTCACAACTATTTCATATTCAAGAATATGAAAAAAGCAACTTAACATATCACAATGAATTTCATTATTTGCGCATTGCAAAAAAAAAACAGATTTTCCAACAAATAAGCTTAATTAAATATTATATATTACAAATTTCAATTATCTTTTCTAGAAATGGAACATTGATAAGTCTGGATGTTAAAAACGACTATCCCGTCTTGAAAAAAAAAAAAAATTTTCAGAACTTTAAGGACTCCAGATTCTTAGTCTGTCTGTTCTTTGTATGATGGCCAGTTCCAGAGCTCGGTTTATACTAGTTCCAAAAACTAAGTTGATTCTTTAATATATAAGACTTTCAGATCTCTAGCTTAAAAACTTATGGGAGCAGCTCATATTTATAGACTTACACAAGATATTTCAACTTTATCAACTCATCATCGGATTCAATAAGATATATATGTAGTATACTTTATATGGTCGGCTATGAGCCTTTCGGAGCGTTACAAACCGCTTGGCAGAGTAATAAGACTTATTCAGCGTGTGAAAAGCCGATTCGCGCTTAGCAAAAAAATCAGATTTCCTATCATAACATGCTTAATTAAATATTACAAATTCCAATTTCAATTTAGTTTAGTTGCAAATTTTGCGCATCATTGCATAAACTAACCAAATATATACAAGATCTTTTACTTTTTTCTATCATTTCTTTTGCTATTTTTTACACTTTCCACACAAATTGCTTTGCTGTCACATGCGATGCATGGAAGATACATATGTGCATGCTTAGTAAGTAAGCAAACAACAAGCGGCCGACAGATAGAAAGATACATAGCCAAATAGTTGTTACCGCTGGCAAATGCAAACCGTTACAATTCATCTCATGCCACAATTTCAATATGCCACCAACGAATAACGGTAAAAAAGTTACACTATACACGCAAAAACCAATTCAACTTAGTGTTGCGGTTCTTGATGTCGTCGTCATCATCATCATCGTCATCGTTCTACACTCACCTACAGGGAAGATGTTAATCGCTGTGCCACTTTTATGGCAAGTGCGATGGCATACCATGCGATGCGATGCGATGTGTTGCAAGTCCAAAGCACATGAGAGCCACAGCAATTGCCATGTCCTTCACTGTTACAACAAGCGAGGCGTGGCAGGGGGAGGCAGTAGCACACACACACACACACATATACAAACATACGCGGCAAGTTGAGTTTGAAAATGTTTGCGGATTTGAATTTAAATTGAAATAGGATGTTGTATATTCAAATGAATTTTAACTTAAGGGTAAACGTATCTGGCGGTACTAACAACTAACCAACCAACCAGCCAACCCAGCCAGCCAAGCCAAGCAAGCAGCAACCGACGTACCATCAGATTAACATCAGATTAAATTGATTGGTCGTGGATTGCATCAAATGAAACGTATGAAGGCAAGAGCGAAGGAACTTACCAAGTAGAAGCAAATTAAAGCCACGACTCTACGCTGTGTATCTGTATCTGTGTATCTGTTCTACAAGCATTTATGACAATGTGCAACATTTTCAAGCTGTTACTGCCACCCGGCATGTCCTTCAGTGTGCTTGCAGGTATGAAGTAAAATAAAAAAAAAAAAATAAAGAAAGCATTTAAAAAAAAAGCTACAAAATTAAATGTCGAAAGCAACGAGCAAATGATGGCATTTCTAATAAGTTTAGTTTCCATGTTTATATTAGCATGTTAATGGCGGCAATTGGCTTGCACATGTATGTGTGTGTGAGTGTGTGAGTATGTGAAAATGTATGTCATTTGGGTTGGCAGAGTAAAACTCATTGTTGGCTATTTCAATTTGCTTTTAATTAAAGCACATTGTTGTTGGTTTTATGCTGGCCAAATATAATGACACAGTGAGCGGTTGAAAACAAATAAAATGAATTTTATAATTATCGGAACTGATTGAGAAATAACTAGTTTAGATAGAGAGATAGATAAATAGATAATTATATTAAAAGATGTGCAGATCGTTATAAATAGATAGATAGATTTGTGGTTGGGATATGGTGTTGTGTAGAGCATATTTTCCCTTTCACAAAAAAAACTTAGACTCTCTAGATCGTATTGGGATATACACGGATAGAGACCTAACAATACATACTATAAATGACAAAGCCGTACGAAGAGAAGCTGATGCTCCTCTGGAGATGTCTAGAGTTCATCTGGATAGTTTATATAAATACTTCGATATATAGATTTATTTTAGATATATAGGTAAATAAATAGATTTGTGGTTAGGACATGGTGAAATAAAGCAAATATTTCCATTTTTTAAAAAAATCAGACTCTTGTGATGTAGCCGGTTAGTGTTCCAACAATATAGGCTTTAAATAATGCAGGGAAGCAAAAGAAGAGATTTTGTTCATCTGGAGAACCTCTCCATTTCTTTGAGAAAACATTAAAGATCTGAGTAAATGATATTCTTACTCAGAATATAACTGCCCAAAAGTGAAGTAAGCCACATAGATAATGTTTCCTACGCTCAAAAACTTCCAAGCAGGACACACATGTTCGATCATTATCAAACAACTAGTTTACATATTAAAAAAATAATGACAGTTACAAATGTATTTATTTTCGTTTTTTAGTTTTATTGATGATTTGTTTCTTGTTTGTTTCACGACAACGCTGATTAATCACTTGAGATACTTGTTATCTTCATTGCCTACTTCCCGGAAAACAGACAACAGCCGAGACACTGCCACCTACGCCATGACCAATAACGGCTCTCAAACTATTAAGCGACTCATAAAATCAACTCAATCACGCCTCGCCACGTCCAACGACAAATTGCGCCAAGTTAAAGTTCAAAAGCAAAAGCAAAAACAAAAACAACGGCAATACAAAGAGAGAGAACATTTCTTTTTTTCTAACATCCAACCGATAGCCAACGGTCGAGTGTGCGAGGAGTGACAGGCAAGCAAGAAACCTAAGCTAAACGATAATTAATAGAGCGATAATCTCTGCAACAGTTTAAAAAAGAAACCGTCTGACAAATCTCATAGCCAAGCAATCGAAATGAATTATTTTTCCCAGTGAAATAGAAGAAAAAAAAAATAATCAAAAAAAGAACATGCTAACGAATCGAAACTATCATATGAACCTTTGGTTTTCCTACGCTTTCCTGCGCTCTGCCAGAATTTTACAGTTTAAAGATACGTTTTTTTTTCCAGTTTCCATTGAAATGAGCATAGACAGGCAGCATAGTCGAACAGCGTGTTCCCATAAATCTTGCACGCCAGCGATTCTCTTACTTTTTTTCTATTCTACTACATTTTATCTCCCTCCCGCTCTCGCTCAATAGCATAAAGCTTGTTTTAACGACAGACGGAAAGACATAGACACAAGCTATGTCAGGTTGCCACAAGTGCAGCAGTAACAATATTTCAACACTACGAGTCTATGAGTCTAGTTGAGCACACAGTTGGCTAGAGCATGTCTATTCCAACATGAAACTGCAAGCAAAGCTGAAGTTGTGTTTTACGCCATACATATCGAAAAGAGTCATCGTTTTGTGTGCACCAAAGTCAATATTATTTGCCACTAACACTTGCAAAAGTCGTTGTTACATTACCATTTTATTAAAAACTTCAGTCAGACAAAACACTCGCAAACCAAACCAAAGCAAAGCAAAGTTCAAAGTAGACAACAAAAGAAGAACTCAAGCGTACACAAATATACAAGCCAAGCAAGCTGCTGCACGACAACACATCAAATCAAATTAAATAACAGACTCTCGTTTAGTTTCCATCTATCTAACTAACTAACTATCTCTACTGCACAAACTTCAGTGCAGCTCGTCTCAGGCTTAGCACAGCACAGCTAGCTCAAAACAAAACAAAGTTAACAAAGCACGAATAGGACATCTACAATGTTGTCTACTACAATAGTCAGTCAAGTCAGTCTTCTCAGCCAGCCAGTCAGCCAGGCAGGCAGATATTTATTCAGTGAAGCATAATGTAACCGTATCCACCATAGGTGGTTAATCACCAATTAAGCTCAACATCGTACAAATTTGTAAAATGCAAAACAAGGGCAAACCAAAAGAGCTACAAAATTAAAGACGAACAGCAACAACAAACAAAGAGAAAAAAATACAAAGCAGACCTTTTTTCATGTCACTATTTGTCACCTGTTCAGCTCGCTCGCTCGCTGGCTCGCTCAACTGGGACCTCGTAGATAGCTTGATTAGCGGCAAGTTCACATTGTCTTTTTTAAGTTATAATTTCAAATATTTCAACTCTTATTTAACTTGGCTATTTGAAGTATACAACCATGCATATTCAACTTAAGCATAGACCAGAAAAAATTGATTCATTAATCGCGGTTTTAAGGTTTTTCTTGTTTAAAGACTTCTTCTTACATGTTCGATCATTCGTTTGTAACTCTAACATATTTTAGGCATAAATCTTATCTAATTTGGTAATTAGTTTGCATAATCTGTCACGCTCTTTAAAATTTTCTTGTTCTACGCTTAATTCAGTGCCATCGATAGCTACGGATACAAGATACAGAGACAATGGCAATGTATTAATATATAAAAATGAGTTTATATTGATTTTTAAATGTTGGGAAGGTTTTTTTTACAAGAATTTCGGCTGTTAAAAAGTTATAAAATATTTCAAAGATCAAAGGCATGCGTTGGTATTTTGAAATTAGCAATGCTGCATAAATTTATAGCTTATATTGGCTTTGAATGTATAAAATAGATAAAATAAAAAGCGATACATATTTTTTTAGCATTGACAAATAACTTCAACGCTAAAACATCGCCAATTAATAATAAAATTTCAAATACAATTGTTGCCGAAAAATAGCAAAGCACATGAGTATCTACAATGCGCTACAGGCAACAGACAACAATTTGCAATCTAAATTCAAATGAAGCAAACTATTTAATGACATTTTTAAAAGCGCACCAACAACAAAACGCAATACAATAACAAACACACAAATTGAAAAAGCAACGCAACGGTTTTCGTTATTGACCAGCAACAGTTGCAGATACACATGCACATGGGCAAAGAGATTTAATGCACCAATACCAACAGCATTGTCAACCATATTGAGGCATGACGCTGATTGGTTTGCGTGTCCGCACTAACAGTAAAAAAACAAAAAAAAAAACACTGATAATATGCACAATTGAATGGGCGGGAGTTGGCGGTGCAATGAAGTTGCATTGCAGCTGTTTCAAGTACGCATTCATAGACATAAACAATCAGCTATTTAGTGCAACTTGGTACGCTGCGATGCGCGCAATTTCAAAAGCATTCTACGCATGAAAACTGACGACTGATGGAAACGCTAACTGTGTGTGCGAGCAGACGAGGAGATGGAGAGGAAGGTGGTCTAGCGTTATGACAAGGCGTCAGTAACGGAACGCTGAAAGTGTTGGAATTGCAAGTTTGATGGCAAACTACAATCATATTCAGCAACATCATCATCATCATCATCATCATTATCATCAAAGTCATCATAATTGAATTTGCGGTCTGTTGCAAACGAATGCTGTCAAATCAGCTGTGTGTGCAGTGAAGATCCGATAGATGGGACAATTTATAATTTTTCTAACACTTATTTACTTTTTTTTCTTTGATGGAAAGTACGTTTTTTCTATGATCCCATGTTATTTCGAGTTTATAAAAATACATTTCACAGCCAACTTATTTGAACAACTGAATGAAAATAGCGCCATCTATTTGACATTTATGGCATATTAAATATAATATTAAAAATGGAAATAAAATTGTATTTTTAATGGTTTTTTTTAAAACTCGTTTGGAGATCTTGAATTTGATCCGTTTAGAGAAATTTATAGATCAAAAAGGGTTTGAAATTTTTGGAATTGGAATCATATTACTATGAAAAAATTACTGAAATAAGCTGGAAATTTGTTCGGCTATTAGAATTGTCCGGTTATAAGGACTGTCCGATAGGAAAAATTTCACCGTATCTAAGAGTACGTTTGGTGTTGCCAACTATTTGTGAATTATTGAAATTCATTTTGACGTATTTTAAACGGGCTAAATTACAGAGCAACAAGAACAACAACATCATTCCCTGCTGGCGCCCGCAAAAGACACACAACGCCAAATGATGTGTCAAAAATGTGAGTTTCTGCTCTGCAACGCTTAAAATTGCCGCTTGAAATGCTTGCGGGTTATGTGGCAACAGCAACAACAACAACAGCGACCAGTATGATGATAATGCCTCAATGGTTACTGTTTAAAATTCATTTCATTTATCATCAAGTTGGCCCAAAAAACGTGTTGTTTTTTTCGCGCTTTGCGTTGATAACATTTCGTTGCAGCAACACTCATTTTGCCGCTTTTATGCCGCACTCATCATCATCATCATGATGTTGATGTTGATGATGATGAGCGCATTGGGAATGAGTCTTTATCGTTACTGTTGTTGTTGTTGCTATACTTATTTGCTTTTGTTGCATGCACGCATGTATTTGACTACAGTTCAGTTGAGTTGAGCTTTGAGTTGTGTGTATTTCCACACGCACATAAAAGTTCAAATGGAATTTGCACCAAAATCGCGTTTGCCAAAATGGGTTTTAATTGCAAGTTTTTCTACTAATGCATCATGTATGTATGCACATAATGAGCATGTACGTATGTGTTTGTGTGTGTGTTGCTTTCCTATGTTAGTTTTAGTGCGAAATTTTGTTTCAAAATTTCATGCACGTTTCCTCTCAAATAGTACAAAATTATGTGCTTTATGGTAATTCGCTTGAGTATCTGACAGACTTCAATGCAAACATTTGTGCAACACCAACCCTCCCCCCCCTAACAACTGACTGCCGGCTTGGTTGCTTTTACGTTTTATAGCGTATTTATGCAAGAACAACAAACAAAACTTCCACGTTTCATTATAAACATTTTTAAGCATAAATTGCATTTTTAAAGTTTCGTTTTTCTTATGCAAACAAATTCTAAGCATAATTTTTTTTGAGTATCAGCAAATTGTTTAAGCTTACCAACATAAGCTTGTATAAAATAATAATAATAATACACTCACCCAAAAGTACATTCGCACACACCGAAGACGACTCATTGTGTGTTGCTGAAAAGAGAGAAAAGAACAAGAAGTATGTAAGATATTTAAATTAATCCGTTTATGTATATTGCTTAATTTATTTGATTATGAGAGCAACGCTACGCAAATTTCGCATAAAACATGTTGTTTTATAAACGAGTGGTTGTTCGAAATATCAAACATCTTGAGTCTTCTATGAGGATTGGATTTTATATACTTAGAAGATCAAAAAAAAAGAACAAAATAATTACGTTCTAGGCTATCATATAGCTAAAGATCTTTAGATTAGTCTCAAAGTCTTTTGAATTTGTAAAAAGATATTCGAATAAAATAATATATTGGAACATCCACAGATCAGAAATTAACGTTATCATTTTCAATACAGATCCCAAGAACCCGATAGATCTTAAATTGGTTTGGTTTCCACATGATCTATAAAAAATGTAAACTTATATAAGAAATAATAACTTTTGGGAAGGCCTCTTTTTTCAACAAAATCTCATGCCAATATATGGTAAATCTTACTTTAGATATCACGAAATGTTCAAGGAGTAAAGTTGTCGAAATTTAATAAAAAAAACCTCACTATTTTAAGTAACATTTTAAGAATGACAAATCCTCAAGAAACAAAGTATTATAATTTCTAACAGATCTGCAAAAGTTACGGTATTTCAACATTAAAGAAGAAATTCGACAATTCCTATAATCAGGAAACGAATAGTGTTCGAATAACCGCATTAATCGCATTATTGAATACTTAATTGACATGACATGATTCTATCTCCAACTTATATGAATGTAAATAATGGAACGGTCGGATTATCTATTAGGGACTCTTGTCACTTTCAAATCAAATAAATTGCAATCAAAAGCGGACAATTATCAATGAATATTACAGACAGACTTTTAACACTTTTCGTATGACAGCATTTTATTTTTGTTTTTAATGATTTGCAATTTAACAAAGTTGGCAATTAAAGACCATTTTAACAACGCAATAATTTGAAACTTGACGACATCAATCGAATAAACAAGTAAATCTGCGCCAAAAGTTGTGGCATGAATACATATGGCATAACCAAGAGACATACATTCATATAATTGTATATATTTACAAGTTTGTTTGAATGAGCGAAAAGTAACCGCAAACGGCAGTTGGAAAACGCATGCACGCACACACGCACAAGCCAAACCGTGTATAACCTGTAAAACTGTAATAATGTTAAATTGTTTTTCAATTATTTTATAGGTTATGGTAATATTTATTTTAATTAAAAGCAAATACGCGCGTTTCACTCAACACTCAACGCAAGGCGTACAAGCAACTGTGCCATGCAAACAGATACAAGTGCATGTGTGTATGTGCATATAAGATACATACATGTACTGGAGTATACAAGCGTTGCAGCATATTTGGCTTGGCATGGCATGACATGGCACGGCGTTGCATACAACTGTGGCAACGTACACACACATACACACACATATCCTACGCTCAATACTCAGAGTTACCTGCATTTATGCGCTGCGGTTGCTGTAACTGTTCTTGTTGTTGTTGTATTGAGGCAGCCAACAACAAACCAAACGCGATTAAATTTCGAGCCTTGGCACGTTTCGCCATTTAAAATTTGGTTCATTTGCAACATTTAAACCAACAAACAAGCAAGCAAATAAATAAACAAACAATGAGACGCGCATAATGTTGCAGCAACTTTGCCATCACACAGATACTGAAACACACACACACAGCGCAATTTACGTTGTGCTTGCATTTGGGATCAGGTCAGGCCGTTTGTGGCATCACTTTGTCTGTCTGATGTGAAAGAAAATAAATTGAATTTAAATAAAAGTTAAATGAATATGCGGCCAGAACCTTAATGAAGAAACAGAAAGAAGTTCGTATAACTACAACTGAAAGCTGATTGAGTGTCAACAAGCTGTCAAATGCAAACTTCTTTAAATTGCGCTAAAGTGTCAACATCAAAGCCATAAGTAATAAGCATGTGTGCGAGTTTGTGTTTCTTTAAGAGGTTACATTATTATAGCGCTTGGAAAAATAGACAAAATATAAAATTGGATTTGATTTGTCACATCAAGAAGTTATAAGCCGTCTAGTAGAACCCTATCGACTTCATATTGAGAAAAGAATTATCTTAAAATATAAAACTTATTTTCTTTATAAAATTTATAGATCTTTAGAAAAGTGAAAGATCCTCAATCAAAAAATGATAGTCAAGAATACGCCATTTAAATTTGAACGAGTTCCGTTAAGTAGCTCTAGAGATTCTAGAGATTATATAGAGTTTTGAGAAAAACGTAAAAGAAGAACCAATATGACATATGAAACATACTATCTGTCGGTCTCATAACTGCTATAACTGCCGTAAGAATCTAAATTTTGGAACTAGTTAAAGTGTTCTAAAAAGATTATGAAAAAAATTCGATTTCTTAAAAATCTCTGGATCTTCTAAACCCTTAAAACACGAAAACATTTTAAATATCGAACAAACAAATGTATCCCCCAAAAAAACAGATCCCAGAACCATAAAATCAAGAACAAAATACACTTGTATCATGCACACTCGTTACGAACGTTTTGATGCAACTAAATATAACGGCACTTACAAATATATTTAACGCTATAAATGTTAGAGAAAAGACCAAGACCAAGACCAAACTATTATAACAAACAACAACGAACTTCAACACATTGAACAAAGCCAAGCCAAGCCGATTTTGAAAAGCAACAAACAAGATATGTGCTGAGCTGAGCCAAGTATTCAAGCCGAGAATTCATCATCAAATTTCGATTACAAGTATAAGTAAAAGAAACGAAAAAACAAAAAGGGTAAAAAAAAAATAAAACCTGTGCTCTCAATACGAGATTCATTAAGCGCCAAAGTAACCGAAAACATTTTGATTTCGATCATTATAATTTCCTTCGTTGTCTACGTCATGCATGAAGGTAAGAAGTGCAAAGCGTATGACGGTGAAGTGTAGCAGCTTCTGTAGCCGAATTAAAAGGTTACTGGATCACAGTCATCAACACATTCAGGCAAACTCATACAAGACAAGTCAGTCATTTACTCATTCACTCAGTGAAGTCAGTCGAGTCAGTCAAATCGGTCAAATTGGTCAGCAATGAGCTCAAAAAATCATTAATTCTCAACCGACAACCAACTTGATTTCTATTGTAGCGCACGTTTATACATGCTGCTGCCACTGCCGCTGCCGGCTGTGCTGTGCTGTGCTGTACAGGAATCAACGACTAAAGCCAATAATTATGTATGACGAACCATGATCCAAATATTGAAGGCGCTGCTCATAAATGTATCTTTTGCTATTGCTACTTTGTTTGTCTTCGGCGACGTAATACTGACTTTTGACTGCTGTAAGCCAACGCTGCCGCCGCTCCAAGACCGCCCGCTTATGACACCACCACACGCTTACGCCAAGCCTGAACTTTTCTAACTATTGTTGTTGGTGCACGTTTGATTCTGCTGCGAAGAATGATTATGATGATGCTGATGATTATATGATGACCATGTTGAAAATGCTCATTAAAGGGTACTTCAGAAATTAAAGCATTTTACAATTGTTTAACTCAAAGTCTGTCTGTCTATCCGTCTGTCTCTGTCGGTCTAACCATTTGATTGGGTTCGCTATTTATCGGTTAAGTTTTTTGTTTTTTTTTTCCTCGCCACACATTTTTAGAGCACGTAATAATGTGCTTTATACGCTTTTATGTACAACCTTTACCCAAACGTGGAAAAAAAGGCCAACAAGAATTCTGTTGCAATTAACTTTTATTATTTTCGTCTTTACTGCGATACATTCTTTTGTTGTTGTTGTTGTGGTATGAAGCACGATTTTAACAACTCAATGCGGTTTGATAATGAACAATAAGTGGGCGTTATTGCTTTTGAAATTTCTCTTATAACAAGAAAGTTTCAAAAAATGAAATTAAATAAAAATTGATACAAATTCTAAGCAATACAAATCTTATTAGATTTTTTAAATAAACGCGCTCTCTTGGTAAATCTTTGCAGTTTTGCTCCTTAAACTCAAATGTCGGCAGTTGTCGCTAGTGAAACGTTTTTACACACAACCAATAACAACAACATTTGTAACGGCAAATTGAACACGCAGGTAGCCGAAATGTATCTCATGCAACTTAGTAGACACTAGGCGTGAGCATCATTTGCTTGAAAAGATGCTACCAACAACGAACCAAAGAAAGTAAATGATTTTTATTTGACAAAATCATGGGTTTTTTGTTACACCTTACAATGGTCACTGAACGCATGCGGCGCACATCAAATTTCCCATACAACTGCAAAACCTCATCCCTCCAACCATCCTGCTGTGCCAAGCGAGCGAGCACTCATGCTGCGCGCATGGATTTGTGTGAAATCGTATGAACATTAATTTCTCATCATTGTCCAAAGCAAACCGGCAACACTTTTCGCAACATTTTTGCCATCGGTCGACCGCTGCGAATTAATGGAAATGTTAGCGCAGATTAGAGCGAAAGACTCAAACTCACAGCAGCCAAAGACACTTTTGTGTGTAACTCACAGATATTTTAATGCGTATTTTTATGCTTTCGTTATACAAAAGTAATTTAATGCAATCGAATTGCATGCGCAAGGACGCAACCCTCTTGCAGCAACAAAGGCGAAGGACAAGCCAAAAGGGCGTGCGCTTCTTCATTACGCTTTTGTTTCAAATTCAAATAGTCTTTGCTTTTGGGCAAATGAATTAATGTTTGTAAAAGGTGCCCTTGTTTTGTAATTGATACTTTTTATTGTTATGAGAATAATTGTGAAAAAAAGATAAAATTGTATGGAAAATATGGAAAATAAATGAAACAATGTTTCTTTTAAACCAAATTTCAAATTTTATGTGAAATTTGTTACTTATTTCTTGTCTTCTGTAACAATTATTGCGTATTTAAAACTCAATTTCTAGTAAGAACAAATTTTACTTAATATATATTTTATATGATGATGCATATTTGTCATATAATCATTCTTCTGTTTGAATATTTTCGTAAACATAAACAAATTTAGAAAAGGTCTTTAAAAAGGACACATTTTGAGCTACTAAAGAGTCTAATTATTTGGACTTTTATTCGTTGCGTTGTTTCCACTTGTCTACCCTCGCCTACACCCTCTCAAAATAAACATTTGAGTTCACTATCTCTTTACGAAAAATTTCAATCGAAACCATAAATAACTTGTATGGGAAAATTCTAATGCGCGCAGAAGTTTTATCTTATCGCAACACTTTTATCTTGTTTGGGTTGGGCTTCGACATTGATAGCTTTAAATTGAACCGGGGTTCGAATTGAATTGTTGTCTAAGAAATATAAGAAAGTTGACAAATTTTAAATTCAGCTTAAAAATAAAATATTAGTTCAATTCCTCGAAACTTTTGGTTGAGGTTGACTAATAGCACGATTCGACTGAAGTAGCAGTGAAACAGCATATTTATGAAAAGAGGTGCTTTGATAAGTTGCCAAATATTAAAGTAGTTCATTGTACGACTTACGTGACAATGGTTTAAAATACATTTTGATGGATGATGATGATGATTTGGTCGTATGCAAAATGTGCAGACATTGCATGAAGTGGTTTAGAATATATAATGTATAAAAAGTTAAAGAGATAAATTTAAGTGAAATTGAATTATTATAAAAGAAAACAATAGATTATTGTTGTAAAAGATTTCAGTTTGCATGAAACGTAGGAAAGATCTGAAATCCATTGAGTACGGCGTGTGGTGGTTGAATCTCTAGCAAATTGACCAGGCAAAACACCAAAAAGAAATCGCAGTGATGGAAGTCTGCAACAATGAGATCTTGCGCTAATGCTAAGGGTTCTTTATCTTATCTGTTAGACAGCTGTGAGTTATGGCGTGTAATAAATAATAAGACAGTTATTTTACTACTTCTTTAAAACTAATCATAGCTTTAAAATAGACCTAACATTATAAAAACCAAAGCCATAAAACATTTTATATACAATATTATAACTTTTACTACAAAACTATAAAATTTTAAGCAATTCTTTAAGTCAGCTTTGCTTTAAAGTCGTAAAACTACAAATCCTTTCAATGCAAATGGCCAAGACACATGTGTTTACATTTCGCAAATTAATTAAATCTTTCACAGCACAGAAAATAACGAAAATCATTAAAAGTTTTGCACAACTTTTTTGTCGTTTCGCTTCAAATTGTCAACGGTTTGAAAAAGTTTTGCTTTTGCAATGCGGCTTTTGAGACCAACAAAAAAAGCATAAAAAAAAGAATTCACTCACACACACACACACATACACACAGATATTTCACCTGCCGTGTTAATATGTAACACATTCTTTGAAATAAAAGCAAGCAAAAAATGCAAACGAGGTGTGGCAGAAACATGCACGCTGCACTGACTTCAAAAGCCTTGCTGAGTGCTGCTACGTATCTTTGTATGCGTCGTACAAGGGTGAAAACTTTGCCATATGCAATACATGCAAATATTAAAAAAAGCATGACTGCGCAGTAAACTTGGCAGTACTGCCAAATGCGACCATGAAAAAGCGCGCCCACGTTAATTAAAGAAAAGGCGAAATCCAAAGCCCAAATGAATATGCAATTTTTGTTTATATTTTTTTAGTGTTCATATATTTGTATATGTAATTTATTTTCAGCTGTTTTTTTTTTTTTTAAATATTGTTTTTTGTTTTTTGCCATATAGTAATTGAAATATTTTCACTAACTAATAGTTTACACACAAAAAAAGTTTTGTTTGAAATTTGCTTTCTTCTGTTTTTTGTTTTTAAAACTATGCAACATTAATAAATTAAAATAAGTTAAAACTTAAAATGACTCTCAGTGCTTTTCTCTGCATTTTTTGTTGCTTACATGTTTTTTTTTCTCAATATTCTTTTTAAACTTTTATGCTTTTATATATGTTTATATATATATATAAATATAAATAAGTATTAGTATGCTAGCAAATATAATTGTTAGACACAAGTAAAAAAAGTCATAGTTAGACAGACGACAGAGAAGTTTGGAGATCTTAGGTGTTATTTACACAGTGAAGTGAAAAAAAAGGTAGCTAAGTACTTGGTGCAGCCTAAGTTGGGTTCATTTTATTTGCTAGATTTTCTTTATAGTATGTATTTTTTTTAGTTTTAAATTTTTGTTGTTGGGTGGTTCTTTTCATTATCATTTTGAGGAAAATATCTTACGCATATGCTTATAGACTAAAACTTATTTGGCTAACTTATGTCGCTAAGATGTCTTGTCTTGGTTTGTTTGCTTGTCTTTTTTTGAAATTTTTTTTCTTCTTGTGTGTTATTTAAGTTATGTGCTAATAATTATTTGATCAGTGTTACTACTATAATATATATATATTCGTTTTAAATATAGAAGTTATTACGCATTACTTGAATTAATAGTTACAAGTGCGACGACGACATTTGTCGGTTTTCGGCAGCGTGCGCGAACGCGGCATCGTCGTCATCAACATCACAGTTGGCCGCCACTAAGCGTATATGCTCAGCTTACGGCGATAGTCCAGGCGCATTGTGGCAACGCCATTATTATTACTATTACTATTGCTATTGGTTGCATACTCATCGCACACAGTGTAAACCGGCAATCAGTGCTCTTGATGCTGATGCGCGCCGCTGCCGTTGATGATGTTGTTGCCGACGCCGACGTTGCCGCCGCCGCTGATGCTGCTAAATTGACGCAAAGTGTGCGCTGCTGCAAGTGTATTATTGTTGTTGTTGTTATTATTGTTGGCAAGCACTTTCTGGCTATGTTGTTGGAATGAACGACGACCAGTGGTGGCGCACAGGCCATTGCGCAGCGGCAATGCTGGTGGCAATGGTGGCGGTGTTGGTGTCTTGCTGCGTCCAACTTGCTCCAAAGGCAGCGAATAATGTGCATTGCTGTAGATATAATTTGGATCCATGACATCGATGCTGGCCTCATCATGCTGCTGGTAATCTTGTGCGAAGTGTTGTTGCTGCTGCTGCTGCTGTTGGTGGTTGAAGTGCTCCTGTGTGAGACGCAGTTGTTGTGCGCTGGTCGGCTGCACGGCATGCACCATGGGCACATCAGCGTACGAGTAACATGAATCGCCAACTGTTGCGGTTGCAGTCAAAAATTGCGGCTTCGTATAATGATTGAGCTTTTGTGTCTGTTGTTGCTGTTGTTGTTGTTGGTGTGGCGCTTGTGCTATGCCCGTTTTCATGTGCAACACAAATGAGGCGCTGTCATCGATAGCCCCACCAACACCAACACCATTGATCGGCTTGTGCAACTTCTTCTCGCTCAACATGGTGGCGGTTGGCACTTGCAGCTGTTGAAAGTTCTTCTGTTGCTCGCCAGCATTCAAATCGTTGATGGGCAACGGGCACATGCCATAGTGATGCGCATTCTGATGTGTATAAGTATTCGGAAAAGCCGTGTGTATGCCCAGACTGCAGGGATGCTGGTGACGTGTCATGTAATCTTCATCGCAGAAAGTCTTTTGATATTCGCGTTCCTTGCGACCCAATGCCGAGTTGCCCCAGATGCCGCCCTTCAAGTACTCGCGTATCTTCCTGCGGCAACGGTAGACAATCAAAGCCAAAGCGGTGATTGTGGCAGCCGAGCCGACGAGCAAAGCGCCAATGAGCGCTTGTTTGCGTGGATCTGTGTGCGTGCAACCCATGAGCGTTGGATTCAGGTTCTTCAGCGCCTCACCGCGCAAGCGTTCGGGAAATTCACAAAGTATCTCGGAGACTTCATCGCTGCTGGCATTCTTGGCAACGAGCAAATTGCGCAACCACATGACACGACAATCGCAAACAATTGGATTCTCGGACAGATCGAGCGTTACCAAGTCCTTCCATGGAAAGAGACCCTCAGCGAGCGTTGTGAGCGCATTGGCCTTGAGCACGACATGACGCAAGTGTGGCAGACCGCTGAATGCGCCCTCTTGCACCTCAACGAGCATCTTATTCGATGACAAATTCAAGTACTCCAAATTGGCATTCACGCCAAAGGCGCCGTTCATGACACGCTTCAGACGCAAAGCGCCGCTGATGTCTAAATGCTTCAGCTGCTTGAGGCCCGCAAAGGCGCCCTCGCTAATCACCTCGAAGTCATTCTGGCCGAGCGCAAGTTCTTCGAGACGCGCCAGATGGCTCAAGCCAACGGTTGGTATGCGTGGCAGGCGATTGTCCGAGAGTTGCAACGTGCGCAAAGCCTCCAAGCCCTTGAAGCTATCATGTGTTATATTACGCAGACTAGCGCCCTTCAAGTCGAGACGTGTCAGACCCTTGAGATCGGCAAAAGCAGACGAAGGCACGGTCAGCAATGAATTCATGCCCAAATAGAGTTCAGCGAGACTTGGCATAGCTTGGAAAATCACGGGATCCGGTATGGAAGTCAGCGCATTATCATCCAAATATAAGATACGCAATTGTGTCAGACCATCGAATGCCTTGGGATCAATGAAGCCAATACGATTCTCGCCCAAGTTGAGTTCTTCAATTTTTACTAAAGGCGTAAATGTGCCTTGATGCAATTCCGAGATAAGATTGCCGCGCAAATTCAGCACCGTTACAGCGGACAGACCAATGAAGGTCTTATTGCTGATTTGACCAATTTTATTATCATTCAAATGCACTTCCTGCAACTTCTTCTGATAGTTGAACGTACGCTGCGGTATTGTCATCAAATGATTGGATGACAAATCGAGGAACGTCAATTCCACATAGAATTGTATCGATGAATCGATAGTCTTGATTTTATTGCTCTTGATAACGAGTCGCTGTATGGAGGGATTGAGCGCAATGGGCAGCACATCCAACTGACCCTCGCCGCATTGCACGATGAGCGTATTATCATCGCACTGACAACCGGGCGGACAATTGGCCAAAGCGCTGGCACCGCTGATGAGCAAGCAGCTGACGACGATGCCAATGAAGGTGATTATGTTGTTGTAATGTTGCATTTTGAGTTGAGGTTGATTGTAGCGTACTTTGAAATTATAGCAAAAATAAGTTTGTTTGACGTTGTACGATAAACGTGCTCAAGACTTGATTTTATGTTTGCGTTTGCTAATCAACTGCATTAGATTTCCATATTTCGTGCGCTGCAATGAAAACACACACGTTTTAGTTTCATGTTATCAAAAACAATGGTTTTATTTCGACTTTTTTATTTTTTTTTCAATTAGAAATGAAGCACAAAATTTATCAGTTGTTTTTTTTTTTTTAATTTTATGTCTCAACTAGTTAACATTTTACTTCTTAATTTTTATCAACATTTTTAAATTTTATGTCTTCATTTTTTCTAAAACTTTTCACACTTTTTGAAACTTACCTTTTATTATTTTTGTTGTTCAAAATTCAATCAGCAACTTTTCGTAGTTTATTTTTTAATATATATTTTTTCAATATTTTAATTGTTGTTCACACAAAGTTTTTGAGTTTTTAATATTTGGTTTTTTTTCAACTCTTTGCCAATTATACAAATTTGTCACTTTTACACAAATTTTGGAAAACTTTTTTTAATTTGCCAATTTATGAATTTTGTTCATTAATTTTTGAACTCAAATTCAAACAACTTTGAATGAACGTGCGCGATAATCCAAGAGTTCGCTTGCTGCACGCTTTCAGTTGTTGTGTTATTTGTCTTTGAACACGTTTTATTTTAGATTTTCTTCAATAATACGTAAACGCGTCTTTCCAAGTAACTCTGTTGGTATGAACGAACTCGTTGTTTTCAATACAAAAATACTGTTTGCAATAATAGAGAGACAAGTCGAGTGTGGATTGCTTTGCTAGAGCATTTACAACCGTACACGACGAAGCAACGAACTACACTGATTTTACGAAGCCGCTTGCGTTCTAACAACACCTCGGTACGACCAACTTGCCATGGAAATGCAGACAAGCGTTAATAATTTCAACGTCCTTGCATTGTGTGTGCTGCTGCTGCTGCCAGCGACGCGACGGCAGCGCACAAGAGACCAAAATAGAGAGAGTGTGCAAGAGAGAAAGAAAGCAAGAATATGCAAGAGCGCATTGTTTGTGTGGTGGCGGAAAAGGGAAGGAAATCGACAGCTGCTTTTTTGTATTGTTAACAAACTTTATGGAGAGTGTAACAACGTTGGTATGAGAGAGCATAAATTTATCTATTGTTAGTAAAACCAGTTGTACGAAGGTAAATTGCTGAGAGAG
The DNA here is from genome assembly GCA_037044515.1 of Phortica magna. Classification (NCBI taxonomy): domain Eukaryota; kingdom Metazoa; phylum Arthropoda; class Insecta; order Diptera; family Drosophilidae; genus Phortica; species Phortica magna. Next base: position 507,221 of record JBAMBP010000415.1, read on the forward strand.
AGAGCGAGAGAAAGAGAGAAAGAGCGCGCTATGTGAAATGCAATTGAAGGGAATGAGAAAATGAGCGCGAATTGTATCTTTTCTAAAATGCTCAGATAAAAATTGAGTTTTTGCTGAGCATAAGAATATCTTTATTGTCTGAGCAGAGTATTTCAAACACACGCTCATTTATCTATGAGCCAAGTGAGCATAGTTTGAGACCGGAGAAGCAGCTTGTGTAAAAATTTGTTGCATTTGTTAGCGGCATTCTCAATTGCACTATCAAGCATAAAGCATATTTGTTGCGAGCAGCAGCAGCAGCGGCAGCGAACACTAACAAGATACGCGATACAAAAACAATGAGTAACAAAAAAAAGCGAAATAAACAAAAAAAAAAATGCATGTTTTTGTAGCAGAAAAAATGAAAAAAATTTAACATTTAGAAGTGCCAAGCAAAAGTATACTTAAGCAGCACTTGATGCGCCAAGTGCGTAGCATAAAAGATTTAAACATCAGCACAGCAACATTAGCAAAGTAGCGCATATAAAGCTAATTGAAAGCAAATGAGTTGCGAGTAAGCATAGCATCATAGATACATATACACACAGCTCATATGAATCGCAGATACTTGGCATAATTAAGCTGCTGCTGCTGCTGCTGCTACTAAACGCCAACGCCAACGCCAATGCCAGCAAACAGATGCGCAGATACGCGCGTACGTTTAACGGCATCAGTTAGCGCTTCAACAAGAACAGCAACAACAACAAGCATCAACATAATCATCATCAGTATCATCGTCATAATTTGCCAATGTGTTTGAGTGTTGATTATTTTTATTATAAATGGTGGCATAATGCGGCTTACATGCTTTATATAGCTTAGCATAATGTGTGCGACTCGACTCGACTCAACTCAACGCGACGTTATCCTTTGATAGCGCACTACGCCTGCTTATGCTTATGTTTATACTCTTGCTACTGCTTCAGCTTCAGCTACAGCTTGAGCTTCTATTTCTGCTCTCATCAATTTTGTGGTTGAGTGTGTGTGCATATGAATTAGTGTCGAGTGTAGCAGCATATTCAAATGCTATGTCAACGTTGCTGTTGCCACTGCCACTTCTACTGCTGACATACTACAGAGAGATGGACAGACAGACAGACAGATAAGACTAAATGTATCTAGTTATATTATGCACAAACAAATGGTATTAATACTTTTGTGTACTCTTGTATGAAAGTCACAAACTAATGGCAATAAAAGGTTTACTCTTTTTTCACTTTGAAATACTTTCATTTCACTTTACTTTGCTTACACATTCGAATAGTCACACACTAGCGGTCTGCATGAATACATTCATTTGAAAATCCACAGTACGGTACAGTACTATGATGGTTTAATCAATGTTAGAGTACTTTTCAGTTTACTCATATAAATCAAAGAGAGTTCGCACAAATTATTAGTGTACTCATTCTAAGTCTGAGTGAGTATGCTCATGCTAAACTGAGTGCACCACAGAAACGTATGAGTACTTTGAAAATAAATTAAGTAAATAAGTCTGCAAAAGTTTAAAACATCTCAATTTCTCTAACACTCTCAATTTTTCAAACGTTTTCATTCACTGTACTTCAAAACACTATACAGGAAACTTGCTGTACAATGGGTCTGTGCATAGAGTACACTAATTGACAATGCCGCCACAAATACTATATTCATACACATTCAATCAAAAAGGTATTTGTAAACAAGCATTCGTTAGCATATGAATCGCAGATAGATTAAAATATTCATTTGCCATTTTGAATGCAGTCCTGCAACTCTCTAACACACACACATACACACACAGATACATTAGAGACTTCTGCGTAAATGATGCCACCAAAAAACCTAAATGACAAATGTTTATTTGAAGTGTTCTTCATTTCATTTCGCTAAGTTCATGTCATCAATGCTCAACGCAATGTTATTAATAATGTTGTAATTTTGCCTAAAGAAGTGTTAAGTGTTTCAGGGTCTCCTTTTCGCTTTACACTCAACAATCTCAAGTGCATTTTTTACAATTTTAACGAAAAACCATCATTAAACCTAAACCCAAAACTCAAAAATAAAAACCAAAACCCAACCTAAACTCCTTAGTATTAAGATGAAAATAATAATAAAAAAAAGTGAGATATATCATTTCAACGTTCGCATCTTTTGACATTTTCATTGGTTTTTCCAAACATGTCTTTTACTTTTTCATCTTCATACAGTTTCTTCCTCTTCTTCTGTGACTGCGACTGCTCTTTCCACTTGTACTTGAGGCAGGCACTGGCACTGGCACTCAACACGTTTCGGCCCACCAAACTGTAATATAGTTTTCTCCATTTTCTATGACTTTGCCACAGTTATTTATAGTGTCATTTGATACTTTTGACATGTTGTGGATTGGTTTTTGAGTTATGCATTTCTGCATTTGTACGAATTTTGTTTCACTCTTTTACCATCTCAATAGCAGCAGCAACAACAACAACAACAACTGCATTGCATATATTTATTTGCCAGCTAGCGTTAAACTATTTATGTGCCAACCACAAGTTAGAAAACTTCAAAACGCCTATAACTTTATGCCAAGCTTTGCATTTCCACCAACTCGGCACTCAAATGGACGGACGGACGGACATACACACAAACACACACACAAACATACACTCAGTCAAGTCACATATCTTTTTGCCATTTCAATTCGACTTGTTTAAAAAGTGTTATGCGTGCGCGCGGGGCAGGCGGGACGCTAGTAAAGGCGGTTGTACGTTTTATAGCATACAAAATATTATTTGTGCGTATATGCAAAATTCATATACGCAAATTTATAACTTCAGACATGTTGTTGCCACCACCGCCGCCACCGTCGTTGACTGCACTACAACTTGTAATTATTTCATACACTCGACGCTTGGCTCGACTCGACTCGGCTCGTTATTTCAAACATTTATTTGCATTTGCATTCAATTACATTTATTAAATATTTTTGTGGCATTTAAGTGGCACCTTGTGCGAAAGTCATATGCTATAATAGTTTTTTTAGTGGTAATTTTTTTTAAGTTGATAATTGAAATTTATTTTTAGCTTTCTGTTAGATGACCTTTACTCAAGTATAATGAACTTATTTATTTAAAAAGCTACGAGAGTGGCCAAATTTATAGATGCTTTTTAGAGCACCACTTGTGTATAGTCAATTTTGGTTAGAAAGAAAACTACCTCCTTAACTTCGCAAACAATTATTCCATGTGCTCTATAGGATTGCTAATAACAATAATACTTTGAATTTGGGTATGTTTCCAGTTCAATGGATACGCTTGCATGTGCTTAGTTCGAGACTCTCAACGGAATCGATCAAGCCTTCCTCGGGATACGATGGAGTGCAATTTGGAAAACGATTTTAAAGTTTCATGTACCATTCAAACTCCGAATAATTACTTTCTTCTAATAGCTTATACATTTTAGATATATTGTGACTTATTCGACGTATTAAAAAAAGCACATGGGAGAACCTCCTTAACGAGTATATTCATTCAGTAAAGATAAGTTTATTTTAAGAGTTCATAAAAATGTTAAAATCGTCAAGAACTCTCAAAATCGCAAACCACTTCTATATGACCGATTAAAACAACTTTATGAAATAAAAAATTCGGGCTCAGCAGCAGAGTAGCTATCTTGCTTAAAAAGACAGATATGACTTAATCGATTGAATTTCTTATACAGCTAAATTTACATTTTATACTTTATATAGTTCAAACAACCATGAGTTCGAGAACATCATTCACTACGCACATCAAGTGCGAATGGCATAAGTACATACATTAGCATATGAAAAAGTTTTTATGGCTGACTAATTCATGGTGCTTTTCTTAAGCGCACAATGCAACATAAACGCAATTCAAACACCCTTAAAAGAAAACTTTCGATTTTTGCTAATTCATGTCAGAAAGAACATGAACGTGAAAGCAGTTTGCCAAGTCAATACTTTTACAACTTTTTCGCAACTCTCGCTTTAAGTAGAACAAATACTAAAATACTAATAGAGCAAAACTGTAAACTCAGCAGCAGACGACGACGACGACTACGACGACTACGAGTTATTGCGAGTTTAAAAAGCAACTCAACGCAATTGTTGCAAATTAGTTGCAAAGCGAAGTAGCTCAAAGTACAATGAAAACATATGCGAAAGCAAACAATAACGACAACGACGATTGGCAAACGGCAACAAACTCACTCCTTTCCAGCAAGCGCACAACAACAAATATTATACGAAAACTAATACTTTAGTACTATTTTAAAACTATGTTTGTTTGTTTGTTGGTATGAGTCAGACATATAGCATAAAATTGCGCGTCTCATGCATGTTTGACGCTCTCACGTTACACATAAAGTTACTACTAATAACATGTTACAAACGCATGCAACTTCTAACAGCCTTAAGCGCTTGAGGCAAACTAAATACAATGACACACACATAGATACATTACAATTTGCGACAATGTGTGAATTTCTCAGCAATAAATTTTAACAACTTTGACATGGAAAAAAAGTACACAAAAAATACATAAAAACAAAAAAATGAATCTAAAAAAAAAACAACAAACGTCCCAAAATTAGTTGCGTTAAATATTGAATCTTAAATGTTGGCCAAGCTAAAAGCATTTTTTTTTTCCAACAATTGTTTGTAAATATGAGAAAACAATTTGAGCGAGCTTCACTTGCGGTGAAGAACAACAATGTGTAGCTTGTTGCAAATGCAGCATAGCTTTGAGTGAGAAGGGTTGATGAAGTCGTAATTAGGCACAACACCACCAACAACAACAACAACGACAAACTACCGTTGATACAACAACAACTACATGAAACAAGTGCTCAGTCCAGACGAACACCAACTGAGTTAGAGTTAAGCAGCCGAAAAAAGAATTGTTGTTGTAAAGGCAAAAAGGCATAAAAGCCAATAATGCATAATGCAACGAAGCATAGAACACACGCAAATAAACAAAGGCAAAGCTAAAAATCTTAAAACAAATAAAATCACAAACTGGTAGGTCGGCATAGTCGATTATACTCGAAAGTATTATACCCTGCAATATGAAAATAATAGTTATTTGGTATTGCCCATTTCCGAAGCTTCACGAGTATATGCAACAAATCTAACGTCTCTAGTTCTTATAGGTCTGATAACCATTATAGACGACGGAGAGACCAGCAGAGAGAGACATGCCTCAAACGATTTCTTTTATCCTACCGGTATATATTGTGTAAAATCTTACTTTCCTCCATCTATGCGTTATATAGACTTGCTCCCAAGCAAACTTAACATGCCCAGACCCACTATACGATGTGTAGGGCATTAAACTATCATAAGTAAACAAAGAAAAAAAAAAACTAAAAACAAAAAAGTCGCTGCCATTACTTTATGAGAACCATGCGTACAAAGTCAATGCCATACAATTTTTACGCACAGGCAGACAAGGCAGGGCAAGCACTGTGAGCACAGACACAGACACAGTCGCTGCAATTTTATTAACCTGACGCGTCGCTTGTTAGCAACTTTTTGACTTAACATTTCTATGTTGTTTTGTTTTAACAAGAAACTTGTTAGTTTGACGACGACGTCAACAATGACGACTATGCAAGCATTCTAACAAAACGCAATAAATGAGTAATGGGTTAAAAAAAAGAGCCAAAAACCAATAACAACAACAACAACAGCAACAACTACAACATTGCATTGCAATGAAATTGTTTTGTTTGGTGTATGCCAAGATTTAAACGGCAGCGCAGACAACAACGACAACTTCAATAACATTTGCTGGGCGGCTTCTTGTTTCATGTTCGCAGCAGCGCAGTAAATTTTCAGCCTGAAAAATCAACGCTGTTTTCAGCTGCTCTGCTGTACGTTAATTGATGTCTGCAGTGAACGCACCAAGTCTTAGTCAGTCATACCACCTTAGACAACACACACAAGTCAAGCAAACAAACAAACAAACAAACAAATAAATAAGCTAAAAGAAGACTAAGTATTTGTCGTTTTAACAGCTATTTGTCAGCATTTAAGTATTAAACTTATCTTTCTTGCTTTTCTTTACCTGATCAATTGAAACAACAACATAATGAGCATAATATTTAAAAGCAGATGAGTTGTAAGCGCACGTTGCGGTTCCGGTCTGTGAGTAACTTCCGCATGGATTTCTTATCCTCACTGCGCTGACATTTTCACAGCTTCCGTCGTTTACAGTCACAGCCAATAAAATATCAATTGACTTGCAATTAATCATATTCATCATGCCCATTTTTTTTTTTTCATTCCTTCTTTCTTTCTTTACATTATACAATTGTTGTCTTGGTCGTCATCGACGTCATGGCATAAAGTCAAACAAAGCTGCATGAAAAATCCATTGGTGTTGCCTTTAGACTGGCTTGACTATTTCCACACCGGAAAAGTGTAGAAGAATTGGCCATTGTGTTGGCTTCACTCATTCGTTGTTGTATAGTTTTGTATTTTATGCTTCTTTTTCAATTTTTATTTAATTTTATTTTTTTCTTCTTACGGCTTCACACTTTTGCTTTATCTGGCGGGCCAAGTCTCTGACTCGTTTTAGAAAAATCACAATAAATAATGAATCAAAAATGAGCGTTAAATGCGATATAAGAAATAAAACAGCAACGGAAATGAAAACGGCATACAATGGCCAACAGGAACAATGCCACGAGTAATGGTAGCGTAGACAACGCCGGCAATTGTTGTTGTAGTTGTTGTTGCAGTCGAAGTAGTTGAGCTTGGCCTGCTGACTGACTGCTTGAACGGATGCAAGATACATACATATATAAAAGTGCCCTTTATAGTACAGTAGGGTCGAAGGCATTGACTTCATATCTTAAATGATGTTTTCACATTGAGTACGAGACAAATACTTTCAAATTAACGTTTAAATGCTATGATTGATATGCACTTTAATGTCTCTGAGCTTGTTAGTCGCAAATATACTTTTATATATGATTGATCGCCTCTTTTTTTGAAGCATTTCAGCGCTTTATGAAAACCCACTGTTTTTTTTTCTTTGGCTAAGCAAAAATCTTATCAGCATTTATTAGATTTCGCATTCAAAACTATTAAATTTCTTTCTTACAACAAATTTATGCAAGAAAAGGTGTTAAAGCAAACCGCAGACAATTTGCTTGGCACAACAAAATATGACGATTAAAAATAAATAACAAAAAGAAAACAACAACAACAATTGGCATTGCATACCAAAAATAGCACACAGCGAGTAATCTATGAGATACTCTACAAGTTGCATATCGCATTTGACTTATCTTGCAAAGCAAAGCAAAAAACACAAATCATGCAACAAAGCATATGAACAAGCAAGCACAACGAGTCTGTGATTGTGGCAACTTGATATGCTACAAAGCCGCCAGCAGCAGCAGCAGCGACAACAACAACAAGAGCAACAACACTGACGATAAAATGCAACTGATAAATTAAGCGTATTGCAAACGCTAAGCAAATACAACAATATGACGATAATGATTATCATGATCATGCTCATGATGATGTTGACGACAACGACACATGTTAGTTTTGCATATTTGCTCACAGAGCAGAGGAAGCAATGATATACGACAGTCTCAAAAAGTGAAAAGAATCACAGCACTGTGACAGAGTCGCAAATTTCATTCTATGCACTTGCGCCTTGGACAGCCATGACCATGCCCGCTTGCTAAACTTAAGGGGGTATTCTGGTCTAGAATTTCGTCAAAAAACATTTCTTTTTAAATATTTTAAAAGTCCAGAAAACTATTTTACGTAATTCGGTCTATTTTTAGAGTTATAGCGGATTTTTTTATATAAAGTTTTATAATCTTCTGGAAACGATTTTTTTAACTTTTTTGACATGATATCTCCAGTTTTAATGAACCGATTTTCGCCAAACTTTGGGATAATCTTTTTTTAATATTACTCTAGGCAGAGATTTTAATATATAATATTATTTTTTACTATTTTTCAAAAATTCGTGAATATGAAAGACGTATTTACTTATTAATAATGTATTTCTTTTTCGGATCCTGCAAATATTGGAATCTCTATAAGTTTTCATGGTTTCTTTGTTGTTTTATAAAATAATTTTGTATTCCTAAAATATCAATAAACATTATGTATAGAAAAATTGTTTCCGTTTTTGAAATCTAGGCTTCTATATAAGAATACCCCCCTTAATCACGCTTCAACTAAGTAAATCTTGGCATTGCGTGCGCCTGCGCTGCCGTTTTAAATTACCAAACTTCAACGTGAGTCCATCATTTATAATAAGTTTTCTTTTTCGTTTTTTTTCTCTTGTCTGTCTTGAAAATTTATAAAAATCTCTTGCAAGATTGATTATAATCGGTAGTCAAGTGACCAACTACCAACGCTGGTGGCGATTTGCTGCCGCAAATAGTCGCATCTATGTATCTTATAGCACACACAAGCGCTGGCAGCGGCGCTGCAACGGCAGCAAATTATAATTTATGACGTATTATCAGTTTTGATGTTTCATAGCATCATATCGCTTACAGTGTACGAGTATGTGCACGCGCAGCAGACGACTGCTAGCTAAGGTGATCATCTCTAAGCTGATGCCAACCACATGCGGCATTTGGTTGGGTTTTGCGTGCAACGCATTTTTTTGTTTTTGTTTTTATTTTCGTAACTCTCGTTGATACAACACTTTGATAGTGGCATGGCACTGCTGCATGCTGGTTTAAACTGTTTTCTCGTTGGCGTTGCATAGACGCGCATCATCATCATCTATTTCATATTTTGACAGCATGTTAACGTCATTTATTAATTGAAACCTATGTTAATGTTTGTTTCACATAGCCAAGTCGGCAAAGCGTCGTGTTGACTGTAGGTTAACTGCATCTTCTTCTACTATCTTTTTTCTTTGTTTTTTTTTTGTTGTCGTTTTTGTTTTCGTTTGGTTGGTGGTAATTACATATGAATGCTCCTGTGGTCAGATTCATTAGAAAACTACGCTGGCGCCTTACAACAACGACAACAACAACAACAACAATAAAGAGACTCTATGACTTAGAGACATCAACGATTTCATTTCATTGCATTTCATTTCATTTCGTTACGTTTCCATGGAAAAACGATTTAAACTTAATTTGTAGAAGTGGTAAAAGGTATGTTTGTGTGCCTCTAATCATGTGCAACACGCGTAAGCTGATCTCGATGTGTGCCCGCAGCAGCATCATACAGACAATTATCAATTAGAAATCAGGTGCAAGCCAACATATATGAGTGAGTCACAATTTCGTAAGAAAATGTAGGCGAGCGCAATGAACTCAAATTCAAAGCAAAAATAAATACAATACAAAGTCAAACAATTTATTATGGCAAAATTATACACGGCACTACAAAGCGAAATATTCTCACCAAAAATTCTTATAAATAACGAAAGATTTATGTAAAAAACAATAAACACTTTGCGATAGCAAACTACAATTAAAGAACTTTTAATGCAATTTTCTACATGACCAACAAAAAAAGGCATAACAAAATAACAGATGCGAATTAAATGATAAAAGCATACAAAAAGAATCTCAAAATCACAGTCAGCAGAAGAATGCAAAACAAAGAAAAGAACCAAAATAATTACAAGTTACTATTTTGCTACGATTTAAACAAGCAAAAGCAAAAGAAAGAGCAACAAACATAGCATAATAATAAGTGCGAGTGTGAGCGCAGCTTAAACAAAAAAGTATCTTTAGCAGTAAGAAGAACATTACTAAAATAACAACCTGCCATCAGTTTGTGGCATTTCGAGGCCTAAATTAATACACGTGCAAATTTTACGCTAGCACCCGTAATTATTTTCATTTGATTTATGCTAACAAAGGCAACGGTCGGTCCAGAGCGAGCTTGAGCTTGGCGTCCGAACGAGCCTATGGCGGTGCGATATTTGTATATATGTATAAACAAAAAGCGTATGAGATGAGATGAGCGACCAAAATAATGCTCATCATTCGTATCATGTCTTCATTCAAGCAACCCAACCAACCGACCAACCGACTGAGCGACCGACTGAGCAAACTGCTCATAAACAAATTTCAAAATACATGCAAGCATTTCAAGTCTACTGTGGGCTTGTGGCGTGTGTGTGGCGGCCAAGCAGCAAGCTGGCCTTGCAAGCAGCAGCAGCATCATAACTCAGACACACGCCGGCAAAAAAGACGAACAGAACAGCACAGCACAGCGCAGCACAGAACAAGCCAAGTCAAGTTTCTTTGAGTTATATTAAACGCGCAGATATTCGAGTGTATTCTTACGTTGAACACGTAAAAACTGCGTGAGAAACACACCTGCCGGACAGAAGGCCGGACGAAGCGACTCACCGACACACAGACAGACGGACACAGTCGCCTTTTGATGCGCAACTGTTGGTAGGAAGTCTTTTTGACCAAAAGCTAACTAACAACTGCTGTACGCGTATCTTTGCGAATGTATCTTGCGCAATTTGTGTGTGTGTGTGTGTTGTTGTTGTTTTCTCATTTTATTTGTCGACAGACTTTGGTCCAGCAGCCGCCTTAAGCATATTTACACTCAAACACACACACACACACGTAAGCTTCGTTTATTTTGCTCCTTTATGTCTGAGCATTTTTTTTTTTGTTTTTGTTCTTTTCTTGTTCTTCTTGCAACTCCTGCTATATCATCCTTAAAGCAATAAGCTTTGATTCTGATTTTCTGCCTATGAGCAACATTGCGCATCTACGCCGCCGCCTGCCTTATTAGCACTGTTCATGCTCCTACCTCAACAATCGCTCTTCCTCCCTCTCTCTCACCAACTGTCGCTTTTTGCGCAAAAATCATAATAAAAAAAAAAGAAACGATTGCAAATAAAAATGCCGCAATCGTATTTTTAGCATGACAGACTTTTTGTTTCATTTGCCGGCTTTGCCAAGTTGTTGAGGTGGAGCTGATAAAAAAATTACAAAAAAACGTGTTTTCCCGCCCCTCGTGTTGACATAAATCGCAGACGGCGGCATTGATGATGTTGATGCTGAATTAAATCAGTGCAACGTTGTAATCATTTCGGAAAATTGTTAAGCGAAAATTGAAAGCTGCAAATATTTGACTTGTCTTCTCTTCTCTACTCCTCGCTTACTTGTTGTTGTTACTCGACTCAAACACAGATAGACAGACAGACAGACAATTGTGGGATTGTATGTGATTATAATTGACAGCAAATTGAATGCGACAGGTAACACTTGAAAAGTAACAAAAAAAACACAACTGAGTGCGCTTTAATCAAGTATACACGACAGTTGAATATTCTACACATACTTATATACATCATTGGCCAGTGAATGTGAGGCTTTGAAATTCGAGTTGAAGACATATCCTGAACAATATCGCCAATCCTAAAGATCACCTTCATATATATAAACTATGAAAGCTCTATTGTTCTAGTGATATTGTTCGACCATGATGGATATCCGTTTGAAGGAGAGATCAAAGTAGAGTTCATTGGAACAATGTTATAATATTCGTCCGATCAATAAAGATCTCCAGCTGAGAGAGTTGTCCAAAATTGGGGAATTCGCTTTGTATACCACAAGACCATTTATAAAACTTGCATCTTGAGAAATGTTTGCCATTTTTCTAAAAAGATTTTCACATCTTGTGAAATAAAGAACTATTCTTCAAGCAAACCAAATTACCGATTCGATTGCTCAGTGCTCAATCAAGCCTTGTCATGAGTTATCGGTATAGAACACTTATCGCACCATTCACTTGGCCAACAACACGTTTATATGTTCGTTTATGCAAAGCAATCGATCTGATTATATCATGAATATTAACATTTAATTGTTGTCCCAAAGAAAATATCTATTTAATTATTTAACATAAACGCATACATTTCAAAAGTCTTTTTTTCCAATTCTCACATCAAATCCCAAAATAATCAATTTTTGATAGCAAACAATTAAAAAAATACTTAAAAAAAAATTCAATTTACAACAATTGCAGCTAAATGCGCGTTTAATTAAATAATAATAAAAACTCAATTTTTCGATAGTCATAAAATAAATCATGTCAGTGCACTTTAGAGTGTGATATCGAAAAAATTTAATGACATTTTCATTATAAATACTCAATAAACGCTTTTATTTTGATTATTCTCTTTTTTAACATAACAGACAAATTTCCAATCACAACAAAATGTAATGGCGGCATTTTTATGAGTGACTTTTCAAATGTATAAAGATTCGACGCTGCGCACAGTGCAACATAATCGATTCCCAGTAGGTTGCACACGGCATGAGTGACAATCACACAAGTGTGCGTGTGTGTGTCTGTTTGTGTGAGAAGGAGGGAAAGAGTATCAATATACAAATCATTGTCAGATATATTAAAATTGTATGGCGGCCGCTATGTTCATCTGATGACTGTGATGATTATGACGATGATCTACATCTTATTTTGATTTTTATTGAGAGAAAATTTATTAAAGATAAAATAAAAGAAACCCTTTTGCTTAAACAATGGCAAATGAAAAGGTGCCGTAGGATTCCTTGAAAAGAATCATAGATGACAAACAAACGAAAGAAAGCAAGAATAAAAGCAAGAACAAAATGTTGACAGTCATCGCGCCAAGTGAAAATTTAGTGTTTTTAGCTTGGAGACAATTTTCGTGTCTTAAAATTCAGCTGCATTTTATCTTTCATTAGAAAATGTGAAAAAAAAAAATGTTAGACAACGAAAAACGAACAAAGCCAATGTATAAAACTAAGAACCCAAAATCAAGAAAGAGACACACAAATGAAATGAGCATTAAAATAAAAATAAAGTCACAATCAATGACCACAATCTGGCCAAGAAATGTGTATGTTACCCCCAGAAGGCAAAGCGTTCAAAAACAATCATAAAGAAAGAGCACCAATGTAGCAAAGAAAGAACTGATTCCTTGTGCATCCTCGCACAGCGCTCAGATACTTTTGTCTCATATCTCAAGGCAATAAAAATCATTTTATGCATTACAGCGCCAGTGCCAGTGCCAATGCCTGTAACCCCTGCACATTGAGCTGCTGGAGATTTATGTCCTGGTCGAGAGACTACGCGCCATTGGCATGGCTTTGTGGCCTGCCTTTTGTTCATTCGAACGCAGTGACATTTTTCACTTCACTGCTGCATTTCATTTTGTTTTCCTTTTTTGTATATTTATTAAAATCTCAGTTAAGACCGGCAGTGACCTTCGAGTGGGTTCTCTCTATGACAATGGTCAGCGACAAAGCGACAAAGCGACCAAGCGTTTATCCTTGCGTTGTTGGCGGTCTCAAGTCGTCCTAGTCGTCAGCGAAAGCAAGACTCTTTGGCTCGTTGTCAACTTGCTTATTTTATTATTTCATTATAAATTAAAATGTTATCGTAACAACTTAATCATGCCATAAAGTGTGCACAGCCGAGCGACCTACCGACCAGGTTTCTATCATACACTTTTATTTTATTTCACTTTTTATTTTATTTTTCTTGTCTTGTCTTTATTTTTCTTTTTTTTTTTTGGTTTTTGTCATACTTTGTTTACTTTTTCTAGTTGACCATCATTACTTTTTGTTTGCCTCATTTTTTTTCTCCGATTTATTTCGTTCAAGGGAGGCCCGTGTGCGGTCGGTCATTCAGCATTCAGCATTCTGCGTCTTCTTATCTCATTTAAAATTTGTTAATTGCAGTGCGCGTACTTGCCTCTTGGGCTTACTGCTTGGGCTGCTTGCGACATTTTAATGTCTGTTGTAAATGACTTAAAAAATGTTTAAACTGTAATAAAGTTGTTTTTTAGCTCTTACGTAATGAGCTTGTTGTTTGGCTAACGCTGAGGCTGAGATTTACTGCTTGCTCATATGATATATATAGGAATATATATGACGGTGGTCTGTTGTTTTCCTTGTAATGCGTAAACGGCTAATCTGGCAAGTGGCATCGTTGCATTTTACTTAAGAGTGGCGCCCAAAGTGGCGTTATAAGTAAACAAGCAAGAACTGAGAAGAATTTTATTAGACCTTACAAAAGTCGCATTCAAACATTATACAAGTCATCATAATTTTTGTTATGATTGAAATTCAAATAAAGCCACAAAGACACATGTTTGCATAAAGACAAGATTTAAAGGAAATGACATTCAAATGCATAAAACTAAAAGTCAAAGATGTACAAATTGATAAACAAAGCATGAGGCTAAGCAATTGCACAGGTCCGTTATGGAGGAGGGAAACTTTATAAAATGTTTCAGAAATTAATGATTTGAATCAGTTAAAATTTGCTTAAAACTAAGAAAACTAACAATGAAAAGGTAAACTCTCTTAAAATTTTGAGTTGATCGTAAATCTCGAAACAATATTTTTAAATTGTTAGTCAAGGGGCATGAGCTCCCAAGGGCAGAGTTCTTAAAATATTACACAATTTCTGAAAAAAATTATTAAAAATATATCTTTGATATGTTATTTATGATATATTCGAAAAAAAAAACAATAAAGACATGCTTTTTTAACCCCTTAAGTATTCAATCGCAGCCCGCAGTGTATTGGGCACGCACCTGCCTTCGTTGCTGTCTTTATTATATTATTTCAAGTTTAATATAATATTTCGGAAGTGCTGACAGCGTATGCCAGATTGTTTACATTTCGGCTCTTAGCTTCGGCTCGCGGTTTTGCTCTTTTGCCCTACAGCCTGACTTGCGGCATGTTCAAGGCGTCGCAAACAAGCCACACACGCACACATACACAAAAACACTGTATGAAAAAAAGCAAGCAAAAATACGCAGTAAAGTAAAAAACAAAACTTTACGATTTTCAATCTGCAAACTACGCCATCGTCCTGCATTGGCGTCATCATCATCGTCGTCGTCGTCATTGCCATGCGATGGGCCAAACATGCACTAAATTATGAGTATTTATATGCGATGACAATTCAATGCAGCAATGACAGCAGCAACAACAACAGCGGCGGCAGCAGTCGGCTGCTGACAGGAAATATTACGTCGTACGCAATGGCTGACAACAACAACAACAACGACACAACGACAAAACGGAGCATTTACAGATCACAAATAGAAAATTTATGCCCCTCGGCAACAGTCAGATATTCATCGAACAAGAAAAATGAACCAAGACACGAAAAGGAAAAGTTCAAACAAGGAGTTCACTTACATAGATACATACACTGAAGGCAGACAGCGTCTGACGGTGATCGTGGCAGGCAGACAGACAGACAGACATTCAGACAGACAGAGAGGCAATGAGCATTTTGTGCGGTAATCCGTAAAAAATGATGTCATAATAAATTGTAATTTATGAGCGCAAAGCAACAAAATATATCTATGATTTTAATATAAAGCACGCTGCTCTTGCCACTGCCACTGCCGCCTCCTGTCACTCCTGCTAAGACGCCAATAATGATGACAACGACGACGACGACGACACTGCGACAAGTTGTCAGCAATTGAGCGCGTTTGTTGACAGACGTAGGTTTTTCTTTACAGTTTTCAGCAAAGTCGCAAGCTTAACAAACAGCAGATACATTTGAATGACCAAAGCACTATTAATTATAAAGTATTTGTGTGTTTGAGTGTTGTAGAAAAGGTGCTTTGTTTCCTGTTTGTTAATAATAAAAATGCACAATCAAAAACAACAACAACAAGTTTTATGCTTCAATGCATGGGAATTAGACGAACGCTTAACGAGCTGACAAACTGATAAACGTGCGTTCGTACACAATGAGATGAATGATTGGCAAGGCCATCAAACTGTTTAGCAGAAGCGCTTTTGTTTTGTTAGTCAAATTGAGTTGTAAAAATTTATTAAAGTTTTTTTTTAATTTTATGTCTTCATTGGCGGCCTAAGCAGGAAGTTACAAATTCGAAAGCAAAAATAAGCGAGTTTTATAAAGAAAAATCCAAGTAATTGAAATTGAAAATCAATGAAGCCGAACAAACATTTTAAACACACGCATAATTTAAGTGCACTTCAAAAAACGCCCAATTCATACACAAAATGCAGCACACATGGGGGGGCTGCACCTCATTAACGCCTGCGCCCCGTAAAGGTATATGCGAGTGGCAACAACAAACGAAGCGCAACGAACTAACAAATGAATGAACGAAACGCAACGCAACGGAAATCAATTTTCCCCCATGGTTTCTTTTGGCATCATGAACATAAAATAGAAATGAACTAACAACACTTTGAACACAAAAACTGTCACAGCAACGCGCCAAAGTTATATTTTCATATTGAAAACAATTGCATAATCAGTTCAGTTCACTCACTCACTCGCTGCGTTGAAAGTTCATTTGGTGCGCTGTGCGTAGAGCGTGTTAACAACATGACAACAACACACGTGACGCCATCGCTGCGGTGCATCATTCACGCCTGCGCCGCTGCAGCAACAACGATAGATCGAAAGGGGGAAAAATAAGAAAAGATATTTAAAAATTGTCTCTCTCTGATATTTATGAGGCACGATTTGTAACAGTTTTCGAGGTGTGTGTTTGTGCTGCGCTTTAGTTTAAATAATTACCAAACAAAATTTAACAAAATGGCAGCGTTGAAAATTTATTATGACAATGTATTACTTTCCAATTGAATTGAATTGACTTGGCAGCAGCGTTGACACACACACAAACACACACATACACAGACACCAAAGGAAAGACACTTTCTATAAAAATGGCTTTTATTTTACACAAAGCATTTGTTTATTTTCACATTAAGTGCGACCATAATGGCCAAAAGTGTACAAAAAGTGGCCAAGGACCACCTCAGTGCTCAGCCTCCGACTACGCTTGCTCGACATAGATAAGCCAAACAAGGCACTTAAATTTAGTTATTCTTTTTGTTGCTTCCTTTTTCTTTCTGGCAATACGCAATACGCGTGTCTTACAGTTTGTGTTTTATTTGATTTCAAATCGAACAAAAGCCAAAATGAAAACTGTCTTAATATACTTTCTTCTTTTCATACTACTTTCGTGCATGCAAACAATGCTTTGTAAAAATTCACGAAAAAACAATCTCTTTAAAAAATAAATAAATAACAAAAACGTAAGTGAAACAGGACAACAAACAAAGCAGTCAACTTGACTGCTTTTCTTATTGCTTTTGTAATATATATTTATGTATGTGTGTGTGTGTAAAAACATTTTTTAATTGTTCCTTTTTCAATTTTATTGTTGTTTTACAAACAATTTTCTTCCTTTGCCGAAATTGAATTAAGTGGCTGGCTGCCGAGTCACAGCTTTATTTTTTCACACCATTTGTGGCACGTTAATGGTCAAAATGTGCAAAGATTGTTTAGATTTATGGCTTTCAAGTGGCAAATGCGATGGATTTAATAGAAGTTGAGATTTGTTGGCTTTTTCTTGTTTAGATTCTTTGTTTTTTTCCCCGCCCGAAAATCTATTTATATAAGAAGAAAATTAGAAAATTAAATCTGTCAATTTAAGAAAAATGTAAGGAGTACAAAATCTAATCTATTCACAATTTTGGGTTTACTTTAAAGTTAATAGAATTTTTATTTATATAAATAGAATCACGGCCCTATTCTGGCAACTCTTATAAGCCAATTTTTAAAGAGTTTTTAACAGTTTCGTTAATACAAATTTAATAGGTTTCATTTTAAAGTAGCAATAAGCCAAAATTTAAAGTTCAAAATAAAATTTAAAGTTAATAGAATCACGGCCCTATTCTGGCAACTCTTATAAGTCAATTTAACAGTTTCGCTAATAGAAAATTTAGAAGATTTCATATTTTAGCCCTTAAAGAGCCGTTTTAGTAACCAAAATTCAAAGTGAAACACGTTCTATTAAAAACCAACCGGCAATTTATATTAATAAATTAAACCTTACATATTTTCAATCAATCAGCCATGTTCATAAATACATATTTATATTATTTTATATCTGTTGCTATTTACTCTTAAGCAAAAACAACTTTTCTCTGCAAATAAAGCCGGATTTAAAAGGCTTCTCAAGTTACATGTAACTAAAATGCACAAAGTAACTTGATTTATCAAAGTTCTCAACATCTAAATAATGGAAAATCTGCACATGAAAACAACAGGTAGAAAGGAACATGAATACAATTATTGATGCTTATAGAAAAAAATGAAAATAAAAGAAGCAAGATGTTTATTTAATGTACCAAAGCGGCTGTCTGATAAAATGGTATAACTCATGCTCGAAAAGCTGCCCTTGAGTCCAAGCTCCGCATGTCGATGCAAACAAAGCGATTAAAAGCTAAGCCAAGCTGAACAACGTGCAAGTAGAATACAACAACAACAGCAACAAAGATACGTTTAGAGTGCAGAACAAATACAAGATTTTCAACCTGCAGCAATAATAATAAACCAATTTAAATAACATCATGCACTTGAGTGCAACACCAAACGCGTTAGTTAGATAGATTGATCTCAAGCAACGACGACGACGACGACGACGTGCCAGCATGAGCCAAGCCAACCCAAGCCAAGCCGAGTCAGACTGACCAAACCAAAAACGTCTCACAACTCGAGCAGAGCATGTCAAAATAAAATAACATCTTTAGCGCGCAAACATGACAAAACATCAGAATTCCAGAAGATTAACGTCAATTTTAATTGCATTCACTTAGCAACCAAGCTGAGCCAAGCCAAGCCAAGCCAAGTCAGGAGCAACTCGTGCAGGAGCCACAAACAGCAGGAGCTCAACATTCAACCGACCGACCAACCAAACAGTCAGTCAGTCAGTCAGGCAGACAGCCAGCTGGAGCCGCTTGACTTGTTGCGACAATGTAACCCATGGCTCGGTTAGAAACACAAAAGCAGCTTGAACTAAACTCCACTGAAATATGCAAAACGTACTCAAAATCCACCAAAAAAATACGTTGAGAGTTGCACACGAAACAAAAGTAAAAACGTAAAAAAGGAATCAAGCAAACAACGCATCAACATTTGCTGTAGCAAAGGCAAGGTTGTGATTAACATGCGATAAAAAATGACCAGGCAAGGCAAGGCAGCCTGCCGGGTTGGCAAATACTTTACATCGCAATGAAGGGGGCATGGTTGAGGTTGCGGGTGCTGCTACTACCACGCCTGGCGCAACAGCAACAACACAGACACACAACCACACAACAACGGAACAACCTGCGGCGAATGCCAAATAAGCTAAAACAGCAACAACAGCAGCCGATTTGAAGTTGCTCTTGCTTTTGCCGTTGATGTTGTGCGCCGTGTACTTGGCCCTGACTGTCGACAAGCGCACTTATGTTGGCCCTAAGTATCCATGCAGAGCATGTGTGTGTGTATTTTGTTGTACTTTGTTTGTTTGTATTTGTCTTGTAGTTAATCCCAGTCGTCGTCACTGACTGCCTGCCGCCTGACTTTGTTTCATCCAGCGCTGCCCAGCCAGCTAGCCAGCGAGTTAAGTGTCTGCCTGTCACATGCGATTTGCACCTGCCGGATGGCCAATGGAAGTGGCTCGCTGTCGTCTTGCACACTTTACTTTGCGTGGCTTATTTATCTGTGCAACATCATCACAAGACTAAGGCTAAGTTTCATTTTGAACGAACAGCTTGAGAACTTGCACACGCACACTACTTAAAGTGTGTAAATATTGAAGCGTGTTTCGTTGACTTGAGCTGCGATACAATACATGAGCTCTGCTATAGGGCCACACGAAGGGACAGCGACCATCATCGTCATTGTGTGCACAACAGCCAAAAACCAACTACCAAAGATTCACGGCGCAGATTTTCAAGTTGCTATTATATGAGCCTATAATCAAGCAAGTTGTACGGCTTTTCTTCGCAGCCACGCCAACAAGCAAACATTTAATCATTATCAGATATACAAGAGTGCAGCAACTTAATAATAAAACTCAAAATTATAAAAATTCTCATGCAAAAATGTATAACTCCATTGACGATTGCGACCTTTAAACCATAATTCAAAAAACAAATTCAACAACAACGAGAGCAACAACAAAAACTCATACAAAAATGCCGCATTTCAGCATTTGTTTCCGGTATGAAAACTGTCGACTCATGTGACTGCATTTGTTGGCCAAAAGCATGTTAACACATAATGACGAAAGTCTTGTACTCTTGTCGAGTGCAATTTCTCGAAATCATACAAACATTTACATTTACACACACACACACACACACACACACACACACACACAGACATATTAACAACGTGTACATTTCCTGTGAAATTTTGCTTTGATTTTTGGGAAAATTAACAGCAAACGTGTAAGCAACAACAACAACAACTAGAAGGGGGCAAACAGGCCAAGTACAACATGAAACCTTAGAGCGAGTCGAGTCGAATCGAGTCAATGCTGCACATGTTGTTTGCTTCGTTGGTTTGTTGGTTTGTTGGTTTGTTGCATGCTCATTGCTCACTGCTCACTGTTCTCGCTGCTCAACCGCTCAGCCTGCTTAGCTGAGTGCAACCGATTCGTTCTATTTGGCTGACTTGTTGGTCGTCGCCGACGACTTGGCTTGGCTTGGCTTAACTTGACACGACTTGACTTGACTTCAAAATCACAACATTGCTTTCCTTGCTTGCTTGTTAGTTAGTTAGTTGCTGTCGCTGCTATTATTGCTATTATTGCCGCCGCCGCCGCTTATGTTGCTTCTGCTGCTGCCACAGCAACTAAACAGGTTAAAATGTCGTTCAAAATGTCAAGTCAACACTTTGAAGTCATCCGTTCACTTGTTGGCTTGTTTAGCAGCGACTTTACTTTGTGTTGGTTTGCGTGTGATCACTAAGGTTTTATTTATGCAAAAAACATTTAAGCAATAGTTAGAACAACAACAACACTTTGTTCAATGCAGTTTGCAATGTTGTTGCTTGCATTTTCGAATATTAAATGCAAGAAGCGCGTATTTGTTGTTTATAGGGGGGGTTTTAGAGGGTTGACGAAACTCATGCGCTTTTCGATTTGAAAAGCATTAAGTAGACTTTTACTAACAAATACTTAAGACAATTAAAGTTCCTTAAGACTTGAAAATCTTTTAAGTCTCTTGTTAAGCCAAGCTATGGAAAACAACAACAACTTGAACAAACAAAATACCGCACTGCCAAAAAAAAAAGAAAAAAAAGAAAAAAAAGAAAAAAAAAGGAAAAAAAAGCGCCTAAAGCACAGCGAGCCACCCCAGCAACACGCCTACTTTGCCACAGCACAAGTCAAAGAACCGAAAACTCAAGTCAATCTGCCAAACCAAAGACATGCTCATGCCGCCGTTGTTGTTGCTGCTGCTGTTGTTGCTGCTGCTGCTGCTGTTGCTCGTCGCCTGTCGAAATTCTGCCAAAGGATGAAGTTGATGCAATTCGAAGAATATTTTACGCTTGTTGACGTTGCCAACATGGCCAAAGCCGCCGCCACTGACGCCAACTACGCTGTCATCACTTAGCAGAACACAAAACTCACAAAATACAACAACAACAACAACAACCAAATACAACAACACAACAGAACACAACTCAACTCAAATCAAGTCAAGAGTCTCTTATGGCTGTTTGTTTGCGTGTGTGTGCGCGTGTATGTGTGTGTGTGTGTGTGTGTGTTTGTACATTGAAGAGGTAACCAAAGTAACATAATTCTTGGATGCACTTCATGTCGCTCGTTCTTGTCCTTGTAGTTCACGACTTTTTTCGCTTGTTGGTGCGCGCGCGCTTATGTTCATGCTGCTGCCACATTCGTTCGCCTGCACGCCTGCGACTTTCAGATTCAAAGTCGTCGTAGTCGTCGTCAGATTCAACGTTGTGCGATTCATTTTGGTGTTTTCGTGTTTTGTTTTCTTTGCACTCGAGTGTATCACATCAATGGCCATTGTGTACGTCAACTTTGATGTTTCGGCAAAAGTTTGAAGTGTGAGGTTTAGACATTCTTATTGCACTTGGCTTAACGTTGATAAAGGCAACACCAACAGCAACAACAACAACGGCAACAGCAACGTCGGCGGTGACAGCAACAGCAATAGCGACTGCGGCATGAATGCCGAAATGACAGGTGAAGAACTTAGGCTGAAAAGTCAACGTATAACAGCAAATATTCAAACGCAAGCCTCTGACTTCAGCACTTTAGCGAATTTCGTTTCAAACTCACACTTACAATTCGATACAAGTCTGGCCTTTTGCCTTTTCTATTCGAACGGCATATCGACAACAAAAACAACAGCAACAACAACAACTGATCGCTTTAAACGTCAAAGTCAACGTTAGAGAAAGAGACAGTGTAAGAGTGAGAGACAGTGACGTCGACTTCAACTCAGACGGCGGCAGCATCTGTAGCAACTTGATTTCTGTTTATTTTGATTTTCGTTACGTTTTCTTTGAATTTTCTGTTCTAATTGAGTGCGAGTGCGGTAAAGCATGATGCATGTATGTGTGTAAGCAATGAGTTTGCATTTTTTGGCATCTGCTTGCTGTTGCAGTTGGTCAGCATCAACGCCAAGTCATGCTCAGCGTCATCATTTTGATTCGATTTACGAGTAAATGTAACGCTTCGAATTGCGCTTGAGTAACGCCCGCTCACTGACTTGGATACGTTTCGTTTCGTTTCGATCGCCGCGCGCTCTTGCATTTGTTGATTTTTGAAGCTTAATTGGATTTTCATATGTTTGCAGTTCTTTAAACGACTTCTTCGGCTTGTTTTCTTTCGACAGTTGGCTTGGTTGGCCTCAGCTATGTGTGTTGACTTGATTCTTTGATTGCCGCTTGGCTTGTATTGTTGTTGTTATCGTCGTTGTTGGTGCTCTCGTTGTTTGGACAATGAACTTGCAATATTCTAATGTAACAATAATTCTGGCAGCTGTTGTGTTAAATTTATCACGCCTTTTTCAACACTCATCATCACACACATGATTGCGTTTTGGTATTTCCTAAAGCAAATACAACAAGTTAACAATTTTGTGGGCATGAGACGACGAGAAAGGTAAAATGTTGTTGTTGTAACTTTTGTTGCTTTTTTTGTCGTTGTCCGTTTGAAGTGTTACGGAAACGCCTTAATTTAAATTTGTTTATTTAATTTACTTTATTATTGTCCGATTAAGCAAGAGGCGTTGGCCTCTGTGTTAGTGTGCATGTGAATGTGAGCGTGCGCATGTGTGTGTTCAAGTGGAGAAAGGGTATTATTAAGCCGCAGCAAAAATTGATTAGTGCACAATGCCTGCGTAATCAGTTCAAATGAGTGTTAAAAATGTTCAATTTCCTTTGTCAAAGTAGATTCAAAATGAGTTTGGTGTTGAAGTAAATTAAATTAAACAAAAACTCACCGATTTCAATAATAGCCTGTGTTCATCGTAATTTTCCGCTATTTGATTACAGTCTTTTGATTGAGTACCAATTAATATTAAGAAAAAGTACCAACTTATTATGAACTTGAACAACAGACATAAAATTCGAGCGAAATAGAGTTTTACATTTTAATTTACGTCTTTATGTATAATTTACGTCGTTTTGTAATTGCGTCTTATTAATTGCGGGTTCGTCCAACACGTTTTTGTCAAAAAACGAAATTGGCAGCACTCATACAACAACTTGCAGTTCTTGTAGTCTTTTTTGTCACTTAACCTCATTTGATTATTCGTTACACAGAACCGATCTTCACCCGCCGCAACCCGAGCAAATTTATGTAATCGCACACGACGAAGCGCTAGCGCTTCCGAAGCACAAAACCGATCGCTACCCGCCGTACCCCGCACAAACTTATTCCAACACACACGAAGAAGCGCTTGCATTCCCGAAAGCATAATGGCGACACAAAAATATCATTTGGAGTTTGAAACACGATTTTCACACACTTAACGCATAAAAATGAATCAATAAAATTCGCACACTTGTTGCACATTAGCTAATAATAATTTTAATAGTTTATTTCATGTTTAATATTGATTTTATTAACACATTTATTAAGCACTCAAATTATTTCACGCGAACACGTGTCTGTGTCAATTAACTTCTGCAACTGCAAAGAACGAGTGAAATGTTCACAACACTACTCTTCTTCTTCAACTTTGCATTCTGTGGAGCACCCGCGCTGTTAATTGTTTTTGTTTCTGTTGTTTCCTTTTTGCTCCTACAGAGATTTATTTGATGTCTGTTGACAGCGCTAATCTTCTGCTTCAATTTTGCATGGAGGGCAACACTCGCGCTGTTAATTGTTTTCTTTTCTTTTTTAATCCTTCTTTTTGTTGTTTTATTTGATTTTGTAGCCATTGGATTTGCGCAACATTATCAATAGTGGCAGCATGTTCAGTGAATTTATTAGGAAATATGAACGAAAACATGTGACTAAATATGTTATCAACATGTAGTTAAAATTCGTCAACGATCAACGATTTTATTACGGACATAAAATGCGGAAATTAACTCTAAATAAAATTAAATCATTTAAACACATGAATGCAGCTGAATGCGTAAATTTATTCAAATTAATTCATTAACATTTCTTTACGAAGGAAGACAATTAAAATTGTATTTTTTTTTGTTTTTGTTTTTATTGGTGACATTAAGAATCTAAGCTTGATGTGAGTTTTAAATTGGTTGCAGAATGAAGCAGTCAGTCGGTCGTCAAGAAGTGTGCATGCATTATTTTAAATTAAGTGTACGATTGATAAGACAGGTCAGGGCGAGAAAGACGCATGGACGCTCGCTTTCCTAATTAAATGAACACTCTTTTGAATGTGAATTTCCTGAAAAAACAAAAAATATACGCATTCGAAGATAACCAGCAGAAGCTGCATATGCATAATTACAATAAGATAGTTAAATGCGGCATAAAACAAAAACATGTGAATATACTTAACAGGTTTTTTTTTTTGTTTTTTATTTTATGGTTGGCAATAAAAAAAAATTCATCATATCTGGAGCAGCACCAAGCTAATGAGCAGCGGCAGCGCAGGAAAGAAAAGTTCTGAAACATATATTGTTTTAATGGCGTCATAAAAATGTGAAAACAAACCAACAACAATAAAGAGAGGAAGTAAACGCTCAACACGTATTTTTTTTTTATTTATTTATATATACAGTACACTTATATATATATAAATAAAATATAAAAAAGTACAGTAATTTAGACACCTGTTTTAATTAGATGAAGATAAAAATGTATCTGATGACGACGTATTAAATGCCATGTGTGGGAAACTAGAACGAACTAACGAACGAACGATCAAAATGAAAAATTATGTTATTGAGTTGTTGTTGAAATTTCAGCGTTTAGGTGATAAATGCCACAAAGCCTTAACCTTAAAAGATAACGCAATCGCGACTTCCACAACAAGCGACTTGAGGGTTGCGCAGCGGCGGCTACATTCAAAGGAAAAGTCAACGATATGTGTGCGTCAAAGGTCGTTGCATGTGCCCACAAACCGCAGTAGCCGCCATGCCACGCCTTTCGTTATGCCTAGCCTGCGGCGTGTTTGGTAGCACAGCCTTTATCCTTGCTTAGCTCGGTTGCCAAACAAACCATAAGACGACGGCTGACAATGTCAAAGGCAACCTCTAAAACCTCTTTTTTCCTATGTCTATATGTAAATTTCAATAGAAAAATATTGATTGAGCGTAAAAATAAGTAAGTAAGTAAGAAGCAAACAAAAAAAAGGATGCATTATCCTTTGACAAGCTCTTTATCAACAATTTCTACTTCTTCATAAACATGTACACTATTTTCATTGGCAAATAATCGTTTGGCTTTGTCGTTGTTCTCTATGTGTCTTTGTGTGTGTAGGCGTTGTATTTTTGAAAGGACAATGCGCTGGGCGCTGCCAACTGCAACTGCATTTAATCCTTTTGCTTTGAAGTGACTTAAGCGTTTCTCTCTGTCTGCCTGTCAAATCTACCTTGCTATGCATAACTGTTCGTTCATTCGTTCTGTCGTCCGTCCAACTGTCCATTCATACGGTCTGTGTGCACTCCTTTTGGCTTGTCTCTGACAATAATCGTAAGTACATTTTTCAAATGAAGCGCATTCATCCGGTAGCAATCCTTTATTTCTCTGCCGTTGCCTCCTTTTCTTTGCTTGCTTTACTTCACTTGAATTTCTGTTGTTGTTGCCCTTGTCGACATCGTTATCCCGTCAACATCCAAATCATCATCATCATCGTTGTGCATATCCTTTAACCATGATTAAAAACCAAGTAAATGAAAATTGTTTTGTACTTACGCCCCTCTTAGCACACCTTGAAATAAACAAAAACACAAAACCAGTCAACAGACAACAACAACTACAACAAAAGTACAAATTTCCAAGCAATGAACTTGAAGCGCACTTCTGTCACAAATAAAAAAAAGCAGTTCTTCAAAAGGCTTAGGCTGAAGACAACCGAAGCATAGCATTTTTTTCATTGCCGCCTTTCGGTGCCTTTAACAATGCCAGGACGTCTGACAATGAAGACTTTGTGCATGATGATGATATCCTGCTTCTTCTTACACCATTTTAAAGTATAGACAAGCACTTAAATCCAACAGATTTTCCCACTTAGCCCAAGAAAAATGCAGTGACAAATGTGGGGAAAATGAAGCACAAGAACATGTCGAACCAGTAGAAGAAGAAGAGCAGTCAGTATCTGTCTTGTCTTCTCTTTAGTATACAAGTATTTTGCACATGATTGTTTGTGCAGCACGTACAAACCACAAAGTTCTGTGATTGCTGCGCTGCTGACTCGTGCGTGCGTGCGTGAGTGTGTGCATGTCCTTTAGGGACTCTGTGTAGGCGCTGTTACTGCTGCTTCTTCTGCAACTTCGACTTGGTTACCATCTGTACTGTACACTTGAGTACAAGTTCCGACCTCATGGCAATGAACTCTCTTCGCTCTCTTACCGCTACGTCTGGGGGACCATAAAGTGCGTCTTGGTTTTTAGGGGTTTTCTTTTTTTTTCTTCATTTTTTTGGTGTCAGTGTGAGTGCGATTTCATGCTTAAATGAAGTCGTTAAATTATTTCCAAATTGCGTTTCCTAAAGTCGCTCATACATACATGTGTGTGTATTTAAGTTATGCCTCATGGTGCATCTTGTAAACGGAAGTCGGATATCTCTCTCTCTTTTTCTCTCAGCATAAAAATTCGGAATACTTTTTTAATTAAAAACATTATTATTGCCTTACATGACGCTTGCGTGTGTTATGTCTTTGTATCTCTTTATGCGCTGTTTATAGGGGCATGTCACAGTCTGACAGCCGAAAATTGACTTCCTCATGCCAACTGCCGGGAGTATTGGGTGTGCGATATTAAGTGAGAGTGTTTCAATAAAAACCAAAAATAAAATTAAAAAAAAAATGAAAATCATTCAATTTGATTCAAGGACAGATATAAAATGCTTTAACATTAACACTCGTAGAGTAACATAGTTAATTTAGCAAAGGAAGATTATTTCGAAATTGTATACTCTTATGTTGCTTGCGATCATAATACACATACGGCTTTTAGAGCTTTTGGAGCATAGAAGTATAGTGATGGTTCTGTTAATAAAATAAAGCACGTTCATAAATTAGGAGATTTTTGTTTGTTGAAGTTTAGTCCAATCCTATCTTTCTTTATGGAATTTTGACGAATCTCTTTCTTTAAATGTAAAAATATAATAAAATCAGAAAAGAGGAGCTTTCTGTTGTAAGTGCTTATTTCTTTATTTATGTCTAATCTACGAAACTACTAATTTTATGGCAATGCACAATAAAGAATTTGATTCTTTTTGGTTATGTTCGTTGTCGTATATTGCCAAATGACTTCAGCATAGATTCAACTCAAGTCAAGCTCATTTACATACAATCCAATTGGATTAAACAAGAGTGCTAAACTATAAAATGAGTAAATAATAAAACCAAATAATATTTTATGTTTTAACAGAGTTCGCTTACAAATCAAGCACTTCACTTCCGTCTTTGCGACAGGCGCAAAACCTCAGCGCACATTGAAGCCAACGAAACCGCAGAGCAGCAACAACAACAACGTGAATAACAATGAAAGACATATGCAAAGTAACTGCAACGATTGCGATTAAAACCGCGAGTGTCGGCGTTCAATAAAAACCGCAAGCAGCAGCAGTAAGTCATTGTCAGCGACAGCCGGGCCAGCGGAAATGGAATTCGAGCGTGCCACTTGCAGCGGCAAGTAATCGAAGCAGAAATTGCAACAGCAACAACAACAGCAACTGAGGCAAATGAGCGCCAATTTGTAAGTCAAAAACAAACAACAAACAGACGAAAAATCGCAACAGAAACAACACAAAAACCTCAGTTGAGATAACCAAGGAAGCAGTAAATGTAATTTAAAATGTTGAACTTGCAACATGCCACACTTCGTGTCGCTGCGAGTCGCGTTGACTCAAGTCAAATGATTGCAAATTGAAGCAAGTGAAGCCCGGCCAAATTGTTTAAGTGTGACGCAACGTACGTTTTAAGCGCAAATGCATTGTGGCAAACGCGCAAATGTTAACTGCCGGCAATGAGCATTGCTTGTGGCATAAACACAACAAAATGGCGGTCGGGCGGTGGGTGGTTGGTGGCTCAAACATAGTGGCCAAGACGCCACAAAACGATTCAAGCATAAATTCTGTTTCTTTTTTTTTTTGCCACTTGTGTGTGTGGCATGACACAAAGCAAACACAAAGGAATAGTAGTAAGGGCGGTATAGTCGTGTATAAATGACAATTTAATACCCTACACACACGGTAGGTAAATTATGTTTGGCATTGCCATTTTTATATTAGTCAAAATTTCAAAAAAATCGGTCAAAAAATGAGGAATTCAATACAATACAATACTTTGAGGGGCAACAATGAAGAAGGATGATATTTTGTGGTATGCAGTCTTAAAGAGTTAGATACGAAGATTCAGATTCATACCTTTTTTAGTTAGGGAGTTACAGCAATTTTTATTAAAAAATTAAGAATTCAATAAAAATTTCAGTTTGAAGGTCTTTGAGGGGTAAAATTGTGTGGAGAGGGGTATTTTGTGGTATACAGTTTTAAAGAGTTATGTTTAGTGAATCTGCATAACATGTTTCAGATTTGTACCTCTTTTGGTTTAGGAGATACAGCAATTTTACGAAAACCACTTAACGAGGGGTTATGAGGGAGAGGCGAACCAACCAATATAGAATCTAACTCCCCTTACTTTTGCTCTCAAGCAAACTTAATATACCCTGCCACACTGTATGTGCAGGGTATAAAGATAGGGCGATGCAGGGTGCATGTCAGAAATTATGCGACAGACAGCGCAAGCACAAGAAGTCGCTGCAATCTGCGTTCACCGTTTGCACATTGCATATTGTCGCCTAAATGGCACTTCGTCGTCGTTGTCGTCGACGCTCAATATCATAAAAAGATTATGCACTGCCGGTGCCGCTGCCTCAGCCCCAGCCTCAGTTGCTGCCACAGTCGCTGCCTCTGTTGTTGATTTCTGTTGTCGGCCATGGCTTTTATTATACGTTGTTCTGGTTGTTGTTAGCGTTGTTTGGGCGCTGTGCACGCTTGCCACAATTTCCTTTTCCGCGCCTCTTACACAACGTCATTTATAGTCGCCTGCAGCTCAGATTCTGATTCACTTTTAAACATTTTGCGGTTTCTTTGGCGTGTGGTGTGCGCTGAAAACGCCCTTTGTTCTTGTTGTTGTTGTGTGATTTTTCGTTAATATTGCTGTTGTTGTTTGCTTTTGCATACATAAATTATTATTTGTATTTGCTTGTGTTTTCACAGCTCCAATATGAAACCAAAAACAACAACAACAACTTCTGCCAAATGTTGCATGCTTCTTCTTGTTACTTTGATAGCTCTCGGTTCTCCTTTTGCGTCAATTTGTTGGCAATGCTGCTTGAAGTATCTTTAACCCGTTTCGGTCATGGCAAGCGAGCAGCTGGAAGTGGTTCATCGCTGCAGGATATGACTGTCCGTCCATATGTCCGCCCGTCCGTTCGTCCGTCTATCTGTTGTTGGTCGCAACTCTTGTCGTTTTCGCGTTGCGCTTTTTTTTTTTTTTTTGTTTTCTGTTATAGCACTTTTGTTGCATGTACGGAATTTTATGCAACTTCTTGCCAACACTCGCCATGAATTCCTCCCACTTGTATTTTAGTACCAATTCTATGTGTGTTAACATCGTTGACTTTGCCAAATGGACGATAAATTTTGAAGGATGTAGTTTTCAATTTAAAAAGTAAGGTCATTGAGCTAGTCTCAAAAAAAAAAAAAATTTCATGTGATGATTTCTTATAGTAATCTTTTGGCCTCTCATAAAAAGAACTTTATCAGATCGTTGCTTCTTTAAAATTATCGTTTAAACATGGACCTTAGATCTTGAACCTTTTGATCCATTCACATATAAGATTTTCTAATGTTGTGATTCGTCACATAACCTAATAATTGGATTTATGTGCTCTGAAATTTTTATATATAATTAATTATAAAATATATTTCTTTTCAGATCAGCTTACCTCCATAGAATCTACAATGCAGTTAATAAAATCGACTTTTAAAATACAAACAAAGCTTTCAAGCGCTATGAATTTCATGAGTAGTGAGTGGTCTCAGAAAATCATGTTCCCACTTACCGAAATTTCTCTCTAATTTATTTAAATCTCATTAACCCATTTTATAAGGACAAAAATTCGATAAGCCTTGTTTTTTTTTTCATTCTTTAAGACTGTCACGTGCGCTTCAGATGTTCACACACGGCATACTGCTGGCGCTTTCCGCTTGCTTTTGTCGTATTTCGTTTGTGGTCATCATACGCACACGCTCAGCTGGAATAATTGGAGTCGATGGTGTTATTTAAATAAATGCAAGCAATTTCGCTTTTTACAACAAACTCGCTTTGTGTTTCTCTTCTCTCTTTGTTTTTTGTGTTTTACAATTCTTGCTGAGCTGTGGTCCAGTTTAAATTGTGGGCGTAACAGCGCAGCAACGATAAATTGTGGCAAGCGCAGAACTGACCTAGTACAGTTTGCAGCAATCTGCAATCTTTGTACGCTGCGCTTTTGTGTGCCACACTAAAGTATTGACAATGTGCAATATGTGTTTTTCCAACATTTTCCTTTTTTTGTTTTGTAGGAAATTTGTGTGTCAGCCTGCATTGTTGCGTCGTTTATTAAAGTAAAGTGAGCCCACATTGAAGGCCAAATACGAAATCGACATATGAATTTAATTGCCTACACAATCATAATGAACGAAGGAACGATCGAATGAATGAATGAAACGAAAGAGCGAAATCAATGAAATATAATAATAATAAACATAAAAATAAATAAACAGATGGTGACATTTTACCAAACAGCAACGCATACAACAATGGCAAAAAAGTGAAGTGGCAAGGACACGACGAGCAACGGCTTGGCTTGGCTCAGCACGGCTCGATACGATTCGAATTGATTTCAATTCATGCGATTCGCATCAAATGCTGATTGCGTTAATAAAAATATAATGCACAAGCACTCGAATGCTCGACAGGACATGGCATACATACAAGCGCAAGAGCAAGGCGAAAAAGGACGTTGACGACGACAATGGCAACTTAATTTCTGCCAATGATCACAATCGCAATCACAATCAAAGTCGTCAACGACAAAGGCAAACGAAATGGCGGCGCACCAATACAAACATGCATACATAGTATAACAGCAATTGACATATTGACAGCATTTGTGGCATGCGGCGCCGTGGCGGTGCGAGGGGTGGAGTGGCGCAGACAACCACAGACGCAATGCAGCAACAAATGTCAAAAAAGCAAAGCAAACATTGCGACAAAAATTGTGATTGAGCGCCGTTGGAGTTGCCGGCGAATTGTGGCTTAATTAAGCCTCAAAATGCAACGCGAGATAAACAAAAAAAAAACTAAAATAAAACTGTGCTGCAAAGTAAAGTTTCATTTATTGTTGTTCTTTTCACAATTGTTTGTATCATGTTTGCAGCATCAATTGCGCTGTCAAGTGCTTGTTGTTGTTGTTGTTGTTGTTGTTGTTCAGATCGTCGTAAACAATTGTTGTTATTGTTGTTGTTGTTGTTATCTATGTGCAAATAATCAAAAAGACACGTATAAAACAAGGAATTGTGGCTTTAGCTACATGCAGCACAAAGATAGAAATCTATCTGTTAGATAGACCAAGCGATAATAGGCTAGCTGCAAGATACAAGTACACAATCAAGCGCAAATAAATAAACAAACAAGCACATAAATATAAATGAGTAGGAAAGTGTAAGAAAAAGCAAGCGAGCGAGGAGCGAGAGAAAGAGTCGAAGGACATACAATGTTGTTGCTTGTCGGCAACTTAATCTTATTCGACTGCGTCAAGGATATTGAATAATGCAAACACACAGACACACACACACACATAGGCATAGGCAGAGGAACTTCATTGGAGCGTGTATAAAACCGCAACGCACAACACACACACACACACACACAGAGACAAATCCAATTTTAAGCACAAAACACAAATCCTTGTTTTTTTTTTTTTTTTGTGTTCGCTACTCAATGTTGCCATGGTCGCCTTTGTTGTTGTTTTGGTTGTTGTTGTTGTTGCTGTTGTTGTTGTGCCATTGCGCCAGCATATAAAATTTTATTCAGCTACTGTTGCCGAGCTGAGCCTACCCTGCTGTGCCGTGATGAGCCATGCCTCTTCTATGTTGCGTTATAATTGCGTCTACTTTGTTGCAAGCAAAACACACACACACAGACACACACACATAATAGTTACGTTCACCTAATCCTCGGTTTTATTTCGGCGCACCCTTGGCTAATGGATTTTTGGTTAAGATTATCACCTCTCACTCAGCTCAACTCAGCTCAGACGAGTCGGGTTCGCCGCTCAAAGGATATTTGTTTTTATTGTCTAAGCATTACATATAAAAAAAAAAAAAAAATAATAAAGATGTTTTCTTTTGGCAGTTACGACAATCCTGCGCCGAAAATCAGCTGCAAGGCTTAAACAAACCAGACACAACATTGCCAATTAAAGAGTAGCCGAAGGAGTTGTGGCCTTAAGCCTTCAAAATACTGAGAAAAAACGCGGGCAATCAAAGATTTATTACATGCGTCAACAAATTACAGCCACAAGCATGCTTAGCCAGTGGTAGAGGCATTCATTTCAAACACCGCAGTACTGTACAGTACTATGCAGTAGACAGTAGTACTCTATCACTGCACAGTGGATACATACAAGTCACTCACAGTTAAGGCTATGGTAATTTAAAATATGTACAGCAAATACTCTTATGAGTGCAGTGAAAATCAAATGAGTACACGAGTCCAACACAGTGCAAAATGTAAAGATAACTCAATTTTTTTTTCACTCTCAATTTTGAAATTTTTTTCAAAGGTATTTACTCAGTTAACTATTTAAACTGCACACCAATCTAATATACACGAAATTTGCTGTATAATTTATGTCCTAATATAATAAATACAACATTCATGCTCAGTTGCTCAAAAAAGTACAGAAAAACCAGCAATCATGTTCAAAGTGAATGATTCATTTGCCATTTTGAGTACAACCTCGATTACCCAATAAAAAGACGTCCATAAAATAGTGAGTTTTTTTAAAAAACACTTCCCTCCCTCTTGGTATGATTTTGTCGCACTCCCTCTCTGTATCTCACATAGGACTTTTATATATTTTTAAATAATTAGTAAATGAATATACTTAATAGTTGTCATAAGATATCCAAAAACCCCTCCACCCATTTGATAAGATTTTGTTGCCCTCCCCGCTCCCTAATTTTAGCTCATGTAATTTATAGAGTACCCCTAACCTTTCCCAATCAAAATGAAGTAAGCAAAATTTGCACAAACAACAAACAAGCGAAAAATCACACACACAGGACTAATTCGTTTGCATGCATGTAAGCTCACAACACACACACAAACACACACACACACAGCCATACAAATATAGACAAACACATGATTAAAATGCGTGCAAATTTGTTTTCTCTTGCTTATGTATGTAAATTGCCTAAGACTCATATTGCCTACCCCAGCGAAAAAGGCGTGTGGTGGGCTGAAAAAAGTAAATAAATAAATAACTTTACTCATGGCAAATGAAGCGCCACAAAAACGAATCCCCTATCAAGCATAAGCATGAAGAAATATTCTAATATGCTTGGAATTTTATGTGTTCTTCTTCGTCGTCGTCGTCATCGTCGTCGTTGTCTTCATTTTGCGTGCCAACGTTTATGTTTGCGCCTCTTGCTGTTTTTATATTTTTGTATATTGTTCTGCCAAAGCCTTAACAACAATAATAAGCGACACACCTACCGCGCCCGCCCAGCCACGCCTTACACATTGAATCACTACTAAGAGTGAAACGCTTAGCGGCAAATAAGCCGCCTACAAATTCCCGAAAAAGCAGCGAGGAGCGCAAAAAAAACAAAAAGAATGAGATGACTAAAAAAAAATTATTTTGTAATATAATTTGTGTGGTTGCTGTTGCTGTTGTTGTTGTTGTAGATACTTTTATAAGCGCGTCAGTGGCACACATAATCATTATTATCAACACGAACAAACGAAGCAAGCCAAGCAATGCCAAAGCGACCGTCAGGAGCGACCGGGAGCAGCAGCTTTGCGTAAAGGCGCCACATCAACGCCAGCATTATCATCTCATTGCAGGACTTAATCCTGCGGCAAGTTATTAAACTGTATAACGTTGCCTTTTATTGTTCTCGCTGCTTTTGCCTCTACTCATCTCTACTCTGCTCAGTTCAGTTCAACTCAGCGGAGACGTGAGTGTTTTGCACTTGCCTCACCCATGCTCATGCTCATGCCCATACACCTCACCATTCGCCATTCCGTTTGCTTAATACTAAATGATCCAATATCCTTTTTCCTGCATTTAGCTGCTCCTTCTTGTTGTCGTTGTCGTCATCATCATCTTTGTCGTTGTCGTCGCCGTCGTCGTCGTCGTTGTTGCCACACGCAGCGCAGCGCATCGTTTATAAACTAAAAGGTCCTTTGTGGCCTTTATGTGGCGCTATTGTTTGCCACAACGGACAATCTTACTACCTTATGTTGATTTTCTTTATTTTTTTCGCCTTTCTTACAACTCACTCTCATCTCTTCCGCTCACTCAAATGCCTGCCAGCTTTTGCTTCACATTTCTCAAGAATTTTCGCTTACTTCCTTGCAGGAAAATGTATTTGTCCAGCGAAAATAATAAGAAAAAAAAATATACTTATATTATTCGCACATTTTCTTTGTTTCTTTTTTTTTTTTTGTTGTTTTTTTATTTTTTTGTCATCAGCAGAAAAGTATCTTTTGCAAGTTAAATAGCAAAACTTAAAGTTTTAATTATGCAACTGCTGGCATTGTATTTGTTATGTATTTAGTAGCCTGTAAATTTGCCAAGAAGGCGCAATGCATCCTTCGCTGACGTTGTCAAAAAAAAAAACAAGCAAAAAAGACAAAAAATAAGTAGGCGAATTTCGAAATTGCATAAAAGTTAATGTCAACATAATTAGTAGTTTTTTGTCGCTTATTTGATTTTTTGACAATTTTCGTGCTGCAAAAGTATAAAAGTTTGCAAAGTTTTTTGTGAGAAGCAAGAATACTTGAACAAGGACTTTTACATTTTTTATATTGTATTATATAAGTTCATTTTTGACTTAAGGGGTTCGTTCCATATTTTAAACATTATTTGGGTATTTATTTTTGACAAGTAATAAATTAGCACTTAGGTATACACAAGGCTTCGGCAGATTGGCTTATCGGAAACTTAAAAGGTAAATTGCGTTTAAAAAAAATATTACAAATTTTACGGTTTATTTTTTTGGTCTTGTTTTTTCATTACGAAAAAAATAGTAGTACTTTGAATATGGAGACGACACCAGCTCTACTTGATACGTCTACATGAGGCAACAGTTTAAATTTCAACTGATTCTGTGGGGCCGTTCTCGAGATATGTTGGAAAAACATCTTATCGAGATAGACGGGCTTAAAATTTCAAGTACAGTTCAGACTTAAAAGATTTGCTTTTTTTCAAATTGCAAAACATTTTTAGAAGGACTACAAATTTCGGATAGTCACTTTTCGAATACTTTTTTAGGCCATCACATGGGACAACCAACTTTATTATAAATCTTCTGTTTAACATAAAGAAATCCATATGCCAATTAAGGTTTAACATTTATTAAATAATTTTAATTCAACTAAACAATAGGAAAACTTCAACATTTCTCAGCTCAATCAACATTTTTCACACAGTTTTTTTTTACAGTTTACTCAACACGGCCAAAGAAAAGTGAAACTTTCAAGTGCAAACCACAAACTTGAAAACAAATTTTGAGTTTGCTGTTTAACATGTCATAAAATGGAAAGACAAAAAAACAGACGCAAGTCGAGATACTTTTTGTAGCGCCCACCAGTAAACAAGCCACATGACATCTAAGACTCGAGTGTGTGCCAACGCCAACTGACAACACACGAGACCAAAAACAAAAATGAGAAAAACAATTTTTTTTGGCACAACATAATCTTGTTAACAATTTTTTTGTGTGTGCCAAAACGGCAGTCAGGCAGTCAGCCGCCAACAACAGACAGCAGCAACAACAATTTGTTAAAGAAGCTTAAAAAAGAAGAAAAACAAAAAGTATCTGAAAGCGAGGGAAGAAAAAATATCTCAATGAAAAGCGAAACGTTTGCATTTTGTTGTTGTGCGTTGTGTGTTGCGTGTTTCTAAGAAGCCGCCGCCGACGCCGCTGCCGCCAACGCCTTTAGGTGTGACACACATTTGTGTAAATTTCATCTTTGAGCCTTTAAGGACAACTAACCCGAGGCAGGCGTTGAACTGAGATGGGATTAAGGCGTTCTATAGCCAATTTTTGAGCAACACGCATGAACAAAGCAAAAAAAAAAAACAAACAATAAAAGAATAAAATATACAAAAATACGCATGAAGTACAAATAAAATGAAATAAAATAAGAAAAGAAAAGAAACATTCTCTTTTTTGTTTTGTATATGCAAAAGTAGGCATGAGCGCGCTGAGCATGCGACAAGGAGCCTCAACAGGATTAGAAACTTGTGTCGCTTCTTTCTTTATTTCTTAGTACGTTTGTACAAACACACAAGTTGTCAGAATCAGCAACTTTTGTGCACATATCCTCGCTGCCACACACACACACACAATGTGTCATAACAACAGCATTTGATGTGTGAAAAAAATACAGAACTAAACACGCCAAAGCAAAAAACAAAAGCAGTTCAAAGAAACATGTTTGTTGGATGTGTGGCAAGTTTATATGCGCGACGAGCGGCACTCATTTTAGGCAGAAGGACGCAACAATACGGGTTGGCCAAGTTTTGAGTGCATTTGTAACGAAAAATGACAGCACATTAAGTCGAGCACACTTCAAAATGCAACAAAATGCAATTGAAGTTTTTCAAAAGTGAAAATTATTATTATTGCACATTAATTTAGTTTGACGCATGCGTCAGAGCGTTAACATGTCGCCCCCAAGCCTACTGCGCAGTAGCAGCTGCCGTACACACCCAGCAGTAGCACACACACACCCTTATCACTTTAGGCCTGCCAAACAAACGTCATTCACCCCACAAACGAAAGAAAAAAAAAAATAACAGAAAACCAAATCAAATGTTTTTCTACAATTGTCGATAATCGTTATGAAACTTCACCGCATGTGTTCATGGGTCCTAACATGTTCATTTCACCCTTCGGTTTTTCCCTTCATTGGACGCAACGCAGCATCATTATCCTTTTTGACACACACGCAAATGTGTTAATTTTCGCCTTTCCAATCTGCCACTCGAAGCAACGCAGGCAACGCACATTTGTGCAGCACATGCTCGACTTCATGCTTTCAAGCATTCTTGCAATCTTCATTTGCTTCATTTCGTATAATGAATTTGTAATTTATGCCTGAAATATCCATTATGCACGAAACAGCTCAAAAATCAAGCAATTATCATTATGTATAAATAATTATGATAAGCGCTGTGAGAAAGGACGCTGAAAGGACTAACGAGCCTGCGAGTTATCGATTTATGCGGATTTACTAAATGATGAAGCTGCAAGACGCTTGTTAACACATATGTGCGATATGAGTCTGGGAGAAAATAAAGAATTGTTGAGTAAAAAAGCCATCAAACACATATGTATGTACTTCCTGATACTTTGTAAGATTTACTTCAACTATCAACACTATGTGAAAGACATGTGTTGACAAATCATTCATCTTAAACAAAGAGTTTCTGTAATCAGTCAAAATTTGATTTGATTGAAGCGAATGGAGTTAAAATTGTTGGATAGAAGTTAAAGATGTCCCAAAAGATACGTCATAGTTATAAAAAATACATGTCTATGAAAGCGTGAAAGCTAAAACTTCAGTTATTAAAAATTAAAAAAAGAAAACACAGCATTATATAGACCTATGTTACTCCAGTCCACAGCGCACATGCAAGAAACTAGTTTTCGAATTTTGTTCTCGAGTTTATTTTAAATTGTTTTTCTGAAAACTAATAAGCCAAGCAAAACTATTAAGAAAATATTACCGTTTATTAAAATTAAACACCTCAGTTACACTTAATCAACTACTTAGTCGGTCATCTTCTTCGTACTATGAATTACGCCGACGCTTTGCAATAAGCCTTTTTCTCACAAAAAGATCCATTTAATTGCCCTCAACTAAGCTATTTAATGTAGTGACTTAATGAGGATCTTAACGTTGTTTCTTACCAAAAACGAAAACCAAAAAACAGAAAAGTCAAGCGAAGAAGACAAACTGCCATCGACTGTCGACGACCGTGTTAGCCATGGTGACAGCTTGCCTCCGACTCAACTCAACTCGACTCGACTTGATTCAACTCAATGGCAATGACCATGAAAATACGCTTGTCAGCAGCGGTGTAAGGTATCAGCTAAAAACTACTAAAACTAAGCTTACTTAATGTATACGCTTAGCGTGCCGCACTGTCAACAGCTACAAGCGCCTAGCCCGGCCCGGCCGTGCCCGTCCTCAGCGACACAACTAACTGGGCCCAAATGCTGCTTTGCCAACTAACGACTACGACGACTCCGACGTAATCGGCTTAAAGCAATAAATTTTTCATGAGCCTCTCTCGCCTTGAAGTTGACAAAATGACCAGAGCAAAACTTACAAAAGCGCAGTTAAGGTGAGGCAGACGCGGTAGCGGCAACACATGCAATTGCAACACATGCAGACAGGGTTGCCAACGCGCCCTTTATTTATGCCTCGATCATTGACTGATACCAGCCCCTATTTGGTTTTCAATTTACCACAATGATTAATCACCGTTTTCAATGCTTCTTTCAATGTTTTTTTTTACCGTTGTTGTTGCATGAGTTCCCGTTTTTTTTTACATATATATTTTTTTACGAATTGGTTGACAATGTTGTTTTTGTATTTGTTTGTTTTTTTTTTTCACCCCATGTAGTTGCACTAAACAATATAAAAAAAAAAAGGCACACGAAAAAATATTATTTGTCATAGTTCATAATTTAGACATCGCCGTGGCAAACAATAGCGAAAATACAAGTATTTTCCCCCTTGTTATGGGGTTTGTCGTGTTGTGAACGGAAATATGTTGAAATAAAAATCCAGGGTTGTTGCAGTTGCAGTTTTATATCATTTTTTTTTCGCTTTGATTTGCAACAGAACGTAAATAATAAAAAAAACACTTTACTTTTTTTGTGAGGGGTTAGTGCCCGATTTTTTATGCCAGACTTTACAATAATGACACTATTGTTCGTTTGTTTAGCGCAATTAGAGTCACGGGCATGCGGGCTGGTCAAGTAGCATCAGCTAGCATAGTGGGCGACTTTCAAGTGAACAAGCCTTACTATTGTGGTAGGTCAAGTAATAACCATGGAAGTGGAAATAATTGGGCAGGACAATAAAGAAGATACACTGAAACGTGTATGTTAAACATGTGCGAAGTGGGTTGGTTAATAATAATCATTTACATCACGAGAGAGATACATGTGTTAAAACTGAAAGAATTAAAGTTATTATATCTTTCATATATTAATGAAATAAGATCAAAAAGTTTGCAATACAATAAAGAAGTCATTAGCACATCTCAAAAGTACGATGAGTGGGATAGCACATCATATCTATCTTTTCAAAATATACAAACATGCACCTCAGTTTTTAAAGAACTAAATAAATGAACATTCGGAGTTAAGAGAAAAAACATGCCATTAAATTTTAGGATCAATAAAAAAGACTAGATAGAATAATGACCAATATACATATAGAGTAGAAAACGGTCTTATTCATCTAAATACTTCTACCCAAACATAAGACAGTTTCAAAACAGAAAACTTTCATGCTATAAACAATGCTCCTTAAACAATTGTCTAATCTGTCTAGCAAATTCTCATGATCTTTGGCATTAAGTATCAAGAGTAAGTTTGTCTTAATAATTCATACTTATTTATTGCAAAGGAAAGGCAGACAAATTCATACTAAGATTTCTTTGCCGAATACAATTTTATTAAAACATACAAAACTGTCAAATCAAGCAAGCATTTAACATTCTTCTAGTACAATTGTACACAAATTTGCTGAAAGCTTAGAAAATCCATTGTTTAATTATCGATTTTTGTAGCAAACTCAACTGCAATAAAATTGCAACTTACAATGACAAAGTTCCTTAAAAGGACATTTTACTTGTGCATTTTTGAAGTACTTTGAAAAGTATTTAAAGTGAACTTTAGCAGCAAATCGACACTTGAAGCTTTGGCTTTAAGTACAGTTTGACAGCTGCTAACAAGGACATGCAGGACATGCAACATAGATATATATGAACATACATTTACTGTTAACTATATTGCATTTACGGTTGAACACGTCAACTGTAGCTTATCCAACCAGTATACGCTCAATGCAACGAGCTGTTAAAAGCGTATTCAGCCGTGTATACAAACAGAACGAGTGGCCAATAGAGCGTTGGTGGGTTAAAGTGTAAATGGTACTGGCACACCTGGAAATAAGTCAAAGAGAACAAAGTGAAAATGAGAAGACAAAGCGAAATACACACAGAAAACGACCTATGAAGAAACCAAGTAATACAAGTATAATTTATTAACTATCGACCAGCATCAAGAGTATTAAAACGAAGAGGGAATGAGCATGATGGCGTTGACGAAGACGACAACAACAAGACAGTGCACAGAGATGACATCAGGAAACGATTGTTAACTGTAAAGGATAAAGTAAGTATGTGTCTAGTGCAAATATGTACAAAAACACACACACAATATGCGGGATGCTGCAGCAGTCAATGCAAACGTACATTTACTTGTGTAAGGACATGGATTGGCATGCAAGGACACACACAAGCATAACCAATAAATTAAAACAAACAAACAAATAAATGTGAAAAGGAGCAGAAGTCTGCAACATGCATGGAGGGTTGAAAGTGCAAAATAATAATATTTAAACTAAACACAAAGAACAACTATCAAAAACCATAATACAATCATAATTGCATTTATACAACACGCCAAAAAGCAACAATAACAACAAGGACATACAACAATAGCTCTATGAAAACATTTTTATTAGCCAAATGACAAGGACAAAGGCTCTATAAATCCCAGCATAGCTAGCAATGGGCGACAACTGCATATACGAAAGATAAGTCAGTCAAGCCAACTGACAGAGGGAGAGAGAGAGAGAGAGAGAGCGATTCTGTTGAGACAGGCAAAGTTCTATAAACGTGTTAAACGTCAAGCTGAAGGACAACGTTAATGGCAACAGAAGCGTGTAGAAAAATGAAAATAAGAAGAATTAAATTTTTATCTAATATCCTGGCACAGCAGGAGGTTCGTCCTACGCCTGACTGACTCCACAACACTTGGTTAATTTTCTACTCAATGCTTAACAATTTGTTTGCTTTTTTTCTACGTTTATTCTTCTGTTTTTTTGCAATGCGATATACGCACAAGGACTCAAGGTTCTTAGAAGTATTTATTGTCATATTTTATTTTTTTTTTCACACCATTCCCATTGGACTCGAGTCAGCAACGACATTGAACAATACGAAATGGTATAAGTGTCCTTCGTTGGACTACATGCATTCAGGCAGACAAGTAGACAAACAGACAGACAGACGGACGGACGGCCAGTGAGGCAAGCATTAATTTTGACTTATCCAGCTAGAATCGTGGAAAATAGAAGATGACAAGGACACACACGCAAACGCATTCAGCTGGAAAAGTGCAATTAATGTCAAACAATGGTGACTTTTGTCAGTTTGCACAAAAACACACAAATTGCGCTCACGCGTTCTCACAAGCGGTCAAACAAATGCTTCATGACAGTTTCCAACTGAAGTGTGTTAAAACGCAAGGACACACACAGGCTCACGCACACACGCACGCACAGCAAGTGACTGTCAAGGTTATTTACACACACACACACACACACACACACACAGAGGTTGGCCTAGAAGTTTTTGGCCTTGAGTTGTTGTCCTTCAGTTAGACGCACGAGCCTCATTAGTTTTTAATGCTTGAACCTTGAATCTTGACACAAGCAACAACACAACTCTCATCGAATCGCGTGCAAGATCTGCTCCAAGGACTTCTTTAATTGCTTTAGATCACTTCTACGCGTGCTCTTCTCCTACTTGCGCAACCTTGTATTTTATGTACGGTAATTATAGACTTCTTCTTGCAATTACTTTCCTTACATTTCCGCTTACAAGTCGCAAAGGTGTTTCCAAACTGAGCGCAAAGCAGTCCACGTGCCGCGCCTGCGCGAACGCACGCTGCGCTTGCCACAAAATAAACTCATCATGACATCCTGAAGGCTTCTTGCGTGGCATGTCCTTCGATTTTCATTACTCGAAGGCTGTTTGTATTACACTATGAGCTATGATTTTTATATTGTCACATTAGTGAATTCCTAAAAGCGATAACTCAATTATCAATGGAAAATTTAATTGAACTGTCATAGGCATGACTTATGTGCCTTCAAGGTTACTTAGAATCTTACAATTCTTTTAAACATTTCATTCAAGTTTATACACCGAGCGAAAAATGCCGGATCAGCTCAGATTGTTCTTGAATCAATCTCGAAATAATCTCGAAATAACTAAAAATTGTGCTTAATTTTAAAATCAACAACAAAAAAGACTTGAATCAACAACAATATGTCATCTCATAAATAGTTTGTACTTGAAAACAAACTTAAATTGACAACGCGCTATTCGCTCTTGATATATGGTATATTGTTTCCACTCATTG
Organism: Phortica magna; assembly: GCA_037044515.1. NCBI lineage: Eukaryota > Metazoa > Arthropoda > Insecta > Diptera > Drosophilidae > Phortica > Phortica magna. The sequence goes on from JBAMBP010000415.1 coordinate 550,459, forward strand.
GATCCCAAGCAATCCTGTAAGGTTAGTTTTGTATTTTATTTTATTTTATTTTCTATGCAACAAATACTTCTTTGAACAAAAATGTTTTAAATAGATACAATTTGTCAGAATCAGAATAAAAGTAGTTTAATGAACTACTGGATCTTGAATCAAATGCAATGTAAAATTATTTGAAGCACAAAAAAGTCTCGGTTTAAGTTTTATTGATGGCATAATAAACTTCCAATGATATAAGATTTATTCTACTTAAAAATAAGTATTGAATTTATAATTCTTCACTTGATTCGTGCTTGGAGATCTTCCAACACAGGATAAGTTTTCATATTTTTAAACTAGACATCAATGAACTTTTGCACTGCGATTTCAACACATTAATGCAATGCATAACACCCGTTTGTTGACCACCCACAAATTGCTGCTAGCATATGGCAACACATGCTATTTGCGCGAAAACCCATCATTGATTAACTAAAGATGTTTTGACTGAAACGCATGTTTGCATGCTGATATGATGATGGTGATGATGATGCTGCACGCTGTATAAACAAACAATCAACGTTGCAAAAGCAAAGGCAAAAGCAGATACATAGAGAGACAGACAAACAGACAAACAAACATACAAACGTTTCAGCCGACAGACAGACAGACATTTGAACACTTTCGGGGCAAATGCATATTGAATGCTGTGCCGTATAACCAAAGTGGATGCCAAATAACCATAATGGTGTTTATCCACAAGTTCATTTCGCTGTTTAAACAAGCCTCCGAATTCACCGGCTCAATAAACAAAAAACAAAAAACCGGCGCCGATGCAAAAGTGCCCAAACGAATTGTTGGCCTGATGAGTTGTATCATCAAGTTGAGTTGAGTTACGCTGAGTTGAGTAGTCGAGTCGTTGCCAACAAATCGTGGCTACCATTCGAAAATGTGTTTGTACATGCGTTAGGCGCTGACAGCAAAAGCAACAGCGGCCAAAGAATAAGTTTGGTTATCAACGAGCCGCCGCCGACGCCAAGCGAACACAAGTCAACCAACCAGCCAACCAACCAACCAAGCAACCCAAAGCAAAGCAAAGCAAACCAATCGAATTCAACCAACAAGAAAAACAAGCGACGGAAGCACTTTTGAAAGTGCATTGCGCTGTTATTTTAACGATTATGCTGATGATGACGATGATGGCTACCACTACGACTACGACTACGACGACGCCAATGTCAACGTCAACGTCAACGACGACCGACCAACTGCAATGGCATACGTACAGCGGCGATCCATCAGCCTCAGAGGCACGGGCAACAATGCGCGACCTGCGCCTGGACATGGAAATGCAATTTGTGTAATTTATACAATGATTCGTTTCGTTTCGTTTCGTTACGAATCGAATTGATTCGATTTCGTGTGATTCGATTAGTTAAAAGAGTTCAAGTTCGTCGTCATCGCATGTACGCGATACAAAATACTGATAACGCAAGCCAAACAGATACTATTGTATCTCAAAAGATTGCACTGGCACTTGTATCACAGCAACGCAACGCAACGCAGCGCAGCGCAGCCACAAATATTTTAATGGCAGTAAAGGTACGTCGTTGAATGATTTATTGTTTTATGCGCGGGAGACAAAATCGAAAAACGAAAAAAAAATGGAAAATAAAAACAAAAATGTATCTGTACAAATTAAAAGCATTCCAAGCTGACTTTTGACTACCGAACGAACGTTGTTGGTCGGCTTTATTCAGTCGCTCAACTGTCGACTAAGGTCCAGACCGCCACCGCTCAGGGTCATGTGTCGCGACGAAATTAATTAAAATTACATACTTATATATAAATTATATTGGTATCATCAATTAATAAAAAAAAACTTTATAACTGAGCAACATCAATCTTCACTTATCAACTAATTGTGGAGATCATTAAAGTTGACAGCGCAGGCAAGCAGGCGGATGAACAGGCCATCAGACAGACGGACAGACAGACCGATTCAGTCAGGTGAATTTGACGGGTGAAAGACTTCTTTAATGTACCAAGCAAGGTGGCATTAAATCAAGGAAATGGTTTCGACAGCTTTATGTCAGAATCAACTTGCGTGCGAGTTAAATGAAAAATGACTTTAAGCTATTTTTCACAGAGCGATTGTCTTTAGTAAACGAGTCTTCAAAATGTTAGGAAACCATGCTTGGCAACTTTGTCTAATGTGCCTTCTATATTACACTACACATACGGCAATGTAATACTAGCATTCAGCAATCAAGCATTAATACTAGACCATACTATAATATATTGAATGTAGTGATAAGTCTTTGGAGCACAAAAGCAGTAAAAGGATAATGAAGCATGCTCAAGATGAACTGAGCTTCTATAAAAATTTTAATATTTGACAAATGTAAAATATTATTAATTGATTATTAATCGATTAATTTGTTGGTTTAATTGACTTAATATATAACAGAATAGTTCTTCAAACTATAAGCGCTGTTAGTAAATCATCTGAGTTAACATCAGTAAAGTAGACAACTTGAAAGAAGCTACGCCCTCATCAATTACAATACAATTTCCGCTAATCTCATCACAAAACTCAACACATTACAACTGACCAAATGTTGCAATTTTCTCAGACATCGTACGAAATTGGCTAAGCGCAACAGGACTCTGACTAAAAACAAGTAACATAAAAGCAACAAGGAAACATTAAAGACTTTGCAGCAAATCGGAAGCAATTAATCATGACGCAGTTTGCAAGTGCATACTTATTTCCGTATGTCCTTTTTTGCGAATACTTCAATTGATTGGAATATTGATTCCCACGCCAAGAGTAGCAGAAGATATATAAGCATTTACTTAGCTGTTGCTGCCATTGATATTGGGCCCCTAAGTGTGAAGGCAAAAGAGTCTGTGAAAAATGCGCCAACAATTGAAAATTCCTATAGAAAAGGGTGACCAACAACAAGGATGTCTGAGGCGGCGGCAACGTTGACGACGGGTAAACTTCCGTTCCAAAAGGCATTTCAGATAAGCAAAAACAAAAAAAAAAGAAAACACAAACAACAAAACGCATATTGACCAATGCAGCAACAGGACACACAAGCGCAGGACATCAACGTTGGCAGGACACTGGTGCAAAAACAAACACACACACACACACACATGCACAAACACAGTTTAACTGCGCACAAAGCATTGCAAGGAAATAAAAGAATGAAAACTGCATTCTTGTTTTAGCTCAGCTCATTCTGCTCACCCGACCCGATGCGTCTTTGTTTGCGTACAGCGCACAGCCATTGAATGTCCTTCCGGTCATTTATTAACGTCAACGCGTCAAAAAAAATGTTGCCAGCACCGATTTTCGCTTATTCGCAGTTTTGTTTGCTTATTTGCAGCTCGATTTGGCGGACATCAGAGGCAACGATTTGTCGCTCCGTCACTTTTTAGCCGTTTCCTTCGGTGACAAGCGAAGTTTTTAGCTGACTTTCGTTCATAAGAGTAAACTAAAGGGAATTGTTGGTCAGTTCTTATTTTTTTTAAACGGTCTAAAAAGTGGAAAATTGCAAAAGTGACGAAGAACTCAAAAACTATGTAAGTTTAAAAAAGTTTTAATAAAATTGCGCTCGTTAAATGTTATTAGTTGAAGGCATACAAACTTTTTATTCTAGTTTATTCGTATGAGAGAATAAATGAGAGTCAATATATTTAACTCTTATAGTTTATATAATATATTTCTTTAATTTCTCCGCACCTTTTATTTTATAAGATCGAACAAGATTAAACAAATCGTATAAATATGGAGTGTGCCCAAGATTAAGTCGGAACATCAAATCGAATTATTGACGAATCTCAACTAATCTCTAAAACTTTCTTATATTATCTTTAAATTTTCTTGAAATCTTAACATATCTCAACGAGTTTTTGAATTTTTGAAAATCAGCATATCCATGTTCCGTTGGATTGGATGGCACTTTATGGTACACACATGTAATTTACAGATTATGGTATATATAATATATTTTTATAATTTTAACACATGGAGTTTTTATCAAAAGTATTTTAAGGTCTTGAAAAACACTTCACATATTAAAATTATAAAAATGTGTTATACCATGATCTACAAGCTACATTAGCTGGTGCATAGACTTCCAACCAATCCAACGGAACATTAATAGTCTTTTTCATAAAAATACCTTAAGATATTTTAAGGTTTGAAGAATCTTAAAAGACAATTTAAGAATGTTTTAAGAGGTTATAGCAAAACGGGTCATAAACTCTCCTCAAACATTTCTGGAGCTTAAATCTATTGTTTTTGTTTTTTTTGATTGTGCCAACTATTCATATTAAGTTCGGTTAGTTCCTTTAAAAGATGTACCGATTAAGCTTTGGGCTCAGCTCAGAACTATAACTCATTAGGGGCTGCCTTGATATTGTTCAGTCGATAAATAGGCTAGAATCGCATTTAAACCCGTTTCTCTTCCGTATTCACAACAAAATGAAAAGGAAACAGCCTCAGGGCGCATCCCTATTACGTATTGTGTCCATTGTCAAAGCCAACTTCCTGTTGACCAATACAAAAAAACAGCACAGACATTTCGACGCGTTTATTAGCCGTTACGAAATTTCAGTTACTACCTGAAACAATCAAACTAAATACCATCGAACAATAAACATTCCGGTTTATACCAACACAATTTCATGTAATTCAAATGGCATTTCATGTCTTGCGACAGTTATTGTTAGCCAATTTCATGACAATATTTCAACGGGTCGACAAGACGGCAACAACAGCAGCAAACCATGGGAATTGGGAATTCCCAAATGTCGTCTTACAATGACAATGACAACGACATAACATAACATAACATAGCATTACAAAACCAATGATGAAAGCCGCTTGCGTCACTTCCTACTTTGGCTGCTGCTTCCTTGCTGTTTGCTGTTTTTAACGGACCGCACGGCCACAATGAACGCAAAAACTATTAAGGAAAAAAGTCAGACTACAACGACATTCATATTTGCTTAAGCGCAGCTCAAATGTTATCCTAAGGGAAACATCTGCGCAATTGGATTTGTCGCACTGAGTTTGTCGCACTGTTTGCACAAGAGATGTCTGTCATACATTCATTCATTCATTGATACAGCCATGTAATACCTGCGATTCAAAAGCAGTTCGATTGTGCATAAATGTCGTCACACTGACAGAACGTCGCACTGTCCGTCACCGCTGCTCTGACAGACGCTCAGTTCGCTCAGCTTGAGGCACTCGTCTGACAATGACATAAATATTATACAAGCAAAAGAAACAAGCAAGGATTAGAATTTTTTTGTTTGTAACCATTAGAAGAGCATTCGTTGCCGATGTCCTGCGCATATTTTGAAACCAATCCAATACAATCCAATATAGCCCAGCTTTGTTTCATTGTCATGTGCATCTTACGACATATCCGTTTCCTTTTTCTTTGGTTGCTTTTGTAGTTTTTCTTGTCAGCTTCTTGTTTTCATTTTCTTTGACAATTTTAAAAGCAAAGAATGAAATTTTACACGTGAACAAATGAAAATTGTTTGTTAATCCCCATGTTTAGGGGCTATTTACAGCACCCATGACAATTTTACGAAAAATTCCATTACAATTTGGCATAAACAGCATACAAAATGTTCGCAAAGTGGCTACAAAACTGTTTCGAATTGGCTTTGTCTGTCTGCCTGTCTGTCCGTTTGTTGTAGCTCCTGCCTCTTAGTGCCTCTTCGATCCTGACTGGCTTACTGGTATGTGCATGTGTGTGCATGTGTGTGTGTGTGTATGGCTATCCAGGCCATCGTTTGTGGTATATTGAAAATTGCTTTAGAATAAAATTTAATTGAGGATTACATGGCATTGGGTAATGACATTTTCAGGTGACTGCAATAAAGATTTGCAATGATACTGCTATGGCTTTGATCAAAGATTTGTGGGTGCATGTGTAGACACATATATGGTACGTGTTTGCACAACTAACGTGTCGTGTCCATTGCACGTTGTAAGTCGTTTGTTGAAGTCTTAAGTTGTGGCTTAGTAAGGTTGACAGGTATTTGAGAGTTATTTAAAGCAAGAAACTTTTATTTTTGTAATCAAACAAATGTCAATAACAAACAAATAAAAAGTGTCCTTTTCATGTTCAAAGTAATTAAAAATATAAATTTTTGCTAGAAATCAATTTCAAAAATGTAGACTCTGCTCTTTGCAGACATTTAAATAACGTTTTGTACGAAGCGTGCCAAATTGTTAAATTTGAGAGGTATGCAAGTGAGGCTTGATCACCAGAACTTGAGAAACAGAACGCGATGAAGATCTATCAATGAAAAATTCTTGCAAAACAGCATCATATACTCCTATGTTACAAAAGCTGACAAGGCACATACGACTGACTATTACTCAAACTTTGTTCTCGACTCTGATTCTTTATTAAATTGAATAAATAAAATATTGAATTCTGGACGATTAGTGTAGATGCATGTATATACGAAACCACAAAACATCCAACGAGCGCAAGTTCTAGAGGTAATCCCAATCCTGAAGTTTGCTCAGCTGTAAATACAAAATTTCAAAACAAAACGCATAAACTGGGCATTTTTTTTATGTCAATTACTTCATTAAAACTTAAGTCATATTTTTGCCGTTGTCTCAGTGATAAAACACTCCAAAACTTAGGTTTCAGCAACATGAAAATCATTCATCTTGCTGTATGTGGAGAACCAAGCGAGAATTGAGATTTAATGAAAATTTATAACACATTTGCCCGTCTGGCACATTCATACCATAGATTTCACTTACACTTCCCTTACACAAAAGTGCGAAAATAGAATTTGCTTAAGCGCCAAACTTTATTGAAAACGTGTCCTGCAAAGAATTACTGAACAGAACATTGGAATTTCTCAAAAAAAAAAAAGAAAAATAATATAATAAAATAAAAATAAAGTCAAAAAATGTCTCCGATATAAATCACAAAAGTTGTAAAACTTTCTCTTATTGTATTACATTTTTTTATTTCTTTTTTAAATTTGCTGAACAGAAGTTTCACGTCATCAACATTTTACGAACATTAACGATTGCCTTCGTTACACTTTGTGCGCGCTTAACTTTAATTTTCATCTTTGGTGATCATAGTTCAATGAGCAAATTGCACGATGATTTGTTAGACTTCAATGCATTTGATTTCTTTTGCAGGGCCATGAAATTCTTACTGTCGTTACTACCAGCCTTCAACGCTCATGGCTATGCTTTGTGCAACGTGATTAATGAGCTAAAACCGCCGAATACTTCAAGTTTTACGAAAGGTAATGGCAGTCAAAAGGAAGTTTAAAAACTTTGAGTTCAACTTTTTAGATTTTGAGCAAAACACACAAAAAGCCAAGACATAAAGTGCATTCCACTGTGTGTGTGTGTGTGTATTTGTGTGTTGGCTAAAACTTTGTTTGAACGACCAGGCACGGCAACAAAGAAAAATCAAAGTGGAAGGTATAATAAAAGATATAAATTGAGTTAAAGTACAACAATTGCGAGCGACAAAGTTGAAAGTTATTAAAATTACAAAGGGTCGCTTAGAACAACGCATTATAAACGAACGGAGAAGAAGATGATGATAATTAAAATGATACCAGTCTCATCAACTGACTTGAAGTAAGTCAAGTGACTGAATCGCGTGACAAATCTCATTTGCTATGCTTTTGATATAAAAAATTGTGAGTTACTTTGACGCATAGAAATGCACTTGATGCCTTGCAGCCGGCATGGCCAAGCTAATGCCTACGAGTAAGTGTAAGACCGGCAATTAGCGCGCACAAGAGTTAACAAACTGACGATTGTTAGCAATTTACAAGCTTGTGAAACATCATTCCAGCAATGAAGTCAACATGCGCTGAAAACGCTACCAAATCAACATGAGCGCATTCGCATTCACATTTGCTACAAAAACGCATCGCCTTTTTTTCAAAACCTACTTTTGCCACACACTCAACACACATCACACATCAATTTGCTAAACAAAGAGCCGTCTGCAAAACAACAACAACAACAACAACACCAACAACAACGAAATCAGTTTCACCTGCATCCTTTCGAAATGCAACAACACCAAAAACGAAAGGAAAAAATGTATCTTTTTGCTCAGGTAAGTCAAATCGAACTCGTCGCTACATTTTCGATTAGCATTTGAAATCATTAGCTGCAAGGTGCATTCTTCAACTCAACTCAACTCGGTTCGTTTCGTTTCGTTTGGGTTTTGTTTCTGTTCAGTTGAGTTTATTTCAGTTCGTTTACGATTCTGCGTGCAACCACAGGCACACACACTGACCCCCGCCGAAGCATCGTCGACCGACATCATCATCATCATCTTTATCACCATCGCTGTGGGTTTTATCTCTTTTGTGCATCTTTCTTTCTTACTCTTCTTTGTTTGGCTTGCCAGAAAGCCAACGGCGTCAAATTTGTAAATGCACCTGGATTTTTGTTCGATTCTTCTTCTACACTCATCTTTTATTTGTTGTTGATTTTTAAATTTTTGGTTTTTGTTTTTTCGAATTTTGAAAATTTTTGAGTTATACTCGTATATGCTTTTGCTTGCGTCTGACCAAACCTTCGGCGACGATCCTTCTTCTTTAGATTGACATTGTGCACTGTGAATCGCATCATCAATCAACTGATTACCGAAAGATGTTTTTGTGATTTAAAATTCAAATGTTCAATTAGTTTAATTGCACTTATTTCTTCAGCATTGTTTTGTTTTTGTGTGTGTCTGTGTGGCTGCAGGTGATTTTTGTGAGTTTTGCTTGAATACTATTTAATAGTTGCTGTATGACAAATATTTGCAATGCACAATAGACAAAGACAAATTACAAAAGAAAAGAGAGAAATTAGCAAGATGATTCAGCTGCAAGCCAAATTTTCAAATAGCAAGAAGTAGAAAGTAAAATAGGTTGATAATTGTTGAAGGATCAGAGATAATTTCGATTTGGAAAAATAAGGTTAGAAAATTCAAATTATTACCAATAACTCAAGAACTATTCTTGATCTTGAAGAATATAAATAATATAAATATCAGAAAATATTAATATAAAAATTTAATCATATAATAACACTCTACTATTTTGTACTTCTAGGGAACTGAATCTGGGGATTTTATGCTCTTATAAATTTTTGTCTGTAACTGCTCCTTTAGAGTTAATGGGGGTTGAAAGGTTTGTTTCCTAGGCACATTCTCAAGACACAATCCCGAAAAAAAATGGAATAAGCCAAGTACAAACCCGGGATTTCAGGACCATGGGTTATCTGAATTATATTATCTAATTTTACCATACATATTTTTAAACGTATCTATTTGATATTCCTATTTCTATGTTTGCTCTTCTATAGACTTTTCAGACAACGAGTAGGCAAGTACTGTATAATAAAAGAAAGATTTAGCTTCGGACAAACACTTTCTCGAAGAAACCACTTTCATGATCCAAAGCAACAATTCTTACGATAATCGTTGCTTAGCTAAACTACATAAAATTGTTTTCCACACAAAACCACTTGAAAACCCATTGACAGGTTCACTCAAACACAAATTGAAACAGAAAAAATCACTGTAATTATAAGAAACAAAGAAAAAATTACTCCCATTTCTTAGAATTGCAGCTGAAATGCAGACAAGTGAAATTTCGTCAATTTGAACGTAACTTCTCAATGGCATTTCAACAACATATCATTTCGGGGTCGTTTAATTAATTCATTGCCAGTGTATGAGGATAAAATGAGGAAACAAGACAGGTTTAAAACACGAAGGAAACAGGTCATCATTTTTCATGTCAGGACTAGATGAATCTTAGCGGCACAAGGATAATAATAACGCACTTGCCTACGCCAAGTCAACGCCCATAAGTTGCCATTGCCCTATTAAATGCAGGTTTCCACTGCATGAGCACAACTTATTTTTTTTTCGATTTCTTAGGGATTCAAGTATAATGCTGCGAATGTGGTGCACACACGCAAGCGTTTACATAAATTATAGGGTCAAGGCAAAGGATGAGCGTGCGAGCAAAAGTGAGTCCTGCAAAGGTTCGGCAAAGGTTAAAAATACAAAGAGCGAAGGTATCCGTGAAGGAATTTCATTTGTTGATTTTATCTCAGGTGCATGCGCGACTTTTAGGTGTGTTGTGCCTTTTGTCTTTTTGTTTTTGTGGGTTTGACGTTTGCAGGTGCATTTTTCAAATTGGTCAAGTAGGAAATACAAATGCATGAATGACATTAGAAGCTGCCGCATGAAGCTGAAAATGCTTTGAATTTTTAGTACTTAAACTAAAAGCCAACATGATTGCCACAAAAACTAATTAAGTACGCTAAATTTGAAAATTTTCCTTTGTTCGCATGTTAGTTTTGGCTCACACTCTCGTTGCCATGAAAAGTTGCCAAACATTTACAACTTTTGCACGTTTCACAGGCTTATCAGCCACGCCCGTTGCACAATGGCGCCGCCCACTTGACAAAACAAAAAAAACAACAAAGGAAACCAAAACGCCACAAAATAAAAAGTAAATATTTTACGAAACGTTGCAAATCGAGTGTACTTTGTGATCGTGATAACACTTGCCAAGGTGTTCGTGTTGGCTGCGTGGCCAATTGCCAAGCTACATGGAACGCGCGAAAAAGGTACCAGATACATGCATATATAAAAACTTTTACGCAGACGAAGGTATACGCGGTAACTCAAGTGAAAAATTAAACTGATACTGATACCAACCAACGAAGGACGAATCTGTATAAGAGTGAACTTCAATATAAAGTTGGCACAAGGAGGGCGCAATGAGTCGGCCTGCAGCAGATAGAAGTCGCGCGAATTGAACGCATTTCTCACAGGGCCAAGCAAATGCAGACATTCACGTTCTACACGTGTATAATGGGCAACAACATTTAAAAGATGTGCGCCAAAGTTTCACCAACGCTCGGTCGCTGCCACCGCCGCTGTTATTTCATTGTGCTGCCAGTTTAAAAGCATGTGTTCCACGACCAATACGAAAAAACCAATTCAACTGATAACAGCATGAATAATGTGCCGGTGCATTACGGCAACCACAACCACTCGACTCGACTCAACTTGACTTGTTTCTATACGTCTTGGGCTTTTGGTTATTGGTTCTTGTCCAAAGAAAAATCGACAAAAACAAGAAGAAAGAACAGCATTCAGGAAAGCAAACCAAAGCCAAGTTGGAGCTGACATGCTGATGCATGCGGGTCATTGGCACACGTTTGTGTTTGCCTTTGCTTTTAATTAAAAGAAACTTTAGTTTAGATAAGCGTTTGATAGAGCAATGCAATGCAATGCAGTTCAGTTCAGTTTGAATCTTTTGGCGCGGAACGTACAACGCTTCTTTCACCGCTTCGCTTGGTGTTGTGTTGACACTATCGGCGTTGGTTTTCTGTTTTTTCTTTTTCTTATTTTTGGATATGAACAGCCTTCTTGCTTTAATATCAGCGCTTATCATGAAATACGAGCGTATAATGAAGGTACAACCTGAGAGACTGACCAACCGACCGACAGACAGACAGACAGACAGACAACAAACAAAAGGCAATTTGGTAGTAGTAGTCTGTCTCAGTCGCAGTAGTCAACATGTACGTCGTCGCATGTTATTAATGTGATTTTTGACTTGTTGATATATGGTCTCGATATGAAGACTGGGCCAATTTCATATCTTGATGACGTTAACATGCGCTTACAATATGGATATGCCGGCATTATTAGTTAGTGCTATTGGACAATCTTTAGTTAAAATATCATAAAAAACTAACGTAAGGTTGCTGAGTTACAACAGGTCAACAGTTTGTCTGGGCGTGGCGCTAAGTGTTTTTTTGTTTTTTGTTTCTTTCTTCTTTAAGCTAAATTATTAGCATAGCACACAATACAGTTACTACTTAAGTAAGATCACTTTTAAAATGTCAAATATATACAAATCAAGATCAAACGAATGCGTTGCTTTCGCTTCCTCAAATGTATACTTAAATGTTTAATGTTAATGCACTAATTTGCATTCGAAATGTACAATCAAACACTTCCGTGCATTGTGTATTGTTTTTATTTTTTTGTCGACAAAAAGTCTGCCAAAGATTTCAAAAAACAACAAAAGCAACATCAATCGAAATCGAAATCAATTTTAAATGTAATTGAAATTCCGTTAGTGGCATACAAAGTCATTAACATTTAATTAGAGATTCGTAAGCGCAGCGCTTGTCGGCCATTGTCCTGCACTGTTTTATATTATACGATTGTGTTGTGCTCTGTTCTGTTCTATGCCGGTTTGGTGCGACAGTGTCCTACTTAAAGGCGACAAAAGTCAAACCACAAGAATCGACTACCTACTTGTATAAACGTTGCATTATTCAGTGCCCGAACTGAACACTGAAATGAACTCAGTCGAGTCGGCACATTTGTGGGATTTTGGCAGGTGCCCGTTTGCCTGCCACGTTGCCCAGCCTGCCTGTTCTGAGACCGGTGTGTCTGGACACTTTGTTGTTCGAAGCTGCCTCTGGTTTTCTTTTTGTCGATACGATTTCTTATGCATTAGCATTTTTATGCAATGGATTTTCTATGTTGCTTTACCTTATACTCTTAGACTTTCTTACACGCGCGGAGTGAATATTCTCTTACTTCAAGCGCAACTTAATGAAATTTCATGTCAAAAGGTCGTCGTCGTCGTCGTCTCATTGTCTGGCTGCCAAAGGCTCGTAATTCTTGGATTTCCGCTTAATTTTGATAGTTTTGTTTGATTTTTATGTAAATCGTGTCTTTTTTTTTTCAATGCATACACAAAAGGGTTCAATATTGAGGTTAAAAGCGCGTTTGCTCAGATTTTATGCTATTTTATTATGTAAATTTGTCGACAAAGCCTGGAAAACTATGGTTTATTTTTGTATTACAATAAAATTATTTAATTTTCTTTATGTGCGCATAAAAGGCTTAGAGTTACTTAAGCCAACCGCCAAGCAAGAAAGCCGCATTTACACGCTACTATGACAATGCCCGAAAGAAGATTTGTATTTGTATTTTTTATAAGCGCGACTCTCCTTTGTGCCCAAAACTGAAAATTATTTTTGATGGCGTGAACATGGTTTCTTTTTTTTTTCATAGCATGATAATAAAAACCAAAATGTATTATAAGAAAAAAGTATACGCCGGCCTGATTCGCAGCTTTATGCATATTTGAAATATTTGCAGTAACAGCTCCAAAACCGAGACAAAGGCTGTTGGCCAACGCCGGTTTCGCTATCAGCTGCCACTACCACTACCAGTGCCACTGCCGCCACATCAACCATAAGCCGACAGCTTAATTATGCATGCTTTAATGTGCCTTATTGCAAAGGACAATAACATATTTCTTTTTTTCTTTTTTTTTGTATTTTCGCAAGCAAAATCATCATGAAAAAAATAAAACATTTTTGTGAAAGGATTTATGCACAAACGTTTACTCAGCAGCGCGCTGTGCCACTGAGCTGAAAATTTTACAAAAGGACCAAATGACAAAAAATTAATAAAGAAAAGAAGGGAAAAAAATATTTGCCATTGCAAAAATGTGAAACGTTATGAATTTTCATAACAGTGTGGATTAAAAATCCCTTTTAATTCGCACAAACACACACACATGACAGAATATTTGCGGTATGGCAAGTGTGAAACAGCGGTGAAGGTAATTATACGAAAAGCGAGTGCAGCAAACAACAAGTACGTGGCTAAGCCAATTTCGGTCTTGCCGAAGACTTAATACGCTTCATACATGATATATTAATACAACTTTGAAGTCCCGTTCAATTTTGAGTTAAGTCTTTACTTTACTTCTCCTAATTCAAATTTACATACTTCAGTATAAGTTCGGTCAAAAAAAACAACTGAATTCGGGATCAGAGATTAAATATTATAAATATAAAGTATTAAATACCACACCTTCTAGAATCTTTTTTATTTTGTATATGGTCTACAAGTTCCAGTTATCGGATCAGAGATATTTCGACAAACGAGTTAATTTACACACTTACGAAATGTTATGCAAATCTTTAAACCATTTTCTTAAAAATAATTGGCTTAGCTCAGACAAATGTACAAAGACGGTCGAATAGACTGAAGAACATGCTTAAAACAACATATTATGGAATGATCCAGAATATATAAGTTTTATATAATTGAATATATCTCCCACACTCATTTACAAACTCCAAAACAATCTCATAAAACTACTCAAAGTGAGAAGAGTAACTAAAGTGTGATACCAATGCTGTGCGCAAAAAAGTAGGCAACAATTTAATACAACTTTTAATGAGCGCAACCTGAACGACAAAGGAAGCGCAAAACGTCAGCCAAATTTAATAAGCTTGTATTCTAAGGGTGACAAATTTCGCACCTTTGGCTCAGCGTATTGTCAAACCACAACAAACAAAGCACGCTGAGTCTTTGTATCGACAATTCAAACTTGCCGGCGTTAAATCTAACACCTGAGAGCACTGATAAATAAGCAAACCAAAATGCTTATCAGGAACAACACCAACAACGACAATAACACAAAGAAACAATATTTTTTGTTAACAAATTACACTTAAAATTGTCGAAACAACGCTTAACATGTTTTTTCGCTTCCGACACTAAATGCAAAGCATCTTTTACACATTTTTATCATCATCTGCAACAGCAACAGCAAAAGGAAAACAACTAAGCAACGAACTGCTCACATATGTAACTGCGTGTATGTTCAGGATGCCTCATGCCGCATACATTTGCATGATGATAACGCTGATAACGACATTGTGGCTGCAGGAGAAAGCATTTGCGGCATATATGAAGGAAGTTGCGGTCTTTGTGGCACATAATAAATGCGTAGGCGTTTATCTCAAACAGAAAAAAAAAACAAATAATCACGCTTTTAATATATCAACAGAAGAACGGCGAGGCACAAGAGAAAGAAAACCAAGTAGGTGTTAAAATAAAATAGAAGAAGATATTTTAAGAATAAAAACAAAAAAAAAAAAGATACCAAAAATAATGCCGTCAACATATGTTTGAGCACAGGTCGTAAGCGAGCGAAGGTGTTGGATAAATGTTTGATTAGCACAAGACTGACAGATTTCGATTTGAAAACGAGAATTGGGCGTTATTCTTGGTAAACTCAATGCAATTGTTTGCGTGTGATAAATAGTTGAGGTTTAATGAGAATTTATGGCGGAAACGCTGAAAAGTTGAGAAAACAAAGAAAAAAAAAAGAAGAGACAAATGACATAAGAAAAAATACACGAAAAATGCGATAAGTTCTGTAAAAGAAGCTCTCGCCTGTACTCTGATTGACTTAAACAAGTCGTCATGCCAATTTTTATACTCTGCACGTACAGTGTGTCCAAAAAATAAAACCGTCTATAAGAATTGATTGGTAAACTCACACAATTTTCGTCCATACCTCCCATTTCCCCTTAAAAAAGTGGTTTTAATACAATTGTTATATCTCCTAAGTTATAACAGGTATGAAACTGAAACTTTGTTTTCTATCTTAGTAAATATAATTCTTTAAAACTGCATACAAAAAAAAATACCCCTCTCCTCATTGTTACCCCACAAAGGTAAATAAACTGAAATAATAAATTCCAAATTTTTCAAAATTATTTTCTTGAGATTTTTGTAGATTTCAAGCGTCATGTGTACCCGTCTATAGCGCCCTTACTAGTTGTCGATGAAAATGTAGAATTTATGAGAAATTAAGACATGAAGTATGACGCTTAAAATCAAAAAGTATATATAAGCATTCCTCATGTTTGCTAACGAGAGTCTTGCAAAAGCAAATCAAATTAAAGTAATAAATTCAAAATTCGTTATGAAACGAAGGCAAAAGAAGGCATTGAATCCAAATGAAAGAAAAATCAAAAAAATACTTAAATGGCGTTAACACCTTTTGCTCAGTGCAGGATGAAGGCAGGACACACAACTCAGGAGGTCTTATTCTAAAACCGAAATAATTTTGTGGGCTCGTTAAAATTTCATACGTTTCTCATTCGGTTGCCATGCTCTTCGCTAAACGGCGTTAATTCCCATGAATCTTGACGCTTCTTTTTGTAGTCTAAACGCTATGCTACGTTTGCACTCATGCTCGTCTGCCGACCGTCTGTCCGTCCCTCCAACGGTTTGTTGTGTTACGACCTGTGGAACTGTTCTGGTTTAAATATTACAGTGGCTGGCAACCGAAAGACAACGGCGGCGGCGGCGGCTGCACTTCTAAAGGATCTGTTGATTAAGCATGAAGCAAGACAAACGACAGACAGACAAGCACTGAGAACATGACCTTTTGTTTTTACGCACAAGAAAGAATTTTTAATTTATTTGAAAGCGTCATCATCATCATCAGCATCAAACGATCGACATTGAGTTTGAGAGAAGATCATCGATGATGTTTTGCTGCTATGCTATGCGCTTGATTATGAACTTGTGAATTAGATACAGTCAATGTGGCATTGAAATGTGTGAAGTGTTGCCGCCGTCGCTGCCATAGAGCAATACCGCTTGCCTTTACCGCCTGTCAAGGTGGGCGCGTTTTAATGCTCGAAGCGAAGATGGCATTTTGAAGGGCCGAGTGTGGTGTTAAAGTGGGTGTGTGCCAGCGGCACATTAGAAACACACACACACACACACTGCACATTTTCAATGGTTTCATTTAGTTAAATTATACTTTTGCGCATGTTCTTGCAACTGTGACGTCGTCGTCGTCGTCGGCATCATCAACACTTGGCGCTGATTGTGCCATAAAATGAGTGTTTGTGAGGCGTTCGTTCTCTCCTACGGTTGAGGGCATGCAATGTCAGCGGAAAGTTGCGGCAAAGCGTTACAACGTACGAATGCATTGCGAATTGTACTTGCCACAGTTGCACGCATCTACAACACGGTCACAGCTGTGTGCGCTAGTCTGCAATGGCAATAGCATAGAAACGCCCGCCCGCGCATTCGACATGCTTTTCATTTCATATACACACACATATATTTTATGTTCGTTCTTGTGGTTTTTTTTTTTTGGCGTCACTTGTTTGCAAGTTGGCTTCGAAAATGTATTTGACTCTATTAACAAATGCATAGGAAACACAACAATAACAATAAAAGCAACAACAATGGAGAGAAAGGTGCAAACTCATTTTGAAACCAAAAATTCTCAGTTGTTCGCCGTTGTTATTATTATTGCCACACAGTCTGAGATCTCAATTTGTTAAGCAGCTGACGCTTTTGTGCGCTTTTGCTCAGTTGTAAGTTTCAGACATATTTCTGTTTGGCTTTGCTTAATCAGACTGCAACGCAACCGCAACAATTGTTATAAATTATGTGCAATTAATGTCAAATGTGTTGCATGTTTGAGAAAATTAAGTTAAGAACATGACGTGGCATGAAGTCATAAAAATTACTCGAAAAAATTTAAGTATAGAAAAAAATAAAACTTATTTTGGTGTGATTTTTGATGAGGAATGACTTGAAGATTAAAGACCGTAAAAAATATGTTAAAAAAAAGTAAAAAAAGTTTCAGGACTTTTTTTTATATGTTGGTATTATATCAAGATGTCCTCATTGTGCTTATATCACCATACGAATCTTCTAGAAAATTTAATTACCTTTAATTTGAGTGAATGTGGCGCTCTTAGGCATGAGTTATCGTTGCTCTAAACAAAAATGCCATTGCTGACTTCGATAATCGATTATTCAGAAATCAATTATATAGCACAAAAATGTTAGTAACGTTCTTGAAACTGCAAAGCATTTGCTACAAAATATAATTAGTGACTTTTTTTTTTAAGTGAAAATATGAGCTGGAAAAAGTGGAAAATGGTAAATACGGCGATTTTTGGCTACTTTGATGTGTCTTGGGATACAATGACTGGACGAGGGACTCAGACCATAACTATGGGACCTTCAAGAGCCCAGAAAACAACTTTATCATTGTCGAAGCGCTATAATTTTGTTTTTCTACTTTCACCAAAAACATTTCTTATTAAATAAAAAAAAGGGTTTAATTAAAAATCACTCCAAATTGGCACTTCTTTCGCTACATTTGAATTTTTTGACTAGTGTTTAATGAGCTATGTATTAACATCTTGTTGGTCATGATTTATATCTGTCATCACGATTACTCGCGCTTTAAGCTTTCAACTGAAAGAAAATTTTTATCACACAATCTGTTAACATTTGTTTAACTCTTAAGAAAAAAACACACACACACACACTCAAGTAGTCCTCGTCATGCTTTGAAAGCAATAAATGTCAAAAGAAAGAAAAACCAACACTAAGCAAATCATATTTGTCTAATACAAGCACACTTTACTAACACCAACAACACACAATCAAACACTTTTAAAGCAACTCAAGTAAGAATGACAAGCTGAAGAAGCAGGAGCAGCAGCAGCAGAAGCAGCAGCAAAGGCAGCGACGACACCGCAAAGGAAAACTTGCACAAACGACAAGGACGATAACGCTGCGCAAGTGAAGCACTAATTACACAAACGCTCACACGCAGAAGCACTCCAGCTCACATGCACACACACATTGTGGGTTTGATAACGCAAAGAAAAGAATGAAACGGGCAAAGCACAAACACCAACACACACACACACACACACATAATGCAACTAACTATTGAAAGTGGAATTTAATTAAAACGTGCAAATTCTTTAGTATAACAACAAAATTGAAGGAAATGCATAGAAAAGCGTATAAAGTGTTGTATAAAAAAAAGGAAAGAAAAAAAACTGTAAATAAAACCAACACAAATACAGACAAATGTTATTGCCATTGAAGCCAAACAAACAAGTAAGAAAACCAAGCTGAGCTGAGCTGAGCCGAACCGAACCGAGCCTATGCTATATACTACCTGAATGCATCTGCACATATGAAAAGCATAAATTGCGGCCTGGCTGAATGCCAATGACAAATTTATATGAAATCTTTACAAATATTGCACCACAGGCGCAATGCAGGCACCGCTTGCATTGAAAGGCGTATGTGGATGTGGCACATGAGCACAAACCACCATGGTGAAAAAACTATTCACAAGCAATGTTGACTGACTGACTGACTGAATGAATAAATGTATGAAAAATTGGTTGAGTGAGTGAACGCTTCGCTTGCGTCATTTAAAAAGCTATGAATGAGCTTGTCTACACATACTCAACGTTAATGAAATAGCTTAACACATGTGTGTGTGTGCGTGTGAGTGTGTGTGTTTTGTTGCCACAAAATAGAAAGGCTCTCCATGTGCTACCGCTGCTGCCTATTGCCACTGTTGTTAATGCAATGCGGCAACAGCAACTTACCAAACCAACTGTTTACACATCCCGACAAGAAAAAACTTTTTCAAGAAGCTTCATGTGTAATTTGGTGTATTAATTTCAAATTACTCATAAGCAAACAAAGCCTCTCAATAACAGTCAAGGCCTCCAGATCTTCGATATAAGCTTTTAAGTTCCCAAACTATATTTTTTTTTTAATGATTTGATGGGCCATTTCAAGGATGTTAGAATCTTTTGCCTAAGCATATGCCATTTAAATTTTAACAAAATCGGTCCAGCAGTTTTAGAGATCTATAAGATATCTCAAGCACAAATTTGGAAAGAAGTAATTTCGAGATTTTTGCAAAACTTAATAATGAAATCTGTGAGATTGGTGGCTTATAACAATAAAACGCTAACAAATATAATTTCAGCCACCAAATTTATATAAGTTAAAGGTTAATTTATTTAGAACAATATTTTGTGTTAGCCTGTGTTATTATTATAGTATATAAAATATGAAAAGAAAACTTTTATGTGTAAAGAAGTTGTTTGGCCATTGTTGACAATGTCAATGTTCGCAATGTTCCTTTATGTCAGCCCACAACACCAATTTGGCCGCCACTGTCGCTGCTGCAACTCCCAGCACTTGACAGTCGCCAACTGTCAACTTATGCCGAGCGCTCAACTCGCTCAACTCGTTTAGCGCATTGCACAGAGCGAGTTTAATGATTTATTTGCGAAAATTTTCAACACACGTGTCTACGTGTGTGTGTGTGTGTGTGTGTGTGTGTGTGTGTGTGTGTGTGTGTGTGTGTGTGTGTGTGCTCATATATGCGAGGCAAGATGAATTGTGTGAACTGCGCGCGCTGCAAGTTTATAAAAGCGCCAGAAATGAATTAAGTCGCCAGACCATGAAATTCTTTGGCACGTACAACGCCAATTCTTTTTTTTTTTTTCGCGCCAAACCATTTCCACTTCAACTTCCTTTCAGTGTAAAAGCGCTCTTTGCATAAACAAAACGATTTTTTTCCCCATCATTTTTATTCTTTTATGTTTTGCATTTACTTACTTTAAAAAAAAAAAAAAAATATCTTTTCTTTTTTTGTTTACTTGTTCATTTATATCTACATATTCTTTTAACAATTTATCATGCGCGAATTGTGCACACGTTGGCTCTGCTCTGCTCTGCTCAGCTTGGCTTACTTCACTTCGCGCTGTTATTGCTGTGCTGTAATGCCACCTACGCCGGCTTTTGCGGTTCACATGTGCCGGCTTTTAATAGCGCCCATGTGTCTGCCTGGCAGAAGCTACTGAACTCTGTTGTACAGCTACAGCTACAGATACAAGTACAAGTACATTCATCCTGCCGTTGTTATTGTTGCTTACCGCCTACGCTACTATTTTGCGCCTTTTTTCTATCTTACACTGTGAGTCGCTAATTCATATTTTTGCCATATACTCGTACACACAAGTTTAGTCACGTTGCTGCCTCAGCCCAACCAAAAAAAACGTGCACGCACGCATCTCAACTTAACTCAACCTTTACACATATTCCACACACTTTGTTTGATGTATGAATATGCAAAAACATATCATAGATGAAAAATTATTCACACCATATGAAAATATAATAATAAAAAAAAAAACATATTATTTTTGGCATATCATGACATATGATTTGTTATTTTCATGTCTGCAAACCACAAAATATGCATTTTTATGTTTAATTAATTAATATTTGTTTAGCATACGACATGTGCGCCACACTATTTTTTATAGAAAGCAAATGTAACTTATTTTAATCAAGTTATCTTTCATTAACTAAATGATTTTCATTTATTTGTTTTGAAAACAAAAATGTGAACAGTTCACAAATCACAGTCGACCATCAATAATTGTTCAATCAATAGAAAATATATGCAACGTATATATTTTCTAATTAGAAACTTGTAGATCGTATGTGATAGCACATTGGAAAACGAATTTGAAATGAAGTTGTATCTAACAGTTGATAAGATAATATGAGCGTCAGTTGTAGATAAACGAACTCAATCGTTCAGTTTTCCAAAGCAAAACGAACACATGATATTTGTGTTTTTGAAGTTTTAATGAAGCTATAAGTGGGAAGACAGTAGAGATTTGTTATAAAGAAAATAGACTTAGACTAGAGGCGCCCATAAAAGTTTGGAAAGTAAAAATTCTCATGTGTTAAAGTTCAAAATTAAGCAGATGAAGACTTTAGTGTCTTTATAGACGTTTAGAGTTTTATTTTGAAAAAATGATCTACATATGTTGAACTATCAAAAACTATGTGAAGGATATACTGTAATATTTTTTATGCTTTTGAAATAAATTCAAGTACTCAAGAACTCAATTGTTATTCTTAAAATATCTAATTTAAAAATTTTGTTACTTTTCCGTATTATTTGAGCTTTGGCTTCACTTAGAAATTTACTTTCACCAAGCGCTCAAATTCAAGATTGAATACAACTTTGGATGCACAAAATTTAAGTCAACAATTTGTTAGTCTTAACCTCTAAAAAACGTTAAGGTCACACTACTGACTTCTTTTGGCACAAAAAACAAAGGCAACCTACTTAAAACTGCCAGCCACTTGCTTGACTTTCAGTCACCATGTCGTGCTGTCTGCCTGTCTGTCCATATGATCATCTAACAAACCAAATATAGACTTTAGTGTTTGGTAAGAAAGGCTTCACAGCCACTATCTAACTTAGCTACTGCATAAGGTAATAAAATAGTTGTCTCGTCTTACGGATAAGCATCTCAATTTTCACAGAGTCGCTGTTGCTGATTACTTCGTTAAGCGTTTTCTCGGTGCCTGACTGCCACACTAGTGACTAATGTGGCGGGCATGCCAACACATGCACGTTGCTACAAATTGTTACCAAAACAAGCAAAGTAAGCTAAATTAAATGATGCCCAAAAATAAAAAATTAAAGGGTTAAAGGTAACAACAACATTGTCTGCTAAAGCAGTTCATAAAAAAAAGGAAGGCAATACCAAAAATAGTCAAAAACTATTAACCTGCAGTAAAAACTGCAGCCAGTTGATGATGCTATGCAACTTGGTTTTGCTTTTGTGTTGCGCAAGTAAGCAGAAGATATACGATGTCTGAGACTGTCGCGCGCCATTAGACACATTCATTACACTCACACACACACACACACACACATGACTTTTTGTATTGTCATATACTATGTTGTTATAATTGCTTATCGTATTTTGTCATCTTGAACTCGCTGGCCCAGAGATGACATTAAAAATGCTTTCAGCAAGTGCAACAAACCAAATATTCATAGAGACGACTACACTGCTAGATACGCTGGGAACTTCATTGGCGTAAGAAAGTCTTGTGTCTCGAACCCAACGCATAATTTAAAGTTTTGCCTAATTTTCCCGCCAGTTGTTTTGTCAAACTAATTAGTCTGTAAAAACATTAACAATGACCGAATGATAGCTCGCACAGCCCCAACAAACTTACTCACTCACTCGCTGACTGACGGCTTGGCGGCCTGACTGCCTGCCTAGCTGAATGAATGAGTGAGTCTGCTGTGTGCTTGACTGATTGACCCACGGTCGAAGACAGTCTGACGTTTCGTCCCTTGAGTCTAACAAAACGCGCTGCTACTGCATTTGTTATTACACTGCTTGCGTTGCTTCTTGTTTCCGGGCTCTCAACGCTGAGCGTTATTTGAAGAAATGCTTTTTGTTTTGTTGCCTCGAAAAGCTGACAGCAGAACTAAAGAAAATCTCATTATGACATGCGTATTAGCATAATTCAACGTTTTGTGCGTATTAATTACAGTGTAGACATTTGCATTTAAACGCCTATTTTCTTCAGGCAGCGTGGTAGGTAGCGAGCGAGCCAAAAAGCGCCAGCACTAACAACACTTTTACCCTAAAGCGAGCGTTAGACTAAGCAAATGGCTCTTTAGTATGTTATTATTGAATTAGATGCGTCTGTAGTAGATTTGTACACGGCGATAAGACCACCAAAAGCGCTCGAAAAAAGAGTTATTATGTACAAGTTTGCATAAATTTTACGCAAGGTTGAAACAAAGTATACAAAATACGAGTGAGAATTACAAAACTAAACGGAAATGTCCACGTAGAAATGAAAAGAAATGAAGAAAAGATGTAAGTTGTCTCATTTTTAAGTGAATCGTGTTTATTTCGTTGCGCCATGCTACACAATATTGCCCAGCGTTTGTATATCGCTAAAACGCGCCAATAACGAACGCGGACATTTCGCATAAAGCCGATCGCAGTCAGCATGTGTGCGGCCCAAGTGCTCCGCTTGAAAGAAATCATTGTCAGCGTGCGCCGAGAGCTCATCGACTGATGTTGATGGTCTGCAAGCATAGAAGTTTCAAACGTATAATTAAATCCATAAAACATGTGCGTTATGCCCAAAAAAAAATACTTACGTCAGAAAGATGTGCAAAAGTTCACCGAATATGCCATTGAGATTATCAAACGGCACCGCAGCCGATTCACAGATACTCTTAAGCACACATTCGCGGCCAGCTAAGCCCGCTCTGTAAAATATAACATTGATTAATGCTGAGTATGAAAGTATAAAAAAACACACCAACTCACCTATCGGCAAAGACTTCGAATGCTTTATATAATGTCCAGCGATAATTATTCCACGTTGGGCGCTCGCCGCCCTCCGCTGTCAGCGACACTTCTTCGTCAACATGCAACAGTGATTCGACGAAACTCTCCTGTTTACGTGCCGTTATATTCTGATAACGTTTGACATATAATTGCGTCGCATTCCATGGCAAAAAGTTTTGCGTTCTTAAGACATAACCGCTAACGACCGTCTCAATTTCAAGATCCTCCACCGGTATACCGAAACCAGCGATAAACTAGAAAACATAATGAGTTCAGACAGTCTGTCTTCGGTACTTTTGAAACTTACACAATGTCTTAAGGAACTCAGTGCTGGATATAATAATGTGCGCTTTGTACGTGAAACAACCGCACTGCTTTCGTCACTTTCAGCACCAAACAACGTTTCGATACAAAATATTAAAGCGATTAATAAAAGGCAAAACTTCATTTTTTTTTCACAAGTATTTCACACAATTTTTGAGAACAATGATAGAAATTATATGTTATTCTTTTTATTTTTATTGTTCTATTATTTCTCATACACAACTTTGCAGCCGTTCGATCAAAAGCTAAATGATTCCATTCTGCGTTTGTCAGCGTTATTTATCACTTTTAGGTAAACTTCTTACAGTAACATCGATAAAACTGCAACCAAACAACAGACATGTTTTTGACCCACTTTTAGATCAAACGAAATGTGAATTGTTTAGCGTATTTTATTGATGTCTTTATTCGTGCTCAAAGACAATTTTAGCAACCACTGTAAACTTATTATAATTTGATTAAACCATAGAAACTTTGTTCTTTTCTAAACGCATCACTAAATTTCTTAAGGCGCATTCTCTCAATTAGCACCTTAAGATCTTTGGTTTTTCAAAAGAATTACACTGCGATAATTTTTTCAAGACTTTATTGTATCTTTAATTTTAAGCTTTCGATTGATGGATAACATAAATTACTGACATACTATAAATTGCATGACTGTTCTTCAGCATGTCCCTTCTCAAACATTAACCAACTCACACAGCAAAGTAATATTTATCCAAGAATAACCGTAACTTAAGTAGGAATTCGGAATGTGTCATGTTCTCCTTTATCCCTTTTTCAACTGCTCATTTCAAAAATTATCTTCGGATAATATTTATTATAATAGTATTTTAGATATAGTAGAAATTCAATAGATCAACGATCGGCGTACGATTGTTATTCGCATTACAATTAAATTTCAGTTTTAATACTTCAGCTAATATCATCTTGAAAAGAGTTTTAAGAAGACCGTACAAATTTATTATTTATTTTTCAATATATTTTTCAGATCGTGATACGCAATTTTAAGGTTATCACAGCATTTTATTATATTTACTCAGGTGAAGAACGATAGTGACAATAATATTACAACAAAGTACAATTGTATTTGACCCATTTTGAAAACATCGGAAAAGTAAAAGTGCGAAAATATTTGCAAACACTAATTTTACGTTAATTGAAGAAAATGTTCTCGCGATTGATTCTTATTTTGGCAACTACTATTGATTCTTTATAGTTTGATCAAAAAAATACCAACTTCATTTTCTCCAGAAAGCACTTTTTAATTTCTTAAGGCACACTCTACCAATTAGCACTTTGATAGAATTGCTTATTCTATCTAGAATTACACTGCCAAAAATACAAACTCATTAAACAAAAACTTATTATTCATGTTTGTTTAATCAATTTTATAGAATTTTTACTAAAATCAGAATTTTTGACGAATATCGAGACGAAATCTATCCCAGATAATTGGATACTTTGTTTCTTCATAGCGTGGAATGATGTATAAAGTGTTAATCACGATTGATAAAAACCAACTGTCAGTCATCCCAGTTTAATATTTTAAAATCATGGGTAGTCGCAAAAAAAATGCATTTTTTCATAATAATTAATACTGTTTTATAATATATACAAGTATTGTACAAGAAAGTATAGAAAAAGATTTACAATAAGATCGTAGAAAAATAATTTTATAAGGAGTTGTTTCAAGTCGAGGATAGATTCTGAATAAAAACTATACTTAGTTTCTCTTCAATTTTTTCAAACAATTGAGAAATCAATTCTAATTTAGTCCAACTTAAGTTAGCATCCATCAGATTCAATCTATTTTTCATGCCAGCAAATTTCAACTAATTTTATCAAACATTTTTGGGAGTGACATCATTGATAGTACAAAATGTTGTATAACAACACCTTGGATAATTGGATAATTGGATACACTGTTTACATAAAATTTTCAAGGGTGTCCATTAGGTCATGCAGCTTTGAAACACGACTGAGCAGTGAAATCGGACAGGCTTTAAAAACACGCTCGCAACTCGAGCCGGAACGACCTATGGTCTCCGCATGAAAGTACTCATTGTCCGCATGCTCCGACAACTCATCCACAGATGAAGATGGTCTGTTATGTGTGAAGAAAACAATGATGATAAGTTTGCTTGTGAACAGTTGTAAAATCCTTGACAACATGCAACTTACGTGAGCAATATGTGCAAAAGTTCTGCAAATATGCCATTTGCATAATGAAACGGTTCCTCGGCCACCTCACAGATGCTCTTCAGCACGCACTCACGACCGGCCATGCCTAATCTGTTAATAACTTTTTTTAGGCGTTGAACACTTGGTAAACTTAGCAGTGGATCTTACCTATTGGCCAGACCCTCAAGACCTTTGTAAATAACCCAACGATAGTTGGTGAGCACGGGCTTATGTTTATGCAACCACTTTACAGGGCTTTGCTTTAACTCATTTGCGCCCACCAAGAAGTTCTCAAAGAGCGGTTGTTTGGTGAATTTACGTTGCTTCTCATAGATGCTCGTCGTTATTTCTAGATTTACCGGCAGTGACGTCGTCGTCCACAGCGATTCCGCCGTATACGGTATTTGATATTCCGCCTTAAAAATATAACCCGTCGTCAAAGCTTCAAAATTGAGATCCGGCAGCGGTATGCCAATACCGCCAATGAACTACAATCGCAATGATTTGTTATTATTATATTTTATA
The DNA here is from genome assembly GCA_037044515.1 of Phortica magna. Classification (NCBI taxonomy): domain Eukaryota; kingdom Metazoa; phylum Arthropoda; class Insecta; order Diptera; family Drosophilidae; genus Phortica; species Phortica magna. The sequence continues at coordinate 577,403 of JBAMBP010000415.1, forward strand.
GTTAGAAAAGTACTTTGTTTTTCAACCTGTGTACGTGTGGGCGAAGTAGGCGGAAATATTAAAACGGGCACAAAACGTTTGTTTCGCGTACGCTGCGCCGATGCCATAGAAGTCATCGAAGTCTTCTGCAATATAAGCCAACTCAAGGCGACAATATAGATCGTTTTCATTGTGACAAAATCACTTTTATACAAAATTATCACTGTGACTTATATGTGTAGAAGAAGCACTGATTGCACACACCCTTGCCACAACGCTTTACGTCTAAGACTGAATAATAAAAAATCATAGAAATAAACTTTGAGCGTAAAAAGTCGCAATACTCAATTGATTAGTACAAGAACAAAAATGTATCTCACGTCATTGGTTCAAAGAACCCAATAAGTCCAGTCCATTCCAGGCCAGCAACTTTTCAAAAGAACAAAAAAAAAATTATCTGTTACACATACGCGCAATTAACACCTTCAACAACATATACTTTTAGCTGCAAGCAAAGATGTGCTGGCGTTCGCATGTGCGAGGTCATAACAAAACCATGAAAAACTTGCTTGGACCAGTTATGACGTGATTTACTGTATTCATTCATAGAATTCCAAAACAGGGTCTTTACAATTTGGACTTTCACATAACGAAAGTAACAAAGTCAAAAAGTAACGCATCAAACAATAACCTGAACAACATCAAATGGGTTAGGAAGAAAAATTTCAGCTATTGATATTTAGTTTGTGCGCTCAGGACACCCTGTTTCCAACATAATCCCATAGTGAAATGCATACCGAAAACTGCAAATATTTTGCGCTGCACTCAATACCAATCAGTCAACTCTCGTAACTAGCACGATGAATACCATTTTGCTTGGCAGCTGTTTTAGTGGCTTGCTTTTGGCCATGCCAATACTGGGCTTTGTGTTCTTTCCCAGGGGCGGCTCCTATGGCGTTAGTATGCATAATTGATAGCTTAACCTTTTTGCATTACACAAAATCGCTTTCAGTTACTCTCTGCCATTGCCATACCGCTTGATCTGCCGAATCGTAATGTTTACATGGCATTCAACTTTGAGTCAAACTATGGCCTGCCCTCGAATGACTCCTACAACGAATGGATCGATCGGGTGAGTGCATTGCAAAGCTGTTGTATGAAATGCCACAGAAATTTTTTTGCCGCTTGCAGTGGAATTTGGATCAGAACTTTCTAAGCGCAATAGGCAATAATATTACACCAATCAATGGACGCAATGGCGGCGCTTATGATGATGCCAAAGCGCACAAACTACAGGCCACACGTGGTAAATTCTATCGTAGCGTTGTCAACTATCTGATGCTCTTTGGCATGAATGGCACCGCTTGTCTATTGCGTACAATTTGCGAGGTACGCGCATATAATTTAGATGAGTCAAATGGCGTATTGGGCAGCATACTCAAAGTGCTCTTCATGTATGTATATTGTATATGTAATAATGCCAGACATTATAGATAACTTAATTATGCCATTGGGCGTTGTACGTACAAACATTATATTTCTTTTACTATCGCTAACTTCAATAAAAGACCAACTGCTTCTCAGCCGGAGCAGCAAATCGAAGCGAGCGCGCACTCACGTCAATTACATGAGGCGGCATTGGGCGGCGGCAATGATGCTGGGGATGATGATGATGATGACGACAATGACTGTGGCAAGTATCATGCATGGTGTCCACATGGAATTGTCGACATGATAACAACAACATTGTTTTGAATACATATAATTACGTAAATTTTGTAATTGCTAATTCCTTTTTTTGTATTTTGCATTTTGTATTTTGCGAAACAAACACGCAAACAAAACAATACAAAAGTAAAATGAAGTAAAGAAAAATGCTTTTTGTTGTTTGCAAAACAAAAACTGCTAAGCTGAACTCAAGTTCATTCTTTCATTTGTTGTACTTAACACGCTTAAGACGCCTTTAAAAAAAAAACCCACTTGAACAATGCTTGCGCACTCTAATCCTTCATGTCATACTCAAGTTCCTTTTGTGGTATTGGCATGGCTCTGGATTTACACATGTCTCGAAATCAAAGCGGAGTTCTTGCACAAAGCGAAAAACCTCAAAAGAAATGTCGTTATGGACAACCGATTTCTTTGAGTGCGAGAATTCGCATGTGTGTACATTTGCAGAGCGCATTGAAATAAGAATAAGAATAAGGAAAAAAAAGGATAAAAGTTCTTGTTCTTGCGGTGTTTTTGGCAGCTCAGTGATCGCTCCTTCCGTTGCGTCTTTTGTGCTAGCCTGACTGCCTTTCAAAAGTAGAGGGCCAAATACAAAACATGAGTGAGTTTTTTGATAAATTTTCGGTCGGAATTTTTGGAACAATACGAGTTTTTGTTGTGTTGTTTTTGATTGTTTTGTATTGCTTGCAATTACAATTGATTTGATTTTCCGCCTTAAAGGTATTTTATTGTTTTGAACGCCTTCGTTTCAAGCTGCTTTCATACATGAGCATAAAAGCTTAGCTGCGCTTAGACAACGCTTTGAGTTTGACGACTGGTGAGAGAATTACGCCTCTTTTGATTTTTATGGCATGCCCGAAACAGGATTTCAAAGGTTCTGTTGAAAAATGATATGTCAAATAAATTAGGCATAATTAGTTTCCCGAAATTTGTTTGCAGTTTGGCACAGCACAACTTACAAAAGCAAGCCAAAATATTTGGCTTACAACTAAGCTTAACCTGGAAAAACATGCTGCGGCACAGTTCAGCGCTCAGCGCGGCTTAGACCATGATTAAAATGTGCTCGGCTTAAACTGAAACTCAATACGTTCAATCCAGTTCAAATACGCCATGGGCTTTAAATGCTACCAACAAATATCCTTTTTTCAACGTAACAGCTTAGCCACGTTTAATACACAAAGAAATTGTGCGAAATCCACAGCAAAGTATATGCAACGCAACTCACCTGAGTGTGCTGAACTGTGCTGAGTTGCGTTGTGGAAATGATTATGTACGAAAACTCGCTTTCGCATCAGGCAGCGAACAAACGACGTACAACCATCAATCATTGCTTCTAATGTCAGCTTTTATAAAGTTTACTTTACTTTTTCCACGTCGTCATTTTTGCCTCTTCTTTTTATTTCTTTATTGCTTTTCCTTCAGCAGTCTTTCTTGACTACCCATGACTTTAATAAGATTTCCATAATTTGATGCGCTTGTGCATATTTTGAGTCAATTAATGTCAAAAAGTAGTTTTCGCTGGCAACGATCGATCAAAAAATTATGAATGCAGAAAAAAAAAACTAAATGATAATGAAAAGCTGAAAATTCAAATAAAAAATGCAATGTGGCATAGCATAGCAAAAGTTATGAATATGAATGATGATGCAGGGCGCCGTTGCCGCGTCTATTGCGATGGGCAGCATTTGATAAGGTGCGCCGCCGAATCGAGTTGCGTTGCGTTGCGTTGAGTCAAGTCGATTCGGTCGCTTGACTTGACTGACTTAACTTCACTGAACAAAACTAACGAATAAAGGTAAAAATTATGAAATTAAAATAATTTTTAATATTTGATTAAAGTCAAACTGGAGTGTTGATTGACGATAACGAGGCAGAGAGTGTGGGAAATTAGTGAATGATAGTTTTCGTATTAGAAACAGGTTGAAAGAGCGCTTAATGAATGAACAGATCGGGCAGCGTAAACTGATAAGGTGATTAGGCATGATCACAATGACTTTAATGCAAAGTTTCTGAAATTTTGTAGAATTCAAAACGAAAGTTATAAATTTTCAACTAAACTATTATATTTAATCATTATAGATTAACAATGAAATAAAAACGTAAAGAAGACTTTAAAGTTGTGGAAGGAATTCGAGATTTAATAAAATAATAAATGTATGTTCCATAATAATATAACATGTTCTGTTTTCTTATCATATTTCCATTTTACGATATTTTTAAACGATTTCAAAATGATGTATAAAAGTGATAAATTACCAGAGTCTAAATAGGAAATGTCACGTCTTGACCTTCTACTACTCCACCAATTTAGCGTTCTATACAGGTTAAATGGCAGACATCAAGGACATCTTAAAACCAAGCCTCGATTTTTCTGATCTATGTTAGGTATCCCTTTATTTTGAGGAATCTTAACACTTTCCAACGTTGCGTTTCATAAATAAAAATTATTTTTTATTAATTAAAAAAATACTCATTGAATATGTGCGTTTATAAGACGTTTCTTTGACTATTCAAAATATATCTATGCTAAGCTTTGTCGAAAGTCACACCTTATTAATTTTAGTGCACCTGTCAATTAAAACATTTTTATATGCAAAACAATTTGACACGCCTAACATTATAAATTGCACATAATTCAGCAAACGCGTTTTAATTACTCGACGTGCGACCACAAAACAATAACCGAAAACAATTTATGACAGTTGCCATTTACCTTAATCCACATGCAATTTACTTTGTACATAACTTGTACGTACGCATAGATAAAATGCATGTTGTTAATTAACAAACGAACGAACGAAACTGCTGCTTTTTCAGATTCAATTAAACAAACATAAATGTAAACAACAACTGCAACTAAAACGACAACGACAACGACAGCAAAAATGTCGAATTAAAATGTACGCATTTTGGATTAAGTCTAATTAAATAATTATACTTTTGTGCAATATAATAAAATTGCATAAACAAGCATCAAATAATTGCACAAGTCATTTGAATTATGTTATGAGCTGGCAGAAACAAGTAGCTAGAAACAAAATTAAAACCGCAAGCCTTTGACTAAATCATGCATTAAAATTGGCAGCAGCAGCCGTGACACGCCTCGACACGACAAAGGCAAATGAGACGCCTCTGCTTGTTTTTTTTGTTCGTGTGTGTATTAAATGCATTCGTAGAAGCGTGTAATGTATCTGTGTTGATTTATTATTCATTACAGGATCAGTTGTTGACACATGTCACATGTGCGCGTTGAGATCGTGATTTCTGATCCTGCAGAGGCGAACGAACAAGTCAACTAGCGACGCCCATACGGTTAATTTGCTGTGCTCAACAGCTCAACTAACTCAACTCAATTCACTAAAACTGTCAATGGAATTGCCGCATATGGCAACGCATCTTAGTCTTAAGCACTTTGCCATTATAATTTATGTTGTTACGCACAGCGACAAACCTCGGAACAAAACCACTCAAGTGCGCCTCCGACGCATGCATGAGATGCATGAGCAGTCAACGTATGTGTTGCACTGTAATCGTAGCTGCACAACGTGTGCGCAGCTGTGTGCTTTGGGAGTATCTTGAATGTATCTGTAGCAAGCCAAAAGTATCCACAGCACGTAATACATGTGTCTGATATTAAAGAACTTTGGATAGCATGTTTTCAATTTAGTTTCCTTTCAAATTTCGTTGTGTCTACGACTGCAACTAATTACAAATCAATTTGTTTTGGCATTTATTTGTGGTTTTTGTAGGCGCGACAACGGAAGCAGCTTGCAGCACCTGAAGCCGTTTGGGGAATATTAATTGCGACATAACAGTTGGCCTTAAAGTATGCAACAAAAAATTAACTCATCTAATTTATGGCTATAAAATGTTCTAATATATGAATATATAATATATACTTCAGTAAACGAGTAAAAATACGCAAAGCAAAAAAGTACAATGCTTGCTAAATCGGTATAATAACAGAACAGTAAGAGTCAATTTAACAGCAGCATTACAGAGAAGACAAACATTTAACAGTCATAGTCATTTCTTTTTGCAGCAAGTGTAGCCCTTTTGGAAGGGAGTTTGAAAGGTTCTAGGCATGCCGAAAAGTGACAGGAGCTTGTCAACGCAATTTGAAAGAAATTGGTAGGACAGCGCCATGCCATGAGTGAATGACAGTTGGTAGACCTGGTAGATCGATTTCCTACTGGGTGGCTTATAACAAGCAAACTCACTTCTATTAAAAGACAAACTCACATAATATTATATACATATAAAAAAGCAGCTAGTATTTTTGGCTATGAAATAAATGGTATTCTTTTTTGTGTGTGTGTGCACATGAAATAAAGCTCAGACACATAAGTAAAATCGCTCTTGTTATCTATGCGCACGAAAAACGCTTTGTAGCAACAAAGACACAGAGACTAATTACCAAAGTGATAAGAGCACCGGATAATAATCTAGACAAATTTATCAAACACGCCAGAGTCAAAAAAAAAGGAAAAGGAAAAGGGAAAGCAAATGCGGGTCGCATATATAAAAAATTATAAGCTTAGATAACACAAATACACATGCAGAAAGGTTGTACTTACACACATGTACATAAATAATAAAAATAAAAAGAGAAAAAAAAATGAAAAATTACAGAAACCTAAAAAGAAAGAAAAAGGATAACTGACAAGGCAGACAACTGACAGACAAGCGTCCTGCGATTGAGAGCAAGCAAAGCACAACAAAAAAAAAAAAAAATCTGAGATATTTGTTATATTTAAATGTAGACAAACACGCATAAAGCAGAAAAAACAACTAAACTGATATGTATCTCAGACACATATGAGGCGAGTCAGTGTGTGTAAAGGTGAGGCAAGCCGGAAGCATGGCAGCGCCTTGAAAAAACCAACAACAAAAACAAAACTGAAGCAACAATGCGAAAAACCACAACACGCCCAAACTTTGACACGACGCGTCGTGAAGCGAATGTGTTGGCGGCGGCAAAGCGATGAGCCACGCCTGCTTACACATAACGACATGTCCTGACGCTTTTAAGCATATGCATAAATGTACAACAAGCGTAACATAACACAGCCATGAGTCGTAGTCCTTCGGCTTAGGTTGGAGTTTGAAGTTATTTTGCGGTGCTCCGTGATGCCATTAACGCAAAGATATTTTGTCAGCTAACGGCAGGTGGTGAAGGTTGACTTGGGTTGTTTGGCTGATTGGTTGGTTGGTTGGTTGGTTAAATAAAGATTGAGGGCAAACAACATTTGGCTTTTGCGTCACACAAAGAACATGACAAGACAGACAAGTACAAAACATGTAAATAAACTTGCATATTATTCAAGCCAAGCCCCTCCAAAAGAAACATAAAGCACCGTTTGGAGCGACTTGATTTCTCAGGCACAAACTTCACTTTACAAATCAAACAAAAAACAAAACAAAAAACCAATGCCAAGAAATGCTAAGCAAAATAAACAAACACATGGCACACCTGTCCCAGTTTGCACAAATGCTGCTCAGATTTCAGCACTTTAGCACTTCAGCGTCCAAATGCATTTCCTGGCCGCGTTGTTTGCACAGTATGCGCCAATCAAGAGCAACATCAAGTAGTAATGGAAAATAATAAAACAAACTATCGTTGGAAATTAAACGCCAAACCGCATTCGATAGCGCAAAATTACTGCGTCGACAGCGCAGCCAATATATCACCTTACAGCATCCGCCGACTGTATGAATGAATGAACGAATGAATACGAAACCGGAGCCCAGGAGTGAAGCGACCTGACAACAACCTGACAACGGCCTCAAATTATTATTATTATTATTTAGTTGTGCATGTGTATGTGTAAGCCTGCCGCATGAATCAACCACAACATACACACCTACTTCCGATCATCAACCAACAAGCACGTCATGCCTTTGAATGCCTTCTGTGTGTGTTTGTGTGTATCTGTGGCAAACTTGAGCTATCTGAGCCGCAGCCGTACCGTAACGTAGCAACTCAGCTTGGCTTTAGCCTGTCTAAGGATAAGTGCGGCTAGCCACAATTAAAAGGAAGTGTATAAGCAGCAGCAACTTACTGAGGAATTGCACTGAGACTCTGAGCCACTGAGGCACTGATTTGACGCTGATGATAAGTGTTGACGTATTGGTTTACAACAATTTGCTTTTGAATTATGCACAAAGAACATTTGCGTTCAATGACTGTTAATAATGCCATGTAAGATATTTCTTGCAAATACTTACAACGCTCAGTTAGATTTTAGTTTAAGATACATTTGTATTTGATTTTAGTTGAAGATATTTTCGATTAGTTTGTAAAATAAGAATTATTTGTGCGTGTGGCAATCGTTTTGATAGTAATCAATAAGATTTAAGCAAGGGAGCGAATTCTAAGCGGCAGATGGCGCTTTAAGAACTTTAGTATGAAGAAACGCTAATAAATAATTCTGTTAGAGCTTTTGTTCCTACTCTAACCAAGAGCAAAGGGGTTGGAGTTATCCATGACAACCCAGTACTGTGTTCCAGAGATCGGAAGAGGTTTTAATTAGCATTCAGTCTCCAATCAATGCCAAAGCTTATGTCTATGTTGTAGCTTCGAATTGGCACCTGTGGAAGTACATCTTTGGGCAGATTGCGATACAATGTTTTCAGGAGCCGCTCCAGAGAGTGGATCTTAATGCAAAAAATAAGAAAAATATTATCATTCAACTAATAAACAACAACAAATATCAACACTTCTAACTTGTCTAACCTTTGCGCTCCTCCCCTTAAAGTTGTTTTACAAATTTTAAGCATTAGAAAATGTTTTGGAGCACTTTAACTTCAACCCCTACTTAGCTACCCTCGTGAATACAAGCAAAAATAATCGATTCTATTAAATAAATGAAAAAAATACATTTTGCCATGTAAATCTAAACTAAAATCTATAAAATTACCAATTGAATAGCACAATCAACGTAAGGAGAGCAAAAATAAAAAATTGACATTACGGAAATGTTAAAAAAAAAATTCGCTTCCTTAAAACAAAACAAAATCTCATTCGACTGTTCGCAAAACAGAAAAAAAACCGGATGTAAATGCCCAGCTGCGCAGCAATTGTCATCAATATAACAACAACGTCAGAAAAAACTACAACAACCATAAAAATTATTTCAATAACGGATGTAAAATAAACCACAAGAGATCGATTACCTTGCGCACTGACCAAGCGACGACAGATGCAGGTAGACTCACTGCCTGCCTGCCTGCTTGCCAAAGCCACTCACAGATACATTTATGTAGATACATTTTTTTCATATCATTTTTTTATGTGCACTTTTTTGCATACTAAATATGAGTTAACAATACAAATGATGCTGACCAATAACACATTTACACACAAAAAAAAAAAAAAAATTAAGTAAAGAAGTTAAAGATAAAAACCAAATCATAACAGATACGCAGATACATGCCAAAAAAAAAAGTTCGAGACAGCTGCCAATATGCACGAAAAAAAGGATTAAACAATTTATGTTATGTGCAAAAAATTGCAATCCTTTTTACAACGAAACGGTTTAAACTGCAACAACAACAACAAAGTGTAAAGTTTGAATTTATATAAACGAGCAGATACATTTTGTTTTCTGTGGCAACTGCGCACGCCAGCGGCACATGCAAAGCGAGTCTATCACCTGGCACCAAAAGCTTTAAAGACAACAACAATGAAACAAACCAAACAAAAACAAAAACAAAAACAAAAACAAGAAGAAGATGAGGCAAGAAACTGGTCAGATTACAACTTTAATTGGCAATTGGTCGGCGAGCGAACGTTTAAACGGTTTTTTTCGGCTGTTATTATTTTTATTGTTGTTATTGAGGACTTGCAGTCGAAGGCAGGCACGCAGCCGGCAAGTTGGCAAATCGCAGTACTGCGCAACTGCAACATGCGTCGCCAAGCGCTCGAGGGAGTTATTAAGGCATTAAGACTCATTTTTATGCGATAAAAAAAGATACGGCCGCACAATAACAATGCAGACTGCGACGCCAACTGCGACAGAGGCTGAAGCTGTAGCTGAAACAGATTACACGCATAATGCGTTCTACTCATAAATGTGTTGATATTATTACAGTTAAATGCGATGATGCTTTTTAAATTGAATTTAAAAATTTAACTTTTCTTTTTCTACCGCGCTCTTTCGCCCGCTCTCCCTGTCTTTGTCTTTCTCTTGGCCTTAACTGCGCATCAACTGTTGTCATAATTGGATTTGAAAGCATTTTGGTTGAATTGCATGCAATTTGCAAACTATAATGAGTCTTAATACATACGAAAGTTAATGAATTTTTGTGCGTAAGCGAAATTATTGCAAACGATTTCGATTAAAGTAACAAAAAGTGCAACGCTGACACAGTTTCCACGTTTAGCTCCATTGTGGTTGGACAAAAGTTGTACTATAAATAATAAAAACAACTTCCACGAAGTCGTCATCATCAACATTGTCTCACTGACCAGAATTTCTGCAGATTCATCAAATGCAGCCGGCCTCATATAACTGCAATGACTGCAACAAAAGGCAAAGGCAAAATACGCCTACGAGTGCACAAAAAACTTGAGACAAAGAAATGCGCCTCGGTTGGCCAAAGGAGACACACAAAGTCAGCCAAATTGCGTGCATTGTGCGTGCAAAGGCCAACAGCGTCTTGACAATGTCCTTGCCAGCGGCGCAGCTACCATTAATCACCATGAAAAGCTGCAATTCTTTCGGTACATCGAAGCCTAAATGGACGAAATATATATTTGGCAGTAAAAATACAACTCAAATACAAATGGCATAAAAATTTTATGTGTAACTTCACACCAAGTGAAAAACCAAGATACAAATGACACTTGCACACGGCACAGACACAAACACAAAGGTCATTTATTGTTGTCTTTGTTATTGTATGGCGAATGCATAAAAGAATGTTAGTTTTTCAAATGTTCGGCAAAAAACAAAAGCAAAATTTAGGAATAGTTTTGAAAATCATTTAAGTTGCGTTAGACAGAAATTAAATGACGTTTTGTGGAGCAATTACCAGGTGTAAAAATACCTAAAGGCGTGGACTAATTGTACACGAACACAAATTTAAACTGCAAGCGTAACAACAAAAACAACAACAACAATTGAGTGCGAAACAATTGAAAGTCATGGCAAGTCTGACCAGCAATTTTGTTCGTCTGATTTGACGTTTGCCGCCGCACGACGGGACATAAATTTCAAATTCACTTCAAATTCACTTCGAATTCGTTTGAATTTCGTTTTCTCATTTAATCAAAGCCCAATTGCCACAAAAGTGCGCGTGAGAGTCCTTTGGCATTGCTTTGTCCTGTTGGGCTTTGTTCAGAGTGCGCTTGATGTCGGTTATTTTGATCGTTTGATCGACGGCGCCATTATTGCTCGGCTACTGAAGCGTTATTAATGCAGCAGTCAAAGCCGACAGAAGCGACAACAAAGGCAACAACACAATTTGATTTGCGTCGCTCCTTATGCGATTGATGTATTGAAGTGCGCTGATTGAGCTGAGAAGCAAACTATTAATTCACTGTAAAAATATGCCAACAAAAACAATAAGGCACTGAAGGCATTAAAGCAGTAAAAAATGTGTACGAATTTCACCTCAAATTATTTAGAATCAATCAGCTATATGATAAATAAGTTGGAAGATCTTAAAAGTAATATGAAAATGGAACTACATAATTAAACTCAGATACCTCTATCTATCATATTAATTCGTGAAAGTCACTCGATATAGCGCTATATACTACCCAAGGAACTATCATTAAGTTATGCATATATCATTCCTATAAGAGATCCGAGAAGCATCACATCCGAACTGTGCTCCAACGTTCATGTAACTATTGTTCCTGTTTGCAGTCCTTTGGAAAATGAGATTCTGCTTTTATGTAGGCTCATCCTGAGCTTGATTCAGTCTCTTTACTTCGGAGCTTCTGCAAGTAAATGCGACGGTCTGAAGCAGCCATAAGATAAGATCTAATTATAGTAGATTTTCATATCGCCGTGACTGCTCTTGAGTTATAGATGGACTTTCGATAAATGCATGTAAGTCAAACTGTTCTTAATAGTCTTAAAGGAGACTAAATCGCCAATTTCCAAGGAGCGATTCCCGATAGACAAGTTGACGCATGTGCATTTCAAATTTGACGCACTGTCGGATTAACATAGCAACAAACCAAAAAATCTCAATTAATATACAATTACGTTTTTAATACATATAATTCGTATGCCGCAACGAAATCATTATAAAAAAAAAACAGAAACAAAAATCAACTCAAATTCAGACATGAGAAAATTCACCTGTCCTCACGGATTTCGCCTTCTAACTTGACTTAAATTAATACTTAAGCTGAAGAACGTAGACAGTCGAACCATACATGCATACAAAAGGCAACGATAAAGACATATTAAATCGTTTGGTTGTGTAGAATGAAGCGCATACGAAATAAAATTCCACCTGCAGATCACAGACACAAAGCATTAAAGACTATAATAATCCCATCAACATTTTTGGATACGCTTGGCAAGTGCAAACGTAACAAAACCATTCGTTGGTCAAGTCGGTCACACGGGGAGCAAACAGGCAAGGCAGGCAGGCAGCGGCACGCAGACAGGCTCTCTTGCAGGCTGTATGAATGGTCAAATCCGCCACCGATCGAAAGGGCACATAAACCGTGAAGAAAATGTGCTTTGCTTACGTTTGTTGTGTCGTTGGAATGACGCTTCGTGTTTGAATGAGCAAAAGATGTTAATAATGCGAATGAACTGAAACAGACAAGACACGACACGAAATCGAGCGTTACACATTTGTCTGTCGGTCGGTCGGTCTGTCGGTCGGTCTCTCATTCTGTGAGTGTGTTTAAAACTGTGAAGTTATGCATTTGCACCTGTAATTTTAATGCCTCTTGTCCAGCGTCAATTTACCCCTCAATGTTGATGAGCAAAGCGCTGAAATTTCTTGATTATGTCTTATAATTAAATTGAAGTTGTACAAACTTTTTTTTTTCGTACAAAAAACAAAAATAATTTAGTAATGATAAAACTATGTTGCTGCTTTTATGAATGCTTGATGATGTCAGTTATAATTCGTTTCATTAAATTTACATTTATAAGCATTTTTTTCGACGATAAGATAAATTAATGAATGTACATTTTTTCTTCTCACTAATTTCAACGACGACGACGACGACGGTGTGAAATTATGCAGACTTTGTTTTTTACAATGAATAACAACAAAAGGAAAAAAAAAATTGAATGAAAAAGAAAATAAATGAAATTTTAATATATTTCATTCAAATACGAGCAAAAGATGCAAAGCAAAGCAAAACCAACAAGTGCAATAAAGGAACTCATCGGTGGTGCGGTGCATGTAACATGCATAAAAGACGAATAAATCAAAAATCACAAAAAGCGATTGTATGCAAAAATTCCGCAGGTGGTCACAATCGATGCGACGCTCTATCTGTCCGTCTGCCTAGCTATACATGCTGTCCGTCTGTTTAACCAGCCATTCATTTGTTCGTATGTGTGTGTGTTTGCCTTTGTATGCATTGGACAAATTTAAATGCGCTCAACTTGTGCCGGTTTGCCTGCCTGTAAATACACGACGGCGTCGACGACAACGTCAAGTTAAGCTGACTGACTGTCACACGAGTGGCGAGTGGCGACCAGCAAACCGGCCACTGGCCGTGTCCAAGCCACGCACACACACACAGAGACACACAGGTACAAATACGTTGGACAACGCTATTTATTAAGCCGACAATAGCCACACGTCGATATTCAAATAGTTTGCGGAAAATCCTTTCATTGTTCGTTCGTTTGTTCGTTCGTTCATTCGCTACGTCCATGGCACCTTCAGCAAATCGCTTTGATGGAGTACGCGGACACATCTGTATGAGCTGGAAAAAAAAAACAAAATATGTTAAAAAAAAAAAACAACTTTAAGCATGCAGAGGATCTACAACTTACTCTATTGTACTCATGCGCAAGAATGCAGCTGTGGTCCATTTGTATGCGTGTGTGTGTGTGTGTGTGTGTGTGGTATGCTGTTTTTCCTTTATCCTTTGTTATTTTGCAGTGTTTGTTGTACATTGTTGCAAAAGTCTGCACCGTTAACATTGTTGAGGTATTTTAATTTAAGCCCAACGTGGGAGCATCGATCAAAGGCATAAACATATACATATGTATGTATATATATGTGTGTGTGTGTGGCATGTGTCACAGGTCGTTGTCAAAGAGCGATTGTAAATATTATTGAGTTATTTATTTTGTAAGAACTGTACTTCAAAAAGAATGGAGCAACAGGCACAGAGACAAGAACAAAACCGCTATAAAGATATGCCATGCATTGCCATGTCATGTGCCAACCAAACCAACGCCCAGACACTTGTAGTTTGGAGTAGACTTATTGTAGGTAAAAAAATCTAAATCGCACTTACCTAAAATGAAAAAGAAAGAAAATTGCATTAATTAAGTAAAAAATAACTTTGAAAATATTTCAAAATGCATAATCAATTTCTACTTCAGCATAGACAGAAGACACTAATGGACAGGCATTTTCAAAAGGTTCCCACCCTCTCTCTTTAATAAATACAAATGCAAGTGCACTTTGGCAAAACTATATTTTTATGATTTAATAGAAATGCTTTTACAACTGTCCAGCCGACCGACCGAATGGCTGACTGGCCAAACGATGAACCACTCAGACTGTATGCATATTTGCTGACTGCCAAAAAGGCAAGCAAATTTTATGCGGCTTGCCGTAAACAAACATTTTGACTACGCAAAAATTGTGTTTTTTTTTAAAGATACAAGACTAAAAGCCTATGTAGCAACCTGTTATCAGTCGACATGTTTGATTGCAATTTGAAAATATGAGCAGCTAATGGTTGCCGCCGCTAAACGACTCAACTCGAGTGCAGTTGTAATTGCAGGCTTTGCGCCAAGGCGGAGGGGGGTGGGTGTCGTACGAAACCATTTGACTGCAGAATATGCAAAAGGACACTCGTTCGTTTTGCGTATAAAAGAACAGCTATACAGACGGACAGGCAGACAACTCGTCGATTGCAACTCATTTGCATGCGATTGATGAGTTGTTACCGCTTTTCATTTTTTTTGTTTCATGTTAATGAAAAGGACTGCAAACGCAAAACTATTAAGGCTGCTTTCTAAGCGGACTGCCGAGTTGTACTGACGCTTAATGAAAAGCTGCAAATGTATTGAATGAGTGTCAAATTGAATTTGCATATTACGACATAACCTCAAATTTTTCAATCTCCGTCAGCCGCAAGCCAACGCAGGTTGTTCAAGAGCCAAATTCGTTGTAGTCGCTGGATTATTTGAATATTCAATAGCATTAGGCAGCGTGAATGGAAGACTTAACTAGAAGCAATTTCGATAGCGCACCATCGACCGGGCCAAAGTCAAATGCACAACTGCCAAGTAGAAGAGCAGGCGGGTGTGCATAATAGGCATGGCGAAAATCAATTGATCTAGAAAAATACTCTCAATTCAGAATAATGAGAGTTTTAAAATCATATAAATGAAAAGATCACTACAAACCTTACCTTACGAACATAAATTGCAAAACGAGACAAGTGACGCCATGTTTGAGACTCCTCGGTACATGTACGAAGTCGGTTTATTAAAACGCATTACGAAATTATATTAATCAAACATATTAAACAACACAAAATATACTTAGCAGTTTAGATAAGTGATCTTCACTATAATTAATTAATGTAATTAACTTGAATTAAAAAAACCTTTGAGTTAAATTCACAAATGTTACAAACGCGGTGACGCGCAAATGCAAAACTAAAGTAACGGTATTTTCATTTTGACAAGATGCATGAAGAAGAATGACAACATCACACAACATATAAAGATATTTGGCAATTACAAATAAAAGAAGAAGAAATACAATTTATAACAATATATTGTATTTTTTACAAAGTTATTAAGCATTTCGGCAACTACTCCTCCATCTTTGCAGTAGACGCAGCAGCTTTACTCGTACTTGCCGCTGCAGCAGTCGAAGCCATCGCACTGTGGTGTTTGGCCACCGCTTGTTGGGCCTTGCTGAGTGTAATGTGTCCCTCTTTTGCACGACCCCGCAACTCACTTTCCACATTCTTATTTACGGATTTCGATATAACCTGCTTGATCTTTTGCTGCTCGGTGAACCTCCCTTTTTTGGCCTGTATGGGCGCATCTGAAATAATAATTGAGTGCGTATTAGGGTTAAATCCACTTCGACGAAATTTATGTCAACTTACTGTGCCTGCGTGTGAACTTTGCAGAATTCTTCCCCTTTTGTTTCTTCTGTATGCTATCCGGCAGTTTTGTCTTCTTGAACTTGCCTTGAACCATCTTGTTGCTTTTCAACGAATTAAATTAATAAACAAAAATGCAAAGAAAAGTCTAAAATTTAGAACGCAGAAAGCGTGTTTTGTTATGCTGCTTCTTCTTATCATTGTTATTGTTGAGACTAATACTACATTGTCTTATGTGATATTTAGGCTTGTTATGCCATAGGAGTATGTAATATTCAGTTCCGAACAATGTTAATATGTTAACATGACTGTTTAACATGTATGTTGGCAACATGGCACGAACAGGTAAATGTTAAATCGGTTAGCTGTTAGCAACAGATGGTGGGTTTTATTACCATGATGTTAAGCAAACTGTAAAGCGTGCTGTTGTGCATCTTCTTCTTAGCTTAAATAACAGTCACAGGAACCCAGTTAGTTTTTAGACGACGAAAAGGTTGGTGATGTACAATCTGTAACATGACCAAACTTAATTTTTTTTTTTTTTGGTCATGCCAGAGATTCGGGCTTATAGATTAAAACTGGCAATTCAATTGTTTTGCTTACCGATCCAAACAGGTCTAATGTAAAAATGGTTATTTGAGTGTTTTCAAAAATGGTTGGATTTGATTGTGTTGAGTTCATATATAAAATATTACTAAATTGATTTATAAATTCATCGAAAAATATAACACTTTTAGTATTTAACCATTCGCTTCGATTTCCTTGTAGACTTCTCGCTTGTACTCGTCTAGGCCGCCTTCGATAGCGCGCACTGTGCGATTGCCGCACACCCACAATTCCTTGCAAACAACTTTGATTAGACGCTCGTCGTGAGAAACCAATATTACGCCTCCCTGTAATCAAATCACTTTATCAATTCTTCAAAACAAGTATATTCAAGTAAATGCGCACCTTGAATGCGTTTATGGCGCGGCCAAGTGCATCGATCGTTTCGATATCCAAGTGATTGGTCGGTTCATCGAGTACGAGGAAGTTAGGCTCAGCTGAAGGCACGCAAAGAATATTGATTATGCTTTGGTTAGTTCATTTTGATTACCACTTACCCATGCACATTTTAGCCAACGCTACACGAGATTTCTGACCACCAGACAAGCTGGCAATGCTCTGCAACGCCAACGTGCCTGATATGCCGAAGCTGCCCAACTGCCGGCGATACTCTTCGTCTGGTCGACCGGGGAAGAGCTCAGCCAACACGCCCACGCACGTCACATTCATGTTCAGATGGTCGACGTGATGCTGCGCAAAGTAACCAATGCGCAGACCACGGTGAAGCACAATATTTCCGTGTATGGTGCTCAGTTGGCCGACAATGATTTTTAGAAGAGTAGATTTACCAGCGCCATTTTCACCAACCTAAGTTGAAATCAAATAAATGAATTTGGTTCGAAATAACACCAGTCAAGCTATGCGTTCTTACAATGCAAATTCGGGAATCCGAGGTGGCCGAAAGACTAACATCTTTGAAGACGGGCAGTGGATCATCGGGGTTGTATCGAAATTGTATTTCGGAAATAGCCAATACAGGTGGATTAAGTGGCTCCACATCAGGGAACTTTAGTGTCACCACGGTCTCCTTCTCCACAGGCTTCAACTCGGGTCTATAAGGCATACATTCTTGTTAATATTTAAACATAAATTATTTACTTTTTTTTACTCACAGCTTCTCCAACATTTTGATTTTTGATTGCACAGAAGACGCACGATTAGCATTATAACGAAACCTATCAATGAATTCCTGTACGTGCGCACGATGCGCCATTTGTGCTTCATATTCGCGGCGTTGTGCCTTCATTTTCTCCGTTTTGGTCTTGTCGAATTGTTCATAGTTGCCCTTGTAAGCCTCCAGCAGCTGGGAATGCAAGTGTACGATGTCAGTAGGCACCGTGTCGAGGAAGTTGCGGTCGTGGGAGACAACCAGTATGGTTGTTGGCCACGTCTGCAGATAGTTCTCCAACCAAATGATTGCTTTAATGTCCAACATGTTCGTCGGCTCATCAAGTAACAGCAAATCGGGCTTTGAAAAGAGAGCACGTGCCAGTGCCAGACGCATACGCCAACCACCGGAGAATGAA
Organism: Phortica magna; assembly: GCA_037044515.1. Lineage (NCBI taxonomy): Eukaryota > Metazoa > Arthropoda > Insecta > Diptera > Drosophilidae > Phortica > Phortica magna. The sequence goes on from JBAMBP010000415.1 coordinate 595,535, forward strand.
CGGGTCGGCCTCTGCTGCATATCCGCATCGAAACCGAGACCCTTGAGTATCACAGATGCACGCGCCACTGCCTTGTCCGCCTCAATGTTTTGCAACTGAGCGTAAGTTTCACTTAGCTCTGCACTTAGTGCCGCGTCCTGCACACCGCTATTCAACTGCGCTAGTATCTCTTTTTCACGAGTCAGTAAATTCGTTCGTACCGAATCGCATTCGAGCACGCTCTCCACGGCGGATGTGTCATCACCGACAACCTCCTGCTCGACGTGCAAAACGGAAATGTGCGACGGAATTTGCAGTTGACGCTCCGATATCATTCGCAGCAGCGTTGTCTTGCCCAGTCCATTGCGGCCAACCAAACCGTAACGACGACCAAACGAGAGCAATAAATCGGCATTTTGTAGTAGAACTCTGCAAGTTTTAACCATTTTGTTAACTTCAACTTGTTTAAATTACAAATTACGCACTTATCACCAAAGGCCAAATCGAAGTTCTCGATTTTTATATCCATGGAACGGTTAACGCCCTTTTGGTCCATTTTAATATTCTTCTTGTTTGTTACCTGAGATGCAGTGGCAGTTTGTAGCTTTACTGGAGCCACAACTTGTTTAAATGTCTCCTGACGCTTTTCTTGCTTTTGCTGAAGTTTAGCCTCCGCCTTCTCCAGTTTCCTCGAGTCGACTTTCTGCATTTAAGCAAAATCGATAAGAAATCATGAGCTGAATTTAGAGAGATGTTTATAGTAATACGAACATTTATGTTATCCTTGTTGACAACCCAAATACTTTGCATGTCCTTGTCCAAATCTGCCATGTTCTTCGACATTTCACCGAGGTTAACGGGCGCATTTAATACTTTGCGTTCCTCATTTTTCGTGTTCTTCTTCATTATGTTGTAGAACTCCGTGCAAAGCTCACTAAAATTAACAAACAATAAAGCTATTTTGCATTTTAGTTTTCAGCTCACTCACCGTATGCTATCTTCCGATCTATCGAGATTGACACTCTGCAATATATCGCCCACAGCATCGAAGATATCGTCCCGGTTTTCAAACTCGTCAATGCTGCCGGTAAGCACACCTGCAAAATTTGCAAACCTGCTTAGAACACCTGCCAACACACACACCATCACGCACAAGCACCCAGTTTGAAAGCTTGGTGCATATGTTGAACAACCTACCCTCAACGTAGTCCTTGAGCTCATTGTCCATGGCTGGAAACTCGCGTTTAAGTATTCCCTTAAACTGACTCATGATGCCGCAACTTATTTTTCAAAAACGTGTCGCTCAAATGACGAGAATTACACGCGACGCGAAGAAACTTTCTCAACCAGTCACTCACACTCGCCGTCACCCCGCTGTTAAACCTTGTTGGTGCTGTCGCGCGCCCTTGAATAGCAAAACACCAATCTACCGCCGCTCCAACTTACAACACTTTTAATAGATTGATTTATTGCTATTTTCTATCTGAGGGGCGCAATGAGACTCGAAGAAAAGGAATTTCCTAAAAACAGTGCTGCCTTTCGTGGAATATATAAAAATACACTAAACGAGCGGCAACCGAAATTCTGGCCATTTTCATTGTTATTTTCAGCAATTTATTTGTTTCAATTAAAGCTGTTGGCTCAGTGTTTCGGCCGGCTACTTAAGACTCTTCAGAAGGGAAATTTACTGAAAAATGCCAGCAACGGTTATATTAAAAATAGTGCTACGAAGTAACACAATATAACGCCTTTGCAGTACTAGTTGGAATCTTGGCGCGAAAACTTTATTCAAAATCTAAATAAAACGATCGCAATTAGATGATTGTGAAAAAATATTGTATATTTTCATCAAATAAATTCATAACATAACAATTCAAAATTAAAACTATCTGCTATTCATAAAAAATAATGAAAAAAGTAAATCAAATGCATTAGAAAAATAACAACGCTTTTTGTATAAATAAATTTCGGAACAAATCATGCGTTTTGCACGATTGTAGAATAAAACAATTGAAGTAAGCTGGAATTACCTAAATTAATTTGTTTGTTTTGCATAAATAAGTATTAATAATAATCGATATCGATAGTAAGCTAAAAAGCAGTATTAACTTACACAATACATTTGTTCATAACAATAATTAATTCTAGCATGAGTGTATCACCGTTAATCATTTACAGCTTAAAATTAAAGACGTAAACCTATACAGAGATGGATGGGCATGCTATTTACAGTCGAAATATACGTTTGCATTAAATTACAATTTCTACAACGACATTGTTCCGCATTCCAACTAATGGAAGCGGAACCAAGTGGAGTAGAAGTCTAATTTGTATTGGTTTTGCGTTGTCGAGCGCCACGTCCAGCCAATAAATATGTTAAATCGATTGGCGGCTCTTGCGCCGTATATGCGTCAAGGCATTTAAGCTTAACGGTATTGAGAACATTCTCCAAGCGTGTTCGTTTCTGTTTAAGCACCTTAAAGAAAATTGTAAAATTCATTAGCATTTATAGTGGAATTCGTTTATTTAATTGGCTTACCTGGCCAGTTGGTTGAGTCGGCAAAAAACCATTCTGTGCTAAGGTACTCTTGCGGGTTGTAGCCTGTGGCGTTTTGTTCAACTCCTGGCGCGTTGGCGTCGCAGCTGGTGTTAGTGGTCCTGCTGTCAGCTCAGGTCCTACGGATTTCTGTCTCTTCGACTTCACCATAATGGGATTTACATCGTGTGGCTGTTGTTAAGAGTGTATAATGTTTAATTATGTGATTGTTTGTTGTTTCAGAGCCGAACTCACCGCATATGTTTTGGAGATTTTTAACTTTACTGGAAACTTTCTAAATGCATAACCTTTTGTAACCGTCGGATAGTTGGCCTTCGCTTTTGAGAAGAAACGCGCTGTCTTGTCCACACGCAACTCGCAGATATAGCAATGATCCTCATCAACGCACTCGATGGGCCTGCCCTTACAGAATGTTGTACGATCTAATACCCAGCAACGGCCAATGACCAACTCAATGGGTACGACTTCGTAGAGCGATACACGCACAACTTCATTTGGATAAAAACGACGCGATGGCTCGTGAAAAGTCTCGTGCGGACGTAGAAAATGATGGCCAAATATGAAGCGTTTGCCCTCCTCATTCTTCCACAAATGCTCCACGCGAAATATATCACATTCCTGGTAGTCAATAGCGCCAATAGTCTCATAGGTATGCTTTTGACTAGGCACGACATTGCCATCGGCATCTTTGATGGGTATATCGCGCAATACGTACACGGCATCGCCCTGGCGCACCTGTAGTTCACCACGCATCAGCGACAGATAGTAACGATGACCCTCTTCAGTGTAATCGTCCAGCGGTATCTCACGATCAACCACGCGTGGCTCACAGCGCTCGCACATGTAATTATCCGCATTAATGTCTGCTTTAGTGCACTCCGTGTGCTGCCAAACCATGCAATGACTACACTGTATCATTAGGCCCTCATCCTTGTACAGGCCACAAATGCAGCGTATTATATCCTCAGTTGTATTCAATGGCAACAATGACAGCTCAGCAACTGTTTCCATTGGCACAGTCACAGGCTTTGGTTCATGCGTTTCTTCGACTGGTTTCATATCAGTTGTTTCCGGCGTTTCTGTATTTCGCTGCGCCGCCACTTGTGCCTGCTGACCAGCCTCGAAACCGCGCAACAATTGCTCATCACCAATAACTTCGAGTATATGTGCATAGTATTCCTGTTTCTTGCCATTATATTCTTTTATTAGCGCATCTAAGCCACTTATTTTCGCCTTATCCTCAACGTGTAATTGTCGCGATTCGGAAAATATCTTTTGCATGTCCGCATCAAATTCATTTGGTGTTTTATAATGTCCTTGCTCGATATTAGTCTGCACAGTCTTCAGTTCCAGTGGCGTTTGCTTCTGCGCCGACTTCATGGCCTTCTTCTTCTTGTTGCCGCCAGTATTAGCCGAAAGCACCAACGTGGTAAGCGTTACAGTTTCATCGTCGGGCGCTTTGAGTTCCTCGAGCGCCACACATATATCACGCAGTATCACAGCCATTTTTGCCATTTTCTCGACTTCAGGATCTTGGCCGGCTAGTGTCAGACCGCGTGTTTTCATATTGCGTGACGTGCACAGCGCAGATATTTGTGCGGCAAGCGTTGAAGCCGGCGTCGAGGGCCGACGTTTGGCAATGATGCTGTCCGGTGGCGTAGGCGTTGTGCTGCCTTGCGGCGTAGGTGAACGATGCATAACGCCATTGCTGCACTTTTGCTCGCCACGTTTAGCCTTAGCACGACGAATCTGTTGGATACAAATATGTTTTAGTGATAAGCATAATGATAAAACGAGCTATAATAATTACCTTTTCAAAATTGCGCACGAGAAATATATTTAGCTGCTTAACCAACTTCTTCTCCTTCTCGGAAAGTTGCTGGACACGCGCATAAGCGATGTCTCTAGTCTGCTGCTGCGCGTTTTTGCGTGCCTTGTGCTTGCGCTGGCGCCCCTTAAGTGTATCCTTCGGCAAGACTTCGTTCGGCTAAAGTCAAGCGAGCAATAAACAATTAATGTTGCAATAAAAATAAAACCATTTTCGCTCACCTTGTGCTCAATGGGCAGCGGCTTGACGCGCTGCGATTTGCCGCCAATGACGCCGCGGCACTGCGGCGTATTACAGCGACATGGCTGGCCCTCCGATGGATTGAAAAGCGAAAAGTTATAGTCGTAGGTTAGTTCCTCGCCTTCTTTGATATTGCGTTTGGCAAAAAGCACCATGCGCGACAAGCCATTGACCGACCATTTTTGCATTTCGCAGTTCGGCTCGCACGAGTGATTCACAAAGCGGCAATCGCTGCCCATGCGCTGGCCGTCAATGACCAGACCGCCATCGAGATGCAGACAATAGTGATGCGTGTCATTCAGATACATTGTGCCCATGCGATCTTTGAACTCACGCTCGGTGACCACTTCGCCGACATATTCCAGTATATAGGTGCCCTTGACGACTGGCAACTTTGTGCGCACGCCCCAGCCCTTGTTCTCGGTCATGAAACGTTCAACGCCGGGCGCCACATCATGTCGCTGTATCATCTGGTTGCGGCACTTATCGCCCGCCGGACAATTTGTGGGCGAGCACTCTGTGTAGACCATGCGATTCAGACAATTATCGCCGCAGCCAGCGTCCGGTTTGCAATTGCAGACGGGATGATCGAAGCCGGCCATGTTCGGACGCATGGACTCCGCGTAGACATTCGTGCGTATTTTGCGATAATTCCACGAGGGCACCGTGTTGCGGCCAGGCAGCTTTGAGTGCTTGTAGGCCCACCATATATCGTAGGGCAGCTCAAAGTCCAGCGCTGTGCGTCGAAAGTAGCTTTCGCAATACGGTGGCGGCGGCAACAAGGTGCCATTTGCCGTGCTATGCGAGTCGCTGCTACTCTGCTTATCTGCCAACGTTGTTGACGTGGCCAACTTTTCATTTGACTTCTTGTGCACGCGCGGCGGTGGCATCTCGAGCCGCTTAAAGTAATCCGAGAACAAACCGGCGGCCAAGTAATTCTTTTTCGGGCGCATGAATTTCCGATTGCTGTTTGAGGCATTCGATGACTTCTCATCGCTGGTGTCGCTGCAGCTGCTGTTGTATTCCGTGTCCAGTGATTGCGCCTCGCTCAGCGGCAGCACGTCGTGTTCCAGTTCTAACGCATCAACATCTTTTGCGGCCGCCTCAGCGTCGATGGCCTCCGGCGTGCTTGGCGTCTCTTTGGCATTCTCTGTCGTTGGCAACGGCGAACTTTTGGCAATCGTTAATTGATGCAAAGTATTGCGGCGCTTCAAACGTATTTTGCAGCTGAAGTTTGTGTTGGGATCGACGCCGGCGGGCAACTTGATATTGTTTTCCAGTTTCTTCGTTGTCAGCGCAGTCGTTGATTTGTTGGTTTTACTGTTGCTTGGCGTCACCTTTGCGACCAGTGCTGCTGTACTGACCGGCTTCGCACGTTTGCCTCTTCGGTTAGCGCTTGTTGCCGCCCGTAAATTCTTCGTTTCTTCATTGGTTGGCGCTTCTGTCGCCACAGTTTTTGTTTTGCGTGCACGATTCTTCGGCTGCTCTTCGACCGCACTTTCCGTGCGTATTAGCTTCGTACGTTTCGAGTCCGATTCCCGGCTGTTGTCTTCAGCCAATTTATGACTACGGCGCGTTGGCTGCTTGCTCTTGCTTGATACTGTTGCCGGCGTTGTTGGCCGCGGCGAACCTTGCAAGCGCTCCAGCGCGACAACCGATAAGCGTGGCGTGCGCTGCGTTGCGCGTGCCACAAAATTATCGCTTGCCTCACCGGCCTGCGGCACACGTTCACACTCGGCCGCTGGCGTTGCCGCCGCTGTTGCTGCGGCGGGTTTTTCACTTGTAACGGCACTGGACGCGTCTTTTGCCGCCGGCAGGTCATTCTCCGCCAAATCCGTGGTCGCATCAGTCGTCTGCGTGTCCGTTGTGTTCTTACGCTTCTTGCGACGCACTGTGGGAAAACCGGTACGGTTGATTTTCTTACGTTTACGTTTAAACAGAAGATTGCCGCCCGTCTTGTGCAGCAGCGTCTCGACTACGCGTGTGCCTTGTTCGCTCTTTGTCACCGCGCTGGCATTGATGTCGAGCGCCAAGAGCGGCGAGTCGACTTCTGCCTTTGTAATGATAGCTGCCGCTTCGCTTAGTTTTGCAATTGGCGGTATTTGTATTTCCAGTTCGACAGACGGCTCAAAGACGCCCGGTGGCGGACAAGTCGACGGCGTGCTGTTCAACTGTGCCTGCGACTTCAGTTTACCCGTGGCTGTGCCATCAACATTTGACTTACTCAAAGCGTGCTCCATGCGATTCCGTTTCTGCTGCTTGAGCGAACAAAGCGAGCTTGGACTAATGTCCAGCAGCTTGCCGCCGCTTATCGAGTTGCTGTCAACAACAACGCGTAGCGGCGAACTGCTGGAAGCCGAGTCGTCGCTCACAGTTTGCAGGAGATGACGCTTCTTGGGCGTTAGACCCGATTTGCCCGCGGTTGTCGCAGCAGTGGAGGCTGTGCGCGCATTAAATTGTGCCTGTGATTTTGTCGATGCCGTTGACTTCGCTGTGGCAGCGGCGGCTGCCCACGCTTCGGCATTGAGTTTTGGCGTTGTAGTGAAGGCAGGCACTTCGCTGGATTTCTCACCCGGCGTTAGCAAATAATGACGCTTTTTCAAAGGCAACTTGTGATCGTCTGGACTAGAGCTAGTGCTTGTCTTCTTGTGCCGCCGTTTGCCCGTAGATGTGGTGTTGCTCGACGCAAGCGCGCCGCCAGCGGCCGCAGATAACATGGCAAAGTCCACCAATGGCTCATTGATTTTGCGCTTTTTCACGGCGCGTTTGTCGCGCGCCTTTGTTGCCACCACATTGCCATTGCTGCTGCTGCTGGCGCCATTGTTGAGCGTCGTTGTCACCGCCGATAATGTTTGCTGCAATTTATTCGCCTCAGCCAAGAGCTTCTCTTTGCCACTACTGACGGGCAGGCGATCTTCCTGTATGCGACAACGATTCGCAAATGTCGTCGTAATAATCTCAATTTCTGTCAGTAATTTCGAGTCTATGTTAATGACTTTCGAACTGCTGCGCGACAAGCAAAGACTCTTGCGTCTGTGTCGACGGCGCACACGCGACGTGCCCGAATAGTAGGAGCTGCAATAACTGGCCGCCGACGAGCGCCGTGATTTGATTTTGCGCGCGTTTGTGTTCACTAAATCGTTGGTCAGCGTGGATTTGCGTTGCAACAACATTTTGCTCACAAATGCATCCTGTGACGTGTCATTCAGCGTGCTAAAAGTCGTCAAGCCGCTTGCGTTGCTCTCGTTGTTGCCGCGGCCAAAGTACTGACCCGTCGTGACGTAGCGATTAATCTCACCATACTTCTTGCTGGCGCTCGTTGTCGGCAGCGACTTAAGGCTTGGTTTGCACACATATTCGTTGCTCTCCTCGCTACTTTGGCCCAACGATAGGCCGGCCAATTGTAATATATCCTGCTCATCGTTGAGATTACTAGCGGTTTTTGTGTTCGTCTTTAACATGGAAGCGCGTCGTTTGCGTCGATATTTGCTGGATTTATGCATTGTATTGCCTTCCTTGCAATCGCTGCGGTAGCCACAACTCTTGGCGCGACTTCGGCGACTCATGCAACTCTTGGTGCTGTAACGACTCTTACAGCTTGCGTCACTTTTATAGCCGGAGTTGTGCGAGTGATGATTACGCGGCAGTACACTGCCGTAATCCGATACGTAACCACTTTTAGCTGCAAGAATTTTACTACAAATTGTGCCACCGTCACTTTTGTAGCCACTAACACTGCGCAGATGAAACTTCTTATTCACATCGATTTTTCGCCAAACGGGATCCAATTCCTCCTTGCCCGTTGTGGTCACCTTCTTCTGACCGGCCATGTCGGTGCCTAAGGTCGACTGACGCCTTTTGTTACGCGGCGGCGGATACAGCACGCGTTCTGTGGCATACATGCGTTTATCCAAGTAGGCAATGTCTATTTTAGGCTTAGCACTCGAAGTGGCCGGACTATCAGCAGCCGAGCTTTCATTTTTCTGCGCCTGCTGCTGTCGCCGCGTAGACGTAGTGGTTAGCGTCGTTGTCGCTGTTGTCGCTGAGGAGGCAACTTGCATTTTAGGCGACGGCGTTGTACTCTGCGTGGTGCTAGTAGTCGAAATTACACCCGAGTCGGCAGACTCATTGATGGCCAAAGTGGCACTACTTTTACCGGTTGGAAAAGCGCTGTTCTTCTTGGGTCTGCCACGTCGTTTTCGGCTTGTGCTAGACGCTATGCTTTCCGACTGTGAGCTAGCTGCCGCCTTTAGTGACGTGCGATCTGGCGACACGTTTAGGTTCAAACGCGCATTAGCATTTTGACCCAACATTTGTGTCTTTTCCATGAAATCCTGCAATAGCGTCGATTGGTACTGTGGTAGATTTTTAGTTTTAGCGGCTTTTCGAAAGCTGCCCTCTACTGCCGTGTCTTCGGTATCACTTTCAACACGTTTGATTGCAGCTTTTACCAAATTCGGCAAGTCATTGTCACTAGATGACAGGCCAATGTTGTCGCTGCCTGCAGCTGCTGTTGCTGTCAGCGACAACACTGGCGCCGTTATTGCCGTAAGCAGTAGACGCGGCGCACGCTGTTGATGTAGTTTTAAGGGCAGATCATCTTCGGAATCCGAGGAAAATTCATTTTGAAGACGCGCCTTTTTATGTACATGCTGTTTGTTTGTGCTGCCGCTGGTCACGTTCTTCAAGGGTATTTTCTTACGCTTAATTTTAACCTTTTTGGACGACTTTTCGTAGCCCGCAGCAACCGTCGTCGTTGTAGCCTCTGACAGTCCCGATTCGGTGGCGTCACTTAGACATGGCGCCGTTAGGTTAGTTGCCGCTGTTAGCTTTATATCATTACTGACCTGCGCTGGCGTTGATTGCGACAACTGCGCCGTTGCTTCGCTAGATTTTGTAGTTGTAAGGCAACTCTGCATTGCCATACTCTTGCTACCCATTAAAGGCTCCGTTTGTGTTTCGGTTTGTTTTTGATTATTGCTTATAGAATGAGGTTTCGATTTTTCTACTTTTTTCGAGACTTCTGTGTGCTTTTTATTGCTATTTGACTTGTTCAAATTTACATTTGGCCGAATGGCTGAGATTTTCATGCGCAGTCCGCCCACATCCGATCGCTGTACACTGAATTGAGTTGCTGTCGATGTGCTCGCTGAAGTTTTCGCGTGTGTTGAGAGAGTGTGATGGTGATTCGTTTTGTTTTTCTTTTTTGCATTCTCTGATACCGAACTGGACTGGTCTGTGATTGAATCGGATTCCTAAAATGGTTAATAGTTTACAAATTAGTTTTAAATTGCATAAGATACTACTTTACAAAGCACTTACCTCATTTTCACTTGCGGATTCCTTCTGCTGTTGCGTTTCCAAGTCATTCTTTGTTGCAGTTTCATTTTTTTCACTGCTCATATTTTGACCACACTACCCTCTGAAAAATACACAAATATGCCATTAAACAAATAACCATTGTGAATTTTCTACTCTTTTTCTCTTCTGCGCGGCTTGGCTTGACTTGTCACATTGAAAACTTTAGTTTATCCAAAAAATATAATGGGGAGGGTGTTGAAGGACATGGACAAAACAAAGCAAGTGAAGCGTGGAATGCCTTCTGTCAGCTGCCGCACCTGTGGGGTACAGGAGACACTCACTGCCTTTACGAATTTTATTTGCGCATTTCCCGACCACTTTTAATTTGGTTTAAAATTAAAAAAATAAAAAACTAAAATTTCGAATGCCAAAAATTAAACTAGGTCAAACCAACAAAACGCGACGATGACGACTCAAAAGACTGCACGGACAAACACACTGGCCGGACGGACGGGGCGTCGCTTAACTACTCACATTTTTAAGCAAATGCTTCCCCTGCTGCACGTTATTATCAATTATTATAATGCACTGCTACAACGCACACACAAATGCACTCATTTAAACAAAATATCATTAGTTTTTTTATTTCGAAACTGTGTTGTCGTCGCTGTTGTTGTTTCTTAAAATGGCGCCGTTTTCTCCGTTTTCTTTTCACTGCGCCTACTTTGTTGCGTTGCAATTTAGGCAATTTTAATAAAATCGATTTTAATGCACTTTTTAATATTTTCACTTTTTTCTGCCATTGATGCACTACGGTGCATTTTATTTGTATTTTTTGTTGCACTTTTCACAAAGTTGCAGTCCACAAACTAATTTTAAAAGTTAAAAAAAGAAAATAAAAATAAAAGACGAAACATAATATACGTTCGTCCTGCTTTACAGGTTGGGCGAGAATGAGACGAGATGAGTTTTCCACCATCAGCGTTGCCATATCATCATTTTTTCCACCGTTGTAGCTTTTTTTGAGACTCGATTGCGGGAATACATGTTTTTAAGTGAACAGCAGGAATGGCCATTTTATTCAGCATCTTTTAGTAAGCTTTTTCTATACTGCTTTTATATTAATTCAACTATTTTTACTTAAGATCCCACTAAAAAATTATTTTTATGGCAACGCACCACCTTTCGAATTATTGACTTAAACGCCTACTATGCTGTCCTTTTGTCGAAGCGCTTTCCAGCACCAGAAAGAAGGCAGCTGCCCATAACCATTGGAATATATGCAGAAAAGCCTTGAGGGAAAAATATTTTTTAAATGTTGGCAGCACTCAACTGAAGAAAACAAACACCTTTCAACCTTTTTTAAAAAAATTAATTCCCTTGTAACTTTGAAAAGATTTGGGGACAGATGAGTGGCTTAAACTTAAACGCTGTGGCCGCTGATGCCGGGGGCATGCTATACGGCTCGACGCTCTCGGCGGAGTCCATGAAAGTGATAGCCGAGAGCATAGGAGTTGGGTCGCTTTCGGATGACGCTGCGAAAGACAGTACGTTTGTTGAAGTATAAATTTTGAGACAACTAGTAATAAACTATATTTAAATCAAGTCGCTGAAGATGTTTCCATCAAAATCAAGAAGATCGTACAGGATGCTGCAAAATTTATGCATCACGCCAAACGCCAGAAGATGTCGATCAGTGACATTGACCATTCGTTAAAGGTGCGCAACATTGAACCACAATATGGCTTCACCACTAAGGACCACATTCCTTTCCGCTTCGCATCCGGTGGTGGCCGAGAATTACACTTCATTGAGGAGAAGGAACTAGACTTGAATGAAATCATACAGAACAATGCCTCAAAAGTCCCACTTGACATCTCTCTGCGTTCACATTGGTTTGTTGTAGACGGCATACAACCTGCCATACCGGAGAATCCCCCACCACAGTCTAAGGATCTACAATTCATGGATTCAGTTAATCCAGTCATAAAATTAGACCAGAGTCTAAACAAGGATGCGGCAGGCAAGCCGACAACAGGCAAGATACACAAACTAAAGAATGTTGAAACGGTGCATGTCAAACAACTGGCAACACATGAACTCTCCGTGGAACAACAATTGTACTATAAGGAGATTACAGAAGCTTGTGTTGGCTCTGATGAACCACGCCGCGGCGAAGCACTGCAATCGCTCGGCTCGGATCCGGGATTGCACGAAATGTTGCCACGTATGTGCACTTTCATTGCCGAAGGCGTAAAGGTGAATGTAGTGCAAAATAACCTCGCCTTGCTCATCTATCTTATGCGAATGGTTCGCGCTTTATTAGATAATCCCTCGCTTTACTTAGAGAAATATGTGAGTATCTGCACAAACAATGCATAAATAAAAATTAATGATTTTTGGCCATTTGCAGCTTCATGAACTTATACCGTCGGTGACGACATGTATCGTTTCCAAGCAACTATGCATGCGTCCCGAACTGGACAACCATTGGGCACTGCGCGACTTTGCTTCAAGACTAATGGCGCAGATCTGTAAAACCTTCAATACTTCAACGAATAATTTACAAACGCGTGTTACGCGGTATGAATTGCATAGTTAATTACATATAAACATTATTAATATTTGATATTTTTCCAAACAGCATCTTTAGCAAAGCACTACAGAATGAAAAAACGCATCTCTCATCGCTTTATGGATCAAATGCTGGTCTTTATGAACTTGGACCTGAAGTAATCAAGGTATTCATCATACCTCGCCTAAAGTTCATATCAGAACGTATTGAATGTCATCTCATAGGCACTTCCCAAAGTAATACAGACAAAACTGCTGCCGGCCACATACGAGCAATGCTTCAAAAATGCTGTCCGCCAATATTGAAACAAATGCGTAGTCCACCAGACATAGTTGAGGAATACAAGTAGGTTCTCCAAATACACCGTTTATAGTTTTTATTGATTTGTATGTGCATTCCAACAGAAACGACTATGGCTTCCTAGGTCCATCGCTTTGTCAAGCAGTTGTGAAAGTGCGCAACTCTCCCAACTCCAATTTGATTACCGTACCGTCAAACTCAATTAACACGGCACCAATCACAAGCGCGGCACAAAACGCCACTACTATAGGACGTGTTACACTACCAACTTCATTACCTACTCCTCGTCAAAAGTGAGTCATCCGCCACGCAGACAATTAACAGCATGAACGTAATTATCTCTCTCTCTTTGTCGCAGTCCTGTCATTACAACCCTGCCGCCCATGCGTGCCTTACCACAGACCCAAAGTGCTACGAAATTCGTTATTGTATCACAAGCGCCGCAACCACAACAGACAGTCACACAGAGTGTTCAACTGCAGACGCGGCGACCATCAACGCCGCAGACAATCATCCTAACGCCAGGTTCAATCAATGGCAGCACTTTGACAGGAGCGAGCAACACCAGTGGCAATAGTTTACTGTCCGTACGTAACGAACGGGTGAGTATTGCAACTGTTGCCACTTGATTCATGCTCATAAAACTCATCTCTTTAATAGGGTTCTATTGATACTAGTTCGATTATAATTGAAACGGAAGAGATTCGAGCACCACCGGAAATAGATGATCTCTCGCACTTGGAATAATTGTCATGGCATTGAATAAGTAGTTCTTTTTGAAGTTGGGCGACATTTACCAATAAATATATTTGTACAAAGCCTTTTCTTCTTTTAATTCTGTTTCAACTCAAACCACAACGCATGTGCGGAAACAGGAAATTGTGATAAAGCAGTGTACGTTGTTAGAAAATCGTCAGAACTATTGATTTTTCCAGGCACCTAGTGCCGGTTGTGGGCAGTGGGGGTGTCTGGGGGGTTGATAATGTGTACGCGCAACAAAGACGCAAGTGCGATTAAATTCAATTGAGAGTGTGCGTGCGAGCGGTGATGGAGAAGCAAGGAATGCGTTCGTTCGACGAAGTTTATCGCTGCATACACAACGCGAAGTTCATATTTGTAGATACACCAACAAACAAGCAATCAGTTAGTAGGGAAAAAAGCAACAAAACAGACGGCAGAAAATTATTTCTTTTGTGACAAAGAGAATATTTTTTGTGGCCATATTTAAATCGTAAATTTAAATTTAACTATAGTCAAGTGCAAAAATATATAAAAATGCGCGCACGATTTGCTGACAGCGTACCACCGTCACCAGACAGTATTGATGAAATCGCCACGGAGCCTTTCGAGAAGCGCGTCAAGGAATTTAAACAGGACCCAAAAAATATGGCCGTATTGTCTGAATTTATTGATGATGTGCTCGTCAAGGCCGAAACGGAGGCCTGCAAACATCAAAGCGAACAGGATTCGAAAAAATCGCAACAGGTTGGTTGGACAGTTGCAGCAACAGCGGCGAAGATGCCCGATGGCTAAAAAGGACTGCTTGAACTAATCGAAATGTTTCTTCTATTGTTTATTTTTTTCAGGCTACAGAGAAACCACGTCAATGTAAGTTATTTAGCATGTCTTATACATATTTGCATGTACACTTAAGGATACTTGAAGTTTGCCCGATCGAAGTCCGCCACACACTTGGTCACGTAAAAAACTTTTTCGCACGACTCCTTGTAATTTTTTTCTAAATCAAACCGAAACAAGTTTATTTAAACATACCATTTTGGACTCCATACGTCACCGTTGCTAACACGACTTTGTTGTCCAATGTCACACGCCACATACGGCAAGTGAACACATCATTAAGCTTGAGCGCTGAATTAATGTATGTGGTGTATGGCGCATTGCAACATAGTATTACTTTGTGTTAGGAACGTTAAATTATGGAGAAACAAGTGACTGAAACACAGACACATGTGGAGCGCTACTCACGCACTTCCTTGCAGCCATTAAGCGCCGCACGCGCTGGTTCATGCAGCTCCACCGGCAATATTATTGGTATCTGTGCCAACGCCTTCGTAAAACTGAATTCACCTTTCTTTGACAACTGCAAAGTGACAAAATATTCCGTTTATCTTACGACTTGGCGCTTCAAAAGCCCATTTAGGATCACTTACAGTGCCCGCGAGCTGTGCCACGCACTTTGTATAACACTGCAAATAAACCGTTATGTCTTGTACTACGTCCACTATACACCATTGTTGCCAATTAAGCATTAAATATTCCAACGTTCCATCGCCTATGTAACATAGCTTAATACGGCACATATGGTATTTCAGAGTTCAAGCTTGTACTTGAACACTAAATTGACGTATGAGGCATGTTTTCCTCAGAAACTTAGGAACTTTGGAATATGGAGCGGCAAATTGGCACAGTGCTAACAAGCAACTCACCATATAATCCTTATCTGTGTTTGAAAAGTCACCGTTGCGCATTTTATCCAAAGTATCGATCGAAACTTTAAATTTGGACGCGCAGCCATTACGCATCATCTCCAATGACTGATCAAATTGTTCCATTGTAATCTAGCAAAATGGCAAATAAATATACGGCAGTTAATAAAATTAAAGGCACTTTTCTTGTAAGATGTTCTTCTTAGTACAACTGACCGCTTTTATAACTTGTTTGCTCGCATTGCCAATGAAAAACATTAGCAGGAAACTCCAACAAACATCAACTCGCATCGCACCAGACAAATGGTAGTCGTGTCAAAAATCAAACTATGCGCAATTTTTGACTTTGTCGCGATTTTATAATTTCGCATTTCGGTTTGCAATTTGTTAGCTTGACAAATACTAAAAATAATTACAGCCCTCTTAGTGTTAATTAAGTACGTGAAATAGAAACAAATAACAAAAAGGGAGACACATTTGTGACTTGCACTGTGATTAAAATTGCGGTCGGAAATATCACTTTACTTATTTAATAATTGTATTTATTTGTTTGATTGTTTTATTGGTGTTTATTGACACTTTTTGGCATGCTAATTGCACCTTTAAACCGATTATTCACAATTTTTTTCTACGACGACCTTCTTTTTCGCCTCCTCTGTGTATGCAAATCATTGTCGACTGCACAAATTCTAAAAAGATCAGCTTTCGCCATACCAGATTTCAAGAATGGCACAAAGGTCGTGCATCGCGCACGTGGCTTTGTGGTGCGCATCTTCGATGCGATCTGCAATTGTGCCAACAATGCCACTGCCGCGGCACCTGCAGCACGCTTTAAATTGCGCACCGGCAAGCGACAGACGTCGCAGCAGGCCAACGACGTCGAGACTGAAGTGGAACGGCCAGAGACGTTGGCGCTTAACAAGCCGGACAGCAAGCAGAAGAACGGCAAGGAAAAGAAATCAAAGGCCGGTGATGAAGGTGGCAAGAAAACCAAAGGCGTCAAAATTGCCGACGAAACCGAAGCCATCGAAATACTACAGGACTAAAAAGTCTAAGTAAAAACCATAAAAAAAAAACCAAAGAATAGCAAATTAGATTTGAAAACGCCTTTGCGTATTGACGGCAGATATGAAGCACAATTATTTAAACATTTAATCAAAACATGATAATACTGTATTCATATGGTCTATGTAAACCTTTAATTGTTTATATTTTATTCGACTTCTATGTAATTTTTGATATTTAATTCAAGAAGGCAGCATCTCCGATTAACTGCATAAAGTTTCGTTATATTCTTGATTGGCGCGACGGAACGAATTGAACAAGCAATATCACCTATTGAATAAGTAATAGGTTCCTGAATGGTATAAATGTAAATTAATAAGTTTTTTGTCGAATGGAATTAACCTTGGATAGCTTTATCGACTTGGCTCCATAAAAAGGAAATGGACGGCACAGAGAGTATTTTGTCGATTCTCGAAAGAATCGAACTAGTTCCTCTAGCACAGATCGGACAGTCACAAACAAAGAAGAATAGTTAGGCGATCGGGTGGTGCTTCCTTCTCTCACTTTTACAAATCATTCAAGGTTTATAGAGACTATAAGAATACCAACATTGCCGAAGTCGTTAGGGTTTATGTATTTATGATAAGCAATCAAACTCTCAACTTTCTCTTTAACAAAAAATGCTCAATTTACATTTGGCAGTCTTCCGTTTGTGTTCTTTATTAGCCAACTAAAAATAATGTAATCAATCGACTTCGCGCAAATAAATTATTAGGTTAGGCAAGGAAAATCTACACCGAACATAGGGAAAACCGTTATGTAAAACCAATGCACGCAATCATATAAATACATTACAGTACGAAAGGAACTTGAGCTAAGGGAATTTTGATTGACGCCAATCTCTTAACATTAAGTATGCTTATATTGCATAGTGGCTCACACTACATACCGCAGTGTATGTTAATCGTAACACTTATTTGACAAGCTTTGAAAACTAAACTGTTGTATGTAATGTACGGCACTTTTGAGCAATGGAGTATTTAATATTTACAACGTAGGCGTATGGAGAAGTATTTAAATGGTATCAATGGCAAGAAGTTATTTGTATGTAGCAACGTTAACTGCATTAATTATATTGAACAATTAATAAGAATATAAAATTCTAAATGTGTGTGTGTTTTAGCGTATTTAATATGATATTTAAAAAACAAACCAAAAAAAGAAAACAATATGTGTACTGATTTTATATACAACTTTAGTTACTTATATGCTCGAAAAAATAAACGAGTAGAAAAATCAAGATTTCATGTAAAACAAAAAAAAAACCTCTACAAAGTATTCACGAACAAAACAATCTAAAGTTAGGTTTCTTCGCCTGTATTTTTGTGAGACACCTTTTTATGAAACTCAAATCTAACCTTTTACAACAAAAACGAAAGAAAAAACAAAAAAGAATAACTTAAAAATGTTGCAATTTTTGCAAATCGAATTTGTAATAATTTTTCGATACATTTTTCTGTAATAGAAAAACAAAGCGGCACAATTTTGAACAATACTTGTAAAAATTTAGTTTAACGGAAATCAAATCCAAGAAAACCAATCAAAAGTTAAGCTGCACACAAACTATGATAGGATTATGATGAGCTATGTACGCTTGTATTACTTGCAGCATAGAAGAATTGCTTAACCAAAATTTTAAAACTGTTGGCAACAAGAAAGTCGTATGTTTTGAGGCAACGCCTATGAACATACGAGTTTCCTTCATAAGCAAGTAGCATGAGTGGATTTGAATTTATCCTTGGAACTTTTTAAGTTCCTTCATTCTCCACCGCTCGTTAATGATTTCTGACACTTTAAAAAACCCGGAAATCATTTTGTCATAGCTTATTTTTTGATGATTTCTGCTAAGCTCATCATAATATGTTTGAGTGTGCGCGCAGTCTTAAACATTATTAATAAATTACGCTGTGATCCTGTCCACGTATCAAAATTTAGTTAAAACTTTCTAGTTAAGATGTAATATTTTTTATTATGTTTTAGTCATAAATTGTAAGCTTTATTGGTTTTGTTTTGAAATTATTTAATAGAATCATTTGCTTAGTTGTTAAGTGGAATATTTGTTTAAATATTAAGCATGAAAAAAGCTGTTCATTGTTGTGTTAAAACTGCAATAAAATTATATAACATGTGTACGAAAATTCTTCTTTATATTAAACTGTGTAGGGTATAGACGATAGTTTTAAGAACGAAACATGTGTGAAACTATAATAATTACTCATGCAAAGCACGTACTATCTGAAAATGACTTTATACGCGCAATTATTATTCTGTATGGCATTTGTATGCCCACAGCTTCAAGCTGTGAGGTTTTTTATCAATGTGAATTTGGGTCTGTGACGACTAGGTTAAGCCGGTACCCTCACACCGTACTAACTTACAAATGCGGTATTTCCGAGACAAAATCAACTCAGATGATGATGAAGATTCAACAACAAATTATTAAAACGGATGCCCCGCTGTTCGCGGTAACAACATATTACAACAACAACTATTAGTAAATGTTTTTTTAACGATAACAACAATAAAAGCAACTAAAACAAAACAAAAAAAGTACCGAGCTAATGAGAACCTGCATAACCTTCCAATTCAAAACATGTTCAACCAACTACGGTCGATGCTCGAAGGAAAAATGTCAACGAACAAGTTAACAATTTCAGTTAGCAAGGTGAAGTGTAACTGAACAGTAGTGCTTCATTGAAAAGCAAAAAAAAAAAACAGAAAAATACATACATACTTATATAAATTTATATACAGAACAACATCAGTTTATAATAATATACTATAATATATACAATTGCATCGCAAAAATAATTACGCGCGATAATAGTTTGAATTTGAAGTCGGAAAGAAACGGAAGCTGTCTGCGATAAAGTTAAATATAAATATAAAGTATATAAATGTGCAGATATTATTAATATTTAAAACATAAGGCATACAGTTTAGTCGGCAACGGTTAGTTGCCATTAACTTTCGGTTAGTTGGGACAAAACATTCGAACAATTAAAATGCAAATACGTACCGTGTGCATTTTGTTGCTGCTCGCTTCACTGATCGGCACAGTGCCGGCAAAAACAACAAGTGATTATATCGGTGAGTATGACAATTCATTAATTTGATTGCAATAATTCAATTGTGACGCGCGCACAGATCTACTTGAATTGACCGACAATGATGAGTTCCAATGGGGCGAGCGTGAGAACGACGCACATGCGAGCAATTCTAGCAATTTCCTTACACGCCATCGACTGAACAAGCGCCAAGCAATGGCGACTGGCCAAGGCACGCAACTGTTGGTGAGTAAACAGTTATTTAACGAAAGCAACGAACAAAAAGAAAAGGCAAATAACAAAGCATTCAATGTGAAAGTATCGTATGACAAAGCACAATGCAAGCAAACTTACAACTTTTTATGCATCTATTGTTTGTTTGGCTTTGTTTGAAATTAATCAAAACACGCCATTTATTCAATATTTTGTGACTAAGTGGCACCTGATAATATGTCTGTTCTAAACTGTAGGAAAATAAGGATTTCGGTCCATGCCGCACGCCGTTGGGCGACACTGGTCGCTGCCGGCATATTATCTACTGCCGCATGCCGCAGTTGAAGGACGATGTCTGGCGTTTGGTCTCGCAGCTGTGCATCATTGAAAAAAGCGCTATTGGCATTTGCTGTACTGATATGTCGACCAGCAGCCGCTTCAGTCCACAAATCGCCAGCACCGCAGATGAGATTATAACCAGTGAGGCGCGCATCGTCAATCAGCCGGAACAGCGCGGTTGTGGCATTACAACACGACAATTTCCACGTATTACAGGCGGCAGGCCAGCAGAGCCGGATGAGTGGCCTTGGATGGCTGCGCTTTTGCGTGAAGGTTTGCCGTATGTCTGGTGTGGCGGTGTGCTAATAACAGATCGCCATGTGCTTACTGCAGCGCATTGTTTGCACAAACTGAAGAAGGAGGAGTTGTTCGTGCGTTTAGGTGAATACAATACGCACTTGTTGAATGAAACGCGTGCACGCGATTTCCGTATTGCCAATATGGTCACACACATCGATTATGATCCGTTAACATTTGAACATGACATTGCGCTCGTTCGACTTGATCGCGCTTCATTATTCAACACATATATTTGGCCCGTTTGTATGCCACCAATCAATGAACAGTGGGAGGGACGGCTGGGCATTGTCACCGGTTGGGGCACCAAGACGTTTGGCGGTCCACATTCAGATGTGCTGATGGAGGTTAGTGGTAACAGTTGAAAAACATACTTGTGCAGCAAAATTATATCCTTTTTTGCTTAGGTCTCATTGCCCGTTTGGAATCAGGATACCTGTAAGAATGCCATGGTTGAACGCATACCAGATACTGTACTCTGCGCTGGGCTGCCAGAAGGTGGTCAAGATTCGTGTCAGGGCGACAGTGGTGGTCCGCTACTGGTACAGTTGCCTAACAATCGCTGGGTTACCATTGGCATTGTTTCGTGGGGCGTGCGTTGCGGCGAGGCCAATCGACCGGGCATGTATACACGTGTCGACAAATACCTTAGCTGGGTGATCGCCAATGCTGATATTTAAACATTATATACACAATTATGTTAACGTATTGTATTATTTTCTTATTTGCTTACGCTCGTTAAAGAACTTCAAACATATCGAACTAAAATTAAAATAATGTTATAAAATATAATTTTTGGGGACAATGAAATTGATGTCTCAAATCAGGAGCGTGGAACGCATCTACAGCAAAAGTGCTACGAGACATTAAAAATCATGTTTCTGCGGCACTTTTGTTGTAGACGAACACATCTCAATGCTCAGCATTGATTCTGGCTATGTTTAACGCAGGTGTAACAACAACAATTGTAATTCATTTAGAAATCACGCCGTTGCGCTAACCAATGTCTCTGACTCCTCGTTGTGGTCAAAGGCTATTTTGTAGACATCCTCATATGTCTTAGCGAAATGCACTTCAAGTCCGTCGGTAATAAATGTCGGCAGCTCATCGAAGTCTTTTTTATTGTCATGAGGTAAGATTAGGCAAGTGACGCCACTACGTTTCGCCTATAAGAAAAACAAAATATTGTCAAACGTAAATAAATATTGCGGAATTGCTTATAATTACCGCGATTGTTTTCTCCTTGATACCGCCAACAGTGAGTACTTTGCCCTTAAGCGATACTTCGCCTGTCATTGCGATGTTTTGACGTATTGGCTTGCCTGTTGCCAGCGAAACCAATGCTGTGATTATAGTCACACCTGCGCTTGGACCATCCTTAGGCGTTGCACCCTCGGGCACATGCAAATGTATGTGTCTAGAAACGATTTAAAATTTTAAATAAATAGTTTAAACGCCCAACATGTGTGCTGATACTTACTCTTTTTCAAGGAACTGATTATCCTTATCAATTATTTGTATGTAATTTCGCGCAACTGTGAGCGCAATTTGTGCAGACTCTTTCATCACATCGCCCAAGTTGCCAGTAATGTGTATTGTACCGGCAAAACTGTCGTTCTTATCTCCGCTTACTGCCTTCCGTTTCGCGGTTTCAATATACAGCGACGAACCACCCATTGCCGTCCAGGCCAATCCCATTACCACACCTGCCGGCGTTGTGTTATACAGACGATCAGAGGTGAAGATCTGCTTGCCTAAGAATGTTGTTAAATTTTCTCTGTCCACGTCGAACTGCTCGCCTTCCTTTTTCACAATCTTGAAGGCAACTTTGCGTAAAACCTTTTCGATATGTTTTTGTAGATTTCGCACACCCGATTCGCGACAATAGTTTTTGATCAGCATTGTTAGTGCATTTTCCGCCATAGTGACTTGTGTATCACTTAGACCGCAATCCTTCATGGCCTGCGGTATTAAATATTGACGTGCAATTGCGACTTTCTCCTCTGCAACGTAGCCGGACATTTCAATAAGTTCCATACGATCACGCAGCGGTTCAGGTATCGTGTCAATAACATTAGCTGTACAAATGAATAGCACGCGCGACAGATCAACAGGCACGTCCAAATAATGGTCTAAAAAGTTAGCATTCTGTTCAGGATCAAGCAATTCAAGAAGAGCTGAGCTAGGATCGCCCTGATATCCTCTATAAACATAAATACGTATTAGTTTCATTCCATTTTAGTTGTATTTGCCCAACTTACTTGCCGATCTTGTCTACTTCATCTATAAGTACCAAAGGATTTTCTGTTTTAGTTTTCTTAAGGCACTGTATTAGTTTTCCTGGCATAGCCCCAACGTATGTGCGTCGATGACCCTTTATTTCTGCAACGTCTGTCATGCCACCCACACTGAAGCGGAAGTACTCGCGATTTAGTGCACGGGCTATCGATCTGGCGATACTTGTTTTACCAACACCCGGTGGACCGTGGAAGCACAATATTTTTCCCTGAGTGCTGCCTTTTAGTGAGCTCACGGCAATGAACTCTAGTATACGTTTCTTGATGTCCTCCATTCCGTAATGATCATTATTCAATATTTCGGTGGCTTCATCAATACTCAAGTTTTCAGTACTTAAAAGACCCCAAGGCAGTGAAGTTAACCAGTCTAAGTAGTTGCGTGTGACACTGTAAGATAAAAAATATTAAATGCGGCCAAACGTTATAACTCATGTAGTTTAACCCACTTGAACTCAGAGCTATGACTCTCGAGAAAATTAAGTTTGTTAAGCTCCTCATCAATCACAGTCATTATGGTCTCTGGCACAGTTTTGTCCTTAAGCTTTTCACGATATTTCTCTCCAATAGCATCCTTATCGTCTTTCTCAAGGCCAAGTTCTTTTTTGATAACTTTGAGTTGCTCTTGAAGAATGTATTTGCGGTGTTGTTGTTTCACCTTTTCCTCGACTTCTCGGCCAATTTTCTGTTGCAGTTTCGAGAGCTCAAGTTCTTTTTTTAGTAGCGCCAATGACAGCAACAAACGTTTCGAGATCTTCAAAGAAATGCAACTTTGATGTAAAATTATGTAAGAAATGCAGTTTTTTGACTTACATCCATTTCTTCCAATATTGATTGTAACTCCTCAGGTTCGCCGGCAGATAAGGAAGCGCCCAGATCACACAAGTATATTGGATTATCAACAACGCGTTGATTTTGATGCAGCATTTGTTGAAGGCTCTCCCTGAAAGTACATATTTTAAAATTATCTGTATTACATATTTGTATTTGTATCTTTTACCTATATAGTGGATTCATTGTGATAATTTCACGTAGCGTTTTTATTATTTCCTGCGTAAGCGCCTTTACTTCTTCGCTCTGTTGGAACGGAAGGTGCTTTACGTTTTCCACTTCGACCATCAGCACTGGAATGGGCACTTTTTGATGTTCGCTTTTTCCTGATTCATCGACGGGTTTTGCATCGTTTTCCGCAGTCTTTCCATCTTCGCTTGTCAGTGGCTTTTCGCTTACGTTAGGATTTGGTATAGTGCCGCTTGCTAATGGTGCCTCAGCGGTTTGCTGTTGAGCTTTTGTCGCTTCATCATTTTCTGCCGTTGTTGTCGAATCCTCGACTTTGATGGTAGCCCTTTTAGGACCACGGATACGTGCTTTTCTAGCCATTTTGCGACGTTCAGCTGCCTCGACGTCTGGTGTGGCCTCAGCTGGTACGTGTAATTTGATATTAAAGAGTGGATAATGTAATGTCGTCATTTTCACTAAGATTAGGAGACACATAATGTTTGTAACGTCGAAGTTGTGCTTCCGTGCCATCTCTTACCTGACTTAGGCTTTGGCAAATCTTCTAGAATTTGCCCCGTAATTTTAATTCGCCTATGTGCAACAATCACCATTCGCAGCTTGTCGCCCAAATCCTGTATCTCTTGAATTTGAGCAAACGTGCCAATTGGATAAACTTCATCGATTTTGCCTACAACTTCCGCTTCACTGTCGGTTTTCTTTAAAAATACTCCGACGTAAGGCTGATTCAATTTAACTTTCCGGCGCAATATATCAATAACCATGGGATTTGAAACCTTTTAGAGTCATAAAAATCATTCAATTATCAACTGACATGCTGTAGAATAGTTACGACTAACCTCGATAATCTTCATGAAACGGGGAAATAGCGGATTGCGTCGGATTGCAAGTAATGGCACATGAGGCCAGACTTCCGGAACAGCGACTGTCGCCGGCAATTGTGCCTCTCTAGATGAAAGTAGCTCCCCTTCATTTTCCGCATCATCTTCATTGTCCCGCCTGTTATTGCTCGCACAGAAATGTCGGATACTTGAATTTGTTGCTACAAGGCCTAAGCGAAGTGAGCCGGTGTTGTTCCAGAAACGTCTAATTTTCATATCATTATAACACTCTAATAAGCAATATCTGCCTCGGCGCTCTCTCACAACCATCGAGGCGACATTACGTATAAAAGGACGAGCACGAATGCAAGAGCGTGCTAGCAACATTTCTATCCGGAAAGATTAAAAGTAAACAACAAGTGTGGTTAAGTCACAGAAATTTCACAACTGCCCAACAATTTAAGTGGATCGTCCGCTCAGTTCCATCAGATTATGTGACATACATGCTATCATATGTGACAGTTAAAAGTTTATTTAAAAATTGAAACGGCTTAAGAATGCTAAAGAAATATCCAAGACATAGACCAAATATTTATAATTAGAGCTGCCACCTTTCTGCAAAACAAGTAATTATTATGCCAGTAAGAATTATGCCAATTTTCTTTAAATCCAAGTTTTTTTGGTACTTGTCCACTTAAATATGACCAGAAATCAAAATCAATAGTTTTTTATTTTTTAATTGTTGCTACTTAATCCCGAATTAAAAAAATATACCCATATAAGTATTTATCTATTTTTGTCGTTTGATCTCTCTTGGCAAAAAATAAGTAGCAGCACTGAAGTGTTTAGTTTTTCCGTTTTCCGTGAAAATTTCACTGAAAAACTCATTAAAAATCGAGCAATTATGGTGATAGTGACCAGGTTCGACCAGCAGAAAACAAAGCATCAGCTTTTCCATGTCTCAATCAGCCTGGCAACGATTCTCATATGCATGACTTACATGCAGTACCGACGCAACTGGGCGAATCTGGGCAACTTCTGGGATTCGCTGATTGTGCCGATTGTGTTTACCGGTGAATTGATGAAAGTGATATTGGCACGATTTTATGGACGTATTGAGGATGGAATTCTCACAGCGAAGCAGCGTCAAAAGAAGGCGGCCTACTTTACACCACGCGAACTCATTGGCGGTTTGACGCTGCAGTTTCTGTGCACGCTGCTGTATGCCTTTATCTGCATAATACTCGGTGCTCCGGTGCTACAAAATTACGAGCAAACATTTGTGCTCTCACTACTGCTCACGTTGCTGACTGTGTCGCCGACTGTATTCTTGCTGGGCGGTGGTGGTGCGCTTCAAGTTTGTTTTTGTGAAAAACCTGACTTTGTGACAAAGTGCGAAGAGACTGCATTGGATTTATTCAAGTATAACTCGATGGGCGGTATACTTGGCGCATGGGCTGGCAGTGTTGTAGCGCCACTAGATTGGGGACGTGATTGGCAAATCTATCCCATACCGAATGTCGTCGGAGCTTTGCTCGGCAGCGCACTGGGAAATATCTATGCATGCTCACGCGTGCTGTACGCCACTGCCAAGGTTTATATGAGCAAGAAACGCTCCTAAGCCTACTTATAGTACACAATTGATCCTGCCACCAAATAATTTTGCGCTGCCACACGCTGCCATTTGGGGGCGAACATCTAGTCATCTTGAAACAGTACTAAAAAGCAATTACCGTATTCGCATTACAGCAACACCAGCTACAAAGCAACTTGGTTAAATTTACCTATAAGCATTTTATTAGTATGTATGCGTATTTTTTCTAAACAATTAAACAGATAATCACACAAAAGACACGTAAATATTATAATTACATTTAATAAAATAATTATATTAATAACACTCACATTGGAATCATCATTAAGCTTTTGCAGTCAGTACAAAGCTCTCATCTTCTAGCAAACAACGTTTGCCAACATAGTGTTCATTGGGCTCCCAGAATTCTTCATCCTCCTCCTGTTCAACATTAACAGCATAAGCGGTATTTGCCAACAATAATGCATCGTCTGCGTTGAAACTATAGGCAAATTCTCGTCGTTCCAAATGCGACTCTAAAGCACGACGATGTCGTGCTGACTCACGCTCTAAATCGCTTGTCGGACATGCGATAGTTTCGTAAAGCGCATGCAGTTGCGTAAAATGTTGACCGGAAGCAATGCGCTGTTCCGAATTTTGTTGAACCAAAGCAGACCAATTAATCGCAAGCGTGGCATGTGGATCCGGTGTGGCGACAATACCGTTAAATTCTTCGGAGCTTATATTAGAATTGAAGTATATAGTTTCATGATTTGTCAGAAACCCGTGTGCTTCGGCCAAGGTAGGCGCTTGCTGCTGCTGTTGCTTTAAATTCTGCGCGGGCATAATGTCTAAGTGCGAAAGACGCATTTGTAGCAACTGTTGCAGTGTTGGATTATCCATAATTTGATTTTCATGTTCATTTTTAACCAATCGGCATTGAAAACTCGTGGATTTCGTTGGTTTTAAGCAACGTTCTGAAATGCAAGAAATTTTTGAATGTGTGCATGATTTATGTCTTGCTGCAAAATACTTACCACCTGCCTGGCCAGTTGTCACTTCCATTTGATTCATAACTGAAAAGTCAAAGTAACGGATTAGTTTACAATTCGCTTGAACTGTTGAAAGTGCAACTTACTATAAAACTTGTTGGGATTTATTTTGTAGTCATTTGAGCACAAAGCCAACGAATTTACGTAGACTTCTGATGCCAGGGTGTCTTGTTGTTCATTTGCGTTCTTTATGCTCACATTAATGCCCAATTCGTTGGACACATTATTGCTAATGACACAGGTGGCCTCAGTTTGCATGCACTTGTGCACATTGAAATGCCACGCATGGCGTACCAGACGGTATTTCAATTGGGTGTTCCCTGTGGCTGGCAGCGCATAATAAAAGAGTAAGCGTAATGTAAAGGCGCCACTTGTGTAAGGCGCCTGCAGCCAACCAGATATGGTCGCGCCATCCTGCGCTTTTAAGGCAGGCTCATTGGTACGTTGAAGTAAGCGATAGACGTGCTGACGCCGAATTTCCTTGTCCTTTACTAGTTTATCGTTCGTGAGATCCTTGAGTGCTAGTGTATAAAAATTTGTTTTACAAAAAAGACTGTTGTCTTGAATAAGATAATTGAATCAAACTTACAGCTCAAAATCGACAAAGGTATTGCAGCATCTTTATCGACTAGCGTTATCCAGCGTGGCGTCTCACAAGCTAAATACACCTCCTCAATGGGCGATATGCCAAGATTGCGTAACGAAATGTTAAATGGCACAATTTCGCCAGCTAGCAAATCGGAAGGAGCGACGCTAAAACTGACGCTTAGCGCCGGCACTTGCGGTATTATTTTAATGCTCAGTCTGCTATCCAATAAGGTTTGCTGAGATTGTTTAGCTGCGGCGGGTTTTATGCGTTGTGTTTCGAAGTACAAAGCGCCCACAAGTTTGGCGTTCGGCTCAACGGCGGCGGCCACTTCACAAACAATACCAATTATGTTCAAGCGGCCTGTAAGCTTCGGTGTTAACTTGAAATGCAGAGTCTCAGTTGCACGTTCTTCGAGTGTAATACTTTCTAGACATTGTGTCTTAATAGCAGCATTAACGGCAGCGGTACCTAAGGAGCACAAAAGCGTGTTAGTTGCCTATTCATTATATTATTAAAATCAAAGAAAAGACATACTGGAACCGTCACTGTTTGGCTCATAAAGGCAGCCATTGCCGAACACCTCTTCGTTGTCCAGCGTCAGTTTCCACAATAGATCAATTTTCGAAAGTATAATGCTGCAACGCACGCTGTTCGAGACCGTCACGGCGATTTCAATGGGCTCTAAAATATTGAAAACCATGTGTATTACATATGTATATAGCGTAATACTGTTTTATGCGTACCACCCTGCACCGCCAGTGGCATATCAACTGCGGGATGGTCTCTTGTGAAGAGATAACGTGATTGCTTAAATACAAATGGTTTGTTCGAAGCCGCTGTAATAACCACCATCTCCTCCAGCTTGTGCCATGTTGACTCATCTAGAAGGTCAGACTTTATTTCAATATTGCTGGCTGGAATCTGTTGCGGCAACGCGTTTGGTGGCTGCACAAGCGTCAACACGCGTACTGATTCCTGCACAACTTGAGGTAAAGCGTGCGCTAATAAGCCAAGTTCCGGACTGCGCTTAATTAGTTCCTGTAATTATATTGGCATTAGCTACTATAATACTCTAGTACACTTCGAAGCTTTTACATTCTGTGTTTGTATATACTCTTTTAGAAAACTGGCTTGCTGTTGTGCACTTTGTAAGCTGCCTGGTCGAAGAAGATGAGCAAAGGAGCGACTCGCCTCTTCAAGTTTCTTTAACATGTAAGCCTGTTTAGCGATCGTATATTGTATATGATCTTCGGCTAAGCTCCAAGAACGGCCTTGAAACACCTGATATGCCTGACGATAACAACGATAGGCATGCTTACGTTGGCCAGCACGTGAGTATCTGTTGCCGGCCAGAACGATATGGAATGAATATTTTCTATACATGGGCGGTTGCGAAACAAGGAAACAATAAGCTGCCTGTTCCAGCAGTAGTGCTGAACGCAAATCGGATTCTTCACTTGTCATGCGTATTAGTTGTTTGGCCACTTCTGCGTACAAACGTGCGGTCTTCAAGCACTCCATGCTTAGCAAAGTGGCTCGCGTTGCAAACTGTTGAAGTCTGCATAACAACACAATTGTAGTGGTATTGTTTTTAATAGAGTAATAAGCGTAACTTACTTGCAGACAGTTAAGTAGCAGACAATGGCATCCTCCATATAGTCGTACGTTTTCCTATGCGCAGTGCCCAGCATGAATGCGGAAAGTGCCGCCATTTCCAGAGCGCCGGCGTAGTATTGCCACGCGGAATCAGCATTAAAATCACGTTTAGCCTGATGATAGGCTTGGAAGGCTAAATTGTAGTGTCCAAACATAAAGTACAAATCACCCAATTTGCGTGTCTGTAGCTCCGCAGATTCATTTGTGTAACTAAATAAAAATCAGCAATAAATAATAAAAAACGTAATAGATAAACATATGAAACCACTCACATTACTGCATTCTGATTGTTGGCACCAGCACCAGGTTTACTGGTAACAAACCAACGTTTTGTTGCACTGAGCAGCGTTTTACTCATGCCCTTTTTGTTCGTCACCGCTTCGCTAAGTATGCCTACGAGTCGCTCAATGTAGGGTATCAGCGCTCGCACTGCATAGTCCTGCACAAAGTGACGCATATTCTCGACATCATGTGCATTCAAGCAGCAACCATGCGGTGCATCCACATCGATTTCGTTGGCCCAGACGTTGGGATTAATGTTCTGTGAGGCGATACTTTCGCTACTAATCGAGAATTTCGAGTTCTACAATTAAAATACATAATTAAGACAATAAAAAAGTCATGACAACGCTTTTCTCACAATTGCTTCCGTTGCGCTCTCTTGCATGGGACTAAGCGGATGAAGCATTGTTAAGTCGTTGTCACTAATCGCCGCACTCTCCATCAAAGTTGACATCTGCATAGTTGGCATGGAAATTACAGAGACTGCATCCTGTGGCGTTTTCGGTGCACTGAGCTCAGTTGATTGAACATCCGCTTTGGGTTGACGCTTTATGAAAGGTGCCCAGTGGTCTATTATGTCGCTTGTTACACCAGTGTCCAACGAATTGATCGACACAAGGAAGCACTTGCTGTCGCCGAATGTGGATTTAAGTAGCTCAAAGCCTTGTTGAGATCTTGAAAGGAAGTTTCTTTAAAGGCGTTCTGTTAATTGCCAAACTGATAACTTACTTGGACAAATCCCCTTGGCTGGCTTCATGTAGAACAATATAGCTATTCAGTACCTCAGTGGGGTGAAACCATTTGGGAAGCTTTTGTGGTGTGATGCTTTGCATCTGCTGCACACGCTGCGTCAACTTTTGTGCCGTTTCAACAATGTTAGGATCTGCACTGGAAAGAACAAGCACGCAGCCCAGAAGATGACGCGTAAATTCATGATCAGCGGGGAACTGCACTGTCAGAAACGTTTCACGCCAATTTTCAAACCACGGCTCAGCCGTTGGTAACTCTAGATCGACGTCGCCTTTGTACAATGAAGATATTTGTTTATTCAGTTTGCTTACAGAAATAACAACATAAGTTACCTAATGTCAGTATTTTTGTCTTGTCATTATGAGCATTGACCACCGATTCATTTAGCATTTTACGTGCCAATACTGTCTGCGGTGGCCGCCAGTCCACATCACAGAAATTAAGTCGCTGTCCTCGTAGCGACACGCTGGTGCCCGACACATCACGAAAGTGTGCTACATTAAATAGTTTAATAACAAAAGCATAAAACAATAAAAACAATCAAAGTTCACCATCACTAGGTAATTTCGCAAACGGCTGCAGGAGCTCTGAGAATGACAAATTGTTTTTGTGGCATATTTCTTCCGCCTGACTGCTGCAGAGGACACCAATCAATGGCGAGAATATATTCCTGATTATATCGCGTGCATTGTAATTTTGGCCGGTTAAATGTATCATAATTTTTCCAATTAATGGGCGGAGAGAATGACAAATTTACAAAATTACGTACACAACAGCCACAAGCTTCTGAAACGATTCAATTTTGTTGTTGTGTCAGGTTGTCTATAAAAACCAATAGTGTGGACAAGCCATGAAACATAAATTCCTTTACATGCGTTGTCACTATAAAGACAATTCTCTAAACCTCTTCTAATATAATATGATACAATACATACTAACATTACTCAACTCAATTAATGGTAATAATGATTATATATAAATCTAATAATTGCCTAAATATTTGACGTCTGAGTTCGCCATGAAAACATTGTTGTCAGCTGCCATATAATTGCTATTTTCAAGAGCTGCCAAATATTTTTATAGTTTGTTAAAGTTCTGCATTAATTGTAGCTAACATTTATTTAAATTCTGCAATTACATGCAATTTAAAAAAAAAGAAACAAATATCTATGTTTAATAAAATTTCATTTAAATTCATTGAAACTGCCTCTCCAGTCCGGCAACGTCGTATCACCTGGAATTGGCGGGAAACGTCACCTTGCCATTTTGTTGCACAAAAAAAAAACGCAAAGTAGAACGCTTCCTATACACGATATTTAAGGCTTGCGTATTCAGTTAATTAACTAAACTTGTACTGTGTGGAACAAAAAGAAATCAACAAACAACAAACTACGATCATCTATTCAACACAATTAGTAGCCTTGATTTTGAATCGTTGCGGATCGGTACACACCTCAGAAAATGGCCAAGGTGCACATCACAAATGTTGTTGTACTGGACAATCCTAGCAGTTTCTTTAATCCCTTCCAATTTGAGTTGACGTTCGAATGCATTGAAGAACTTAGAGAGGATCTCGAGTGGAAAATGATTTATGTTGGCTCCGCCGAGTCAGAAGAACACGATCAGGTTTTAGATACTATATATGTTGGACCAGTGCCTGAGGGCCGACACATATTTGTGTTTCAAGCCGACCCGCCAGACTACACAAGGATTCCAGAACAAGATGCTGTCGGCGTAACAATCGTATTACTCACCTGCTCATATCGTGGCCAAGAATTTGTGCGTGTCGGTTACTACGTCAACAATGACTATGTTGAAGCCGAACTGCGTGAAAACCCGCCACCAAAACCACTTTTCGACAGATTGACCCGTAATATACTCGCATCAAAGCCGCGCGTGACACGTTTCAAAATTAACTGGGACGACGGCAACACGAATTCGCTGGGTATTCCTATAGGCAGTGGAAATGGACATACGAACGGCTTGGATGACGATGAAAATGGTGTCTGCTACACCGATGGACAAGGTCCTTCGACATCGTCTGGTACTGATACACATCACGAAGCGTCAATGGATGAAATGATGATGCCGATGGAGAACGGTGTTAAAGCGCTCAACGATAATTCAAACTCGCTTGCCATGGAGTGTTAGATGTGTTCAAACTTCATTAC
This sequence comes from Phortica magna, assembly GCA_037044515.1. Classification (NCBI taxonomy): domain Eukaryota; kingdom Metazoa; phylum Arthropoda; class Insecta; order Diptera; family Drosophilidae; genus Phortica; species Phortica magna. Next base: position 627,928 of record JBAMBP010000415.1, read on the forward strand.
TGTCCGACTGCGATGATGAAATAGTTTATTACCAAACAATAAAATTTTTTCATTTCAGCGGGGGTCTGAAACGTTTGTCAAACTATTATCATCGCGCAGCCGGTAGATTCGTTTAATTCAGCTTAAGTTACTTATATTTAAAATATTGTCATAACTATAAATAAACACAAAATTTAATACTGTACAATATGTAAAAAAAAAAACTTGTTTTCATCCAAATTGCTAGTAGGTCATTTTTTCGGCGTCTTTCGATTATATTAAATTAAAACGAAATTTATTTCGTAATTTTTCATAAAGGAATTTAAATTGTGGTGTTTTTTTTTCAAATAATAAATTTAATTACGAGAGTAATGGCGGCCCCTAAGAAAGAAGAGCGGCAAACTGGCGGAACTTGCTTCTGCGGTCCACCGCTTTGCGCCAAACCCGCCTGTAAGCTGTGCAACTTACGGTAAGTTGCAAGCAAACTCAAATGCCCCAAAAATGTACACCAACATTGCAATTAATAGCGAGGAAGACAACTTACCATGTTCTCCAAAGAATTGCGTCATTTTTGGTGGTCATGATGTTCCTTACTTTCCACCTTTTGATCCGAAAATGTGTTTGCATAAAGGTAAGGCACATTTGATTTGCAAGATATCTGATTTGAATTGTGTACGTTGAAGGTCGCGGTCGAGCCGACAATTCTCTTGGCGATCCTTTTGGCACGGTTTGGCTATTTCAGCCGCAAAAAGCCAATGTTCCCAATCAAGAAATAATACGGTACGCCACTTACCTAAAGGGTTTCGCGTTGGCTTTCATAACGCCACGTAACGATTGGACATCCGAATTGTTGAACAAACTGTTGCAGGAGGGTCTAGTGTTGTACAACGATTCACAGAATCTTGAGAATCCTAATGCAGTGATCAATCCAGATATATACAATGAGAACGAGCAAAAAGTGACACGATATTTTAAATTGGATAGCTACGATTTCATGATTGAGTTGGAGCCGCCATTCGAGTTGATGCAAAGACCGAATACAATTGGCAACCTGCGCCACATACTTAAGGCCTTCTTTCGCAAAGCACAATTCGGTTTGTTCTGGACAACAGGTTGGTATTTACTGATTTGGCGGGATAAGGGAATTTATTTCGTTTTGGACTTCAACGGACGCAGTGTGGAGGAATATAAGTCCACCCAAGACGGTGGCTTTCCGGTCTTAATGATACTCAAAACAACCGACAACATTGCGTATCTGATCAAGAGTCTCAGCGGCCTTGAAGCCACCGAAAAGTTCACATTGCGTGAAATGGTGAAATACTTCATTTCATTGTTGCTTTTTGAGGACAACTGAGATTTTATATTTTCACAGGTAGTGACAAAGCTTGGCTTTCCCGAGGGTCAGGTGATAGAACGTGATTTTGGTCAGCGCATGAGCCAATATGAGGTGATTGCATCCGACTATGCTTATCTCAAGTCGAATCTGCACCTGACACTGAATCCTAAGGATGCACTGCGCAATCGTAGCGCTTTGCCTGTCTCAATAGCCACAATGATTGCGTCGAAGGTCGATCATCCAGCGACTTGGGATCAGCGCATGTACGATAAGGTCATGTGCTACGGCGTAAATATGTGCAAGAATTGTTGGGAACCGTGCTGGGATCTTAAACAGCCACTCGACTTGGATACATTTCCGCGTCAAATACGCATGGGTCAATTTGTAGTCGAGGTTCTATTAACACCGAACGTCTACGAGGGAAATTGGCGGTGTGTTCCAAATTATAGGGACTACGATTTCCATCACATCTTGGAGAAGGCATTGGCCGTTAATGACTATCTGCTGTTCCAAATCAACAATCAAATGTATGCCACATGGAAAAAGAATGATTTTATCTATTTAATGGATCCATATCGACATCATATAGTCGGTCGTATACTAGAGGAGGGTGAGGACCCAAAAAGCGCCTCTGTGCGTATGTTCAGCAATTTTGATAAATATTTGAGTGTATTCCATCAAATTCTATTGGAGTCCAATCGCTCTGCAAGATTTCACATACACACACTGCGGATACGGAATATAGCCGAGTGTCCGCCAGGCATGGCACCGCCACTACTGCCGCCGGATGAGGAGGTTGAGGTAGAATCGCTCAACGAGAACATTATCTTCGATGAAAACTACCAGAAATGTATCGATGAGCTTGGCGAGATAAGCGATTACGAAGAGGATCTGCAATCTGATATCGAGCCAATCATCGAACTCAGCTCATCAGAGGAGATGGTTGAGGAGGAAGAAGGTGGCGAAGGTGAAGCGATGGGTGGCGGCGAGGAGGATGAGGATTAATTTATTTGAAAATTTTTGTTTTTTTGTCTCTTGGGTTTATAATTTAATAGTTTTCATTTACTTCAGAGTTTCTAAATTTTACGAGTCATTAAAATTACCCTATGGAATACATACATTTATATATAATAAATGGTTATATTTTATAGTTGAGTACATGCATACATACAAACTATATAATATTCAAATTTTGTTTTTTTGTATTTTTTTTTTTTTCTTTTTTGTTAATGAATTCTGCTTTAAGGCACTGAAGCATTAATTTTGTGCAAATTTAATCAAAATCTGGCCAGCCTGAACAAGGTGAACCAATAAACAAAATACTAGAGCGCTTCTTTTTAGCAATTTATAAAAAAAAATATCCCTGACTATTTTTTTTTCGTTTCGTTTCTGTTTTGTTTTCTTTTATATCATCATTTTAGTTTTGTTTGTTTTTTTTTTGCCTTACATTCAATATACCATTTAAGATTAGACTATACAAAGTTTTGGATTGGATTCATGACAAGTTCTGCTTGCTTACAAAACAGGATGTGAATAGGGCACACGTAGTCGTCACATACATTTACAATACATAAATATCAATAATGTACGAGTAAATAAGCTCTAAGACAAAACATTATTTAAACAATAATGCACTATGCATGTAAATACTTAACCAATTTATGTTTTTTTTATGCATTCTCATTAATTATATTATGTAATTACTGTTCAACTAAATGCATAATGTGAAAATATAATACAAAGGCAGCTTAATTAATTAAATTTTTAATTAAATTAAAATTACTATAGTAAATATATATTCATTTTTCTGAGTGGTAGAGCTGTGTAGAGCTTAAACTATCAAACGAATTACACACACTTTTCTGAGCTCCATTTTTGAGAATCATGCAGGATTAAACTAAGTACTTCATCTCACTCTATCGCTTGTCAGCCAGCAACTTAACGCGACGAGTTAGTCAGTCAGTCAGTCGGGACATTGTAATACATAATACCATAAATGATTGTGAGTATAAAAAAATACATTTTGCATTTAAAAGCAGTTGCCTTTTAGACGGCATTAACAGCGCCATCGGCCTCGTAGGTTGGTATCGAAATAACATCGCTACTTCGTATAACCACTGGCAGCGTTATGCTTGCCTTATTTTGCAGATTTTGACCAAGTTGCTGATTTTGCTGCTGCTGTTGCGCCTGTTGCTGCTCATTTTCCTCTTCGTCCTCGCTTGATTCATCAGAATCCGTTGTTGTATTCGTTGCGATTGATTTCATTTTTTGCAGTGCCTCTGGCACTTCGGGATTGCTTTCCAACGTTGAATGCTGGCTCGATGGCGAATGGCTGTACTCTGAGGTATTCTCCTCATCGGAAACTATGACTACATTACGTTTGTGTATTGCTATTTTATTCGCGATGGGCGCCTTGTAACTGCGACGCGGTCGCATACCACGACCAATAGGAAGCCGACCAATGCTGCAATAATAAATAAAATAATTGTCAAAATTGCTATTTAAGTCTACGTTTCTGTCACACTAACCTGCGTCTGCGCAAAGAGTAATTGTGGTCGGTGTCTTCACCCTCTTCATCCGACCAACTGTCATTGCAAAGTTCTTCGATTGACTCGCCATTCGCATTCGAGATGACTCGGCCACCTTCCTTCACATTAACTTGCTGTAGCTGCCGACGTGTCTTGCTCTGCGTGCAGCTGCTACGCGATGAAGACGGACTACCGTGCAGACTGGCTTCCTTAGTGTCAACGTTGCCGTCGACATTGTCGTTTCCATTGTCAGTCTGCTGGTACTGATGGTGCTGTTGATGAGCTGCTGCGGCGACCACTGTTGCATTCGTTGTCGATTGTATTGATAGCCGATTTTCATTTATGAATTCGATTACTTTGCGTCCTAGCCTCTCGAGATTTTCATTATCGCTGCAGCAATCCGTGATGTCCAACCTTTCGTTGCTATTCATAACATCATCCATGAGCTGATCGGGACTAGAGCAGGCATCTTGAAAAGTTAAATCGCTGGTTGACATAGAGTTTCCATTCGATGGACTAGTGACGGCATCGGTGAGCGGTGTTCCTATTTGCTGCGTTATTGTGCCGTTTGCTGCCTGAGCTTCGGCCAGTTGTTGCACCCGTTGCAATTGGATCGGCAACTTATTGTGTATGCGATTTTGCGCCTGCGCCAACATTTCCAACGGCGGTGGCAACACTTCGGGTACGCGTGCAAGTGTCATAGAGATGTCACGCGAAGCTAGGCCTGCGCTTGGACTGACATCAGTCTCACTGACGTCCATTGCATCCGTTTGCGTTTCCATATCGACCAGTTTGACTTTGCGGTTCTCTGGCTCGCTCTGGTAGCGGCGATCACGTGTCGGTGAGTACTTCGGTGGCGCAGCAAACGAACCAGAACCGATGCGGCGATGTCTTGTCTTCTTCTTGTTTTGCGTGAGTATGGTGCAATATGATTTTGGCTGACAGTTGCTATCCAGCTGTGCGTACAGCGTGCACCTCACTGGACTCTAAACGTTCGAAGTAGAATATAAGAAAAATTATATATGTATATACAAAACATAAAGCCAATGAAACTTACCTCTGGCGTTGTTTCTGGATCGGGTGTTGATGATTGCTGTTGCTGCTGTTGGACGCCGTAACCAATGGCATTGGGCCCGTTCAGTCTGCGTCTGTAGTGCTGCATTTTTCTAAGTGTACTGCCAAAGCGACGCGTTGGTTTGTAGCCTGGAAGTTTCTTCTCGCGTCTACAGTAATAAATGCGAATTAGTAAATTAATTAACCATTTTTAATAAAGAGACTTACTCAGCAATTTCTTTCTCCTTTTCCTGCAATTGTGTCATACACTCGCTCAATTCGAGATACAAACGATTTGTCTTCTCCAGCTTATCCTCATAGACCATGCGTATGTCCTGTGCATGTCGCCACTCAGCCGTGCGTCGCTTTATCAAATCTTGCTCATACTTATGTATGCTTGTGCCATTCTGCGTTATCTCTTTGAGATGTGAGCGTACCTCCTCCTTCCATGACTTTTGTGTTTCAAAATATTGCTTCTCAGTTTTACGTAACAGTTCCGGACCAGCGATCTCCAGATGTGAGAGTATTTGACGAAACGAGGGACGGTTGCGTGGTTTTGAGCTCCAACACAGTTTGACAAGCAACTTGAAACCTTCAGGACAGGTGCTCGGTATTAGTAGTTTTAAAGAGTTATTGCCAACCCCCCAGATGATGGCCGAAGAGTCGACATCCTTGTAGGGTATTTCGCATGTAAGCATTTCCCAAAGTACAACACCGTACGACCAAATGTCAACTTTCTCCGAGCATGGCTCATTGCGTATAACCTCGGGTGCCATCCAAGCAACCGTCCCGGCAAAACTCATCTTAGTGCTAATCTCATTCCACTCACGACTTGTGCCGAAATCGCTTATCTTCACGACTTCATTTGTACTAATCAGTATGCTGTATGGGAAATTTGGTATGTTTTAGTTTTTTTACTTATAAATTCAAGTGCTCTTTTAGTTAATACTCACTTTGGGCTCTTAAGATCACGGTGTATGATCTTGTGTGAGTGCAGATATAGCATGCCCATAGCTATCTGCTTTGACCATGATACTAGACGGGACGGCAACATGACTTGTTCTTCTTTCAATATATTCTGTAATGGTCCATAGGGACAGAACTCCATAATTATGCAGAAGACGGGTGATTGCGTGCAGACACCCCTAAAAAAACAACAAAAACAAATGTATGTTATTCATTCTGCCGCCACGTTCTTGAAAGTCTTGACTTACTTAAATTTGATAATGTTCTCATGATCCAACTTGCGCAAATGTTTGATATCAGTTTCCTTGAGCTCTTTCACTTTTTTTACGGCTACAATTTCATTCTTCAGTTTGCCACTGAAAACCGCACCTTGCGCACCACTGCCCAACCATTCAAGATCACTGATCGCCTCAAATGGTATTTCCCAGTCTTCGGTACGTTGATTCTTCACTTCAATGACACCCGCCTTGCCGATAAAAGACAGCACGGGCTTCATGCAGCCCAACAAGCCATACATCCAACCAATCGGCTTATCTGGATGTCCAAATTGGCCAGCATTCGGTGGCCAACGATGTTGACAAGTATTCTCGGCGCTGCTATCGGTTATTTCGGTATAATTGTTGTGATGCGGTTGAAGATGCGGCGGTGTCTCGGATTTGAATGGCAGATCAGTGGTGGCAAGGCTGAGGTGACCAAAATCATCTTGTATGCAGGCCATGCTATATTTATTGAAGGCGTTGTAGAAAGAAAGAGGGAAAGAGAGGTTTAGTGTTTATGCTTAAACATATAAAAATTTGTTGTACTTGTAATTTATCTACTACTTTTTGTTGTTGTTTTTGCTTAAATTATTTATTAACCTTTTTTTGTTTTTGTTGTTGTTGTTTCTTTTATCATGTTAATGACGACGCAAATTGATTTATTTATTTATTTTATTGTTGATATCTGAGCTGGCCTAAGCTGAATGAGCATTGTACGAGCGAAAGGAAACCCAAATTATGTTATTCGTATAAAAAAAGCTTTGTTAACATATTATTGAACAACAACGGCGAATCAACAACAACAAAAACAACAAATACTTTGACATTTCAAGTATAAAACACGTCGCGTTGCTGTGTAGCTCAACGACGTAGTTAAACGCGTGTATCTGTTTTTTTGCACATTTATTCTGTGCCAAAGACAAACGAAAAAGAATGTTTTTGTACTGTTATAGATAAGATAAAAAATGTCGGTACGAATTGAAAACGAAAAAAAATATATACTAATTTATTTGTTGGTGGATGTATATGCATCATCATATAACAGTTGAAAAAACATACATATTTACATTTATATCTATATAGGGATTGGTTCTTGACAGGGTCTAGGTTGAGGTCTGACGTTATGCCTCGGTTGAATCTCACAAGCACAATCACCTGAGGCGCATATTCAATGGAATTTTGCGATTGTGAAAGAGCTTTTTATATATGCATATGTGTGTGTGTGGTTTGTTAATGTTGCGCCTCATTTGTAAAAAAAAAACAATATTTCCTTTCATTAGTAAATCTGCCATCTCTTTCGCACTGATACGTTTAATTTCTTTACTTTTTTTTCCTCAAATTTATTTGGTGTCAAAAACCTTTGCACGTTCTTTTATTTATTTTACATTTTACCTTAAATAATTTGATAACAAAAAAAAAATTAATAACTTAAAAACATGTTTTGGTGTTCTGAGCGTTTAAGCACATGGGAAAAAAGGCGCGTAGTTATTAATTAGAGGCAATATGTTATTTGACATGACAATACGTGATTCTAAGCAGATACAAATTTATCGACAACACAACGACAAGTGCAATACACACACGCGCACACACATATATGTATGTATACACCTGCGTAACAACAGACAGACGATGTACCGTTAGGAATGAGAGCGCACCAGCGTAAATTGTGAAATTCCCATGGGATGTGTTGAGATGCCTTTACGTATTTCGTTCATAATTGTTTGTTAAGATTATAATTAATTTTTTTTGCATTATTTGTTAAAAAAAAATTGCATTTATAATGCATGTATGTAAATGTATAAAGATATATAGACAGACATACACACAAGTACATAAGCAAACGTGTGTTAATTAATTTTGTGTTTTTACCTTTTCTCTGTTGAGATTATTTTATCAGGTGGTTGAATATTATTCCGTTCAAAGAATGATATGTAAAAAACCATTTTGTGTAATAATTTTTTGTTGTTATTTGTTGAACGCTTTTTGCTTTTGCTTTTAACGGTTGTTGGTTTTTGTACTCCTTTTTTTTATGAGAGTGAAATTGTTTGTATTTGTTTTTATAATTATACGTTTTACAATTGCGGTTTAGCGTAAAATTTTTTGGTGCTGCTCTTAAAAACAAAACGAAAACAAAAAACAGTGTGAAAAAAAAACCCAAAAATTAAATAATTTATGTTATTTGCACTTTGACGTTGTCGCGCAATAATCATTGATTTTTAATTTGTCATTTGCTGCTTTTTGTCTTTGCATGTATTTGTGTGTGTTTGTGTTCATGTTTGAACGAAAGCAGTTAGTTTTATTTTTAGACATGCTGTTGGTGCTTTTTATTTTTGTGACTTTTTGGTTTCTCTCTTTTTTATTCCTATTTTGTTTGCAAATGAATAAAAATACAAAAACAAAACAGTCGAAAAAAAGACACGCTGCGTTTTAATTATGTGAGTTTTGTTGTTGTTGTGGTTTCTTTTGTTTTTGATTCCAAGCGACAACAACAGTTTTCAAATGTTTTTTCTTTCAATTTGAATTTGTCAAATGGCAGCCTGAATCTCTTGCGCACATCTCCAAAAGCACTTCGCTCCAATTCCACAGTCAGCAGAGAAGCTCTGCTTACTTCAGACGACAGCAGCGCATTTCGTGCCAAGCACCACAAGCCACCAATCAACTCAGCGCCAGCAGCAGCAGAAAAACTGATTTTAACTTTTTTTCAACGTTTTTTGTTTTTGTTTTTTTTTTTTGGTGTTTTGCCTTTTTTGCTTTTGCGAGCTGTTTGTCGCCTGACATTCACTCACTCACTCACTCACGCGACAAATGCTGTACCAACAACGACGACGCTTCACTAATGTCGAGTTGGTAAGACAAGAGTTTTGTATTTTTTTTTTTATTTGGTTTGATGAATGGTGAGCGGTGCGTGGTGTGCGCAAGAGGCGCGTAAATGACGTCAAGGTAATAGAAAATAAGCAAGCGGGGGTGGGCAATTACGTTTTTGGTTCATGCGTTGGTTTTTTTTTTTTTTTTTTTGTTTTTACTTTTGTAACAATATAAAGTAAGTTATAAAACAGAGTTTTAGCAGTGTGTAGAATTACAACAGACAAATAATAACGTTGCCAATTGAAAACACTTGCGCGAAATATATGTATGTTATAATTAATTGGCTTATTAATTTGATTTTGCACTTTGCTTCATTAATAATTAATATAACAATTATTTGCCATATTTAAGTATTGCGCGCACAACAACATCACATAACACAAAAACAAAAATCATACTGATTTTGCGATAAGAAATAATTGCACGCCGCCGTCTACATTTCTGCACCTTGTGCGGTTTCTATTTGCACTGAACTCTTCACTACTGCGCGCACACTCCACCCGTTTCATTCGTTCGTTTCGGTTCGTATGTGATTTTCGGTTCTGCTTCTTTCACGTTGTATTATTTTTGGTGCTTTGATTCAAGCCACCACACAACTCTAGCCGTTCGTAGCGTATGTAACGATTGATTTGCTTTGACTATTCGCTCAGAGATTCGCAATGTGGAAACTAGCCAAGTCGAAGCTGTCACAAAAAAAAAAACAACAAAAAAAATACAACAACAACACAAAAACGAAGCTCTTATCAGTTTTTGGGCAACGAGATTGTCGCGTTCGTGCCTTGAGCCGAGAGCGAATGATCGTAATCTGTCGTTGTGTGTGTGAGAGAGCATTATGTGAAGACGACTGAAATGCTCGCATTTTTTTTGTTCTTGTTTTTGTTGTTATTGGAGCTGGTGTTGCATTGTTGTTGATTGTTGTATTTGTCTTGTATTTTGTTATTTTTTTTCGTTTTCATGTTTGCTGCTATTGTTATTGTTGTTTCTGGTTGTTTGAAACCTGTTTTCATGGCTTTGCGCACATGATCTCGCGCACGTTTATGCATGTGTGTGTGTGTGTGACTGTGAGACTTTGGCGTTTTTTGTGTGTGGTTTAGTTTTATTGGCAGTGTGATAGATGGAGAGAGAGAGAGTGAGTGTGAAACTTTTTGGTCAGCTGCTAAAATGTTGATCGTTTGTCTCTTTTGGTTCTTTGGCAAAGCGTTAACCAAAGTAAACTAATTTATCCATTTAAACTGTGCTAATTTTGTTTGCAAAATCACAAAGCGAACACATTTTAGCATTAAATCTGATAATTTAAAGCTCTCTTTTCGATAGCGCTCACAAACACATACGCGTAACTTATTGTCTGTTTCCTTTTTTCTCATTTTTAATGCTGTTGTTGTTCTTGTTGTTTTTTTTTACGATAAAACTGTGTGGTAGGAGTTTAGCTGGTTGGCTGCTGGTGCACGTGTTCAATAATTTGGACTTTGTACACAGACAGACAAACAGACAGACAGACATACGCGTTACTACGTTCTATGTACTTATTGGATTTTCATATGATTTAAAATTGTTTGTACTCACCTTCGCCGAAAGTTATCCGTTTGATCGAGCGATAGATTTGGACTGCTGCCATGATGCTGGAGCCGCTGTGCAGCGGCGAGCGCATGTTTGGCAGCTAATTTGGAAGCGGTTACCAAATCTTCGCGACTCTTGCTAATGCTTTCGCTGAATGGCTGCATGATCCGTGATCGTGCTTTGAGTGGCAATTGAAGCTCCAGTTTGTTGGTTATATGCCGACGCTTAAGGCATTATGAGATCAAACTGTGAATGATATAACAAAACATATTTATAAAGAATTTAAGATCTTGAGCGTTAATATATACTTATAATAAACGACATTAAAACTTCATTTATTGTGCGTTATTTAAACTTGGCTCCTTCCCAACAAATTACACAGAATTTTCAAACTACACCATGTCTGATAAGTTATAACCTTTTTTTGAATGCACTACCGGGTTCTATAACCTCCATTTTAACCTTAAATAAACTTGAATACATACATGAAAGAATTTTTCTGCAACCAAAACCATTTTATCAATGAACGAAAAAGGTGAAAACGATAGGAAAATACGTAAAAAACAAAAACAAATAAAAGAAAGGAAACTCCAAAATCAATAAAAGCAACAAAAACACAGAGGGGACGAACAGTATAAACTGAACAGAACAGAGCAGTACAGAAAAGCATAAACAGGCAAGCAGGCAGTCAAAAAGGACGTGTGAATAAGAAGAAACGATTGGCGTCACAAGTCCGTTACGCTTCAGTCATTCAGCCAACAATAACAACAACAATTAAACAGAAAAAAGATGGCAGAGGCAGAGGTGGCAATGTGGTGTAGTAGAAGTGTAGAAAGAAAATAATCGGAGGATGAGAAAAAGCACAAATTCCAAAGTAAGTAGCAAGGGGAGCTTAAGCGCACACACACACACAAACATTCACATACATACAATGCGCATAAAACAACAATGCAGTAGCAGCAGCAAGACAAGAACGTCGACGACGACAACGGGCGACAGACGAAATGCCAATAAGAATACAATTTTGCTTTGTTGTTATTGTTGATGGCTTATGCTTTTTGTTGTTAACAGAGAAATAAACTAAATAGTTGTAGAAATATTTATAGCTGAAAGAGCGAAACGGGTTGCTGTGCGGGTATGCAGGACTGTTAAATGGAATTTACATACACAAATACATTATATGTACATACCTGTTTTGACTAAGTTTGTGTTGTTGTTGTTATTTTCGTTGTTTTTTGTTGTTGTTGCGTTGTGTTTATTTTAATAAAAGATTAAAATGTCTGTTGAATATTTGTTATTAATTTTTGTATTGTTTTAAATAACATGTTTTGATTTTTGTATTAATAAAATTTCACATTAATTGTATTTGCACTTTATTTATTTTTTACTCTTTTTGTGTTAATCCTCTTTGACTTTATTCTCTTGGTGCTGCTTCTTTTTATGCTTATGCTTTAGCACTTCTTCTTCGACTTCTTATTTATTGCCGTTTTTGGGCTTTTTAACTTGGCTTAGCAAATTTGCTAAAAAGCACTAATCACACACACATGCACACAAACTTATCGAGCGAGGCACAAACATACACACACACACATGCACATAGATACAGATACCAAAAACGTCACAAATATTGAATTCACTTATGCTTCTTCTTTAGCTTTGGATTTTGCCTTCACTGCGCAAGTTTCAAACGAAAAAAATCAATAATTTTTCTATTTTATGTTTTTGGCAAATTTTATTCAATTTGCATTTTATTTAAAATTATATATTCTCTTTTTTTATTATTAATTGTTTAATGCTTCGCATTTGTTAAAATTACTCAAAAATATTGCGTTTTTTTTTAATGCCGTTTGGAAAAAAATATTAAAGAACGAAAAATTGTTTGAGCCTGTGTTTTCCCGACCAACCGTCCGCAGCAAAAATAAAATAACAACTATTTGGCCAGAATCTCATAGCAGATGGATGAGAAGAGAGCGTACGAAATCAAGTGAGCAAGCAAGCTAGGGCGAAAACTGGTTATTATACATCGCAGCTCCACCACACACCATACACCAGCATACACCACAGATACACATGTACGTACAACAATAAATGTACGGATTTTCCTCCCTCAAAGCCAGTTTCGAGCCAGCAACAAATACTAACGAAACGGCAACAGCGAAACGAGTCAAGAGCAGACCCAGGCGAGAGTATGCATAAGCGAGAGAGCGCCAACGCAACTCGCACACATTACACCACCAAAATGAACCAAAGAGCCGAGTCGAGCAGAGCAGCGTAAGGTGGCTTTGTGTGTGTGTTATCGGCATCGTTGACATGCATGGGTTTGCGTCTGTATCGGTGAGTGTGGGAAACAAACAAGTAAACGACCTGCTGCGTTAAGCAGTACCTGAGCGGTTATATATGTGTGTGTGAAGTTTTTGTTTTTTTTTGTTTCTTTTGATTAATTCCGCTTTTATTCCCTTCGTTAAGCTTTATTTTGACTTTAGGCTTTTTAGCTTAATCGTTTAGAGCAGAGAGTATTAAAGTTAACGAGAGGTAAAATACGCGCTCAAAAAGCACATCGAGAAACTTTTTGCTCCGAATTTGACTCTAGTTATCACTGTGCTTAAAAAAGGACCAATTTGCTTCGATTCAACACACTGCGGCAATGTGATCTTCACTGCCTCAGTCCGACGCATAAAATTAAAAAAAAAAAAAACAACTAAAATTGTAGATTATCTATAGTTCTTGATTTTATGATTGTATTGTTCTTTTAATGATTCTGATTTCTTCGAAAACCTTAAATGAGAAGGCCAAACTGTCACACAGTTAACTTGGTCGCATACAAGAAAAAAAAAGAAATAGTCGACAGTGCTCGACTTCGAAATACCCTCTACGTTTAAAATCTGTATGAAATTATCATTCTTCTAGTCCCAGGATTCTAGGATTTTGATCATATTTAGTTTCTGAGATTGACAGACGCCCCAAGAGAACTTTTCGGAATGATCAGAGATGCCTTCTCCCTTGTGTTACAAACTGCATTACAAAATTATAATACTTTATCATAGAAATTGAACAAAAACCTGTTACGTGTTAGATTATAATCGAAATTATCAATAACAACAATTATGTTGAAGATGTTGAGTTAACACTTTGCCCATATATGGTGCTGTTGTTGTTGTCAAAAATGAAACCTGACACTTTTATGTAGTCAAATAAACCACGGCCGTCGCAGGTAGAATTATTTTCTGTTAGATTGCGCGTACCTATGCCTTTTGGTAAGAATGTAAACAGAGATGACTCATCTTACTTGCATTTTTTTTCCAATAGTAAGAAAAAAAGCAAAACAAAAACAAATATCAACCGAACACTGATCTTCCCCATGCTGTCACATGCACTTATCCTTGCTTTTGTTGTTTTTACCTGTTGCGTGTGTTGTTTGTACACCGAATTAATATGCTGCCGATGTTTTTCTCTTTTGTTGTTTCAGCATGTTATGTATTATTCCCGCTGACCATCAAAAGAAGTCTGGCGTATGCATGTGTGTGAGTGTGTGTGCTTTGCTTAATTGGATTTTTCTTTTGCGTGGTTCGTTGGGCCGCACGGAAAAGTATGAGTCAACAGGTTAAGAATGCAGACTGAAACGAATTTTGAGCGTAAAAATGCTTTAGAAGAGACCGTTGTTAGATGTGGACGACTGACTGACTGGACGACTGTAGGCTCTGGTTACATGTCTGCAACGCATTTCCATATAAGCTGTTGTTTATTGTTGTAAACAATATCATATCTTTTGCTAAATTCCAATTGCACGTGACCAATTATATCATAATACCATATGTGCTCTTCCAGGCTCACTGTTTAGGGGGTTTTAACAATGGCCAATTAGATAATACAGCGAATATAAACCAAAAAATTGATTATAATACAAAAAAAAAACAATAATATTTTATAATGTCGATGACTAATATGCAATATCAGACCTTTAATCTCTAATAGAAAATGTATGCTTGAATAAAAATTTTTTTTTATAGAAGTATTTTATGTGCTTTAAGTTTTGCAGAATTTGGCATTGATATTTTATTTTATATCAGTTGATAAAAATTTGACTCATGTATGAGTTGTTGTAATTCTCTCCAGCTTAGTTCGATGGTTAATAGATCGTGCACATATACTAGAAGGGCATGATACAATCAAACTGAGCTGATGATCAATATATGTATGCACTTATAGATCGTTTCCATCAAGAAATACTTCTGTTCAAAGCAACAGTTTTAAATAAATAAGTAAATAACGATATTTAATTTTTCAAAATACACATTTATATGCTTTATTGTTTTATAAGGCTCGCTTAGTTTTGCTTAATTGCATAATTAAATCTTACAGATCTATTTTTTTCTTTCATTTTAGAATCGGGTTAACATATGTATATGGACTACGCTAATAGTAGCACTTGTTATTATTGATCACTAAGCGTTCTACTAACTAAAATTGTACGCTTATTTTAACTCTGAAATCTAACTAATTAAAAATATATATATCGCACTTCATTTAATTATTAAATTAATTCATTAATTTAATAAGATTGTGGTTAATTTTTTGACGCGGTTTACTTAACATGCTGTTAATAATAGCAAAAATTTTACATTACAGAATTTGTTAATAATAAAAAATGTTGTTAGCAGTGCTGTGTAATTGGTTTTTGGCACTTTTGGATTTGTTTTTTTTTAATTCATGTTTTTCGTTTTTTCTAAACTTGCAAAATTAAGTACATATTGCCCATAATATTAAAGCTTTAATTTCTCATGCATAGAACAACTGAACAAATTTAGTAGCATTCAGTTTAAGTTAAGGTGCATTTTGCGCTGAGCTGTCACCGAATGAGATTTATTTATTATTTGTTTTTAATAAAAGTACCATTTGAAATTTGGGTTGAGTTGTGTAAAAATGGGTTTGTTCAGTTGGTGATTAAAAGAGGGAATGTGCGGAAATGAGTTCGAATGGTATTGAAATTGGCAAACCATTGTAGGAAAAAACAAATACAAATACATATTAGACGCAGTAGTAAAGTGAAAAACGTGAAGTACAGAGAAGCAGAGTAGGGAAAGAAGTGTCACAAACAATCTCAGAGAAGCACGTTTTATTAATTGATTATAAACGCATTGGTCCCTGTCGAACAAAATATCTTCAATGTTTTGCAAATCGGTCTTATTCCACTTACTTCGCTTAGGAAATTTCATACTTATATTCATTCAGCATTGTCATCTTTATGTATCTTCTCTGAATTCGATCGGTTCGAATTTTTTTTTTGTTGCTGTTCGTTACAATACATGATTTGCACAATGGCAAACTCAGTAGAGCTTTATAAAGATGGTGGATATTAGGGAAGCGACAAATATGCATTTCGCTGTTAGAAGTAGTGGCGGAAAACAAACGGGATCTAGAAATTTAGTGTGAGGTAAAAACAATTATTATTCATTAACGTAACAAAGTTTTGCAAAAAAATAAATCAATAATAAATATGTATATAGTAGTAAAGTAAATGAAATTGTATAAAAGTACTACATAGTTACATATACAGACAAAGCGAGTATTACATAAATAATAATTGAAAAAAAAAAAAAAACAAAAATAACGACGATTTTAAAAACTCAAGCATTGTGTAAAAAGTTTTGTGCTTGATTTGGATAGGTTTTAGTTACCTCGTGCAAGATCCGACATGCCTTCAAGGAAAAAAACTTATTTGCTCTAATATAAATACTGATTAGTTAAGTAACATATAAGTATAGATACTTTAAAAAGAAATTCTATTGTCACTAAACGAAAACTATTTGAAGTTGTACTTAACTAAATTAGATGTCTTAGTTTCTTGTTTAATCTATGATCGCTTTGAAATTGACAAACTCTAGACCTTTAGTTCAGGTACACGCGGTCCAGATTGCCTTAACGACATCAACACTCTGTCTTTTAACTATTCCTATTTTTTTTTCTTCACTCAATTTCTAGTGATCTTCTAAGGAACTTCGTATAACGCCAACGCATAAATGTCAACGTTGAAAGGTCCCGGGTCAAGCAATACTAAACTAAAATCTTAACGATCTATTGGCATCCGCACTTGTGTCTGGCTGCGCTGGCTCTTCGTTCTGCACGCCGCGTCCTTCAGTCTCCGACACCAATTCATCATCGTCGCTAGAATCGCTCATATTGCGTAGTGTCATCGCCTGAAAGTCGTTCAAGGCCTGCTCGAATAGATCAAGTGAGTGCTGATTGGTCTCAATGACCTGTTGTGTGGTACCGAGAAGATCTTCGGTCGCACTACGCATGAGATCCTGTATTGTGTGCAAATTGGAGTTGGAGCTAGATGTGACGGCAGAGGAGCGCAGCGCAGCTGCTGGTTCTTCAGCATCAGCATTATGTATGTTACTTAGGCTACTTGTCAACGCATGCTCACCGCTTGACGTATCATCGTTAATGCCGCCGGCACTGTTGGCCGAGAGTCCACGCGTTAATTCGTCGGCATGCGCAAGTGTCGAACCGATAATGTCGCTGGCAATACGTATTGCCGCATCAGTGGCCGCCATTGTTGAGATAAAATCGGTTGAATTCAAACGATGACGCACATCCGATGCTGATTGTTGCTGCTGCTGAAGCTGTGTGGCGAAATTTGTATCTGTGGTAACCGTGTTGCCCTCAATACGCAAGCCGGCGACGCCTTTCTTTGGTATTGTGGCCAGATCACGTTTGACGCGGCGACAACGTGTCGGCTCGTTTTGTCGCTGTTGAACCATGGCTTCTAAGTCGACAATATACACATAACCCGCTACCAGTATGGTGCAAGACTTTTCGCCCTTCTTATATGATTCCTCGATATCCTGACTGGTGCGATCGTCATACTGCCACCAACCTGTGTGTATGTGAAAAATTTTGTGAGTATGTTATAGACGTGATTGAGTGTTGGAGTTCTTGTTGGGTTTTTGGAATTTCGAATAGTTTGCAAATTTATTCAAGTCAGGTGAACGTTTGTGCGTTCGTTTTAAATTTTCTCAACGCCTCAGTGTAACTTGGAGATACCGGCCACGCCTTTAGTTGGCATGGGTGCGTTTGAGCGTACACGGCATATTTTACGTCTACGTGTGCTATTATGCCGCGGATATTGTATCATATCTATAAAGTCTATAATGTATATTGTGCCGCAGACTAGTAGATTGTACCGTGCCGGATCGTTTTGTGTCGTTTGTGTGTTTTCGTCGTCGTCGCCCTCGTCGTCGACCACCAAGACTTCAATACCCGCGATCGGGTTCTGTTTGACTTGGTAGGCCGCTTCTATCTCATCGTTAGAACGTCTATCGTATGCCCACCAACCGCCTGCGGGAGTTCGGCAATGATTGTTTGGGTAAATGCTGCCACCATTAACTTACCATTTCGGCCCTCATAGTACCACTGATATCCATCCTCAGTCGCCTTGGTTGTACAGATGTCATCGATGCCGTTCACAAGTTGTGGATGATCAAGAAACTCTGGTGGAATTTCACGACGACACATTGCGCAACGTCGATTTTTGTAGGCAACGCCCTACAAAGTATATAAGATGTGATCAAATCTCATGATTGAACAAATTAGGTCAACTATCATAGTAGACTATTGAGGAGAGTAGTCGACAAACTGTAGAATGCAAATACGAGTTTGTTTTCCTATTGTTAGAAAAAAGTACGTGTGCAGCGCGTCGTGGCCCATTGCCAGCAACTTTCTGAGAAAATCGGCGGAGGGCAAACAAATGTATACAAAACCGGTTTAAGTCTGTCTGCCGGCTTAGCTCATTGAGACGCTTAAAAAGCGAAAGACACATTGGAAAAAAATCAAAACAAATTTGGCACTGAATCGAAATGAGCGAGCTGGCGGCGGTAATCGCGATGAGGAAGCGTTCAAATTCGAAATGAATAGACCAGCAGACAATACGGAGTGTTTGCTAAGCGATTAACACTCAACGCACACCCGAATATTAATAACAAGTATTTAAATATGCACGAACGCATGCTGTATGCATAATTAACAAATGCACCCATAAGGGGTTAAAGTTTTGGGGAAAGCCTTGAACTTGAAACGTGCGATTTTTGACTTTTGGCAAATTATAAAAACAACTTGACACCCACGTATCTAACCAATGAAATTGACGATAGAAAATAATCTGGAGATACACACCTTTACACATAGGAAACAAAATATGTGACCACATGGCAAGCGAGCGGGATGTATGCAGGTCTGTAAGCAGATGGGGCATTCGAGTACTGGTGTAGCATGAGCTGCCGTTGCTGCTGCTGCACCAATGGTATCATCTACAATGAATATGATTAGCATGTCGTTTATATGGTAAAGTGAAAGCGACTCACCTGTTTGTTGTGATTGTTCTGTCGCATTTTTTAAGATGCTACTGCTGCTGTTGCCAGCTGCCGCAGCTGAGGTAGAAGGCGATACACAGAGATCAATAAAATCACTTACGGGTGGTATTTCGTCGTCACTATCTAAAACTGCAATTGTTGCGATTGTTTCTCCTGCGGGGTTCTCAGGTGAGTTGGGCACAGTATTGTTGTCTACATTATTTCCACCTGTGTTACGGCTACCGTTCTCATCTGTAGATGGTCGTTGCGACATTCTCTGATATACTTTTCTTATTGTCGTTTCTGTCGCAATTTAATTCGCACAAAATTACACTGCCACAACAAAAACAAAATCACAAATGCGAAATTCTAAAACCAGCTCTGCTTCTTCTTGACGAACTTGCAGATACAATAGGCTTGCTTGGTCGGGATGAGGTATTCCTATGTTACATAGGACCAAAAACAACATACAACAAGTTAATCGACTCAAGCATCTAAACTGTTGTTGTTAGTTGACCCATTCAACATGGTGTCAGTTAAAGTGACATTTGTGCGTCGAAATGGCGCATAGGTGTCTCAAAAAAACGAAGAAAATGATAAGTTAACTGACTCTGTAAAGCTAATTACGCATATGTTTACTTGAAACGGCTTGGGACATGAGTCACTTCAATATTCATGTTTTAACCTTTCTCAAAATTGTGTGTCTAAGAAAAAGAAGCACATATAGTGGCTAGCCCTATGTTCGCTTGCAATCGTACGCTTTGTCGGGTTATTTCAATACGGACGCAGTGCATGATAAGTTAACAGGCCAGTGCTGCCATTTTAGTCTGTTGACATCAAGTGCTGATTAACAGTGGCGATGTTATGATTTAACAGTCTGTGATCATTTGTTTTTCGACTCCGCAGCACTGCAGTCGAAACTAAAACAGCGTATGTCTTTTGGACCTTCACATTCACATAAAGCAATGTAGTATACACTTGCCTCGTGAGAGTCGAGAGAGCAAGGGACCATCTTACTCTCCCATGAAAATGGTGACTCTGTTTTGACGCGGCGAGCGCAAAATTGAATTGTCGCATGTCGCGGTAGGTTCCCTGGGCTATTTTCCCGTTCCTCCGTTTCTAGGAACGTCCAATGGGGGGGTCCATTTTTTTTCGTGGACACTTTTGCGCCAAAGGCGACGCTTTTATGCGAATCTGGCTCGCTTGCGTTTCTCGCCAAGGCCAACATGTTTCATTTCACAAAATCGGTGTTTCCGCGGAAATTTTAAAAAATTTTTTCAAAAAAAAGGTAATTAATGTCAACAATAAGTTTTTTTCTCCAAAATGTGCAAGAATCAATTCGGCACACAGTCTAATTTGTACACCAGGAAAACCAATATGTTTATAATAACCAATATATAATATCGAAGTTGTTGCACCACATCTCTTAAAGCGGCTATAATCAAATAATATCGGCGGCATTTCAGTTGGCGTATATTTTAAGGAATAAATGATGTCTATTTCATATAGCTGCCTTGACTTTCTTGGCTTTCAGGTGAGGCGGCGTATTTGTGTTGGAAATTTTCGCATCAGTCTCGTGTATTTCAAAATTTATGTTTTTGAGTTAGTACTTCCAGAGATTGACTGGTTTTGTTGATACTGATCCTAAGTTTGTGAGGCATAATAATAATATTAACATATTTGAATATTTATTTTCTAGTCTTTGTGTATATAAGGCTTAAATTCGTAATACTTGTAAATAACTCACAACGTGTAGTATTAAAGAACAAACAAGAATAACATAAAGTACCGTTATGTGCGGTATAGCTACAACAAAAACAACATATACTACATATCTTTTGGATCTTTCCAACCATATTTCTGTTGCTTCTTGTCCTTGTAGTATTTGCCGTTATTGCCGTTGCGGCCACGTTCCTTGGGCGGAGCACAGTAGCACGAGCGTTGTTGTGAATCGAGATATGATCTGCAGCCGAGCGTCAGAGTTCCGGTGAAAAGCATTTTCGCAGCAGCCTTACAGCCTTTCATCATTAGGTCGCTGGCAATGCCTTTGTCACCGCTGTCGCAGTATTTGTATAAACATCGCTTGAAGTCCAAGTCGCAGAGTTCCTTGTCACTGTTGCATGTGTCATAGCAAATATCATGCTCATTGCAGCATGTTTCCATTTCTGCTGCCGGCAAGTAATCCGTACTGATGCGCAAGCCAAGCGAGCCGCAACCGTCAGCAGTCGGGGTGTAAAGACGATTTTGCACCGGCCGTATGTCTGCAAGTGTGAAATAGATTTAGATACACGTCAGCTTCAAACACAAAATATGATTTCATTTCAAAAGTGCTGTTTATGTAATATAAAGCATATATATGAGTTGAAATTTATGAAATATGCTCACCCGGTCCGCCGCCGTCAGGCACGGGACATTTAAAGACACATGTCTCTTCAACCGCTGCATCGAAGACTTCGTGAACTGTGCGAAATTTACGTACGACAGTAATGAGATTCTTGAAGACATCGCCAAAAATGGCCTCCGCTGCAATTATTGCGTCCCGCAAGTGTACAATTGTGCTCGATCCATAGCCAGAGTATGCGTAAGTAGCAAATGTCAGTACGTAAATGGCCACTTTCATCCATGAAAACTGCATTTTTATTGTTTGTTTGCTATTCACTTTTTTTCGAATGTATTTTTAAACTAATTCGTTGTTCATTTCTCTCCCAAAAACTTATCACTTCTGAATCGGTTGTGAAATTTGGCGTAGACTGTGGTAATTTATTATTTTTGTCTGTGGCCAGCAGCTGTTTGAGTGATTAATTGATTTCACAAAAAGTTAAAATGTAACTGCCAATTTCAATATCAATTTTGATAAACGTTTTTAAGATTTCAGAATGTGTCGAACGCTCCAATGGCCTTGCGAAATATCACAAAATTCTATTGAAAGCACCAAATAGCCAAGACAAATAACGAGTGCTGACTGCGCATATGTTTGGCTGAAATATTAGTGCGCTTGAGTTATTTCATTATTAAGCGGCTGTGTTATTTATTATTTTTTAGTAGCAACAGCTGTTTGTGACATGAAAAGCTTTTTGAAAGTTAACCGGTAATCGAAATTTCAGCCCTGTGTACTACCCGAACTCTTGCGCGAGTCATCCACATTGACTTAGCCGAAGTGCCCGTGTAACTCGAAGCAATGTTGAGCTAGCCTGCACTTTCAGGCCTTTTGGGTTAGCCTCCGTTGTTTGAAGCAACTGCGACGTAAGATTCGTAAACCTCCAACGTAACAAAATTAATATCAAAGTGGCGTATGCTATTAAGTAAATGTGCTCAATATAGGCCATTTGACAATTCGCTCCATGACGTTTACTCGTGTGTTTACGTTATTCAGACATACGTTAATATTGTTTTCGTTAATTTCAGCTAACTTAAAAATAATATTGGAAAGAAAATTATATTTCTACAAAGAAAAGATATAAAAGAAAATCCATAGAAAATAGAAATAACAACTTTGAGGTCGCGTAACTAATTTTAGTAATGGCTAAAGAATTTTACCAGTAAACATTTCAAACAACAATGCGCCATAACTTGTATAACTAAAATTTACGGTTCATTTGTTTGAATCAATTTATGCATTACCAAAATATGTACATGTTGTTCAAATAACTATTTTAAGTAATTTAAAAATTTGTTACACGCTGCGCTTGACCTTGTCAAGTAATAATAACGTACCTCTTACATGAAACCCGACAACGTCAAGAGTCCAACCGGCAGCGAGTAGCGCAATGTAAATCAAAATTAAAATAACAAACAAATCGCGAATTAAAGCTGATGAAAGCACACCCGTCCAAACACACAGGTGCTACAATGGCAGGGGGAACAGTAAACTGCCCCAACAATGCCCCCGTTCGCCCTAATGTTGCGTGTTATATTTGTAGCTAAACTCTTATATAAAATTCAAAAAAACAACTTGTCGGCGGCTGCGGCAAACATGAGTGACACTGCCATAAACACACAACAACAACAACCAACAATGCAAACAAAAACTAAAAGGAAAAGCCTTAGCGGTGACACAACAACAACACAGAACCGTTTATATGAACAACACTTAAGCAGCCGAAGCACCAACAAAAACAACAACGGCAACAGCAACATATACGCAGCAACATGCGTCACGCCAACACTGTATGATTTGTATGTGTGAGTGTAAAAAGTGGCCAAGAGTCATGTACCAGCAATCACGACAACAACAAAAACAACGGCAACCACAAAACCAAAAACAACAAGAGCAACACCAACAATATCAACAGCATCAACATCAGGCACAGCAGCACTCAACGCATCGGTCATACACGTTGCAAGCATGTTCGCAAAAAAAAAGAGAGAAAACTGAACGGTGCCAGAGAGGAATGTGTCATGACGCGCTGACACGGAATGACACGCTAGAGCAAAATTGACTTGTCGCATGTCGCGCTGCGTGCCCTGGGCGATTTTCCCGTTCCTCCAATCCTAGGTAGTTTTCCACCTAGGGGGGTCAATTTTGTCCTCTCTTCCCTTCGCGTCTGCGTCGACACTTCTGCGTCAAAGTCGACGCTTTTGGCTCACTTCTGTTTCAAGTATAAAAGGAAATGCAATACGAAATTCCCGCGTATTTATATATATGGGCTCTATGTGTTAACATCAGAAATTGCGCGCATCAAAGTAAATAAGTAGTTCTTCTTCTTATCAGTTCGTATTTTATTGAATAAGAATTGATCATCCCAACTTTTACACTTGTTGTTTCGTTCAAAACGCGCCAGCGAATGGTCAACTAAAGCGCAAAGTGCTCAGCGCAAACAAACAAGAAGAAAAAAAAAGAATATATAAAGAAAAAAGCAAAACAAATTTCAACTTAAGAATTAAATTTTTCAATTAATTTTAATAATTGCATAAAGGCATTCAATGTGTTTGATTAAAATTCCAGTAATTTCAAGTACGCGAGTGTAATACAAATAAAAGTTGTTGTTGTTGAGCTCAATGAGCGGCCAATAAGAATAACAATAACAAGGAGGATCCACTTGAACTGCAATTGAACTGCAATTTTATGGACGTCGGCAACGCTGTTCATTAGCATTGAGGCTGCTTTAACTACAAAAGCAACTTGCAGCAAATCACAATAACAATAACAGCAACCAAAAAAGAAACAGAAAATCAAAAACAAAGACCGAAACAACTTTGTTGTTGTTGTTTATTTTACTTTTGTTGCTACTGCTTTTGTCTGCGTACGATCAACGTCTTGATGCAGAGTTTAAAACGTTTGGCTTTGATTTTGTAATAAACCGGAAATTCTAGCTTGAATTATTGTAAGTGCGCAAAGCGAGCAAAGCAAAGCGCCGCAACTTACTTCGTCATACAAACAATTTTGCAAAAAAAAAAAAACAACAAAAAAACAAATCGTAATAAACAATACAAAAAAAAACACGACGAAAAACGAAAAGAAATTACAACGTTTACAAAAAAGTGGCACAATTAGCGTTCGTGCTTAGAGAGACTCATCATCATTATCATTATCATCATCGACATCGTCATCAGCAATCTGAGCAGTAACAAAAGCGGCAACACGGAGCAGGAGCCCAAAGCGTGCAACCAACCGGCTGGCCAATAACACAACAACAACAGCCAAACAAAAAAAGTTTATTTGCGGCCAGCACGACTGAGTGTTGATTTTATTTTTATTTAAAATCACACATACATACATATATACAGCCGACACAACAACAACAACAACAGCAACAACAAAAAAAGGCGATCTTGTATTTATTTATAAAAATTTCGCAAGCGAAAAAATCTGCTCCAGCAGCAGCATCAGGCAACAGCAACAGCAGCAGCAGTAACGCACGCAAATAAGCAGCAGCAGCGGAAGAAGAAGAGAAAGGAAAAACCAAGAGGTAGCAGCTAAAAATTAGTCGGTGAGTAAGTCGCATAATTTTCATAAACCATTTTTTTGTATCACCTCCGCTGCCATCAACAAGATGACCATGATTTGTTATACTCACTTATGTTATAGTTTTCTTTCTTGCTTTCTTTCACTGATTTATCGCCCTATAATTAATGCTTGTAAAAATTATATATATAATTTGCCTAAAGTTGTGTTTGCTTCTTAACGAACTTTGATCTTAATTTGTATTTATTTATTTTGACTTGCAACATTTTAAACAAAAAATTTGATTATTTTCATTTTCAATTTTTCAAGTTTTAGCAACATTTGTGCTTTGTAATTTAGTGTTTTCTAAAGAACGAAAAAAATGTTTGGTAGGTTCGTTGTACGATTTGTTATGTTCAACGGCCAGCGTCGTCATCATATATAATTTATTTATTTTTTTTTTTTTTGCTTATGTAGGCGTTAATGATTCCTCAGAATGTTCATCATTAATAACAGTAAAAGTTGTAATAATCATTTTGACATGTTCAGCAAAAAACAAAAATTGCGACATTTGTATTCAAATTTTCAGGGCGGTCGCGTTCCAAACGACGACTCGTTGTGGCACGGCTCATTGATTTTGTTTGGCCAATAATAAATTGTTGCAGAAATGGCACAAGGCAAAATTGTATCTTTTTTGACATTCACATACATTTAAAGAAAGGCTATAAAAATGTTTCAATTTAATGTGTAAAGGAACATGTTTCCAAGATTTCATTAAACAAATTCTGAGAAAT
The DNA here is from genome assembly GCA_037044515.1 of Phortica magna. Classification (NCBI taxonomy): domain Eukaryota; kingdom Metazoa; phylum Arthropoda; class Insecta; order Diptera; family Drosophilidae; genus Phortica; species Phortica magna. The sequence continues at coordinate 653,498 of JBAMBP010000415.1, forward strand.
TTGTTTTGAAAGTTGTAAGTTGATGAGATAAGTGTTGATATTATTTTTAATTTACTTAGTATTATGATTAACAAAAAAGATTATGATCAGAAACAAAGACAGAATTTGAAATAATTAAAAATCAGCAAAATAGCACAAAAAGATGTCAAAGTGATCTTAAAAAATATTCAAGCATCAAACTTATTGTCAAGAAATCAGTAATGTATTGTTTTGATGCCTCAAAAAATCTGATAAAAGCTGGTTTGCAAAAACTATAGAAGGATGTGATATTTTTTAAACATTTTACAAAAAGAGAACAGAATCGTCTGAACAAGATTATTCGCTTTTTTATTTGGCGGTTTAAAAGGTAAAGATCCGTTGATCAGTATTATTAGGAAGTCAAGACAGATAAGTTGCAAATCATGCAGGTGAGCTTTTTTCTCGGCGTCATTTCCGTATTGATGCTATGGTAAGAGACACAACAAGTATCTCAAACTGGAACTGCTACTCTAAATTTTAATATTCTACAATACAGTTAGGATGTCTAAGTCATGGTGGAGTGTTGGCTTAAGTTTATTTCAAAGTTTAGGACTTATTAATAATAAGCATGAGTTTAAGGATTTTCTTAAAACAAATTGCTATAAAGATTTTTATTTGATAGCTCGTTTAGAAGGACAACTTTGAGAAAAACGGAAAAACAAAAAATGGAAACTAAAAATAATTTCTCTAACACGTTTCTTCAGTAGATTAACTCGTGGATCCATAATTAATCAAATCCACTGATATAATCCGTTTCGTCAGAGCGTGTTTGCGTATTTCGTCTATATGTACATATGTATATATATTTTTTTGTTTATGTTTTGTGTTTTTTTTTTTATTTTTAAAATTAAATAATAGAAAATCATTCTGCGTATTAGTTATTTTTGTATTTTTTTCAGTTGGGTTGTCAGTCAATGCTTGATTATTTTTTTTTTTTGGATTCATTGTGTGACTGCATGTCAGTTTGCTGTTGTTGTTGTTGTCAGACGCCACCGGAAGATTAACAAATCGCATGCGAAACGACCCCATTCGGTTTGCCATTTTCAAGGTGGCAAAATTAGCGAATTTTTGAAAATGTTTTTCCTTTATAAAATCGAAAATAAAAAAAAAAAATACGTCACATTACAAAACGCGTAAGAATTTCAAATAAAAACTAATTTTCTTCAAATTTCTGCACTTAAGTTATATTTCCGCTCTTGAGGCTCACTGTGTGTGTCTGTGCTAGTTTTTGTTTGTGATAATAAATAAAAGTGATAATGCTAAATGACAGAAATACTTAAATAAAATAAAATAAAAACATGCAATAAAAATTCTAAATATATGTAAAAATTTGTTGTTTAAATATTTGCAGAAAATACATAAATATAAACAATAACAATAAAAAAAAAAATATTAAAAAAACCGCTGATAATGAGATTTTTTTTCATGGTTTTTCAGCTTTGGCCTTTTGTTCTTACTCAATGGCAGCTGTTTCGCACTCTGCCGCTTCTCCGCTCATATCAATAATGTTTCCCATTAAATATTTGGGTTTTTAAAGAATTTCAAATTATTATAAACAAATATTTTTTTAATGGTTTACAGTCAATTTGACAGATGTATTTATATATGAAAAATTGAAATTTGTACACTTTCACATTTTGCAATTAAAAGAAGGAAAATGTATTTAATCAGCACGTTTTGGTTTTTCTTTCTGTCTTGTGCATATAGATCGCTCATCTGTCACTCGGTCTGTCCAACTGTCTGTCTGTATACATGGCCTACATTTACACGCTTAAATAATAAAAGTGTTATTGATTTTCTTTTATACATACATACATATATATAAGACTTGTAATCGCATACAGTTTTATGGCATCTTCATGGCAAACTCGCTTACTTGCATGTTGCTCAGACAGTGAGACGGCAAGTCGTCGCCTATGACTATGACGATGCCGATGACGAAGACTATGACATCGATGACAAAGAGCAGAAAAGGCTTCAATAACTTTTTTCAATTAAGTGCATTGTGCATTATGTGGTTCACAGTTGTTGGCCCTAAATTGCATCAAAGCTGTGCGGTTATTGTTATTAATTTTATTATTATACCACATCATGGCTTTGTCAGCGTCATTCTCAGCGTTCTTTGGCTGTTTTCATTTAATGACATGACTTGATTTGTGTTGAAGTCTTAGCATGAACTCTTTTATGTATCATAGTCATGAATGTGCACTATTCAAGCGCTTAATTAAGTTGTCCATTATGTTGTCGGTCGACAGAAATGTTCTCAACACAAAACTATAGAAATGTGCACAAAAACAGCTTAAAAGCAAAATCAAACAAACAAAGGCATTTGTTTTTTGCACCATTTTTGTTGTCATTTCGTTGCTAAAACAATGTCTTTCTATTTTTGCAGCATTTCTATTACAACAAAAGGACATTGCATCAATAACAGCGACAGCAGTTGCATAAAGCATTGTGCCCATTCAAACAGCATCAAAGTATTGCAATGTCCACAGCGACTTGTTCACGTCTCTGTGCAACCGCTAACGGCACAAACATGACATCAAAATATAACAAAAAAGTTTCACCATCAAATGTCAACAATACAGAAGCGACATTCACGCTCAAATTGGGTGGCAGCAGCAACGCCGGTCGCAGCGGCAATGGTGTACGCATTAATGGCACCAGTGTTGGCTCCAGTGAATCATCAGATCCTTTAGAGTCCGATTACAGTGAGGAAACCGAAGAGGAGGAACCAAAACATGAGCATGAATCAAGCGATTCTGAGCAGGATTCCGATGATATTGAAGAAGTGTCAGAGCATGTTGTCAATGATAATGATGATGATGATGATGTTGAATCAGAGTCAGAGGAAGAAGATGATGGCAATGAAACTGATGACGAGGAAGGCGATGACTCGGAGGAAAGTAGCAGCGTACAGACCGCAAAGGGTGTACGAAAATATAATCTTGATGATTTTCAAATCATTAAAACAGTTGGTGAGTGCTTTTCTATCTTTGTTTGTTCTTAGAAGTTAAATTGAACGGTTTTCTTTTTTCATCTTTAATACAAATTCAATTAAGCATTTTTATTTAAAAATATTTCAAGTGTTTTTTATGGCATATCGTTTACGTATTGAGATCATTATATATATGTACATTTATTTGATTAAGTTCTGCAGAGACATGGCGCGTCATACTTTGTTTCAACGCTTCATTACGCAAGTTCATTGAGTGCGTTGAATCGTTTAAACGATCGATTCAACAGACGTAGCCAAAATCTTTCTTTGTTACGCTCAGCGGGCAATGCCGCAAATTATGTTCATTTCAATAGCCGTAATTAAAACGAATATGTATTATTTTTTATTTCTACGTATTTTTCAGCATTTATTAAAGAAAACATACGTAAAAAGCATGAATGGCCGGGCCGCAAGCGCTATTAAAAAAACCCATGAACGTCGGTAGTAAAAAGCATGCAATGTTTTTAAGATTTAGCACAGGTTTTTTTTTAAACGTATTTCTGTGACGTAAAGATTTATACGTTTAGCTGTTTGATGTTGTCTAACATTGGCTAAAACACACCTGGCATTTTGCAATCATTTCAGTTTTGTTCTTAACTTATGGCGGGCAACTTTCACAAAGAGTCATAAAGTTAATAAAGGCATAAAGTTAATAGAGTCATAAAGTTAATACAGTCATAATTGCACTATTAACAGTTAAATGAGCCAAGACTTTGAACAATGAAGCAGTTATTGATTCGGAGTGCTCAACTATTTTATGCAACGTTAAGAAGATAATCATGACTCTATTAACATTTGGACTAATAGTGACTGCTATTAAAATAGTTACCCATGAGTTGCACTGAGTGTGTCTGAACGTAATACAGAAGAGTTAATAGTAACAGAAGCGCTATTGTGACACTGTTAACATTAACCGTCCTATCCTAACAACTCTATTAAGCACTGTTATTTGAAGTATTTTATTAAATAACAGTGTGACATATTCAGGACATCTGTTTTTTTTTGCTATTAGCAAACAGTTTTTTTATAGCTCTTTTTTAGATCATGTTTTATTATGAAACCTATTAATTTTACTAACATATTTTTAATAGAGTTGCCGGTGTAGGAACATATTATTTTTCTTACTCATTTTATTGCTGTTTTAAAGTGTCCAAGTGAAGTAATTGACGCATATTTTTAATTTGTGTCATCTGAGTTGTCAAAGTAGTTCGAAATTTTTTGCCAGACTTTATTTTGCGCTTATCAAGCATGGCTTATTGGCACTTTCTCTCGACGCATTGCGTCCGTCACAGCATTTTTCCAACAAACTTTGAGTATTTCATGTTGTTTAATGGTTTAAAAGGCTTTCTTTTCTTTATATCTTTTTTTTTTTTATTTATTTCTTTTTGTATTTTGCACTTTTGCACGGCCATAAATTAAGGCAAACAAGTTTCGACAGCATTCGCCTTTTGAGTGAATGTCATACAGACTTTAGCTAATTACAAACGACGTGACGTCTTGTTGTTGTTGTTGTTGTGGTATTATTGGCTAAGTTTGTAAATGATGCGAAATTGCAATTGGTATTTTTTCAAGCGAACAATTAAAGAGTTTAAAGTGAAAGAAAACATAAACAAAAACAAAAACAAATTAACACCGACGAAAGTAACAAACAAACAGACAAACGTGCGACAAACAAAAACATGTTTTTGTTAATAAAAAGAATTTTTATTGTGCATGCCAATATGAAAAACAATTCCTGTTAAATGAATGGGAAATGCCAATCGACTCATGTCGACTAAAATCCCCGTATTGCCAAAACATACATGTGTATTTTTTATTGTTGTTTGTTATTGTTATTCGTGTTGTTGTTGTTGTTGTTAGCCGAGGTCTTTTGAGCAGCATTTCATCTCTTTAATAAATAAAATCATAAAAATTTCAACAGTTTTTTTCTTGCCTTTTGGTACAAAAACATATTGCAAAACGAAACGATTTTTGATAATCAATTTAACACAATTCGATACATTTTGAGTTGCTTCACTTTGGCGTAAGATTGCATTACGCGCTCGCTTAATGCTTTTGCCAATACAAGACAAGTGTTAGTCAGTTTGATAGCGTAACAACGGCAGCGTCTTCAATTGCTTTGTCAGTGGGCGTGCATGTGTTGCGTCTTGTTTGTATCCTCCCCACCCAACTTATTGCTTTTGTAATCAATGATTCTGTAAACAAACATGAACTTCAAATATTTACAAAAATTTTCTTTCTAGCCGCGCCCCACCAAATGCCTCTTGGTCTCTTCTCTTCTCCTATCTTTTGTTTTGTTGTTTGTGTTTGCGAATTTTCTTATTAGTTGCCTAAACGTATGATTAGCTTCGATACGTTTCGATACAATTTGAGGTTGTTTTACCGTGATTTGTTGCTTTTGTTGCCGTGCTCCAGTTTCGCTTAAGTAGCGTGAGTCATCGACATTAGCCGCGTACATTTCTTTCACACACTCACGTCCGTCCTTGCGTCCGAAGTTTATTTACTTTTTCTTAGTATTCTTGTGTTAATTTCACGTACTTTTGCTCATTTAATTTGTTGCAATAATCAACGACGGCCGCCGGCGGCCAGCGTCAGGTCATTTAATAACTACTTGTGCGCATTACTCATACGCCGCGTACGCCAAGTACAAAAGGCATGACGTGCACGAATGTCTCAATTAGATATGTTAATAATTGCAGAATACATCATTCGGCCAACCAGTCTTCTGTGCGTGTGTGCGGGGGTGTTGGATAATTGCAAATTCGACTTTGCTGCTTTTGACTTTTGTTTGCTCAGCTGAGCAACATTTTTGCATTTCTTTTTTTTAATTAGTTTACTTTCGTACTAATCAATAAACAAGTTTGTTTCCAAGAAAAAAGCATAAAAAATATATTCGAAAATCATTTTAACAAATAATTGTTTCCAGTCATGTATGAAATTTCCGCTTTAAAAATCTGCCAATGACTTTTCCTGAAATCCCATTAAACAAACTGTAGATTGACAACTATTTTAGCGCACAGCGCAAATGTCAAGTTTATAAATTGAAAATCTCTTTTTTCTTTCGCATTTTACTAAAACTAATAGCACGAAATATATTATTGGCTTCTCCTTGACTTCGAACAATTGCGTTACGCTGACCGGACATTTTGATTGATTGATTTGCATAAATAAATATTGTTTTTGCTTCTTTCTTCTTTCTCTCGCTCTATTACTGATTTGCATGCTGGGAAATTCAATAAATTTACGCATAAATTTGGCGTATAACAAAAAAGCATGGGCGCACATTGACCAAACTATTGTCTTCTGTGCTGTTGACTTGTATTGCAAACTAAAAGCAGTTCATTATGTAGCTACATATATATCTCTCAAGCTATATAAAAATATATCTATATATTGTATATATAACGTTTTATCATTTGTTTTTTAACGCAACGTTTCGTTTGTCGTCAACGCGTCTGGATCGTATTTTGTTTAGTTTATATGCTATAGAAATTGTGTGCTTTTGAAAGTATAAGCTGTAGAATTCTGTGTGAATTATTTATTATACTTATTTCGCATCTAATAATAAGAAGAACGCCGCAGAAAAGACAAAATCAGTCAACGCAAATTTATATCTTTATGGAAAATTTAAAATCAAAATGAAAAACGTTAACAACATGTAAGAAAAAGTAAAAGAAATAATAATAATAAATGCTGAAATTATCTTTCGACAAAACGAAACGAAAAAAAAAATTTTGCCAAAAGGAAAATGATTTTCAAAAAATATCAAAAAAAAAAAACATGAAAAATAAAAGTGGCAAAATGAAAAATTAAAAAATCAAACACAGACAAACTAGACACACACACACACATATATATATACCAACGAGCGCAAAAAATATTGGCAAGTTGCCGGCAGCCGTCGTCGTCGGCTTCGTCCATTCTGGCGCTGGACGGCAATGCCCATGGTGCGCTTCAATAGTTGACGACGTTGCTGGTGACGACTGCGACGACGACGACTACGACTACGGCTACGACTATGGCTACGATGGTGGGCTGGCGGTGGCCTGCCATCAAATGAGCATATTAAAAATTCAATATAATATGTATTTAATAATAAATATGACCTAAAAACGCATTTGAAAATGTTTCGACACGAACATTTTGCGCCTTACGTCTTGTCACTGAGGGCGACAACGAGGACGACAACGACGACGCGACTGTTTGACATCACCCAATGATGTTGTTGTTCTTGATCATAATGACGATCTACTGCGCTTGGTTGCATTTATTTGTTGTTGTTTTCTTTACTTTTAATGTCTTGCTTTGTGTGTTGTTGGACGTTGGTTGCGTTCATTGGTAAATGTTATGAAAAGCGTTTGTAACACAAAATTCTATGCATAAATGAACTGTAAAAACGGCATTAACTTTTTGCTCAAACGTTGTTGTTTATTTCATTTCATCATTTCTCAGTTTATTTTTCTAAATTTTATTGCAGTTTTAATTTGCCATTTTACAACTGTGCAGCTTTTTTTTGACTGTTTGGCATAAATTATGAAATTCAGCGCGCTTGTAAATATTTGAAAGCACATCAATCAATGAGCAAAGCAATTAATTAAATGTTTCGCAATATAGACAAGTTCAAGTACAGCGTCAAAGATTGCCTGTTGCAGATGCATACAATAGCGCACAGAAGAAGACAAAGGAAGTCTAGGACCAGTCTAAGTCTTGTTTTCGGCATTTACTACCGGTTTCGGTACATACATACGTCTGGAACGGCTAGACAGGAAAGGGTTTTTAGGAAGGCAAGAAAATTCCATACAAAATGTATGAAATCGTTTATCGTTGGGTTTGATGAATAGTATAGAAATAAAAGAAAGTTCAACCGAAGTATAAAATTTAATATAAAACACCCTAAAATATTTGTTCAGAAGTTTTACTAACTAAAAGTACAAAACAGTTAGTGATTCTTTTAAGCTGTGCGCTACTGTACATGTAACATTGCAACCAAGGTGTCATTAATGGAACGTAAGAAAGAAAGTTATAATATTATTATGTAAAACTTAATCGACTCTTGGTTCATGCACTTTTGTTATACGCAAAAATAAAATTGAAAAAAACCGGGCTTTATTACAGACGCCATATGACGCGCCATCGCATCTTTAATTGTGCGTTATTGCACACGCAGACCAGCCGGGCCGGGCCGCCTTTATCGGTCGCTGGCCGACAGCTTTTGTATAAAAAACTAATAAATTGTGAGAGCAAAATGAAGCGCTTTTTATTTATGCGTTAATTTCACTTGCCGTTAAACCGGTTTTTTGCGCTACTTACTTGTTGCTCGCAAACCGGCGAGACAGAAACGCTTAAATGCAACAACTTCACTTCACTTCACTTCAATTGTCAATTGTCTGCTGGACTTTCGTTGGTTTTCTTTCGTTACAACAATCGACAATAACAAACTAATGACAGCACTCAAATAATGGAGTTATTCACTACAAACATAATTCTGATAGCCGGTAATGATCATAATGGTAATGATGAGTTTGATCATTCAAAGTTTTACTCACGAAAGAAAAGTTTACCCATGGGAACATTTATAAATTATGTAATGTTTTTATTTCTATAATTTTGGAACTCTCATTGCCTCTTGCTGAAAATTGTTGAGATTTTGAAAAACCCCTCACCTCTATCTCACGTGCGGTTTTCTTTAAAATTCCGTTTCCATAGTTGTATATATATTTAAATATACAATAGCGTCAAAACTGATACCACTTAATTAAAGTACACAATGTGTTCAACCTGTCCCACTTAAGACACAAACGGGCCCTCTTGACTTATCTAATTGCTCGACCTAGTTCAACCTGCACAATATATCATCTGGTAGAAACATCTGGTATACCTTTAATGTGTTTATTTTTCTGTCTTGCCAAGTGTTTGACAACATTTACCTTCGGCATGACTGACTTGTCTTTCCACACAAACGGAAAATACTACAAGGTTCTTGAGTGCATGGAAAGTTCCTAGCAAAACTGTTCCGATTTAAACATTAGTAGCGAAATTTTCCAACAATAAAATAGTCTCTGTCTCTAACTTATTTGTTTTTTTATTTTTATAAAATGTGTTTTTTTTATCAGATTGCTTAAAGTGTTTTTTCTCATTTTCATTTTCATTTCCATTTGTATTTTCTTTATTTTTTTTTTGTATAATATATAAATAAGTGTGTGTGTGTTTTGATAATTTTTTTTTGTTTGTTTAAATATTGAGAATTGCCTTCAAAATTTTTGTGTTCCAAACATCATGTGTTTTGCATATTTATCATTTTTTTAATTTTATTGCAATTCATTAAATTTACTTTGCGCGAAGGCGTGTGAACATTTTTGGTTATATACGCGTACGGATACAAGTACTAGTACTTGGAGAGAGGAGCGAGGTAAACTTTATAACTTTGTTGAATTTGGGCATCTAAATACGTAAATGGATTTTGAAGTGGTATACAAATAAAAATAAATGTGTTCACAATATAAATTACGTGTATACTGCAACCATTTTTGATTTACAATCCCATTTTGATTTGCGTTGCTGCCTTGAGTGCTTTGATCAATGATCTTAAACTATACAACCCGAAATGGCATTAAAATTCTACTTCAGTCTAAGCATTTTGTCTGTTTGATTTCAATTTGTACAGTTTTAATACCCTTTGTCTTATAGTTCAAGGGTATATTTGTTTTGTGAAAAGTGAAAAGAAGGCGTGGCTGTTGAGTTAAAAAAATAAGAGATTAAGTTATGCCCGTCTGTCTAAATGAAGAAACATGTTGGTGTCTGAGAACAATTAGCATCAATTTTAATCATGTTCGTCTGTCCGTTCAAAAGTTGATACCGAGAAATTATAATGAGAATGTAAACACATCTTCGAAACCAATTAACTCAAGTAAATACAACCAAGTTCTTTCCTTTCTACCCGTTTCCACTGATAAGCTCAAATAGTTCTAATATTATGTAGAGTTAAAAATGATCTATGAAACTCTTAAGTAAATTGTTTTATATTAGCTTTGATGACTTTGCATAGTGCAAGAAATATATTCGATATATATTAACCGGATCCATTCATTATATAGCTAGACTTGCTCTGTTTGTGATTTTATTTATTTTCTATTCTATACTTGTACTTCTAATTATACTTATAGTTATACTTATACTGTTTGGTCAAGCTTACGTGTTGTGCTTTATTTTTATACTGGTAATTATTTCCGACCTATTATATGTTCATTATTCACCTTTAGTGGCTGAGTTGATTGTTGAATCAGTCTCAATTAATGGAATTGACTCATCGTCGCGAGCCACAGCAGTGGAGCATGACCGGCTGTCTATAAATATGATATAACACAAGAAATTTCTAAAAATTTCTTTGAAATTTCTTCATGATTTTATAGAAGTTTTGATTTTTGTACAATGACCCCAAGAATATGTTTAGTGCAGAAGGTTTTGTTGTTGTTGTAGGAAAACATTTCGTATTCATGTACAGACATACATATGTATCGAAACCTGTTGTTCAAGATAGTTTTGCAGTGAGAATGGCAACGTTTCCGGTTAGCCATTTGGCGTTTCTAGGTCTTCTGCTTAGTGTGCTTTTGATGATGAACACCCTTCCATTCCATGGTGTCTGCCATCTTTGGCATGCGTTAAAATAATATTATTTCATATGCACACGCGCGCTTAACACAGCGAACAGGTGTAAATGACGCCCACCATTCAACAACTTGGCTTTTTGAGTCATGCTATCAAGTTTTGTTGCCTATATAAACAAATGATTTTCACACGTGCCCACATTTTTGTTACCTTTTTATTTTAGTGTTGTAGTCTTGTTTCTGCACGTTCGATTTCGTTGCCAAAATTATTATTAGTTCAATAATCTCATTAGAAAGTAATGGTCAACTTTAATAGGCAAATATTGAAATTATTATTTATTACATTATAAGTATTTGTGTGGCCTATATTTCAATTACATGCTGCCAATGCCAAATGGCACTTTTATGCTTATTCAAATTGTGCCAAATTTGTTGAAAAACTCAAAGCAATTTTCGGTGTAAGCAAAAAAGCAGAATTTTGATTTACGTGCACAATTTTTAATGAAAATTCGAAACGATTCTAGTTGTTTGTGCTGAATTTGGTTTTACTTCTGTTTTGTTAATGAAATGGAAATAAATTTTTGCATTTAACATACAATACATTTGCATTGTTTCAGGCCTGAGCGCATTTGGTTCAATCAGACCGCGTGTATAATTCAATTATTCTGAAAGATTCAATCTTAAAAGCTGCCTGTCCGTCCAGCGGTCCGTCCGTTAGCCCAATTAAATATTCAAGGTTGAGAAAATCTTATGGCTACCACTTTGTTGTTGTTGTTGTTGTGCTGTTCAGTCGCAGCTCACGTTTATTTCCTCCAACTTTGTTTGTTTGCTCAAGTCTGTTCATGTCCATTTGTATATTGCGTGTATGTGTGTGTGTGTGTGTGTGATTTTTTATTTTTGTTTCGTTCATTCTGTGTTGATTTTCATATTAACCTCAAAACGTGCTCAAAAGTGAAAAAATAATTATACAGTCGCCTGCTTTCACGCCCTCTTGCGCCCTTTCATGCTCTAGCAACATGTCAAGTAACTAACTCATTACACAGCTTTGCTTATATGTAACTAAGCGCCAACAACAACTATTATAACAACAACAATAGTTGTTGCAGCCAACTTGCCCTTGCTTACGTCTCTGTTGCCTTTGGTCAACTACTCAAATTTCTTATTGCATTGACGCCTGACGTTGACGCGTGCTTAAAAGGTGGTCCACTCACTGTCTGCCTACGCCCAACTGACTGCCTCACCCACTGTGCCGCGCCCCATGCGCTCACTAATGCTAAGTGTATCAAGTGTACTTTCAATTATAGATCAACCGCCGTCGGGGCCGTGCTCTCTGTTGGTCTCAATACGTCTCGTGTCTCGAATTCATACGAACTGTGAAATGGCAAATGTTAAATTACTGTGGCGAAAAAAAAACTTGAAAACAAAAAACCATAAAATACAAATGCGTTCGTTCTCATTTAAAGTTCATGTTTGTTGCACTTTTCAGCTTTTTTGCCGTTTTCAGTTTCTTATAATAATAATTTTGTGTGCTGTTCAACTTTTAATGTCTGAATTTTTTTCTTTCTGTTTCCGTTTGGTTTCATTTTTCAGGCACCGGCACTTTTGGACGTGTTTGCTTGTGCCGAGATCGTATTTTTGAGAAATACTGTGCCATGAAAATACTGGCAATGACCGATGTGATACGCTTGAAGCAAATCGAGCATGTTAAGAACGAGCGAAATATATTACGCGAAATACGACATCCGTTTGTTATAAGCTTGTGAGTATTGCCAAACATATTTATTATTTATTAGTTTACATGCTCTTTTCATTCATCTTCTATTTCGAAATACAGTTTAAGATCTTTTAGTTTTGAAATAAAAAAAAACACCTCTCGTTTCAAAGATCTCGTGTATAATATTTGTTCTTTTAGATTGAGATTGACTTGATGTAGACAAACAATTACTTCTTCATAAACAAAGTCAAACTTTTCCCCAAAGACCTTTTATTAAAAACTTCTCTACAAAGAACTTTAAAAAAAAACTTCTATAAAGAACTTCTCTACAAAGGACTTCCATAAAGAACTTGTTTCTATAACTAATTTCATAGTTTTTACACTTGTTTTTATTATATCAGAAGTGAATTTCGTTCTTATAAAGAATATCCATACAGCGAATATTTTTTTATAAAACCAATTTAACAGCTGGAAGTCTGTTTTGGTCTATTATGCCTTCATTTTAATACGATTTTTTGCAGAAAAAGTTAAAAAATTAATTGGGGCTCTCTTAAAGTTGAAAGTGAGAAACCTCAATACACTATAAGAAAGTTTTGAAATAATTGAAATCGTAATAAGGTTAATTATATAGAAATTATAAAGTTTTTCGGAAGACCGATTGTATTAGATCTTCAACGATTAGATTTCGATTCGGCCTAGTAAGATCAGAACTTGTAACTTTACATCTCTAGTCATTTAAAGTATTTTTATACAATTTGCCGAATCTCTTGACTTACTTTATAGAATTCTAAGAAGAATCATATTTTGATGTTTTTTTTCAACAAAATTAACTCAAATTTATATAATACTAATCGGACTTAAGAAATAACCGTGAATATGTTTTTTAATAAGGAAAGTCTGATAGACCTTGGTAATCTTGATTCATCTTTCAGTCATTTGATATCATCATATCGTACATATTTATAAGTTTCGATTTCCATATTATGATATGATTAAAATCATTAAACTTTCATCAAAGTAAGGTCACTTGTTCTTGAGAATCGTTGTAATCAACACTCATTCAATCATTTCACATAATAGATTTATCATCTATTGAACTTGAAATTAAATCAAGTAATTAGCTTCAAAATGAACTCATAAATTACATTAACAATTGAATTTCTTCACTCAATAAAACATGTAATTGTAAATCATTTGCATGTCGGGACAAAGGGTAATTAATTTACCTGTCATATCTGTTTTAATTGTTTTCTGATCAATATTAACAACAAGCAACATGAACATCATCACTATTTCCAGAGAATGGTCGACAAAGGACGATTGCTGTTTGTACATGATCTTTGAGTATGTCTGCGGTGGCGAACTCTTCACATATTTGCGCAATGCGGGCAAATTTACTAGTCAAACATGTAAGTAATGTTAATTGCATTATTTATTTAATTAAGTTACACAGTTGCTGTTTAATAAATGATTGATTGATTGATTGATTTTTAATTGTGTTTGCAGCAAATTTCTATGCGGCTGAGATTGTATCGGCGCTTGAGTATCTGCATTCATTGCAAATTGTCTATCGTGATCTGAAACCCGAGAATTTGCTCATTAACCGTGATGGACACTTAAAGATAACGGACTTTGGTTTCGCTAAGAAACTGCGCGATCGCACTTGGACTTTGTGCGGCACGCCTGAGTATTTGGCACCCGAAATTATACAGTCCAAAGGTCATAATAAAGCGGTCGATTGGTGGGCATTGGGTAAGTTTATACTATAATAGTTTTTCTACGTTTTATTAAATGAAATTCTATGCATTTTAACAGGTGTGCTCATCTATGAAATGCTTGTTGGCTATCCGCCGTTCTACGATGAGAATCCATTTGGTATTTATGAGAAGATACTAAGCGGTAAAATTGAATGGGTGCGACACATGGACCCGATTGCGAAAGACTTAGTAAAGAAACTGTTGGTGAATGACAGAACCAAACGTTTGGGTAACATGAAGGTAAATATCAACTATTATAAATGTAATTGGTAACGCTTGAATGTGTCAAAAAAAAAAAAAATGGCGAGACAAACGCTCAGAGGTTTGGTGGGTTCCTCGTTCATTCGTTTGTGTTACGTGCGCAGTTAAATTGTGTGAGATACAGACACCTGCCGCCCGTGGCGAAAATAAAATGAAAAAATATCGCAGCGCGCGAATGACAATGCGTGGGTTTACAGCAAAAATTAGTTTCACTTACATTATGCTAAAAATAAATTATAAAAGCAAAATTCAAATCGCTTTTTTTGTATTTATCTTCTTCAAATACTAGCAAATTTTTGATGTAATGACGTTTTTATACAATTTGTTTACATGGCAAAAAGCAAAAGACATTAAATATTTGAAAAATATTAATTGTTTCCCATGCCTTAAATTGGCTTGCATGCGATATTTTCTTTGCCAAATTATTAGTGCACAACAACAATAATGTGTGTGCTGTTCTTGTTGTTGTCTGTTGTTGAATACACATTTATAAAGTTGTCAGACACTTAACCGTCGCTATCAAAATCAGGCGCGCGCAATTTATATCGAACACTGCCAACAACACAGCAACTTCTTCCTGCCTCACCCCTGGCTGTTCAAGTGTGCTAAAAAAAACATATCTCTTGACCAAATATTATTTAATTTTCACACCGTACCATCTTTCATTTCGTTCACGCACACACAGAATGGCGCCGATGACGTTAAGAGGCATCGATGGTTTAAGAACTTGAATTGGAATGACGTCTACAGCAAGAAGCTAAAGGTAAGCAAGCAGGTTCGCAGTTGTATAAGCCATTAGCTGCTTTTTGTTTTTATTGTTGTACTTGCATTTATCAATATTGTTTTTATGTGTTTGCGTTATAATCATACTTTCACTAACCATAAAATGGATTTATTAACACTTTGAAGTGCTATGCGCCATAAAATGTTTGCTGTATGCATATGATGATGGTCCACGCCCACAGCGTTTCGCTTTCTACTTAACCCGACATAATTTTGCACAAAAATTTATTAATAAATGTATAAATAAATATAAGAAAAAGCAAATAAACAGCAAGCCACTTGTATCATATATGTATATAGAATATGGATAAACCATTAGATAATGCCGTGTATTTGTATCGAGTCTAGTCTGCATGGTATTGGCTACTTTCGTATTTAACACTTGGCCATAAATCTTTGGGCCAACGTTGTGCAAATAAATAAATCTTTTTTTGTTTTAAGCAAAAATGCTTTTACAAATCACTTGCTAATTAATAGCAACAAGACATTGTTTAATGCTAAAAATATATATTTTATGTGCATTAATATTCATTTAATTAGACAATAAAAACTATTTTATAGCTATAATAACAACATATATTATATATGTGCTTTTTAACCCAAAATTTAATTATTTGCAAAATTAATAAATTTTTGTTTGTCTCTCTCTCCCTCTCTCTCTTTCGGACACACACACACACACAGCCACCAATAATGCCCGATGTACATCATGATGGTGACACAAAGAATTTCGACGACTATCCCGAAAAGGATTGGAAACCCGCCAGAGCAGTAGACCAAAGAGATTTGCAGTTGTTTAATGATTTCTAAAATCGCTACATTATATATTCTGCAATTAGTAGCCGTAGCCGTAATCGTACACGTACACCTAGTGTTTATAAGACAAAAAAAAAACAAAAAAAAAGAAGAAAAAAAAAAACAAAATCCTATGATGATAAATTTATAAATAAATACAATAATAATTACAACAATTATAATATTGTTACTGCACTGCGTTCATAGCGACAGCACAGCACAGCACTGTACGAGCACAAGCGCATGCTAGCGCTGCTTAGTACGCGTATGTATCTCCACCAACACAATCAATGTATCTTTGTATCTGTATAGACTATGCGAATGCAAATTATTGTTTAATGTTTAGTTATATTCATATATTTAATGTGTAATTAGTAAGGCATACAAGCGCATATACATTATTATTATTATTGTTGGCTTGTATGCGTTAGTGTTTTGCTATTTATTTTAATCTTATACGATATCTCATAATTAATTTCGATTAATAATTATTAATTATTATTGTTGCAAAAAAAAAAAAAAAGCATTGATTTATTAACTCAAAAGTTAAATAAAGTGATAGAAAGTGATGTTTATGTGTCTACATTTATCTTTGGGAAACTCAATTGTTGGGAAATTCATTTGTTGAATGAAAATTGTTTATGTCAATTTGTTTAAAAACGATCAATCGTAAGTATTATATCATTTTTACATTATGACTGATTTTTTTAATAGTGGTCTTAAAAAAAGTTTTTCTATTTAATTTTTTGAAATAACTTTGCCTTTTGTCTTTCCTTCTTGTTTGTTGTTTGACAGCTTTAATATTTATTTTCCGTTATTTTGCACTGCACGCAATTGGCCGCACTTATCAGTAAGCCTGGCAGCACTGTTCATCTTACTAGTCATTATTTCACACACTGTTTATTATATGATTGAGTAATTTAGTTTTTTTATTTAACTAGTTGCTTTTCTAAGTTTATTAATTTACAAACGATTCATTATTTTGTCAAATGAAAAGTAATAGAGCTGTTTTAGTGTTAATAACGGCTATTTGGAATTCAGCTGTTCAGTCTGTTTTAAAACACCGCTCAAAAGTATGTAATGCTATACATATTGCTAAGCGAAAATATTTCCTGTTTTGCGTGATGTGCAATTAATTGTATGTCACTTAAGAAGCCTATGTGTACGTGAGATAAGTTACAATTGAAATGCGTGTAAGGCCATATGCTTGCTTCAGCTGGCAATCGTTGTTTGTTTCTTATGAATTTTTGTTTACATTGTTAAAATTAAGAACCTTAATGCAAATGTCGTATTGCGCAGTATAAATAAATGCAACAGCTGATAAATCGTATTGCGCAAAAAAAATGTAGTAGTGTAAAGTGTAAAGTAAAAAAAAGCGAATCTTATCTTGAGAAGTGATTAGTCTTCGACTAAAACTGTGGCTTATTATAAATTTAAAAATTAGTTTAATACTCTTCAAGCTTAATTTAGGAAGTGGTTTAACATTAAATTAATACACACGTTCTTTTAGAGATTATAATCTTTATTGAGAAGTTTTATTACTTGTAAGACTTTTCATTTTAATTGCGCGCTGAAAAGCATGCCCCAGTGTTGCAAAGCCACAAGCAATGATAGCGACTTAAATCGTCCTGTAAACAAGCAGCCAATCAACCCCCCATTAGTGTCTGACAGAGCACAACAGAGCAGCGCAAAACAATGCACATTGATAACAGTCGGTTTGTCCGTCCGACGTTCGGCTTTAACACGATTTCAGCATAAAACACTCCAAAATGAATTAAATGTCAATGCGAAGAGCTTTGCTACAAGGCAAAAGGACCTGTTCGCTCTCACACACTCTCTCTCTCTCTATCAGTCGCCTTCGCTCACTTGTTTGCGCTCGTGCGCTCTTTCCTTTTGGCGGTCGTGGGTGTGTGTGTTCGTTATAGAGGCCACTTGCGTGCGTGCGTATTTCTCAGCTCAGTTTGAAGACGTACGCCGTATAGTAAAGACATTTAGTCTACGAAACTACGGAAAATCGGGAAGAAAAAAAAAACGATTGAGCGAGTGACTGACGACGACGACAACGACAAAGGTGCGAACGACGGGAAAAACGGCTTAGAAAAGCGCTCAAGAAGAAGCACATTTATTTGGTGAAAAAAAGGAAAAGAAAAAAAAAATGAAAAAAGCATAAAAATACCGAAAAAAAAGAAGTGATTATGCATTGTAAAAGTTCGTGTTATTTTCAAGAGTAAATGAAATGCCGAATGTTGTGTGCATTTACTTAAATTATATAATGTTAAAGCAAAGCAAAGTCATTATTACCATAAATGAAAACGGCACACGAAAAATCATTTGAAGCAAACATAATTTTGTATTTTTTTGTGTGTTTTTGCAAGTGTGCGTGCTTCGCATGTGTGATTTAATTGTTGGCCAGCAGCTGTAATAGTGCATGTGTGTGTGTGTGCTTTTGAGTGTCCTGTGTATTATGGCAAACCACTAACAATGTTGATGACGATGACAGCGTGAGCAGCGCGTGTCTTATGCAGGTGTTCCGGAAGTGTTAAAAAGAAGAAGAAGAAGCCGGAGCAACATCAGCAGCTGCAGCAGCACTAGAAACAAAGCAAGGAACAAAAAAAAAGCATAGCATACAGCCAGGCGGAAGTGTTTTACTCAACTTACGTATGCCTTTGACTCGTCTTGCTAATATTACAACTTGCATTACGTTAACGAAATACTACGACTACGACCACTACAACAACAACAATAACAACAACTACAAATATACACAGTAGGTATTATATATATGTACATTATATATAACATTTTCATTTTGTATAGATTTTATATATATCGATTTTCAAACAACAAAAACAAAAAGAAAAGAAAAGTCATTATAGACATTAAACACGAAACTCAACAAAATCGTACAAACAGACAGACAGACAACGCGCAATGGCGCTAACACATACAACGTTATACACACAGACACACACACATACGGGTGACTTTTAAACCTGCAACCGTGTTAAATAGATGTACAACTTATGCTGGCTTTTGAAATAGAACATGGCGGAAGCGCTTTGTGCGTTAATGGGCGACAAAAAGAAAAGCAATGCCAACCAGCAACAACAACAACAACAATGGTAACAATAATAGCAACAACAACAACTGCAATGGCTTTGCTATGCCATAACCGAAAATGTTATGGTAGAAAAGTTGCCTGCTTGACTGCTAAATATAGATTTGTGGGCCGGGATCAGTGACGACAAGTTGCGACACGTAGACACATTAATGACCCAAGGGAAAACCGGTAGTCAAGCGACAGATATGTCTACAGAGTTATGTATTTCCTAATATAAAATACGGTACATATTTCCCGCCTGTGCTTTGCACTTGCGGCATGTTGTTATTAAAGCGTCATTCGTACATATTTCTAATTAAATTAATAATGCGAGTAACTGTAATTAAAAAGCAATAAGCAACGATTTCCTTACAGAAAACAAAAAAAAAATCATAAGGTCTTAAACGACTTCTTACTCGCGCTCATTCATACAATTGCGCTCTTTCTTACTCTCTTTTCATTTTACTGCTCATGTTTCTTTATACATTTGCGCTCATTATTTGTTGCGTAGTTTTTGTTGTCTTGTTCTTGTTGTTGCTCCCCTCTGCACACTGCTGACGTACACATTTGGCGTTCGGTTTGGTGGTTTCCATTGTGTAGTAAAATGTCTCAAACAACCCCAACGAAACAAAAAACTCTGTTCAAAAATCACCCGTTGGGTGTGTTTGCACGTTTATGCGTGCGCTCTCTATTACTCTCTTGCTGTTGTTGTTTCTTCGCTCTCACGCCTTTGCTCACTTGCAGTGATGCTCAGGCAACCCTTGCGCTTGCACGTTTTAACGTACATATATGCGAATTTACTAGCTTTACGCGAATTTACTCTCTTTTGCGCTCTTGGCATACGCACATTCTGGTCTTCGCTTTGCGCTCTGCTCACCCACTGTCTCACCGCATGTGGCGTTGTTGGTCTTGGCTTTGTCAACAGTTTCATGTATTTCCGCCTTCCTTTGCACTTCTCTGCACTTCGCACCTTTCGATATGTAAAACTTTGCTTCCTTTTTAATGCGTTCGGCTTTTTTCGTCTTCTTCTTACTTACTTATTCGATATGCTTGTGGTTTTTTGATTTTGTTGTCATATTTTTTGTGTTGTTGTTTTTGTTGTTGCTAATATGACGTATTTTTTTTAAGAATGAAATGCACACATTTACCGTATGTCATGGTTTTTGATTAAAACATGTTCATTCATTCTTCGCAGTTTAATGCTTTTGTTGTTGTTGTTGTTTCTGCTAAGCTTTCGGCGTAGTTTTAGCACATATATGTATGCAAGTACAGATTTACACGTGATTGGCTTTATAGCATGTTTCTCTGTATGTGGGTGTAATGTCTTGTATGTATTTTGCTTCTTCTTCTACTACTATTCGTCTTCTTCTTATCATCTTCCTTTGGCTTGTAAGCTAAACAATTGTAAAATGTTTACCATTTTGTTGGCAAACTGCTAAACACGCAAACACACACACACACACACATGGACTCATTTGTTGTGCCATATCAGGCCGAGAACACGTGGTGCAGACATTGTTTAACATTTTCCGACATTTTTAGTTTGGCAAAGTTGAAAGGGTTTCAGTTTTTGGCGCACCCAAGTATAATACTCATTTTTAGTTTATGACATCGCTTGAAACAACAACAAATGAAGCTCGTTATGTTACTCTAACTTCAGCTTCTTCTGCCATGCTTAGTTACTCATGTTTATTCCATTGCAGTCAAGCGACTTAACTGACAATTTAAGCACATGGGAAAATATATTACAATTAATCTGACATTTTACAGTCTCAGCGTAATATTTATGAAGCTATTTGTGGAGTACATAAAAAAAATGCACACAGTTTTCATTTATTTTCTTTAGTATTATTATAAACTGCAAGGAATACATTATCCCAACTTGAGAAATAAAAGTGATTTATATAATAGACTGTTTGAAAGTCATGTACTACTTGAGTGGATTTTTAGAATGTTTAAGCTTTAGAAAATTAAGCTTCTTTTTTAACTAAAATTCATTATTTCATTTTATTTTTTACTTAATTAGTTCTCTCCTTATCTCATTCGCTTTGTCTTTTAATATTCAATATTTCAATTCAATATTTTTAGGCTTTATTCCATATTCGTGTCCTTTTAAAGGGCAACCTGACTGAAATACAAAACATATTGTCTATAATTCAACTTCTGTTTCGTTGGCTGTTTTATTTGATTATACATTCGCATTACTGCGAAATAAATGCAAATCGAATTACTTCATTTTGCCAACAATTAATTAAGTTGGATGCATAAAATTATGTACACCAATGGCATTATTCCAATCAAAGTCGACAAAATGTTTCCCTCGTAATTGGCATAATGAAAATAACTCAATGCCGTGCGATTTCTTCATTCATTCATTCGTGCTTTCATGCAACGTGATGAGAGTGCGAACTAAATTAAAAAGGGAAACATGTATTTCGCTGTAATATTATTAATGCTAATTGAAAATTGCTGTTGTTGTTCTTCGCCGCTCACCACAGGACTTCTACCTCATATCCATGGCGCAGACCGCACTTGATGTTGAATGCATTTCGTTAGTTTGTCGTTACAGCAGCAATTGCATTAAAATGCTCATGCGACTGCGGAATGTGCAACGAGCTCCTGAATTGTATATGAATTGAGAACAGTGTCAAGGTAACAAAGTTAACCGCCGTTTTCGCAACGGAACACAAAATTGGCAGCTTCAGCTTAGTTGGCAACAAGGCTCGGGCCAAAACTCACACAAATACAGTTGCGGTCAAAAAAGTAGTAGTGCTTCATTATTTCTAATAAGCTGCCAAGGGATCTAGAGACATTAAACAGATGACTATAAGCCAACCATTCAAAATCGTTTGCTTGTTCTCTACTAAAATCCTACAAGACTTCAGTCCATATTGGCTTATAATTGCATGACTTATTACAGTAAAAAACCGATTATTCGGAACAAATAAAGCTTGGGTCATTCCGGATAAACGATTTCAGTAACAAATTAAACAATATTTAAAACAGTCGTAACAAATGTATGGGTTCCGATTCGTACTGTCTTTAAAACCACTTAAAAGCAACATCTAGAGCTTCTGTTTGAGATAATTCTCAGTCTAAGTAATTGAATTAGTCGGGATAATGGCATGTCCGGTTAATCAGGATTTATTAGTAAAACTTTATTAGACAATCATTATAACATGAGAGTTTTGACTGAACAGTTGGTCTTTAGATCAGATAAGATCCTCAGCCATCATTAAGTACAATAAGTTGGGTTAATGAAGACACCCGGAAAAACACGAGCAGACATGATTATTAACAACACTGTAATTTTTTTGACCACTGCTGTACATGGATAAAGAAAATATTACGCGAAAATTGAATTAAAATTTTACCACATAGAAACAAGTAAGAAAATAGTAACGAGAAACGTGAGCTTTAATTGAATTCAAAGGCAAAACAACAACCTTCGTCCTTCAACAAAGTCCGCACACACACATAAACACACATACAAAATAAACAAGCGCCAAGCAATGAACACACCTACAAGACAACACAAAAAAAATATATATATGCAACTACATAAACTTGACTCTGCGTTGTTTGTGTGCTCGCCTAACTGACGGTCTATCTGTCCGTCCATTTGTTAGTATCAATGTGTGTGTGTGTGTGTGTGTGCTTCATTTTAGCACCGTATGTCGCTTGTTGTACATCAACCCCGCTGTATAATTGAATTTTTTTCGCGCGCGTACATTTTCGTAGCTTATTACGCTACAAGTTATCATCATCAACAGCGTCCAACAACAACAACAACAACAACATGCGCATGTATACACACACACACACAACTAGTAATCTACAACAAGCTCAATTGCCAGTTGTCCTTACAGTCTAGGCGGCTGCTGCTTTCGGTATTAGCTTGGGTTGCTGTGCTGCTTGCCTTGGCTTGCCTCGTTTCATTTTATTCCTAATTGCGCTCTTAATCATTTCATCTTTTTCAGCTGCCGGTCACGTTAGTCATTTACAGCTACAAAAACCGACCGACCAACCGACCGACCTCACGACCCACCGACCGACCATAAGTATAACGAAAACTAGCAAGGCAACTAAGAAACGTTTCCGTTTCCGGGCCCGCGGCATTCTCGCACTTCGATGAGTTCATTTATGTGCCTTCTGTCTTTCATGCGTTGTTATTGCAAACGAAGTGTTTCAAATTTTGTAGTTGTAAACTTGTAAACTTCAATTTTGTATATAGACAAGACTATTGAGCGCCGCTTGATTAATAAGCCTTGTGTGCAGGTTCAAGCCCTCTGGCATGATTGCCATGAATTTGCCAGCTGGCGTCATTTGTAAGCTCTTGTTGCTGTTGTTGCTACTGATGATGATGAGTAATCGAGTTAAGACAACTAATTGTTGAGGCAATGTATATATATAAATGAAGCCTGCCTGCCTTTGTTGAAAGTTTTGTACAAGTTAAAATGAAATTGAAATTTGAAAATTTGCAAATTCTACAACACTGCTTAATAACACTATTTGTGTACTTAACTGTGTTTATTTGTTATCCTTGAACTTTTACTAGCGCCTTGATCTTTAGCACGTTGTCTCTCCTCAGCAGCCTTTGGTGCTTATGGCAAATGTCCACTTTAGGTTACAAATCCAATTACATTAAAACAGTTTTAATTACGAGCTGAAAATCTCAATGCTCGTTAAATACTTGAAAGTGTGCAAACATTTGCATTTCAATGGCAAAATGTGCCAAAGTCGAGTCAGGCAAATGTAATCAAAGGCATTCAAGTCACTGAGTGCGACAAGCTGCTTGTCAATATGTCAGTTAACAAGAATAATTAAATCATTGTAACAAAAACAAAAACAAAACAACAAAAAGCACTTATTTTGTATTAGAAAATAATTGCAATTAGTTGTTATATTCTTTGGCGCATCTATTTTGTTTCCTGCTGCTTTTCTGCTGACGTGTTTCAACGTCGTCATGTGTTGAAGCACACACAGTCAAGTGAAATCACGTCAAGTCAAGCAAATTCTGCCAAACCACTTGACTTCACACTGCGCTGCACTTCAGTACACTTCGTTTGCACGCGTATCACTTGCGGCATTGGCAACACAGAGACCTACTTTACTGCCTGCCCTGCCTAGCGCCGCCTAGCCGCATAACTGATCTTATATGCTCATAGTATGTTAATGGTGTTGTTGCTAGCGCGTCTCTGTTGCTGATGATGAAAAGCACTTACGCACAATTTTCCATTCAAAGCGTTTATTGATTGCACTTTAAAAGCGGAAAAAGCAATGACGGCAATACTCATACGTCCCGTAGCCAAGAAAGAGAGCATCGAGTGCCTGCCAACGTCACAGTCACAGTCGCTGTCTGAGATTGTGTTTATGCGTGTGTGTGTGTGTGTGTGTTTTTTTGCATAAGTTTATTTACTGCCGTTGAAATTGAGTTTTTCGCTATGCTCGTGTATCTTCAACAGATGCTTTCCCTTCAACGCCTCTAAGGCACTTGTGGCAAAAATTGTATAAATATGTTTTACTTAGCAACGTTTTTTTTTTGTTTTTCAACTTTTTTTTTTACTTTTTTTCTTTTCTTACTTTTTTGTTTTTGTTTGTTTATTTGTTTTGTGCCGCTCGCCTTTGTCTCTTGCTCAGCAGCCATCATCAACTCACGTACTTGCCTTATTTGCGGCAAAAATATTTCGCATAGCAGCGTTTTAGGGGCATACTTTATATGTACGTAAGTATAAACATGTTTACTTGTTTGCTGGGAACGCCTTTCTTTGCATTTGCCGTCGTAACGCTTTGTATCGTATTTTCTTTAGCACAACCCCACTACGCCGCCTCACCACCGCTCGTGTTGTTGTTAGCATACGCCTTTGATGAGCAATTTTCATGCCGCATGCGTTTTTAGAAAATTTCATTTATGCCCGAACTACGAGAGACCTCGTAGTCGTGCACATTACAGCAACGACTGAGACGTCGTCAAGTTTTCAAGTTTGAACCGTTTTTTTATTTTGTTCAAATTGGGTTAGCAACGAGCGCCGCTGTGCTGTGCCGTAAACGTAACATGCGTCAGCAACATTTCCGCTCGTGCTCTCAACCATTGGCCTGCTCAGTTGCTACACTCGCTCAATCTTGCCTGCGCCTAACATCCTTGCCTTGCCTTGCCGCATTTCCTTCCGCTTCCTTGAGTAGCAATCAGCTTGTTCGGCTTGCCGTGACGCAGATGCTGAGTTGCTGCTCGACCGTCTGTGCCGCTTCAGCTGCCCGCGTGCCCTGCTTTAGCCATGCCTACCTTTAAACGCTCCCGCGTGTGTGTTTTCAACACAGCAAACGCCATTTTATTTAAATAATTGTATAGTTTTTGTTTTCTTTTTTTATATTCTAATTTTTTTTCCACTGCTTTCGCTTTTGTTCATACGCAAGGCGCTTAAGTCGGCTTAGCTTTGCATATATTATTTTTTTTCATTATTTTTCTTTTATTTTTTTCAGCTTGTTGTGTTGTGCTGTGTTTGCTTTAAAGTCCATGTTTAAATAACATGAGTATAGAATATTCATAAAGTTGCTGTCAACATGCAAAACTAGTTCAACGTATTTTGTATCATATTTGTGTCAAATGTGGCGAAAGTGCATCATTTTTGGCTGTGCGCCAATTTGGCTTCGTAATTTCTTCGACAGTCGCATGATGTAGCAAATAAATTTCAAAGCACTGCAAACTGCAACTTCATTGTGCGCCGCTTTTTGTCGTATTTACTACCAGAAGGCCCTAAGGCCATCAGCAGTCGAAGCGCAGAACATGTTGACTTTTATCTCAGTGAAAAGGAATTTTGCAAAAAGGATTTTACACTTCCATTGGTAGCGATTGCCTGCCTTGTATGACTTTGTTTTATGTTTCTTTCAAGAGAGGAGCTGTATCGATTCGTATACTGAAATTTTCACTTGAACATGTTATTAATTGCCCTTAAAATTGAAAGTAATTGTTTTAACAGCAATGCAGAGAGGGTTGTTTCACGCCTTGTTGAGTAATGATCAAACATATATTATTGTTTTCCACATTGTAAAGTCGCACCTCCTTCTATGCAGTGAACTTTTCTTTAGTAAGCAAAAATAATACAAAGTTTGTTTTAGAGCTCGAAAAAGATGCTATGACTGAATTCGTCTAGACCAAACAAGCTATAATGTTATATATTATAAGCCCATAGAACGAATTTTCCATATAATAAAATGATTTTCTACTTCTAAACTCATTACAACAAGGACGAAAATAGACTTTATTTTAAGCAATCATTACTTTAAGCAACAATAAAGACCAACCATAAATAGAGATAATTTTCATAACGTCATTTGTAAGTCTTTTGAACTTTAATTTTCAATGCATAATTTAGTATTTCAAAGGAAACCACACCGATAGTGCTATGAATCGTTGTCTGGCCGTAGTCTAAAAATACATACATGTCTTTGCTCACCAAAACATTAAATGTAATTGAAAAGCATCAATTATTGTGTTATTTATAAATAAAATTACTGTGCCAGAAAATTTTCAAATTGTGACCGCAAGCCCTAAAAGTATGCAACAACAGTTTGTGGCTACTTTATTTAAATTGCTTCTTAACGACAACGCATTCATTGCCCAAATTGCTTAGCAATAAAACCGATTTTATAAATATTTAATTGAAATTACATTCAATGCTGAGAATTATTTAAAAATCAATAAATTATTTCCTACTTACATGCACGATTGGGCACACACACACATACGGAAAAACACATAAATAAACACACACACACTCTGCAGGCAAACAGACTCTTACAGGTAACAGGATGTCGGCATATGCCATTAATTTGCTCATTGAGCGTGTTAAGGCGCATGAGATTATTTGGGCGTGCGGCTTGTTTGGGCTCTAATTAGAATATCAGCTTGTAACACCTTAGAACGCATTACAAAGTTATTTCAATTTAAAAACAGTATAAATATTCATTGCTAATCGCATGAATTTATTTTCAAACACACATGTACTAATTTGTGCTCATACGCTGCTACTCTTACTTATTTACAGTATGTTCCGCGCTGTTGTTGCTGCGGTGGACATGTGTAAGGAACGCGCACTTACATAAAGCGGGCAACTTAATTAATGCTGTGCAATTAGGCCAACAGTAAATAAAACAAGCGCTGCAAACTGACTGAAGGATAAAGGATAACGACGTCATCAACTGGCTGCCTGTCTGTCTGTCAGTCTCGGTCGGTCGGTCGGTCGGCAGCACAACAAACCCGA
This sequence comes from Phortica magna, assembly GCA_037044515.1. Lineage (NCBI taxonomy): Eukaryota > Metazoa > Arthropoda > Insecta > Diptera > Drosophilidae > Phortica > Phortica magna. The sequence goes on from JBAMBP010000415.1 coordinate 680,789, forward strand.
AACTATTCTAATAAAAGTTTGAACAAAAGCAATTAAAAGCCAAAAAAACGAGAGAACTTGTCGTAAGCTGATTTCAGCTTGCTACTGGGCCCACAACGAAGACAAAGGGTTTTAATACTTGTACTTGTATACGTCCTGTTGTTGGAACTTTGAAGTTGTCCTGTAGTGTGTCCCCGGTACGCCTTCGCCATCGTCGTATGCGTTTTTTGTGTCTCGCTTAGAGCGACGGTGGCTTGTATGGCATTGCCAAACGGAATCGTTGTGGTTGTACGTTGATGTGCGTCGCAGGCAAGCGTGCAAAATATTAAACAACGACAGAATGCAGAAGGAAAATAACACAACGGCAGAGAACTGCCAATTTGTGGGCCCTTATCGGCTCGAGAAGACGCTGGGCAAAGGTCAAACAGGTGTGTTGCCAAACAAATCGAATCGCATCGAACTGAATTGAATGGTTTCATTAACAAACTTTACAAATCGTTTGACTTTCTTTAGGTCTCGTCAAATTGGGTGTGCACTGTGTCATCGGCAAGAAGGTGGCCATCAAAATAATCAATCGCGAGAAGCTCAGCGATTCGGTGCTAATGAAGGTGAGTTTCCCTACCAATGTGCTATGCCTTTTTCACTGTGTTCTAATTCCATTTGCTTGACAATAAAAAAAAATAAATAAATAAATATAAAAAAAAAGAAAGAGAAAAAACCACGTTCGCTCAACTAACTCGATAACATCTTAAAATATCCGCCTGAATTCTTCCGCGGCAACAATGAAGTATATAAATTCGCTTGATTGTCATTTACCACACTAATGGCGGCGCGCTTGTCCGTCCGCTTGTCGATTCGCTTAGCTTGTTCGGCTTGCGTGTCTGACTATAATGTTGGCTGCCTGAATAGTTTCAGTTCTTGGACACGCACGCATTTTATGGATTATTTGTATTGAAACCTTGTCCTCGCGTGTCCCAATTTCGCCATTGTCCTTTGGCTTGCGTCGCTTTTGTTTTACACTTTTAGTTTTCCGTGCTGTGGTTTTATTTGAAAATGGCCTTTGTGCGTATTAAAGAAGTTGCGCGAGACTTTAGACTGTAGAGAAAATTTTAATTGAAATGATGGAAATCTTAAGTTTATCAAGTCGTGATAATTTAGTCGGTTGAAGTATTGCAAGCCACTTTTTTTTACTGAACTGAAGTTCTATTGGTAAGATAGTCTTTAATGTGGCCTCAGACGTAAGGTCAATTAAACGATTTTAACGATTAGTAGTAATACAACTAGATTAGTTTGAGAGTACAAGAAGTTTTTGGCCTTAGAGATTAGTTTATAAGGAATATAAAAAAGTTACTTATGAAGAGTTGTAGACTCCTGAAAATATACTACATTTATAAGCAGTTTAGTGCAGAACCCGAGTTTTTCATATTGGCGGTTCGGCACGTTTAAACAAGAAATCCTTATTAGACCTTGTTGGAGACGAGAGGCTGAGAGACATGTTTCAACGCTTGACCTCTAAAAAGTTTCTCATTACTCATTTCGGAAATTCACTAAAATATTCATAAATTCAAAGCACACAACAAGAATTACATCGGTGAAGTTGAAGGGCTTAATTCCAACTACAATTTAATGATTTAATTGGTAAATTTGATAGTTATTGTCATGGTTGTTTTCCACTACTGATTTTATTGATTATCAAGAAAGATGAATGCAAATTGCTATGTAGTCTTTTTACAATCTTTTGAGTTGAACATTAAGATTAATTTCAATGGTTGGCAGAGAAAACTATGCCTATCTAAATGGCAAGTGCCACGCGACACAAAGTTAGCTATTTTGCATACTCATGAATATTATTTAAATTTTTGTCAAAAAGAATAAAAGTCGAGACGAAAGTTTGTATCTTCAGTAAAATTTGGAAGTTTATGTCACTTATAAGGAGATTGGATGATAAAACGCTATTTTGATTCAAAAAATTTGAAGTTAACATGCATACAAGTTTGAAGTTAAGATTTAATAAGTAAAATATCAACTTTGAATTTGTTGCTTGAAACATGAAGAAGTCCATCTAATTGAAATTGTTTTCTACTCCAACAGGTTGAACGTGAAATCGCAATCATGAAGCTTATAGATCATCCACATGTGCTCGGCCTCAGCGAGGTCTATGAGAACAAGAAATATTTGTACTTGATACTTGAGCATGTCTCCGGTGGTGAACTCTTTGATTATCTGGTGAAAAAAGGCCGACTGACACCGAAGGAGGCGCGCAAATTCTTTCGACAGATAATATCCGCGCTGGACTTTTGTCATTCACATTCGATATGGTAAATTATGCCATAATGAAAAATTTATTGAAATTCCAAAAGTAAACTTTCTTTTTTTCAATACTTTTGCAGTCATCGCGATTTGAAGCCCGAAAATTTGCTGCTCGACGAGAAGAACAACATCAAAATTGCAGACTTCGGCATGGCTTCACTGCAGCCGGCTGGCTCCATGCTGGAGACATCCTGCGGCTCACCGCACTACGCGTGTCCTGAGGTTATACGGGTACGTGTATAAATACAAATTTCGTTAGAAAATTCGTTGCCTTTAATGGAAACGCATTTAAGTTGAAAACGTTTGATGCTTCAAAAAGTCAAAAGTTGTAAGCTTAACTGTCAATCATGCGATAAGTCGGGCTCATTGAGTTGTAACGGAAAATCTAATTCAAATTGCAAATCCCCAAAACAACATTAAGACCAAACAACAACAACAACAACAACAACAGCAACCAAAATACTTCACAGTTACATTTGCAATCTTTTCGCACAAACACACAGAAAATCACCAAAAAGTAAACAACAAAAAATATATAAAAGGATCAAAAAACTTTTTATATCTTTAGAGTCCTTCGTACGTCTCTGCTTCTTCTTCAACGTTGGCGTTGTAGTTGACATTAGTCGTTAGTCGACGCAAGTCAAAATCGACGACGACGAGGACATCAACAACGTTGGCAAAACATGTCCTTACATGAGCTTGCAAGCGCCGCACTGTCTCTTCGGTCTTTGCTGTCTATCTTTATATGTATATATATGTGTGTGTGTGTGTGCGTCGTGCATATTAAATATGCTTACCCAACCAACTTGAGGCTTGGATAGCTTGGAAACTATGCAAATGTCATGCCTCATATGCAAATACATATCCCTTACAGCAAGGCAACTTTTACAACAACCCACGTACGCATGAGATTTTCATGTTCCCATGCATTTGTCTCCGTCTCCCTGTCTGTCTCTGTCTGTCGCTGCATGTAGTAATGTCAGTCTGTCCTTTGCATTACGAACGTATTTGCGTCGACACTTGATACAAGTCGCTCTGACTTGCACAAATATTTTAGCAGATGCATTGTCAGGCTCCATCATGTTTGCGATCCATTACGTTTACGCTTACGTAGCGCAGTGCTTTGTAATAAATTCAAAGGTGGAATTTTAAATATGTACGTAAGGGAAAGCCGGCAAGACAATATAAAAAAAAAAAAAACGAGCGTTATGAAAAATTTATAAATAATCAGTCAACAAACCAAATTGCTTGAGTGTTTTTATCGGTTCGTTGGTTGTTTGTTGTTGTTGCGCGCCATCGACGCTAATTGCACAAGTGTTGCATACTTTTGTGCGCTTGTAAAAAAAAAAAAAGGAATAAATATTTAAATCATTTTTTTAAATCGCTTAAATCATTCTTGAAAAATAAAACTGCCAACACAAATTCCATAATAGTCACGTAAATTGGCAATTTTCGTAATCGAATTTCGAACGGTAAGAAAACTTGATCGCCCTCAAACTGTTTGGCAATTGGCGTCGTTGTTTGGTGAACGTACGTGTGCACACACACAACACAACAAATCCAAGAAATAAAACTAATAAAAGGCAAAACATTCGCCAACCAAACAAACAAATGGACGAAAGGTCGTCGTCGCAACGTCTCAATATATCTTTATGTTATTTGGGTTTGTACCCTTCAGTCTGTGTGAGCATGAGCATAATCGATTTGTTGAAATTCAATGCGTGCGTCTGCAAGAAATATTTATTACACGAGCGTCTATAAAGATGTGCTTTAAATTTAAGTGAGTAAACTATTTATTATACCCTGCACTTACTGTGTGTCGGGGCATATTAAGTTTGTTTGAGTGTAAGAGTATGTAATGCATCGAAGGAGGAGTGTAAAAGTATGTTCTCGCAAACTCTGCACAGTATAAGAGCTAGAGACTTCAAAGATTATAGGCCAGGCTTATAAGGTTCGGCCTCAAGCTACTTCAATATGAATTTGTAGCGCATAAACACCGCCTTTAAGTTGAGCTTTTATAATTTACTATAATATTTTCTACAATTCAATTTCGTATATGTTTGAAAACTTACTAAAAGAATGCTGTTTTTCTTCGCCAATTTTTTAAGGGTGAAAAATACGATGGTCGTAAAGCGGATGTCTGGTCCTGTGGCGTTATACTCTATGCGTTGTTGGTTGGTGCGTTGCCCTTCGACGATGACAACTTGCGTCAACTGTTGGAGAAGGTGAAGCGGGGTGTGTTTCACATACCGCACTTTGTGCCGCCCGATTGCCAGAGTCTGCTGCGCGGCATGATTGAAGTAAATCCGGATCGACGTCTAACGGTGAGTCATCAACAACATGAAATCAATGCAATGCAATTTCAATACAAACATACATAAATACTCATAAGCAACAGTGACAACAACAATGAAGTTGTCAAATGATGTGCGTTGCCGTTTGTGTACATTTTGACATTACTGTCTTTGACAATTGAGTCATCGACGAGTTTGTTTGTGGTTGGTTGTCAGTCAACCACCCTCGAAGTTGTACAAATAAACAAGTACATAGATACTTATATACATACACCTACATATATACAAGCAAATACATTTAGGTCAGCTTGTTTATTATGACTTGTACTAATTTTCGTCATTTTGTTTCGTTCGCTTGGTTTTTATTTTTCCAGTTGGCCGAAATAAACCGTCACCCTTGGGTCACTGCCGGCGGCAAAGGTGAACTCGAACTGGAGCTGCCAATGATGGAGGTAGTGCAGACACATGTTATACCAACAGCGTCGGCCGTTGATCCGGATGTGCTAAATGCCATTTGCTCGCTGGGCTGTTTCAAAGAGAAGGATAAACTTATACAGGAATTGTTGAGCTCCAAGTAAGTGTAACTGTGTGTGTGTCGCGTGTCGTTTACATTGTTTGTGTATATATATAGAAATAAATGTAAATCAATAGCACGTAAAATTGTTTGGCGCCAAGCGTTTTTTGTTGTTGTCGTGCTTTGTTTAATTTTCCCATAATTATGAGAAATAACAAAAAGGAAATTTCAATTACCAACGCAGCACGAAGAGACTTGTGTTAGCACTAAAATCAACATTGAATATGCAATAATTAATGTACAATTTCTTACTTGCTCTTTCCCTTGCCTTTTTGACTTAATCAGTCACAACACAGAGAAAGTCATTTATTTTCTGTTGCTTGAACGCAAACGCCGACGTCCAGCGCTCGAGGATGACGATGAGATAGCACAAAAATCACGCAGCGAATTGGATGCCGTGGATCCGCCACGCAAAAGACTCGATACATGTCGCATCAATGGCACAAATTCGCCCAGCTATGGCCAGATATCGGAGGGTTCGCCATTGACGCCGCGTCGTCAAGCTTTTAAGTAAGTGTTGTCCTATTGTACTCAGGCACACAAAAAAATGTTGGTAAAAAATTGCGCTTTTGTGTGTTTTTTCTTTTGCAGTTTTCGCTCGTACAGCAGCACACGCAATCATCATCAACGACGTTCACCGACAACGTCGGTTACGTCCTCGGTGCGTTCCTCGTCATATCACAGTCCGACGCGTTGCAATTCACCGTTGAATTCGGCGCAGCAACAGGCCAATGCCATTTCGCGGCCCTCCTCGCCCGCCTCAGCGACCGGCCATGCGTCGCGCCATTCAACATATTCAACAGACCGCGAACGTTCTGGCTCGATACATCATCCATCGGTTAGTCGTACGCCCTCGCATAGTTCACAAAAGAGCATCGAGGGCGTCAACAACGATGCGGTGATTGTTGTACGCGAGCCACGTTTGGAGCGACGTGATTCAACGCGTAACGAACGTAGCGCCTTGGGCCCGGGGCAGGGCGGCAGTGGCGTTGGCATTGTGCCAGGCAGTCCAGGTGGCAACTCATCGACATCGGCGACATCATCGCCATCATCGGTGCATCATCGCGCCAACTCAGGTCCGACAATTGCCATTAGTATGTTCCATGATCCAGACTCCAATAGTGGTGTGTGCATGCGACTATTGCTGATTTTGCTTGAATATAAACTGAATTCTTTGTACAATTTCTTTTTTTTCCGTTTGCTTTACTCTTTGTAACATCTTTGCAGTTGTGAATCCTAACGCCTCGCCACTTATGAACAACAGCACAGTCGGCATGTCGGGTTCGCCCTGTAATACGCCCGGCGGCCAACTCTGGAAGACACGTCTGACGAACATCAAGAATAGTTTTCTTGGCAGTCCGCGTTTTCATCGCAGAAAATTGCAAGGTGCGTCTGTTTGTTTAATTCTGTTAAAGTCATGTTTATTGAAATTGAATTTCTTACGTACAGTATCCGCCGATGAGGTCCATCTAACGCCAGAATCCTCGCCAGAACTCACGAAACGTTCGTGGTTCGGCAATCTCATTACAACCGAGAAGGATGAAACATTTACCATATTGGTGAAGGGCAAGCCGATTGCAACGGTCAAAGCGCATCTCATACATGCATTTTTGTCGGTAAGTTAGGCCATATTCTTCTTGATTTCGTTTTTTAATCATAATTTCTCACACAGATGGCCGAACTGTCGCACAGCGTTGTCTCGCCGACCTCTTTTCGTGTGGAGTACAAGCGGAATGGCAATGGACCGGTAATGTTCCAACGACATGTTAAATTTCAGGTAATCTTAATGTGTAAGGTGCAAAAGTATGGCTAAGTTATTAACATCTCTCTCCACTCTGTTCAAATGTAGGTCGACATTAGCGCTATATGCAAACAAGGTGATATTGCGGATATGTTATTCGCGCTAACTTTTACACTGCTATCAGGTGAGTGTGTCTGTATTTAAGACGGCTTTCTTGCAAGTGTCACAAATATGGCTAATGCCTAAATGCAGCATGCTGTTTGCATTTATGTGCAAGCCCACAGTGATAATGTTAACAGAGTGACAATTGACGGTTAACAGTTTATTCATTTCTCCACCATCGTTCCTAATAACACGTGTTCCTTTTTATCAATCGGAATCTATTTATTTGTAAAAGTCTTACCTGTTGTGTAAACAATAGAAGTATGAAAACTAAAATGTAAAAACGTTATGTGTCTTTGTGATAATTGCAAGAATAGCGTCATTTTTATTCTTTGTCTTATAACTTGTTATAATGCTTCAATTGTTTCATAGGCAACATACGCCGTTTTCGACGCATTTGCGAGCACATACAATCACAGGTTTGCTCGAAGCGTTTTCCGGGTCCCAGCAGTCCGCCAACGGTTACATCGGTTACGCAAGCGGTCTCAGAGAGTTCGTCCTGCGGTTCGGTGTCCAGTGAACGTTTATCCTATAAACGTCAGGTAAGACTTTGACCTTCAATTAACACACTACATAATTGATAATTGATTTTTGTTTTAGATCGAAAACGAATTGGAAAACGATTCAATATTCTCATATAAATCTGGCAATGGTCGCCGTGCCTCAACGACCAACAACAATAATGCCAATCCAGTGGACATACCCGGCAGTCCCATTACAGTGCGCTCAAAGTAAGTGTTATTATATATTATAAACATTATACAAAATGTGAACGTTCTGTTTCATATGCACTTTTGAAACAGTTCCGAGTCCGCTGAACATGAACGCAATCGCGAACTGCAGAGTGAGCGCCAGGCGACAACGATGTCCGGCAGTGCAATAGCATGAGAATTATTTCTCTGATTTAGTTGCATTTTTCTCAAGAGAATCTTTTTTATTATTTCTATGCCATTAATTAACTAAGTCTCAATACTAAACTATGGTAAATGCAAAATATTTCTGCATCGTCAACAGTATTCTTTCTATACTTCGATTTAACTACAAATATAAGTGAAAGTCAACTAAAACCGAAAAGCAAACAAAGAAGCGATGAAACAAATACAAAAGTGACAGGAAACGAAAACAGATAAAGTATTCAAGCAATAAATAAAAAGCATAATGACAATGTGAATAAGAAACTAAGCAAACTTCAGACAATTCAGCTGCGAAATTCACGCATAAAGCATGTCAACACTTAAAACAAAAAACTTCACAAACTTATTTAAATGCAAGAAATGACAATTTTGATAGTACTAAAACTTATATAAGGACTTTGCTTGTTGCAGCTTTTGTATGACATCTTTTTTATGGCTTTCCAAATATTGCTGCTTTATATTATATATCAAAAGAAAAACTAATTCTTTTCACATTTTGATTGTTTTCAATTTTTAATTGTACTTACGATTTTGAAACAAACCGACATTGTTGCCGCCGAGCCGAAAAAAACATATATACATATATATATAAATATTGTAAAAGCTTGTATAAATACGACAGACAGTCCGTCCGGCCAAAATGGCAACAACACAATTTGTGATCTTTACAAAAGGACAATGAATTGTGTTGGACCAAAAGTTGGGCCGGCTGCACGAAGGAAGTTATGGCGCGTGAATTTTTGCGCTTTCCGAGTCTAGACTAGTCATTATTAATGTATTAGTCTATAAATAGTTTTAGTTAAGTGCAAGTTTAGCTAAAATGTCAAGAAATGAAAAATTTACAAAAATTAATACACAAATTGATTGTAAAAAAATAAACATAAAAAAAATCAAGTAGCAAGAAACAAATGAACAAACAAACAAACGAATTGAAGCGATTAGCGCGTAATGTAAATGTTAATGATAATTACACAATACAGCTAAAAGATACAAGATACTATTATACATTAAATGCACTGAATTCTATGCAATTTTTGCTGTTCTTTTTTCACGGTAGCGATGTTAAACAAGTTTTTTAATGCAAACAAAGCGCAGCATTTTGCTAAACGAACAAAATGTTTAATAAACAAATAATACAAATGCAAACTAATTTTGTCCTATAAAACGCATGCAAGACGATCAAACGAAGTGACATTTAAGCGTGTTTCATGTATAGAGAGAGAAGTGAGGCAAAGTGTGCGGCAAATATGTATGTAAAGAAGGCTATGTTCGCTTGATTCTTTGCGCCGTCACTTGACATAAAACGACACTTTCGATTAAACAAAAAGAGAAATCTACCAAAAAAGCATATAAATGAACTAAATTGATATCAGGCAATATTTCGATAAGCATGGTGATCAGCGAATTGGCCATGTTTTTAGTTGAAGCGAAACATTACAAGCTTTTTAAGTTTTCGAATTTCCCTATAAAATTAACAGCTGCTTAACAGAGCGACGGTTAACGTAAGCAGTGCTGCCTCTTTGGGTTTTTTGTTGCAAAAATGTAAATTTACATGCGCTCAATCGAAAACAATAAATAAAACAAAATGCGTTGCCATGAATATCGAAAACTTGCTTAACATGTATAACTAAGTATTTATAATAAATAATAAATTGCAATATGATATTAAAGCTTTGCGCTGTACTATGTAAAGAAAGAAAAAAAAGCAAATTAAAATAGTTTTAATGAAAAAAAAAATGTAAAAAAAATTGTATAAATTGCTGAGATCACAAAATGCGCACAAAAACACAAATTTTTCCACTATTATTTATTTTTACGCGAAAAACAAGCAAGTAATAAATGTTTACCCATTTTGTTTTGACGTATGAGCAATGCGAGCTTGAAAATTTTGTATACTCATTTTGATATGTAATAAAAGCGCGGCTATTGAGAATATTTTTGTAACTAAAAGACTTAAATTGCAACGTAATAAAAAACACAAAAACAACATGACAAAATAAAAGTAACTAAAATAAACAAAGAAGAAGAAGAAAGTAAAATCCAAAATGAAAACCGTCCATGTACCAGAAATGCTCCAAGCGATTTCAGCAAGTTATACGATTTTCAATATTTTTCGGCAATATTACATATATCAAATTGACCAGAAATGCAGCACAGTGCAAAAACAAAACACTGTCAATGTGTGTGTGTATGGTAGTGTCTGTGCTTGTGCGTGTGTATGTGTTGATGATGATGGTTGTTTGCGTCTATGATGAGCAAAAGTGATTTTAAATATTAGCAAAGACATAAGCCCAAAAAGAAAAACAAAATAAATTGGCAAAAAAAAATTCAAAGCATTTGTAAAAGCAAAGTATTTCTGCATAAAAAAACATATTTAAGCATAAACTATTATATAAAAACAAAAGAAGTATAAACAATGAAAGCTTAAAGACAACTTTTGTATAACCAATAACGTTTTTAAGTTAAACTTTTCCTAAATTATAAAATTCATTACTTTTCTTTTCAACAACAACTACAACAATAATAAAAACAAAAAAACATACTAGAGTGCAAAAAATACTTTAAATATAATAAAACATACATACATATATAATAATATATATTATAAAAATAAACTCATTTCGAATCATATATGTATTTAAATAATTATTCAAAATTAAGCTCACCGAATCAAATTGCATTGAAAAAAACTCTAAATTTATTGAATATCATTAACATTTACATACATACTTTCATATACAACAACAACAACTACATTAAAGTACATGCATATATACATACATACATATATATTATATATATAAATATAATGAGTCTTTATACATACATCATATACATACATATATTTATTTATTAAATCAAACATGTATTTACAAGAGGCGCAGAGGAGGCGGAGCAGAAGAAGAAGTAGTTAGCGAGAGCAAACAAGAAGAAGAAGAAAAGAACAATGTTAACGCTTAAATAAGTCATAAAAAAATGAATAAAAAACAAAACAAACAAGAAAACATAAGGTATTCTATAAGTAAGTAATGAGTATAAGTGCTGAGACAACAGAAGAAGTAAAAGAAGTTAGAAGAAAAAAACAAATATTGTTAATTTTTGTATAAATCATGTGAATGAAACGCTATCATACAAAAAATGCATAAAACTATTATATATTCTAGTACATATATGACAAAGAAGAAGAGGAAGCAGAGAATAATATTTTTGACATGCAAATTATAAGTACATATTTCATAGCAAGAGTAAACCAAAGATTTGTAAATCATATAATTGATTTTGTATTTGTTTTGTTTTTTGTATTCATTCTACTCAAATCAAGCTTTACCTATGAGTATTTAACAAACGCATACATACATATATGAGAAATTTATGAACGCATGCTAATTTACAAATCTAAACAATCGCCGCATAACGCATACGCTTTCTTTTTACAAATTTTCCCTTCACACATATAAGTACACGCATACATATAAACATTCATTCATTCATACATAAACTCAACCAAACAATCAATCAAACAATCGAACATTCATTCATTTAAACTTACGGCTAGTCTGGCACTGTGAATAGGAACCTTGACAGATGTTACGCTGCTGTTGAGGCTTAACATAACAGACAACATAACAGATAAGAAATCTGTCAATGTTCTATTAATGAAACTGTTAAAAACGCTTTAAACATCTTTTCAATAGAGTTTCTAGAATGGGGCCCATTAAACTCAAAACATAATCACTTAATTACAATCACTGCTGAAGCGAAGACAAAGTAATGAGTTGTGCACGTTGAGGAGGGCAGAACGGCAGGCGAAAATATTCCTGTAAAGTATTTTATTGATTTGAAAACAATCGTACTCGGTTTTGTTTGAAGGCTTTGTAGTAACGAATCGAAAAAAATGAAGACAAAAACAAATACTCAAAGCTTAAGCAATTTATACATATATTTATTATATTTATACACATTGGTATGTGCAATGAAATTATTGCAAGGCATGAGAGAGAGTCATATGCAAATAATAATGATATCTAATAACAAAAAACAAAAACCAAAAACAATATTTAGACTGTAATACTTGCTTTGTTATTCTATATATGACATTTCGGTTTCGTCTGTTTGCCATTTAAGCTTTCTATATGATTTGTATTAAGTTTGTACAATTTGATTACCGACCACCTTTTGTAAGTATTTACGTGTAATGATGTGACAAAAAAAAATCTGTTATTAGGTTAAAGAAATTATTGGTATTGTTTGCGAAATATGTGAATTACAAATACAAAAACAAAAGGAAAAAAAAAAACGAAAAAAACAAAAAAAAAATGAACAATTAGTATAAATAAAATATTAAATAATTATAATATTAACAAAATATTGAAAATTGTAATTGCAATTTAAAAATAAAACTATTTAAAATTCACGAATAATGCGTATTTTTTAGCATAAAAGACTACACATTTTTTCAAAAAGGCTTCACCCTTTTATGGTTATGTATGAAAATGATTACTCAAAATGTGCAAAAGATAAAGAAGTGTTTAATGTGCGACCCAATCTTACATAGGAGTATAAGAACTTTCAGCACTCACTGTCATCTTGTAAGACAGATCTTTAGCGGTTATATGACTCAGAATTCAGATCTCTAACGCTTTGATACTAAGAAGTTCAATCAAAAAACAAAAAATAAATATATTTATTCATTTCCTTTGTTTTTTCATTTTTATTTTAGAGTACATTTAATTTTTAATTATAATTATGTTAAACAAGGCTTAAAATATAATCCAAAATTAAGTTAAATCAGTTTCAAAGTGCTTTACCACCCTAAGTGCACTGCGTTGTAGCAAACATGTGGTGAAGAGGGTGTAAGAAAATTACGTCATTGCCGGCTATGCAGTTGTCAGATTACGTCACTCGTCACGAAGTTGATGCTCATGCCGAAGGGGGTTGAAAACAGCTGATTTTGTCAAATGCAATGCAAGCGTATGCTCTTCACACCACCCGCTCGCGCTTCTACACGCACTCTCTTTCGCGCTCACTCTCTGTTGCCAACATTTGACTAGTGTCGCAAAGCTCGGGAGCTTTTTGAGCGCAACCCACGTTGCAATGGGCTACAAAAAGCTCACTCACATAGGACACGGAACACGGTTGGCGCCGCGTTGGCATGGCTTTTGTTGTTCTGCTGTGCTGACTCCGAAAAAGCTCACGTCTTTGAGCATGAAATTCCGTTAGTGGCTTTGCTTTGCTTACCGAAAAATGCGTGCTAAGTGCATGAAAAGGAAAAATTGGTCGCTGGCGCTGTCAGTTCGGGTCGGGTTTGCAATTCAGCAGCATTAGTAAACGGAAAGAAATTTCGAAAAACAAAAACAGCCTTTAACACACACACACTTAGAGCGCAGAGAGTAATGAATTAATATATATATATATACAAGTAATAAATCAAAAAAAGAAAAATAAATAAAAAAAATAATAATTAATTAAAAAATAAATAAAATATTCAAAAAAAAATCACTAAATAAGCGTTAAAAAAAATTTGAAAAATGTCTCAAGCATAAAAAAAATATATATAAAATAAAAACATAAAAAATTTTACAAAAAATATTTGAAAATTGTATTTGAATTTTTAACGTGTCTGCTGTTGTTTCCAACACAAACGTGTTCTATACATGCTATTCAAGCGGCAAACGGCGGTTATGTAAAGTGTGAAGAAGCAAGTGAAGTCGCAGCAAAGCAGCAAAAAAGAAGTGCAGTGCAGTGCAACAAAAAGAAGAAGCAGACCAAGCAAGAAGCAGAAAACAAAAAACCGAAAAATAAAAATCGAACTTGTAAAAAACTTAAAAAAAATTTGCTGCTATTTTTAGGCGCATTACAATATTAGTGTCAAGGTGCTCAAAACAACAAAAAAATCACAAAAAAAATTAAATAAAAATAAAAAATAAAATAAAAAAAATAATAAAAAATAATTAGTTAAAAAATAAATTTAAAAAAAACACACGTAATATAAAAGCAATAAAAACATTAAAAATTTGTGCACAAAAACATATTTGAACCCAAAAAAATATACAATTCAAATTAAAAAATAATAATAAATAAATAAATAACTAATACTAAGGCGGCAGTGGGAAGAAGCAGCAGCAGCAGCAAACAACACAAAGAAGGCGCCACGAGGTAACAATCAAATAGAAAAAGAAGCAAAAAAGAAACTTGAATCTAAAATTGAAACTGCCACAAAATAAGTACTTTATTTATACATATGTATAAGCAGGCATGCATGTGTGTGTGTGTATGTGTGCGTGATATGCAAATGCCTCAATGACAATTAGACTTGCTGTACAAAACAAAAAAAGAAATGTTTTGTGGCCTCTTTGCCTACCAAACCTATAAACTTTGTCAAGAAATCGCTATGAATATGTAACACCCGCGCGTCCCGCAGCCTGCATGCATAGGCGCGTTATAATGTATATAAGGCATAGGTAGTTGAGTTTAGTAAGGATATTCAACAGTGTTTGTGTTATCAAGGCCCGAAATGAAAGCAACGAAAGAAGCCACGACCCATTTTAGTTAAATTACGAATTACACGCAAGCGTTGTCGCTGAGCGGCATGCCAAAAAAGAAAAGGAAACAACTCAAAAAATACCATAAGTTAGCCTAAACATGCTAGCACTCAAATGCACAGAGGCGCAGGCACACCACACACCACACACTCACACAGGCAGGCAGTCATAGTCATCGTCAGTCAGTCACTTCAGTCAGCCAGTCAGTCAATCATTCAGCATTGCTGCAGTCAAACCAACAACCAAAATGGCTGACAGTCTTTCAGTCAATGAGTCAGTCAGTCACTCATTCAGTCACTCATTCGCTCGCTCGCTCGAACGCTGAGTCAGATGTCAGCGCCGACGCTCAAAGGTTGACACATGTCTGTATGTGTGTACGCTGCTCAAGAAAGCAGGCGTGTGCTGCTTCTTGTGGCAGGTGCCATGCGTGTTGCATACAAGTACAAATGTGCTTGTGTCGTGTGGCAAGTTGGCGAGCAAGTTGGCTACAAACACAACTACACGCCCAATTTACAAGTTTCACACGCAAACGCAAAACAAGCACACACACACACACACACACACTTACAGCTTAACAAAGTTATAGCCACTTTCTTGTCCAATGTCTAAAATTATTTTATATGTGTTTTTCATTCTATTTCATTATTATTTTGTGCTTCTTTTTTTGGCTGCCATTGTCTTTTGGCACTTGTTTGTGTGTGTGTGTGTGTGTCTTTATATATCTTCATTGTCCGCCACACCAAACAGAATTTTGCAGTTATTTTGTTCAATGTTAAGGATAAAAATGCAGACAAGAATTCGCATTGAACACATTAAAACACACAATTAAGTAAATACATTTTAATGAAATGAAATAAACCGCAATGACAACCGAGCGCAGACGAAATAACTAACCGAACCGCCCCCGCCTTCTTCCCCCTTTTGCAAGCAAAGAATGCATTTGTGCATTGTTTCTCAGCCATTCGGCTCAGTTACTCGTTGCTCATCAATTTCGTGGCATGAGCGCTCAATGCTGTTGCGAAATGCTCATGGGCATTTCTTGTGCTTTGAGCGTTTTTGTGTTTTTTGGCTTTAAGGTTCTGAAATTTGAAATATTGTAAATTAATCAAGCAAATTTGCATTTTTGCATTTGTTATTTTCTTTTTGTTGATATGCGAAATTTGTAACAAAGATATTTTCAGGCATTTATTTTTGTTTGTTTGGTAATCAATTTCTTGTGTGTTTTAAATACATTATGATTGCATTTTGAAAGCAATGAACAGAAGAAAATATTTTTTATTTATCGAAGATGTGAATTGGTATAATTGTTAGATGTCTATAAAGAAGTTAGAATGTCAATTTAACGTATACTTGATATTTTCAATTATAATTTTTTTTTGGGTTAATAGAGTTTTTTCTTACATAATTTTCAGTGTTAAAATGCTTCTTTTCTTTTATATAAGCTTGGCAGGAATGATTTAAGATTTAAGAAATGAAAGCTCACAATAAAAACCATTATAGGCTTTTCCAACTAACAAAACAAGCTGTATTATTATCGATATACTTTATAACTTATGATAACTTGTGCAAGCCACACGAAAGTAGGCGTGGCAGTTCGCAAAAAATAGAAGTACACTCTTGATAATCATCGAAACATTAACAGATTGAGTCATTTCCGTCTATAAGATCTAAAATCAAAATAATTTCGGATACTCATTATATTAAACATTAAACAGAACAAGTTTGTCACATTCCACGTACGAGGACACGATGCTAAGTTCTGAGGTAGTTTCCCATCAAAAATTTCACAACTTCTTACGCTTGTTTCTTTAGATAGTCTAATAAAATGTAGGATTAGTTATTAATCTGATCGAATTATATAACATGACCAAAATTAAAGAGTTTCTATATTTCTGGAAAGATATGAGAAAAAGAAAGAAAGCTGGAGCTCTAATCTAGAAAATTTTGGATTTTTTTACACCTGAACTGATTATTCTAGAACAAACATGGTCTTGTTCACTAAAGTATGTCATGATAAAAGAAATAGATGTGCAAAGAAATAGAGCAGATGAACTGAAGAGAAGATGAAGTCGCCTTAGTTGTTGCGCTTCTTCCAACAATTATTATGTTCTGTGTTTAAAAAAAAGGGATCATCAACTAAATAAGTAAAAATGCTATTTTAGTTTTAAATGTATTCATTTTTTCATTATGAAATGTTGCTTTTTACCTTTCAACTTGTAACTCTTCTTGGCATAGGGAAAAACAAAGCAAGCAATTTAGCTGAGTGACATGTTAATAACAAATGCAGAAAGGAAACACATATAGAAAAGAAAAAACCAAAAACCAAAAACAACATTTAATAGTAGTTTATTAAGCCTTAATTACGCAAAGGTGATTATTAAACATTTAAGGTTTTGTGTGTGCCCAAAGCGCTTACTGCGTCTGGCGGCGAGAAATCAATAGGCGCTCATATGAAAGCAGTGAAGTGCTCGTGCAAGTACGAACATAAGAACGGCTGACTGAGAATTTCAAATGACTTTTAATTAGGCGAAAAAGCATGTTTGATAATTTAATTGGCAGTTTGCGCGTGCCACCGTTGAATGATATCAAATCACAGTGCGTATGCGTGATATGCGAAGCTTAGTAGTGCTGACATAGGACTTTGACGTACATATGTCATGCGCAGACAAAGTGACGAAAGGGACGATAAACAACGCACAATTTTCGGCTACAAAAAGTTGAAACATGACGAAAATTTATGACAGCAACGAAAATGAAAATGGATTTTTTCTTGCAATGAAAACCAAAAGTCAAAAAGGACCAACAAATAAATAACACACACATGTATTGTGGAAAAGTGTTGCAAAATGTTGAAAGAGCACAGTCAATCAGTCGCTTAGTTGGTTGTGTCAAACATTTGTCTGTGTTAGTGAGTTGCCAATGTCCTTGGCTGAAATTGTAAGTTGAAACCGACAAAAACTAACAACAACACCAACAACAAGAACTTTATCGTCAACGTTACTCACCTTTTTGGCCAACAAACGCCAACACGTAATCGTTGTCAAGAAAGCAGAACAAAGCGCTCAGCCGCGAGCAGCAGCGGCAGCAGCAGAGGCACGTCAGTATAAGAGTTGCAACAATTATAGGCACAAGTGTCCTTTTGCCAAAAAGGACAAAGCAAACTGCTGAGCTCAACTGTGTTGGCTTTCTTTTTCTTGTGCACTTTCGGCTTGTCGACAGGCAGCCATGTATTTGTATGCACATGCGTGTGTGTGTGTTGTGTGTGTGAGCGTTTGTGTGTTTCTTTGTGTGTGTGTTTTTGTGTGTGTGTGTGTGTGTGCACGTTTTGTGCTGGTTTTTTTATTTGTTTTGTGCTCGACGTAAAGTTTTTGATATATCGATATATCGATATCAGCGTTGATTTAGTCGTCTAACTCAGGCTTTTAATTAAGTTCACCACGATGTTTTTGTCACTAGATCACCGATCGCCCATCACTAGGCTATGATCAGCTGTTTGTCTCAGTTGCACGTTGAGTGAGTTTTAGTTAAAAATTGACGCGACTCGTTGTGTATTTGTTTCTTTGGACAACAACAAAATTTTTGCACTCCACATTCAATTTAAAAAACTAGCACTGTTCATCGCTCGGCATCCATTTGTCAGTGGAACCAAACGAACGCGTTGCCGCTTCAGGTGGGTAATTTTTAACATTCGCCCGAGCAAATGTTTTCACCGCGTTCTTTTGTTTTTTAGCTAAAAAGCCGGAGCCACCGCGCGCACAACCTTTCTTTCTTGACACCTCTTCTCCCTCCCCCTGTATTTGTAGCACATGTGTGTGTGTGTGTATGCTTGCGTCTCAACTGAAGCAAATTAAGCCAACAATAGCCCAAAGGCTTTTATCACAATTCAGCATAGCACAGCAGAGCACATCGGCGCGCCGCTGCTGTGCATAAAAGCCATGTTGGCGCAATCAGGCTAACAAGCAGTCAGCCAAGCATCAAAGAAGTGAAGCAAAAGTAGAAGAAAAAGTAGAAGTGGAAACGTCATTGACAGCGCTGCCAACCCTTTGCCTGATGTTATTGTTGTCTGTGTGTGCTCAGACGACGCGTTGCAAATCCACTGACGCTAATTAGGTAAGTTACATCTCAAGTCGATGTTTTTCTTTACGCTGTATGAGTGTGTTTGTGAGTGTGTGAATGTATAAGTGTCTGGTTCTACTTGCATACGAATTATTTCATTACACTTTCGTAATTATTATAATTTATGTCACCATTCAAGTTGAAAATGAGCGTACATACATATGTGCATATGTGTGTGACGATTTGCTGATTATTTTAATTATGCATGCTTGTGTGTGTGTGCAAAAGTAGCTGGCGGCACATTTGGCTTACTAATTTGCATTTAATGTAAGAAGAAATTTTAAATGCTCAGCAAAGTCATATTCATTCATTTGAAAATTACTCATACGCCTAATGGCACCACAAATTTATGCATATGCGTTAATGTATGTGTGTGTGTGTGTTTTTTGCTGACAAAATTGATAAAGTGCGTCACTATATAAATTATCGGCTTTGCATGTTTCATAATGTTTAATATTTCGTTCGACATTACTGTAATAAAAAAAGTGTTGCATACTTGGCAGCGTTCTACTTCTATTAGCCTTTTTTGGCACTTGGTATGCGCTTGTGCACATATTTTTTACACATTTTCAAAGTGTTTTACGTACAAAAAATATTTGCCATTTTGGCATTTGCCTGAAGTGTTGAACATTTTGTTGTTGGCATGGCAGGAATACCGCTATGTCGTGAACGAACGATGAATTCGTACAAAATTGATTTTAGTTTTTATACGCTTTACTTTTGATTGCAAGGGCTTATGAGTATTATGTGCTATGAGTATATATATAAGGGAGATAGAAGAGAAGGCATGGTTGTTCGATTGACGGTATGTTTGAATGCAGCGTTCTCTAGATTCTCTAGATCAAGTTTATTATTAGTTTTTGGAACAACTAAACTTACCGCGAGTACAAAATTTAATTATAAATCAATAAATATAAGTAAATAATATAAATATACGACTTTTCTCAAGAGTTGTGTTAAATAAAATAGGTGAGCATATATCAGGCTGAGAGAAAAATATAATAGTAACGAACTAAAAGAAATAATATAATAGCTCTGCTAAAAATTGGCACTAGAAATTCTAGATTGTAAGCTATAATAAAAAATTAGCTCTCATCGTGAGATTTGCATGAGAATGCCTTATAAGAATTTTTCACAAGTGCAATTATAAGGTATTTCAAAGTCGATGTCTTTCAACGCATTGTCTTTTATTAGTCTTATTTTGAATTATTTTTTTCAGTCATGTAAAATTGCGCGTAAAATTGAAATTTGCTTTTTGCGCTTTACCAAAGCTTTGATAGTAAAATAGCACAGAGCACTGTCGTATGACACATGTATGTACTACAGTGAAATCACGATTTAAAAGGATTGCAGGCAATAAAGAAATACTTTGTTATATCCAAAGTTTTGTTATATCTGTTGAGAAATAAGACTTTAATACAACAAATAATACAAACAATTAGACTTTTATGTCATTGCTACGTTTGATTCTTGTTAAGGGTACTTCAACCCTGGCACTTAAAGAGGTTTTCCATTTTAACTTCAACTTCATTCTTGTCAAAATTTATGCACTTCGAACGAAATTTGTTCAGAGAACTCAAAAAACTGTCGTTGTATTGAATATTTCTTACTTACTTTATAACAAGATTTCACTGTGCAACGTCATGGGTAGAAAAACATGAAAGATTAAAAAATATGTTTAAAAAAAATGCAATTTTTATGAATTTATTTAAATTAAAGGTTTTTTATATTATCGTACTTTTGAACATCAAACATTTCACTATTAATAATAAATAATAATTGTCAATAAAAATTTTTTTTTAATATTCGTTAAAATTTATGAGTAAAATTCCATTTGGCCAAGAATTTAATATAATATTTTGCGCCTTTGCTGCTTTAATTGCTGCACCCGGGCTTAATGAGCAAATTCTCGAGCACGGCTGCCGTTGCCGTTGCCACTGCAATTTAACCACAGTCAAAGTTCAATGCAGCAATCGAAAACTTTTCGAATAGATTAAATTTCCTTAGAGGCTCACATTGAAGAAGAAGAACATCAGAATGTGTGCAGTGCACTCTTGTCTCTTTCGTACGGTAAACAGAAGCATTTGCTTATCTCGGTTCCTGGGCCTTTTGGCTCGTGTTGAGCACGTGAAATGTGCAACGACGCAAAACTGAAAACTGCAAACCAGAAAACCAACACACGCACACACACCAGCACAACGCGACCACAGCGGTGTGGTGGGGTAATAGGGGGCATAAAAACATACATAGTTGAAAGTGGACAAAGAAAACGAATTCTATAAAAATGAAGAAAAAACTTGGCTAAATAAATGAAAGTAAGGAAAAAAAGACAGCGAGAAACAGAAATGGCTAAATTGAGTGTAGCACACACACACACATACACACACACGTACATACACACAAAAAACCCATTTAGAGCAACATAAGTGTAGTGTATCCTGTAGAGGCAAAAGAAAGGCAAATGAAACGAAACAAACAGAAGAAAGTACAGCAACAGCCATGAGGCAGGAAAGAGACGGTGTAATGGACAAAGCGCGACGAAGTGCACTGAGGCATTTGTTGGAATGTCGGTTGTCGGCAGCAGTAGAGGCAGCGGTAAAGGCTGAGGCAGCATGAGCGGAAGTGAGCGTTGCAGCATGCAAGCTGCGTGTGTGTGTAAGCCTTTTTGTGCCACACACACACACATACAGAGACCAGCACACTTATACACTTATACAAATACACAAAGCGAAAGTTTCGTTTGCCCTTTTACCCTCTCGTGTTTTTTATGGCACTGACTTAACTTGTACAACGGCAACAGGATATTTTGTGGTTTGTATTAAATTTATTCGTAATGTTTTCTATTTTTGTGGTGAAAGCAAAGCCAAAACCGTGGCCACAACCCATGCGACCCCTGCCCATGCCGCCCCACACTGCCGGTGGCCTGTTGTTATGACAATGCAGTCAGAACACAACAACAACAACAACAATAACGTCGGAAAACGTCAACTGACTTTGTCTCTGTGTCTCAGAGCCTCTGGGGTTAAGCTGAGCTGTTGTGCGCGCACACAGAATGAATGTAAACGCAATGATTGTACGTGGGCAGGATCAACTTAACAATATGGTCATGCTATTGCCATTGTGCATAGCATAACTAAACTCAATTTGAGAGCAACAAACGTCAGCACAAGCAATTCGACCGTGCCGCAACTTTTTCATTTCATCAGTGAAATCAATTTTGAAATCTTTTCATAATATGCGAGTTCAGTCAAGTCAATAATAATACTTGCAAAATGTTCAAGTTGACTTTTGAAAAATAATAATGATGTTTTAATAAATGTCTGCTAAGCAAAAGTTGGCATAAGCTCACACAAGTTAGGATATTTTGTGTCTTCGAGACTTTCTCAAGCTAATTATATCTCAAGTCAAGTTAACTTATCACTCTTAAATTACAGTCAATGCATTAGTCATATAAGTCGGTTTTAGTATTCATTTTAATGCATATGTGTATAGTATGAGTGAATACAGGTAGTCATTTAATCACAGTTTGCAGAAATTGAAGTAAGGGTACACTCATCTAATTTAATAACCAATGTTTCTTATACTAATCACGAGTTTATCACAAGAAGTACAAAAAGGTTACAAGATATTCACAAGAAATCATGATATAGTCACAAGATAGCCATAAGAAGCCATAAGTAATTTAAAAAAGGTCACAAAAAGTCACAATATAGTCACAAGATAGTCACAAGCGCTTTGTTGTGGGAATTATTTTTAATTACTCTGAGAAAAAGGGGAGCTTAAGACAGCTGTGTCGAGTTGATGATAAAAATCGTTAATAAAACCTCGCTTGTGACTCACTGTGACTCTTTCAGCCTTGTGACTCAGTGAGACTGGTGTGAGAAAAATTAGTCTCGTTGATGTAATTGATAACATGGCCAGTATTTTGATCAATGGTTATATGTATATTATATTACATTAAATTTTATGCCCGCGGTAAGAAATTTGAGAAAATAGAATTATCAATTTCTGCTATTTCTCAATCATGTTCTAAGTTACTTTTGGACGACAGCATCTCTTACCAAATAAATAATATAACGTCATGTTTGTTTGTCAATTTGTTTCAGTCAAGACTTCATCTATCAAATTAAATCTAATTTATTTATTGATTTTGATTTATTTGTGTGTCTGTTTTGATTTTGTTGAAAAAGTAATACACAATTTGAAATATTTTTCATTTGATGATGGCTTACAAAATAACAAGAAACTATTTTAAGAAATTGAAAAGTATGCAACGACGCTTTGGCTATAAAAAGCACAGCAAGAAAACAAAAACAAAAATCCAAGAAGTCAGCAAAAATACTTTTTAAGCTAAAAGTAGAAATAAGGACTTGAGATACTGCGAGGATGTGCTAGTTGGCAAGAGTACAAGTGGAAGTTAAACCGAACCAATGCCGATGATGAGCGACAAATGCGCACAAATTTGTTTGGCATTTAGTTTTATTGCGCAAACGGCATTCACATTCACGCTGCTAATAGCAACACTAAAACGTCAAAAAGGCAAGCAAAGAATGCCAACTTGTGGGCATTGAATGAATGAGTGTATGAGCATGTGTCTGTGTCTGTGTCTGAATGAACGAGTGACTAAGTGTGTGAATGAATGAATGTGTGAACGATTGAATGGCGAAGCGACACTAAGCAGAAAATATATAAAAGTCAACGACGAAACGCGCAAATATTAAGCAAAAGTTTTGTGCGTGTAAGAAAGAGCGAGAGAGAGAGAGTGTGAGTGAAAGCAAAGTGTACGCAGATACTAATGAATGACAGCGGCAGGCAGACTTGAAGCGCTGATGATGCCACCGATTGTTGCACAAACAACGACAAAATCGGCGACAACGAGACATAAAGCACCGGAAAAAACGCATAACGACGGAAAAATCATGTTGGCAGTTTAAATAAAACTGTGAATCTTCGAAGGCTTTCATTTTTCGGTCAGCCAACATGAAGCAAAGGCGAATGGTGGTCGTTTCAAGGCACTATTATTTTAATGGGCAGCAAATTGTATTATAACCAACGTTATGAGGTCATGTTAATTATAAAGGGTGTGCCAAAATCTACGATTTATATGAATTCTGGCGAAAAGCACTGCTAGTCGAAAAGATGATCCTATGTTATGTTTTTCTGTTTAACGTACCTATTCCATTGTGCCTAGCAATTCTAGTTACTTATGTAATGCTTAATCTCAACGTAACATAAGGCATTACGATAACTAGCAACGCTGGAATTTACAATGTAAAGCAACAGAGGTTGAACATGTTAAAAAAATCGGCTATTAACACTGCTTAATGGAGTTGACTGTATAGGCGAGTTAATTTATTTTATTTTTAAAAATTCTCAACATTTTTGACACACCCTTTATATGCGCCCACTTAGCTTTTTCTTTTTGCTGTAAACCAAGAAAAATTCGGCAAAAAAATGCCCAACAAGATTGCGAAAAATTCATTCAAGGTCGAAGCCGCTCATTTTGCTCATTTATAAGTTTATTGATAAGCAGCAAAAGAACAAAATTCTTAAGCAGATTACGCCGATGATGTTGATGATGACGATGGCTATGATGGCGTCGGCGTCTGGGAGGAGTGGTGCCAAGTGCCAAGTGGCGCATGGCTAAGATTGGCGCAATGAGACAGAGTGGAGACGGACGCCGTTAAGCAATTGGCCACGTTTCATATTTTATTTGATTTTTTTTGCTTTCGGTACACTCATGTTTGGTTTCTTTTTGGCTGACCCAGTTATAGCATTAAAAATACACATACATCATGCTTGACAAATTTTTCTGCAAAACTTAAAAATACATGAAATAAACATTAAAACAAACGAATAAATAAATAAATAAGAAAAAAGGAATATCATATTATGAGAAATGCAGCCCACTCATTCAAGATTTTCTTTGCTTAATCTTCTTGCTGTTCTTGTTTGCTCATGCTATCGTCATTTGGCTGCACTGCAGACTTCACAATGCACACAAATAAGCAAGAAACAAACATATCATTTGTACTCATACAAATGTATGCATGTGCATGCACACTTACTCATACATACTTGACTTTAGCATGCAAAGATTTTATTTATTTATGTGCAACATTTTATGATCTCTTTTTTTATATCTTTTATTTCTGCTTTTTTACTTTTGTTTTCTTCTCGTTTTGCAGACAAGCAACCAACTACCAAAGGCATATATTTATTTGTATGTATGCGTGTGTGTGTGTGTTGCATAGTGTTCGTGCTTCAAATTTTGATGCCGCACAAATTGTGTTCGCTAGTGTACAGTAAAAATATCGTAAGCTTTTGCTACCTACAATGACTATGCCACCCACGCGACCCCATCAACGCTATTCTAGTCACACAACTTCATCTATGCAGTATTAATCATGCTGTGATTCTTTTACGAGAGTTTACCTTTGTCAAAATGCGATACAAGTTACTTTGCTTTAGTCTTGTTATGGCAGCTTTTCTATTTTGTTGCATGCTTCGACTCAGAAATGCACTTCGAATAAAAGTAAAGCATTTGACAAGTGAAATTTACGACGACTACGAAATAAATAAGTCTTGAAAAGTATAAAGGCAAAAAATCGGTTTTGCTAACAATTTTCAAGTTTTCTTCATTTGAAAATATTTCGTTATTTGTGGTAAAGAATGATTCTTGCATTATTTGTCGAGCAATTGAATATCCAAGTCGTTGATAAGTTTAATGGTATTCATTCATTCATTAGTTGATTAACATTATATTAAATGGCAAGTAAGCATAATTTTTGGGAACTGTTAAATGCACAAATAGCGCCGTAAGTCATTGATAAACTCATCTTACCAATCTGTCAATGGCATGTAGAAGTAACTTTAATTTTAACAAAAAGGTATTTTTAAAGAAAAGTTTTGATTACAGAGACATCAGACTACAAATGTAAAAGTGACAACCTAAAATACTTACTGTACATTCGATCCATTCAAATGCTTCAGGGCTTTGCCACAATACAGTTTTTTGAGCACAAGGAAAATGCAATCAAAAAGTAAAGTTTTAAGGCTTCGCTTAAGCAGGATACAGTATCCCTCACACGCCTAATCCCACACTCATGTATTTTATTCAAAACCAAACCAAAAGCTCAACTTAAGTTGAGATATTCTTATTTAACAAGTTTTTAAGTCAGTTAGAAAAAGTTTAATTTGAGGACTCGCATCATTTTCAGTTAATTTAACTTTTAAATATAATTTAATGGGCGTTCGTGTGTGCTTCACACGACAAAAAAAGTTTCGAAATAACTTCATTGCCAACTTGATGCAATAATATAAAAATCATAAAGAGATATCAAACGAATAAAGGAAAATCCATCAAAAATATTTAAACGATTTTCAGCTGTAAGCAAATGCAAGAATCCTCACACACACACACACACACACACACACACATGCAGAAGTTGTCAAATTATTGTGGTTTTGCATATTACGAACTTTTGATATATACCAACAACAACAGCAACAACAAATTGCCAACGCCTTGTAACCCAAAGAAGAAATATGTTTTTATAGCGTATACGACGCGTTGTTCATATTTGCATACATTAGTACTTTTACATGTTGTTGTTGTTGTTGTTGCTGTGTTTGTTGGCAGTAACCGAAAAAGATTACAACAGAAAATAAAAAAGTATGTGTTTATGCTTATAATGGTTTGGCAATAAATTCTACTTCATTAGCTACGAAAAAAATACATAAGTAGCGAAATTCTGTGGGTTTGCCTTTGAGTGCGCTCTGGTTGCCCACAAGCATGTCTATGAGTGCGCCTTTGTTTGTGTTTACAGCAGTCTTTATGCTTGTGTGTGTGTGTGTGTGTGTGTCTGCTGACAGTACGTGCAACGTTATGTCGTTACAGCAACAACGACATTGTCAACTCTAGTAGAACATGGCACAAGCAAAGCATATAAATGTTATTATTTGTCTGTCATTCTTTCTGTCTGTCTGTCTGTCTGTCTGCCAATATCAACTACTTCTATACCCTCAACTGAATTAAGCGCAAGAACACATGTCGTTGCGACAACTTTGTTGTTGTTGCTGACGCTTTCATTGTTTGTTATTGTTGCCATGTTGTTTATTTCCTTTGTCACTGATTTCTCGTATGCTAATAAACACGTACAACATGCGAACAAAAAAAAAGTTGACAAAGTTGTAAAAAGCCTATTAAATCAAATAAGCGCGAACTTGTTTTAATTCAAGTTTGTCAATAAAGCATCATCATTAGCATCATCAAATCAAGTTATTTATAATGATCTGCAATCGAACGTGCGCAACCTTCAAACAATTTTCGTTTTATAAATTGTGCTGACCCTCTTTCTGTAATGTGTAACAAAGAATATGAGAACACAACATGATAGATTATTTTTGTACACTGCAAACACTGTTCAACAAGATCAGTAGACACTATGAATAGATTCATTTAGTTCGTGGTAATTATTTCTTTGTATAAAGTTTGGGATCTTCAGCAAAAGTGTTAAAAAAATGGCAATTAATGAATATTTTCTAATCAACCAATAAAGCAACCTCCGAAAACGCTTATATTTAAAATTTTGGTTGCTTCTAGATATATTTTGATATAGGCTCAAAGCAACATTGTCCAAAATCTTAAAATTGTTATAACTTCTATTTACTAACATAGTTGATTTGTTTAAATTTGAGATACAATGATTTCAAACAACTTTTCATCGATCGATTTATGATAAATACTTACTGACTGGCGAGATTTTTTGTCTCTGGCGTACTTTAAAGGTTTTTAAAGCAATGGTATTGAAAAATTTTCTCGGATATAAATTGTTTATTTTATCACCTTTATTTAATAGAGTAATGATATTTTTTTTTTTATTATATATCTCTGTGAGTTATAAGTATTTCAATCTGAAAAATCCCGGTGTCTGACTTTAAATTAATTTTTATATATTTTTTTTCGAAATCATGCCTTCTTGTTTCCTGGGTCTTACAACACATGCTGTATTAGATGTCTTCAATAAGATCAAATCTAATTCAGTAACAAGTCTTTATAGACAATTCATTGTCGCAACTTATAAAATTGCCTTGTTTATTTTACAATAATTTAATGTCTTTATTATCTCCTGCCTTCTTTTTCGTGTGCCAAATTGTAAGCAGCGCGAAAACACGAATCTGAATGTCACAGTCAATAATGTTTTTATTTTAGATTGCGTGTGTGGCCCTCCCGTGCGCTAAGAATAGCACAGCGAGCTGTTCTGCACCGATATTTTGCGCAGCAACGAGTGTCTTAGATACTTGCAAGCTGCAGCTATGCACCAACTGATGCTGCCAACAAGCTGCGGCAAAGACAAGGTGTGCGATTCTCACATAGAGGCGCATTCTAAAATTAAAACTTTGTCGCGCTAAATTGTATTGAGCAAAATAAATCAATTTGCTTGAGTTCAAGGCGAACTATTGTTTTTGACAGTTTTTCTTGCGCTCTTGTTGTTGTATAAATAATGAATAATGTACGAATTTGCGAGTAGAAAAAAAGGGCGCAGAAAAATAGTGGCAACATTCGAAAAGTGCTCGGCAAATTAACCCAATTAAACGCGTCAACTAACACAATTTCTTTTTGTTCTTGTGATTTGATTCGAATTATTTCGCTTGGGTTTTTCCCAATGCCAAACATAGGAAAAAAAGCGAAAGCAAATGAAAACTTGCGCTGAGTCGAGTTGAGTAAATAAAATTATGACACTTTAGCACGTGTACCAAGCCACACACACACACACACAGAGCTCATTAATAAAAATCTTGGTGCACAAAAATTCAAGCCAAACGAAATGAAGCAAGGAAATGCGACTTGAGGGTCACATAAAAAAACATTTGACAGCCGTGCTTAAACGCACCAAAAGAACTTCGGTTATATAACCTTAATTGAGGGAATTTAGTTTACTTGGCAACGAGCAAAAGAAACTTCTGCAATAGAAATGCTAATCAAATCGTAGCACAAAACAGTGACGAATATGAATAAAGCGGCAAAAAAAAAGAAAGTAAGAAAGTAAGAAAGTAAACGCAAACAAAAGAAATAAAACAAAGTGAAATGAAGTTAAAATAAAGTTTGCTCTCATTATTGTGTACTTTTTTGTTGGCTCTTTGTGTATAATAGAATTTTTACTTGTATTAGTTTGCGGAAATGGCATAACTTCCGGCTCACTTAGACGCTTGGTCTGTTTCATATTGGCTAGAGCAATTGGCAAAGCACATGCTGAAACCATGGCCTTGTGTAATGCGAATTTGTGTTACGCACTTTTAGGCGGACAAAATGTGCCTCACAGCATTGGCCACATCACCCCCTTTGTTACTGTTAATGTATTAAAGTTTACATATTCAAACATCTTCAGCTTCGATTGCATATTCTATGATTTCCATTAATATTTGTATCCTTGTTGAAATCATGTGACCCATAAGTACTTATGTACATTTATCAATAATACAACACGGTGGCCCAATTAAAATGATGTCATGATACAATCCATGATTCAATCATCAGTCTCTTCGAAATTAAAACAAATCCTCTTTTGCATCTTTGCATGTGAACGATATGTAAGGCTCAGTATTCCTGGTGAAGTCGTAACTATGATCCGAGCAGTCTCAATAATCTCTTTGGACCATTTCGGTCGTAGTCTCAAACTCCAACAAAAATCTTAGGCAGGACCTAATTAGCTAAAATTTTACTGAGCATTCTTAGGAACTCTAATTGAATTGAGTTTCCAGCGACTCTTTATTTTATCCCTTAATTTAATTTGAAATTTACAATGAATCACGCTTACCATGACTGCATGACACATCCTACTAAATCTTTACAAAGTGATATGAGTTCCTTACTTACTCTGAGTACTGTAAAGATCATTTGGCTAATGACACATTCGCTTCTTTGCCAAGTTAAATCAACTTTATTTGGACAAGTCTTTTATCATCATCATTCACTTGATTACACGCCGTTGAACTCCTCTGTTTCTCCAACTTCCTGGCGACTCAAAGCTGTCCAAAGCCAATCAGTATCAATGCCAATAGCAAATTTCTTGTGTTCTAAACTTGCGTGCATTTTTCATGTAACAGTTTACTTCAATATTTGCAGCTTGTAAACACACACACACACACACACATACGCACATACAGGCGCTTATAAATAAATGCAAACAAAACTTTGTTGCACTAACAAAGTGCAACGAAGCGTTAAGTCAAACTCAAATTGATTTTGTTTCAGTTTTTTTTTTGTTTTTCCATTTGTTGGTCTTTTTTGCCTTTGGCAGCAACACTTTGTTGTACGAAATTTAGGCAACAACAACAGCAAAAATATCGATTTCGTTTGCAACTCTAATGTTCTTTTGTCGCGGCTTCGAAACGCAACATTTCAGTTTGGATATTTTTGGCAGACTAACAAAGGCGCCCAATAAATTTTCTATTTTTAAAGTAATTTAATAAATATTTTTTTTTTTTGTTTTTGTTTTATTTTTTCTTTGTGCCATATTTCGACACTTACTCCTTTTAATCAATTTACTGCACATTCTCTCATGACTTTACTTAAACAAATTGTTTTCTTTTTTTTGTTGTTTCACTTTTTTGTTTTCGTTCGATTTTCAATTTAAAAGTTTTCTACTTTAGTTGTTGCCGTAATCTAATCTAATCGGTCACCTTAGTGCTCTCACACAAACTCGCTCGCTTATACCTTCAATTCACACATTAACTCATTCACACAGCCAAGTCTCTGTGTGAGTTTGAATTTTCAGTTTCAATTAATTTTTCTTTCAAACCATTCCATATAAAAGAACGGTTGTATGTAGCTGTGTAGTTGTTTGTAGGTGCCACACACATCAATCGATTTACTTTTGTTTTTTTAATTGCTTTAATTGAAAAATTCCTTAACTATGTTTCAAGAACATTTATTGATGAATGATATGCTGTATGTTACATAAGAGCACATGCCACATACAGCAGTCTAGCGTATAAACTTGTTTGGGGTGGTTGTGTTTGACGTAGCAGGTGGCGTTTTGTAACATAAGCGTATTCAACTTCCAGTTAAGTTTCTTTTTTGTTTGAGGGTTTCTCTTCTATTTTTATTTTATACTTTTCCTATTTCATAGAGTGGGGCATATAAGAAATTATATGTTCTAAAGTTGTTAAATGAACGACCAACTTTAAGTGTGTCTGAAACTTCATGACATTATTTTATAAGTTTTCTGCAGCTTGGCGATATTTTAAAGACGATGTCTTCAATAAGTTGGACAGCAATTTTGTGTGCTTCTTTAAAATCGAAGATACTCAGATTGAATAAAGAGAAACGTTGTTTGTTTTGGAAATTTTCGCAAATAAAATGCTTGAAAACTCCAAAACTAAAATTGTCAATTTACAACACGAACAAATGTCAGCCAAAAATGCAAACTAAGCGAAAAAAATCTGCGTAGCTCAACTGAACTCAAACTAAATTCAACTCGCTTTGAAGTTCGAACACGACGTAAAATGTCATCATGCTCATTTCGAACGCTTAAATCGACACAAACGCGACTTGCATGCGTCAAGTGGAAGAGGGCCAAGTGCAATCTAAAGTGTGGCAGGAGTTTTCCTGTTGGTTTTTATACCCTGCAACCATTCTATGATCAAAGGATATGTTGGAAAGTGAAAATTTACCTAGGAGGAATCCAAAAAACAAGATGTTACTCATCATATCGGATTATAAATGATCTATAAACGCAAATTTCTTCACCGAATTCTTATATACCAAAAGCAGTTATAGTTTATGCACAAAGTCAATAACAGTTTGATCAAGATCAATGACAATTTTTGTAGGGGAAGATAATATTCTCAAGAACTTTCTGACAACTGGCCGCTGTTTTATATAAATAAGGCCAAATATCAAAAGCGCCTAAGCTTTCTTAGCTGACACAAGTTATCAATTAAGATATCATCAGTTTTATCATACAAGAAGCATAAATAATTATTTTTCCCCCTCGGTTTTAACAAAATATAAAAACAAAAAAAAATCCCCCTCAATAGCTAGACCTATAAATGTATAGGATACTTCAAAAGTCGAATATACTCGAGTCCTTTTATTTTACTTGTTATTTTAAGTAAAGGAACAAGCGTAGAATAAACAGACACTCATGTGGGAGGACATGCGCGAATGTTTGTTTTGGAAAAGTGTCATGTGCAGATTTTATTAGATTTTCTTTCG
This sequence comes from Phortica magna, assembly GCA_037044515.1. Taxonomy (NCBI): domain Eukaryota; kingdom Metazoa; phylum Arthropoda; class Insecta; order Diptera; family Drosophilidae; genus Phortica; species Phortica magna. The sequence continues at coordinate 712,643 of JBAMBP010000415.1, forward strand.
ATTTTTTTTTTTTTTTGGTTTTTAAACTTGATGTTGTTTCTTCTTCTTTTTTTGTGTGCGCTACTTCAATACAAATTTTAGTTTTCGGCTTGAGTTGTCGTACTCATGTACTTGCCATACAAACAAGGTAAACTTTTTGGGGCACACACGCACACACACACACACACACACATACAGAAGCGTTCACGCGTCCTTGTATTAGATGATTATGCAGCTCTCAAATATGCTCTTTGTGCACAACAAGCAGCCATCGAGGCAACACCAAAGGCGCTTAAGGCATACACTACGATTCGACAACGTGCTGCGTCAGTTGGTGGCAACAAACATCAGATGATGTTGCCATTGCCACACGCTGTGCGCAAATACTTTTCTTATTACAATGTTCAAGTGCATAGAAAATAAAATAAGAATAAAAGGAAACGAAAGGAATGGAAAGTAAAAATCGCTTACAAATTTATTTCACATTTCTTGTACGCTTTGATGATGTTGATATATTGCGATACTTTAATATTTATGTATGCTTATTTATGAGTTATGAGTTATTTGAATTTTCACATGACACTCAAAAGTTCAACTTGTGACGAGCAAACAAAATACGAACAAAAAATAAGAAAAATGTTTTTTAAAGATTTAATAACTTTATGTTACATGGCGCTGCATGACACACACGGCAGTCTAGCACTCACAGTAGATCGACAGTAAGGGCAAGTGCGCGCTAGACTGTGCTATGCGGCATGTGAGCCTATGTAACGTATGCCCATTCAATGTATTTTCTCTGAAATATTTTAAAAGAAAATTGTAGAGTCAGCTTGAAACTGTAACTGTGTTTAAATTGAGGTGTTTACAGCACACTTAGAATTAAAAAAAAATCTAAATATTAGAGTATTTAACGACGTATTGATACTTCGTTTGATTTCTTCATGAAACTATCTCAAGAGCTATTGATTCGATCTCGTTTAAATTTAAACATACGTTTAAACCACTTTTCCAAAAAAATCGTTGCATCGTTGCGCTGTCACGAACAGATACAAAGATACATAGTGTCGAACTTATAACCCTTTTTGTGTTGTGGGTTAAACAGAAGTTTCGAACAAAAGATTGTCGCTGCAAAAAGTAATGTAATGCAATTAGTTTCGGTACGCACCTTTTGTATACTTAAAACACAACTTTAGCGCTTTCTTTATTTCATTCTTCCTTGCTGCTCGTGGCAAGGACATGTGTGACGTATTTACTTGTCTTAGCACACACACACACACACACAAAGAAACAAATACATATTAAATTGACTTTAGCTTCAGTTTGTTGCTTTCTTATTGTGCTTCTTTTGTTAGCAAACTTTCCTGCGTTGCATTTCCAAGTGCAGCATAAAAACAGGGGGGCTTTTGGGCTGTTGTTGTTGTTTGTTTTTGTTGCTATTGGCAATGAGCGAAATGTTAACGATTAACATTTCAGCGTAGAATCCTTTAAGCGCTTGTATTTTAACCGCCACACGGCACTCGATAAACTTTATGCATCATTATGAAATATAAATTGTTATTATTATTGTACGGCAAAGGTCAACTGCTGCCTTATTATTTGTTGAAGTAGACTTTGCATATGTCTTGGCAGCAATTAAAGTTGCTGCTATACAACTATAATTATTATGAGCAATTTGCGTGCCGATTGAAAATTGTTGCAACGCCTTTCGCAGCCTTGAGGTATGCTATGAAAATAACTCATACAAATATATTCGAAAAACGTCCTTCTTGCACTTACTTGTGGCTTTGGAATTATTGCACCGAGCTTATTGGTTAACTTGGCCATAAAAGTCAACAGATTAGCACACGTCAAACTAAGCTGAGCTAAATCTCCGGCAGTACGAAGCCTCAAAGAAATTCTAAATACTTTATGACAAAGCATAAAGTTGCCTTGAGCGGCAACTAACATTAAATAAGTATACACATGGAGAGTGCAGTGAAAAACATGAAGTAGTTGGTGACACGCAGGCGATTATCATTGCGTGTGCAAGGCTTAGCTTTGATATTAAATGTTAGCGTTAATTCCAAACAATTCATGCCTGGGAGCAAAGTGCATAACAACAAACATGAACATGCAACACGTTCCTTTGTTGTGGTTTGATTTTTTTCAGGTCAATAAGTTTAGTAATTTCAAATCAATGGCACGCTAACTAAATAATTGTAGCCATGACGGAAGAAAGGCACCTTTATAGCGAAATGAAATGAAGGATAACTCGGGACACGCTTAAATTATACACCTTATAAACTTTCTTAAGCGGTTTCCTTAGAATTAAAAAAAAATCTATTTTTCTATTTTTCTATTTTTTGAAAGTATATTATCTCTGAAAATTTCAAGGTGATCCGAGGAATACTTTTCGAGCTATAAAAGAATTATCGGCGCCCTCTCTCGATTTTTCGTGACTCTAAGGAGGCGTGCCCCCTTAAATTTATCACAGCTACTATATTAAGCCTTATTCATTTTTATTACATTATCAACAATGACAGTTTTTATAGAGCATTTAATCTTGGAATTTGGGGGTTTGAAGAGCCTATAATCCCATGGCCAATCATGTTGATATATTTATTCTTAATTGAAACAGTCGGTTTTGTTTCATTTACTCTCCTCAAAATCCAACCAAATGCCGCCATGCAACGCTGCCATAAAATAAGTGTCATCCAGACGATTATCACTGCGCGTCTTCGGATTGACTTTGATGTCGAAAGTGCGCACGATTTCCACAATTGCCGCCTTGATTTGTGTCAGCGCAAAACGCATGCCGGGACATATGCGTGGCCCATCGCCAAAGCTGAGATAGAGACCCGCTTCACGATACTTGCGCAGCACCTCATCGACCTCACTGCCCGACTCAAGAAATCGTTCGGGCTTAAATTGCTCCGGCTGTTCATAGTACTTCGGATCATGATGTATGCACCAAGCGGGTATGATAACAACATCGCCGGGCTGAAGCTGCACACGGACGCCGTCTTTGTTCACCAACTCATAAGACAAGCTGCAAACTTTGCGTGCGGAGAGCTGTGCCGGAAAGATGCGTAGCGTTTCTGTAAGCGTTTAAATAGTTGGCATGAGCACACAAGAAGATATTATTGTACTCAAAGTACCATGTACGCAGGCATCCAAGTAAGGCAAATCGCTCAGCGCCTCGAAGCTCAAATTAGCAAGGCCAATTTCCTGACGTAGACGGGCCATGGTTTCTGGATTGCGTGCCAGCTGTGAACAATTTGTATAATATTTGACTTAAGACACATGAATTTCAATAGCGCACCAGCAACAAAGTGTGCGCCAAAACCGACGCCGATGTCTCAAAGCCATCTGTCAAAAAGGTCATCGAATGTGAGGTCAACTCTTCGTTGGTGAGACCCTTTTTGTCCTGTAGTTGCAACATGTAATTAAGGAAATCAATTCGTGCCGTGTTCTTTGAACTGCGGCGTAAATTTATGGAAGTTGTTAATAGATTGAAGAAAAACTTGGATGTATTTTTGTCGAACAAGGGCACCGAGTAAATCTTTCGGATTTGCGGCCATAGATTCGCGACATATGTATAAAGTATAAAGCTCTTCGAATGATTAAAGACACGTGTGATCATTTGAACAATCGGCGTTGGTTTGTCTGTGAAACTTAGCGCTGATATGCCCAGCACACAGTCCGACACAACTTCTGTCGTAAAGCACAAAGATATGTCCTTTGCATTCACGCCGGCGCTCGTTGCCATTTTCTGCTGCCTTCTTATATACTCGATGAATCTCTGGCAAACTTCTTGTGTGACCGGATAGACTGCATTGACCTTTGAATTGTTGATCATTTAGAAATTAAGTTCCTCACTTATTATTAAAACAAAACTTACGCGATTGTTCGTTAAGCCGGGCGACACCTCAGCGCGCCGCGTTTTCCACTCCTCGCCGGTCAGCACGAAAGGATTGTTGCCCAGTATGGCATCAACTTTTTTGTCGACCTAACAATATTTTATAAAAATTATTTATTTTAAATAGAGACAGCTTGAAGTCACTTGTTAGGTAGCAATGGAATATAATGCTTGAAGATATCTTGAGATATTTATGTGATCTTCAATTTGTTGGGAGAAGTATGCTAATAGTTCTATAAGACATGTGTTTGGTGAAATATTTTGTTGCGGAGATTTTTTCATTAGATGTCTGAAGAATGATTCTTATACCTTAAAGGGCACCCAGACTAAAATATGAAAATACTTGATTTCAAGTAAAGTGTTGTAATGGAATGAAGTCTTTAAAAAGTATTCTACGTGTTGCTTTGCTCTGAGTCTTGATTATGAATAGTCGAGTATCTACATAAGTTTCATAAGACATTCATTGCACATACAATCTTAGAATATCCATTATCGTGAAAGCTGCGAAAATCATTAACAAGTATTTTGTGCACATATTCCGGACTCAGTATCAAGATTTGTGGCAGCCGGCAGCTCATTAAGCCCACAAAATCTTCCGTCGACTTGTATTGACTGTGAACGAATTATGCTATAATAATTCAATATTTTATGGAATATACACTTACTTGTAATAATCCTGCAAGTCATAGATGACATTTCGCTTCTGCGTAAACTGACTGGGAAAACTTCCCACAAAAGGATACGATTTGGCGCTCTTGATGCCACGCTTCTTCCAATAATCGAAGTGCCACACCAAGAAGACATACACAAGTACCGCGAGTATCGCCAGCAGCACACACGTCGTAAAAAATGGACACATGCTCAGTATAAACACAAACGTTCTCGATGACTTTCACAATTGTACTGAAACTATTAAATGCCGCGCTCACTTTATTCTAATCTATGCGCTTTGTAATGATTTCATTGCGCAATTCATAAACTGAGAGGGGCAAACTTGAAAAGTTGCGCTATCCAAAGCAGTTGAGAGCTTCGCGTACTTTTCAAATGACCCACGCTTTACACTTGACATAACCGGTGAGTTTTTTAGTCAGCAATCAAAGTAAAATGACTTGTTTGTGCGTATCAGTATTTTTTGTTTTGCTTTCCATTGCGTCTTATCAACACTTTTCATACAGTGGCGTAGATATATATATTAGGGAAGTCAGGTATATCGAACTTCTTTGCTGAGAAGAGTCATGCTTCTTGTTTTCGCAGGTTCTCCTTCTTTCGTTCGAGTGCCAAATAATGCTTAAACTTATCTTCCCAGTTATTTTTTTTATATATAAAACTGAAAATTTCATTTAATTAAATAAATCGTAGTTCGTCTTCGTTGCACAATTTAAATTAAAAATATAACAAATCATAAGAATTGATATAATTGACGCGGGACTATAATTTAAATTTGCTTCATTCGTTCAATTGCACCAAACTTATAAGATAAGTTTCCATAACGCATAGCAACTTGGAGAAGCATGAGATAAGCAAGAAAGACGATACAGTCAGTCATTCCAACGGCATTACTTTAAATTAGCGTCCGCCTATGCAACCCGAATTTTCTAACAGCATGATTCTTTCTACAGTCATAGATCGTGATATCATATATGATGTTGAAAGTAATATTTTAATTATATTGCAGGCAAATATTATATTATATGCATCAAAATCGATTGGATCATATATAACTCATATATGTAGATAACCCTATGTACTTTGATAACGCATATCGTTAATAGAAAAAGCTCTCACGCTCTCTCATTATGCCAAGCTGCCACAATAAACAGATACTACTTTATCTACAACGGCAGACCGCCCTATCTTAGTTGAAACCAACGGTTAATGTTTTTATTTGAACACCTTAACCACACTCAAGCTTTTTTAAAGTGTGCCACTGTCTCATGTATATAAACATATATCATCACGTTATCACGCCGAGAGAACTTGACTTGATTGTAGCAAAAACTGATAAGAATTCAAAGCGTTACAATAACATAAACAATATAACAATAATAAAAATATTTAGAAGAATCAACTATAATGTTATTAAACCCGAAAAAGTCGTTGTAGGCGTTTGGCAAGTCGTCTTGGCCAAATCAACACATCAACAATTTGTATGCAAAACATATTCAAGTGCAGTAAAAACAAAAAAAAAATATACAAAACACAATTGAGTCTAATTGATTGTAAATCGGTTGCTCCGAGGGCAATTGAAATTCACGCCATGCGTTTAAGTGAGACACGGAATTGTTGCGCAAATAACCTTGATTTATTAATAGTAATAATAATAATAATATTATTCATTTGCGTTCCTCAAAATCCAACCAAATGCCGCCATGCAACGCTGACATAAAATAAGTGTCATCCAGACGATTATCACTGCGTGTCTTTGGATTGACTTTGATGTCGAAAGTGCGCACGATTTCCACAATTGCGGCCTTGATTTGTGTCAGCGCAAAACGCATGCCCGGACATATGCGTGGCCCATCGCCAAAGCCGAGATAAACGCCCATTTCGCGATACTTACGCAGACCCTCACCGGCGCCACTGCCCGTTTCGAGAAACCGTTCGGGCTTGAATAGCTCCGGCTGTGGAAAGTATTTGGGATCATGCTGCAGCGACCAAGCGGGTATGATGGCAATATCGCCGGGCTGCAGTTGCACACGGACACCGTCTTTGTTCACCAGCTCATAAGGCGTTGTGCAGACTTTACGTGCGGAGAGCAATGCCGGAAAGATGCGGAGCGTCTCTGTAAGCGTCGAAAGACTTGAGTTACAAAGTTACTAATGTAGGCAACGCAACGTACCATGCATGCAAGCTTCCAAATAAGGCAAGTCGCTCAACTCTTCGAAGCCCAAAGGCGCATTGCCGATTTCCTCACGCAGACGTGCCAATGTTTCCGGATGACGCGCCAACTAACGGGAGACAAAAGCATATATGTTGTTGAAGGGAAACTCATAAGGCTCTTGACAACTTGCCAGCAATAATGTGTGCGATAGCGCCGTCGCGGTTGTCTCAAAGCCATCGGTCAAAAATGTCATAGTATGCGAAGCCAACTCGTCGGTATGAAGGCCCCTTTTATCCTGCAGCTGCAGCATGTAATTAAGAAAATCCATGCGCTCCTTGTTCTCCGACTTGCGGCGCAAATCAATCGACGTCGCCATTAACTCGTAGAAGAATTTCGCCGTTTCCTTATTGAACAAGCCGACTGCGAAAATCTTACGGATTTGCGGCAAAAGATTCGCCACATATGTGTAAAGTATGAAACGCGTTGACTGATTGAAGACGCGTGCAGTCATCTCAGCAATTGGCGTGGGCTGATCCGTGAAGCTACGTGCCGATATGCCCAGCACACAGTCCGAAACAACTTCCGTCGTGTACAACAAACAGATGTCCTTTGCATTCACGCCTGCGCTTGTGGCCATCTTCTGTTGCTTTCTTATATAATCGATGAATCTCTGGCAAACTTCTTGTGTCACCGGATAGACTGCATTGATCTGGAAGTGTACGATATTTTTGCAGGCACTATAAAAATAAACGCTGCGCTGCAGAGACTTACGCGATTATTCGTGAAACCGGGCGTCACCTCAGCGCGCCGCGTTTTCCACTCCTCGCCGGTCAGCACGAAAGGATTGTTTGCCAGTATGGCATCGACTTTCTTGTTGGTCTAATATTTAATATGTAATATATATTTCTGTGTGTTTATTTTGAAGAAAATGCTTTACTTCACTTAACTTACAAACTTTGAGAATTCATTATCATGAAAGCTGCGAAAATCATTGACAAATATTTTGTGCACGTATTCTGGATCCAGTATCAGGATCTGAGGCACCCGACAGTTTATAACGCCCACAAAGTTTTCGGTGGCTTTGTATTTACTGAGCACGAGAAGTACAAGTTCAAGGATAAAGCAAAAAATGTTTTCCGGTAGACAAACTCACTTGTAGTAATCATCCAAATCGTAGGTAACATTTCGCTTCTGCGTAAACTGACTGGGAAAACTTCCCACGAAAGGATACGATTTGGCGCTCTTGATGCCACGCTTCTTCCAATAGTCGAAGTGCCACACCAAGAAGACATACACAAGTGCCGCGAGTATCGCCAGCAGCACACACGTCGTAAAAAATGGACACATGCTCAGTATAAACACAAACGTTCTCGGTGACTTTCACAATTGTACTGAAACTGAAATAAAAACTGCGCTCACTTTATTTAATTCACTTTGTTATGATTTAAACGCACTGCTTATCAATTCTGCTACCGACAGATACATCGTTGTCAAATCGTGTGCGGGGTGGCTTCAAATGTTGCGCTATCTATGCGAGTTGAGTGCCTGGCATACTTTTTTTAACACAATGCTGTACCAGTAATTTTCCCATGTGTCATTTTAAATGATCAGCATGACGTTGCATATTTGTGCATGTCGTTGTTCTTTATGAAGTTAATACAAACAAAAACCCCATGTCTACGCCACTGTTCATTAAGTCGTGCGAACAAAACTTATCAGTTATCAGTTGACGAAACTCAATTCTTTTTCTAGTTGTAAACTCGATTAAAAAACACTTGATAAATTTATTGTATACTAATTTGTTATTCTTTATAACGAAATTTTTAAATAAACTGTGAAATTTCGTTATCAAAAATGACTTAAACGAGCAATTTGAAGATGAAATTGTAAGAGTCTTTGTGCTTATCAAAGTAGTCAAATTGAAATATAATTTTAATGAAATCTTGTTTGAATATTGAAACAAAAAGTGCTTTGAGAAGTGTCTTGTGCGATCAACCTAGTTGTCTCAGTTGACATGCCCGCGTATTTGATAGTTGGTGGAGAAAGAAAATAAGTAATTCTAAGCGCTTTAATGGCATGAACATGAATATATTATAATCAACTACAAATGATTGATGAACCCACGTTTTGTTAATATCTTTTCTCGTTGTAAATTCACGCCCCTATTAATTGTAAGAGAATGCCCAATGCAGTGTCATGTTGCTTAATAAATTTTCGCTTTATCCAAAATACTAACAGTAAAAGTAAATTCCGCTTATAAATTTAATTTAATTTTTTCGCTACTTAAGCATAAACAAGACTAATTAATATCTTATGCTCAGCTTGTTAGCGCCTTGAGTGTAGTTCAACAACAATTTATTAGCATGACACATAAAGCAAAAAAATAAGATAAAACAAGTCCGCCCCAAAAATAGGGTTAAGTGTAAATTGTGCAACAACAATAAAAGAATGCAAAACAAAATTGGGACAAAAACGTGCAACAGCAACGAAGATGAGTGCAAAGTAAAGCAAATCAGCAACATGAAATAATAAATAAAACAAAGCCAAATGGAGCGTACAACTTGAGCTCAGCTGGCCAAGACAGTTGAGTTGCTGCTGCTGCTGCTGCTGGCAGGCAAATTATCCAAGCAAATGCAGCAAAATTAATTTATTTAAGTCAAAGCAAAGTGAAAGAAGTAAAACAAACGCAGCTTAGTTGAATGTTAAAAAAAATTATAGCATACTTTTGGGCATGTCAAAAACTTTAAATTACGTACACGCCAATCAGCACCGGAAAAACTTTAAGCACGCGCTGACACACACACACACACGTACAAATATATATGTATACAAGTAAATACGTCTGTTGTAGGCCAGCAATTTGGCAACAAAACGGACATGACCAACGAATGACGTTCAAGCAAACAGGAAGACAAACACACACAACATAACATACAACAATGAGTACACTGCGCACTGTCGCTGAGTTAAGCCGCCTTTTTGGCGCACACACCCATGCATTTGTTCGCACCTTTAAAACGCTGCCGGCCATGACCATAAAGCCAACTAACAATACGTAATTTGCCATTTATCGATTTTCCTTTACCAATTCTGTTTGTTTGCGGTGCTTGTGTCCAACTGCAGGCTACAGTTTAAAATATAACCGAAATAAAAATAAAAAAAATATAGCAACAAACCAAATAGAAATAAAAATAAATACAACAACAATGCTAACGACAAAACACACACCCAACAGTCGTTTCCGCAATGCCATCACCGTCCATTACTGCGCACCTTTGCACAACTCAGGCCTCAGAATTGTATTTCGGTAATAATATTTTGTTTTTTGTTGTATTTAAAACTATTTCTATTTGAGGTTACAAATTTAGTTTGATTTCATTTTTTATTTTTTCCGCTCTGCTTTATCATTGATTAAGTGTACGTTTGTAAGCCAATTTTGGTTTGGCAAATTCATTGAGCGGTCGCTTGACAAATTTCGATGTGAACTCACCTGTCACCTGTCATTTATTCTCTGCCATTGTTGTATTGACTAACACAACACTCACTCACTCACTCATTGTTAGCTTGGCCCATTACACTTTGACACTTTAAAATCTTTTCATCACATGAATATTCAACGAGCGAGCATGTGCGTCGCCTTTTATTTGTTGTATCATCTAATGCCATGTAATGCCTTTGTTGACCTCACACGGTCATTGTTTAGTCATTGTCTCTTTTAATTAATTGTTTGAAAGATTTTAGCCGACCGAGTACGTTTATATAGTTGATTAGTTGGCGGAAATGACAGCTGTTCGGGCACATAAATGAAGGGCAATTAAAAAATTACACGCTTTTTACAACTTCATGTAGTAAAGCGCTTGATTGTTTTAATTTTATAGATTTTACAATTAAGTGCTGATTGAAATAGTTTGTGAAACTGATTGATTACTGATTCTCAGCTCTAGAAGTTGTATAATACAATATATTTGATGTTTGATAAACCATCTCTATAAATCTTATTTCCAGTAAGGACCTGTTAATGAAAAAAGGGTATTCTTATAAAAACAAATACTTCATTACTACTACGCTATACTGGAAGTAATAATAATCTTGAAAAATTTTGTATAAAATTTCAAAATTATTCTCAGAAAATTTGAGACATTTTTGTGAGATTTGTCTATTTCAAGGGTTGCTCCCTTATCCGATTGAGTCTAACCCCTTCAGAGACCAAAAGTAACTTTTCATAGCATTAAAATACATTTTACTTATATTCGATTCTTTATTTATCAAAACATTCTTATAAGTTTACAATAATAATGATATTTATATATATACAGAGTCAACCCTAGACCTTAATGAATCTTTGCATATTAGTATTTTTCGAATTATAATTTATTCCCTTCAAGAAGTGCTTTGTATTTCATATAATTTTTATAGAATTTTCCTTGAAATCTGAAAAAAAGGAATCAATTGGCAAAATTAAAGTTTAATTTTTCATAGGTCAATAGGAGGTCATTAGGTCACTCACCTCATACACTCAAGTGAGGCACACAAAAAAGCGCGTGAAGCGTGTGAATTCGTATGATGAGTCAACCTTTGCTAAAACAGTGAAATATATCATTACGCCTCCGTTCTACCAAAAGCAAACAACAAAGCCGACACACTAGCAATTTCTCACACAACAACAAAGTGTGTGTCGGCTTGTCTCTTGCTTTGGCCTTAAACGTTTTATAGCTAAGTTGAGGCACTGAGCGACAAACGTGTGCATTTTGTTTGTGTATAATTAGCATTAACTATTTACAGTAAGATTCAACATTGATAGCATGGAATATGCGCAGACACGACTTATGCCGACAAACAACAACTTTTAGCAAAAAGAAAATATAATACAATAAAAAGAAAAAAGATAGAAAAGATTTGTAAACAGTCTTTAATCAATAACACTTAATTGTGGCAGCCATTTTTATATACATACAATACACAATGTCCTTACAAACAGCTTGCATAACCGCCAACCTAAATATCTAATGCACGTCATGCTAACGCACCTCTAAATGTAAAAGCATGTGGAGAGGTCAGACCAGTCGGTCGGTTGGTCGGTCGGTCGGTCAGATGAAATGTGAAATGAAATGCGTGCGTACACGTTTTTATCGATTTGCATAGCTAAATTTAGACATAATAAAGACGCACAGCACACACGTGGTTCAGAGACACACACCTACACAGACCTAAGTATATACATATGTATGTATGCAAAGGTACCGCATTATCTATTATTGTACTTTGGTGTATAGTCCGACATTTATAAACGCATTTATATTTTGTAACTTGACGGCACAAGTGGAAAAAATCCTCTCGTGTGTAATTTTTTTTCCTGCTGCAACAAGGTTTCTATAAATTTTCGGTTTCTGCTTTAATGAAGGTTTCTGCCAAAGACCACAATTATAATTTTGAAGTGTGCCAAAGTAAATTTTCGTATATATTTTAATTTTAAATTATACAGTAAAAGATGTTCCAGAGGTCATCAACTTTTGTGCACAATTAAGTTTTTTGCGACTTTTTTATTTAATGTTTTTATTATTTTTTTTTTGTGTATTTTTTTTTTTTTTTTCTTATTCATTTATTTTTTTATTAATTATTTTTTAAACTCTAATCAATCAGTCATCTTAGGCCCTCTGTCGGCGTAAATGCAAAACTGCAAAATAAAAGACATCAAAGTGAGCTCCTGATTCATTTTTAGCAGCAATTATCGTTTGTGGGCATCCACTTTTCTGAGGTTTTACTGTATTTTGTTGATCAAGTGTGCTGTTGATGACATGGCAACCGGCATAGGTTTGACTCAATGCTGAGCTAAAAATGTTAGACCACGAACCGCAACTTATTGTAAACTGTTTGATCACCTTGAACCGCAGGTCGGTGGTATGCCAGAAATACACACACACACACACACACAAACACAGATATGAAATGCAACAAAATTAACAACAACAACAACAACGAAAATAGTAACAGCATGATGATAAATGAGGCAGAGTAATTCATGTGGCAAATGTGACATGTGGCAAATTTGTTTTTGTGTCTCTCTGTGTGCGGCATTGTATGCCTCACTGAGTGAGTGTGTGTGTGTGCGTGTGTCTGTCTGTGCATCTCAGTGTATGTGTGTGTGTGCATGTGTGCTGCTGATTGTAGTTCGTGTGCCTTGGGTAAAGCATTGCGTTTAGTCCCATTCTTTTCTGTTGTACTCAGTGTTGATCCTACTGCGCTGCTATTTTTCACAACTCAGCTTAACTCAACACAACTCAACTTGCTCGTTTTGTTCAGACATGCACAAAAATTACCATAATATGAATGTCTTTTGTTTGTTTGTCTCATTTACTTATCATTCCAACGGGCCGCTCTTCCTCACTGTCTCTCTCTCTCTCACCCACCCTCAGTTTGTTTGTCCAACCGACTGTAATCTTCTTCAATTAGCTATGCAGTTGCTACATTAAAATCGTCACGGCCTTTGTTGCCAACGCTCGGCGTCGTCTGCACATCGCACTAATAGGTCAGTTAAGTATGACGTGTGTGCTTAAATTGAAATTATTCACAATTTTATTTCGGTCAAGCGCTTTGGAAATTAAAACATATTTAAATGTCGTGAATTTGTGCTGAAATGACAGTTTCTAATTATAAATAATTGTTATTTTTATTATTTGTTCGGGTTTTAACATTTAATACTTTAAATGAAAATATTACTCATACGCAATGTTGACATATTTGCTTGTGCAATTTCAAATTAATTTATCTGTTATATTTTTAAATCCCAATTGGAATTGGGCGCTATGAAAGACAAGCACATAAATGATTAATGAATTTATTTATGTAACAATGTGCCATTTTCTTGATCTGTACGATTAATATCAATTATGGACAAAATTTCTTCATCGTTTTTCTTATGTAGCCTTGACCTTCAACATAACATAAGAAACTTCAACTTAACATAAGAAATTACGAAGGAAAACTATTACTTTTCTATTAAAATAACTATTAAAAACACACTTAACATTATTTGAATAGAGTTGCCAGAACATTGCCTCAAATCTGATTGCCATATACAATGAAAAGCTTATTGCTTGCATACTATTTACTGCATGATTCATATCTAACAAATAATTATATCATACTTGAAGTTTAAGCCCTTTACCTTGAAAGCAAAATTCTGAAAAACATTTGCATAACAAATCAGCTTAAAACTTGAAACAATTTAAATTCTTTTTAAAGATTATCATTCAGAAGTTTTCTAGAAATTCAATACAGGTACAAAGTTGCTTTGCGCATCACGTGTGTCCTGCTGAGATTTTCATTAAAGATGATGCTGCAAATGTTCAAGCATATTTTTTGTCAAGAATGAATTTGTGCTGGCATGACAACAAACAAAAGATTATTAAAAACACCCAAGACACGCACAGCAACAACAACAATAACAACACGAAGCATAGTTAAGTGATTTCCATTCATTTTGCTGCGTAACTCGTTCGGGGAGCAAAAAGCTGTTAGCCAAAACTCATAAGTGCCAAGTAACGTCGAAATGTGCTAAGAGCTTAGCCGCAGCTGGTTGCTTGGTTGGTCTAAAGTAGACTGACGCCAACTGACTGACAGAATGAATGCCAAGGCGCAATGAAGCGCCTAAAAATATGCTATGAAGACAAAAGTTAAAGTCTTCAAATGACTTGCCATGTGTATTTGCTTTTGTCTCTAATACAAAATATATTTGCATTAATAAGTTTTCTACATTTTTCTCTTTTGATTGCAGTTCAAGCAGAAGGAAGCGACAATTGAGACGTTACGTTACTGAAAGTATTTGTACGGTCTTAACTTAGTAAACGGTTCGAAGCAATTTGGTAAGCCTTTTTGAATATTTAATGTATTAATTAAAGTTGCCAACATTTTAAATGTAAAAACGAAAAAAAAGAAGCCTGAACGAAGGTATTACATTTAAGCATCGAGGACGTTTGTATTTAATTTCCGGTTGCTTTGACTTAAATCAACTCATGCATAAATCAAATATATATGAAGCTTTGTGTGAGTTGACATTACCCGCAGATTGCTTACAAGGCTTGACCCATGTGTATACTCACACAAACACACACACATGCCTATGAAAAGAGTAGCGTGAAGTTACTCATGGCTAACGTTGAACAATGTGTTAATCAAAGCGCAACGAATATGGTCTAAGACATGCGACATCGCAAAAAGCACACACAAGGACACATGCTATAAGGCACGAAAGCAACTTGCACACACGAGAATATTGTGAGGTTAATGAGTCTTACGTGTTCTAACATGCAGTGGGCCAAACTTGTTTTACTCATTAGACTTCAAACACTTTGAAATGAAAATAAAGTTGTCGGAACTGCGAGGGATGAAGCCATGTTGTCCCTTATTTAGTGTAATGCTAAAGCAACTTTTCACTTGGGGTAAAAACCAATATAGTTAAATTTAAAATGGCGTACCAACGCCCTTTAGCACGGACTGATAAGTACCGTTAGCTAGGCAACAACAACACTAAGCCAGCAATTGCATTCATTTAGGGCTTTGCACATGTGTGTAAGTGACTTACCTTACTTTAACTTCATGCCAACAAATACATGCGCGCTTTTGGGTTGTTGAATTGTTGCTGCTGTTGTTGTTGTTGTTGTTGTTGTTGATGCTGGCTTTTGCAAGACTCTTGAGTCATATAAATAAACTTCTTGAAGATAAGTTTAAATGCTTTCAACCCGCACATTGACAGCAAACTAAATCCGCAAACGTGCCTTTGCCCTCATTTCAAACCATGCGTGTCTGCGTGCGTGTGTGTGTGTGTTGTATTAGTATGTGTTGCATGTTGCAGTTGTCGAAACTAAAACACGCCGTTAAACTCCCCAACAATGCTCGTTGAGATTTTCAGCAAAGACACTTTGGGCTCAGAGCAGACCAAGGCAATGCTGAGCAGAAGATGCATGCCAGTTGAGCAACATCATTGCCGTTGTCATCGTCATCATCATCAGCAACATCATGCCAATGCTCAGTGACGTCGTCTTGGTATTTTGTCTTGAATTCTTAAGCAAATATATATGCTGCAACTGCATTTGCATATACACTGCCGCTCAACTGAATAGGTTTGAGTTTCTTTTTAGACTTATAACATAATATCTTCATAACGAGCACTCGGATTTAAACCAAATAAATTTTTTTAAGTAAAACGATTCATTATTTATAAAATACAAAAGTTTTTTTTTTTTTTGTTTAGTTTTTATATTTTTTTTATTATTTTTTCAAAAACATAGCTGAAAATCTACATTATTTTTGGCTCAAGTGAATAGGTTTGACCAACAAAACTATAAAAAAAAATTATTCACAGCAATATTTCAAGGCACTTGGTAACTTTAATAATAAAAGACACTATTTCTGCATTATTTAAAATTTGGTATGACCCCCCTTATTCGTAATTATTTCAAACATTCGAATTGATAAGGAATCGTAATATTTTTCAACTTCACTCAATGAAATAGTTGACCAGGCTTTTTTAATCGCTTCAACCAGGGTCGCCGAGTGTTGAAATTGTCTTCCCCCATCATATACTCTCCTGGATAAAAGTCTCCAAATGTTCTCGATAATATTTTTGTCTGGGGAGTATGGCGGCCACTCGAGCAAGTTGACATTCTAGTCCTTAATCCACTGTTTTGTTACCCGGGCTGTGTGGATAGGGGCGTTGTTTTGTTGGTACGTCCATTGAATAGGTCCAAAAATATCGCAAAACTGTGGAAAAGCCTTTTAGAGCACAGTCTTGCAGACATTTGCATTCATCTTTGATGAAACAAAGTGCAGCTCGCAAGATCCATAAAACGATATGGTTCCCCAAACCATTATGCGTCCTGTACAGGAGTGATGACGACTCAGAAAGCATTCCTCTTTTTGCTTATCGTGAAAATAATAGTTGTAGCTATCCGGTCCGTCGAGATTGAACTTTTTTTCGTCAGAGAAGACCACAGCCTTCCACAGCTGCAGTTTGTTTCATCAAAGATGAATGCAAATGTCTACAAGACTGTGCTCTAAAAGGCTTTTCCACAGTTTTGCGGTATTTTTGGACCTATTCAATGGACGTACCAACAAAACAACGCCCCTATCCACACAGCCCGGGTAACAAAACAGTGGATTAAGGACTAGAATGTCAACTTGCTCGAGTGGCCGCCATACTCCCCAGACAAAAATATTATCGAGAACATTTGGAGACTTTTATCCAGGAGAGTATATGATGGGGGAAGACAATTTCAACACTCGGCGACCCTGGTTGAAGCGATTAAAAAAGCCTGGTCAACTATTTCATTGAGTGAAGTTGAAAAATATTACGATTCCTTATCAATTCGAATGTTTGAAATAATTACGAATAAGGGGGGTCATACCAAATTTTAAATAATGCAGAAATAGTGTCTTTTATTATTAAAGTTACCAAGTGCCTTGAAATATTGCTGTGAATAATTTTTTTTTATAGTTTTGTTGGTCAAACCTATTCACTTGAGCCAAAAATAATGTAGATTTTCAGCTATGTTTTTGAAAAAATAATAAAAAAAATATAAAAACTAAACAAAAAAAAAAAAAACTTTTGTATTTTATAAATAATGAATCGTTTTACTTAAAAAAATTTATTTGGTTTAAATCCGAGTGCTCGTTATGAAGATATTATGTTCTAAGTCTAAAAAAAAACTCAAACCTATTCAGTTGAGCGGCAGTGTA